>OY992501.1:25191316-26391316 GCA_963921215.1 Scoparia ambigualis | reverse complement strand
GCGCTCGAAATACCTCCCTCACAAGTCTCAGACGCTTGAAGTCCTTAAGGAGAATATTCGCCCGGGATGCGAGAACCTGTCGCCCGAAGTTATGGCAAGAGTGATGGAAAATGCCTTAAAACGGGCATGGTCGGTACTGATGGTCATTAACTCTGGCGGCGGCTACTTGGCCGATATCATTTTCTCGACTTAATGGAATAAATTCTAATGGATTAATAAACATATTTCACAAGAAGAACCAAAGTTTTTTATTTAAAAAATTACAGGAAAAGAACATCAGGAATAAGTGTGTAAGGTAGACTCACCGTGTCGCTAAAGGCGGAGTCATTGTCAGGAGAGTCGGTGCGTGTGATGGTAGATGCTGCGTCACCGCATTCCTTGGTGCAGTCCTGCCTCTGGGAGCAGCCTTCGCCGCTTTCCCCTCGTTCTTTAGAAGCGGAAGAGTGTCCTGTAACATAGGTGCATTTTCCGTTTATATTATGTACCGGAAAAGTGCAGATAAGGATACCTTTAAAAAATACACGTTACATTAACGTTTGTATTATTTTGTTCCTGCTAATCTTGGTTCCAGAGTACCAGTGATCGGTATAGAGTAGATGACTACATTTGGTAAGAAGATATAAGTAATAAACAGTTATTAAAACCACCAAACATAATATAAATTATAATCCCGTAATGCCGGGAGGGAGGGTAACGTGTAGTAATATAAAAAGTGTAATGTTCACGTTAAGTTTTAAAACGACACCTTCCTTTATTTAATACTAGAGGCCGCTCGCGGTTCATAAAAAGTATTATATGTGTTAATCCAGGTTATAAACTATTTGTATGCCGAATTTCATCTAAATCCATCCAGTAGTTTTTACGTGAATTACGTGAGTATCAAACATAAATCCATACTTACAAACTGTCGCGTTTATAATATTAGTAGGATTTATAAATAGTGAGTTGGTATTTCACTTAGTTTAATTGTTGATTTCCTTATTATGTCGTAGGTAATTCGCGAATAGATCATTGGTATTTTACTAAAACATTTTTTTTACAAATCTAATAATACTGATAAGTATGTACTCATACATACATGCATTTTTTTGATTTGTCATTGTGTTCTAAGGTCATAGCATAAAGGTACTAGCAAGTCTTTGTCACTTCCCATTTTTACAAGTATGCTATAACACTCGAGAGACAATATCATATATTTAAATAACAATGTCAACATAATGAGGAAAACATTCTCATTCATAAATACCTTTAGTGACGTTGTGTTATTACTTGTTTTTATTTTACCAATAACGTGATTCATTTATGATTTAATTGTTTTCGTTTATACTACCTGTGCTACTAAGCACTGTGCAGTTTTACCTAATTGTGTGAAAAGTGGACTATGGCAGTGGACTGCTTCTGCGGTCCTCATTGTCGTGGATCTATGTATTCATATTTTGTATTTCATGACTATAATATAAAAAAGTATATTATACTTTTTAGGGTTCCGTAGCCAAATGGCAAAAAACGGAACCCTCATGGATTCGTCATGTCTGTCTGTCCGTCCGTATGTCACAGCCACTTTTTTCCGAAACTATAAGAACTATACTGTTGCAACTTTGTAAGTAGATGTATTCTGTGAACCGCATTAAGATTTTCACACAAAAATAGAAAAAAAAACAATAACTTTTGGGGTTCCCCATACTTAGAACTGAAACTCAAAAATATTTTTTTCATCAAACACATACGTGTGGGGTATCTATGGATAGGTCTTCAAAAATGATATTGAGGTTTCTAACATCATTTTTTTCTAAACTGAATAGTTTGCGCGAGAGACACTTCCAAATTGGTAAAATGTGTGTCCCCCGCCCCCTGTAACTTCTAAAATAAGAAAATGATAAAACTAAAAAAAATATATGATGTACATAACCATGCAAACTTCCACCGAAAATTGGTTTGAACGAGATCTAGTAAGTAGTTTTTTTTAATACGTCATAAATTAATTAATTTAAAAAAAATACACTATTATTAAAACATCGATCAAAGTTATAACGAACTACAAGAACTTTTATATGATGTTACTTGTTGCTACGGAACCCTTCATGGGAGAGTCCGTCCGAAGAGTCTTTTTTTTTCAAATGTCGTTGCTACTGTGCCCTGTGGTTTCTTGCGCCCGTTCGTCCGAATGGGTAGCAGGTTAAAAAAGATTTGGACGATTCAAAGTACTTATTAATTGAGTTTATTGAATAAATATATTTTGAGTTTGAGTTTATGTATGTAATCAGTAATGTCTATTGCGATGAAATTAAAAACTATCAATACGTGTGCACTGACGCACTGTCTTGATCGGTTATCTTGAGGGTATACGTGCCTATAGTAATTGACGATATCGAGAAGATAACAATCACGTTTTACCATTCTATAAGAATGGATAAACAATAATAAATAAGCTTATTGTATTACCTAAAAAATAATAAATACTCGTAGGTAAGCGTATTGTATTACCTATTATACCAACCGAGATTTGAAAAAAAACGACTTAACCACGGGAGGGAATTAGGAGTTAGGGATTCCATTTAGTAATGTTTCCCGGTGATTTTACGTTTTGAGAATCTATTTAGTATTGTTAGATAAAGGCCTCCCATCCTACCCAAGCAATGTTGCTTGGGTAGGATGGGCATAGTCCAATTAAGACGAATTATTATTCTTGCACTCACCAGCTGATACTCTCGATATCTCTTCGTCGTATTCGGAGTCCAAGGCGCACAGCTCCCCCAAGATGGCGTCCAAGTCGGCATCCTGTGTCTCCTCTAGGTTGGCCATAGAGAACCGGTAGGTGTCTATGCGCGGGGCCACGATCTCCAGCGGCCTCACCGACAGAGCGGCCTCATTCGAAGAGTTAAGACCCTGAGAAAGAAAAAAATTAGGTTTTATTAAAATTGCGATTTGGCTCAAATAGTAACGTAACTACAAATGCGCGGAGCACTTGGCGAGTCGATGAGCACTGGTGATTGTACATGGCCAGAAGTTTTGCCTCTGAAGTGGGTATGTCTTTCCTAGGGGGCTTTTAAGAGTTTTTCATAGCCACTTTGCTCTTGCATTGTTCGTGTATGAAAAGAGAGAAAAACAAATGCCCGTGCAGTCTTCTGTGGACTATGGCAGTTACAAAATGGAGGCCACGCGAAATACGAAGAGCTTCGAGCTGATGACAGTCCCAAGCGTTTCAGGATAGAGAATACTCGACATTTATTCTGGTACAATAAGATAATAAAGTTAAATCAGCCATTAAATCAAATCAGCAAACAAAATATACCCTGTACCTGTAACTACAACCTAAAAATAAGGTATTTTAAGTAATGAAAGTGGCTGGCTGTATTGGCTGGCCATCGGATCGGTGGGTGGCCGTTGGACTTGGCGGAGAGTGAAGTTAAAAGCTTTTTGTTTCAGTGCCGCTACCTCCGCTTCCTCGCCTAGGTAAACTGAGGTATTCTCAGAGGAGAACACCATAGCCTTCATCAAAAAGCGAGTAAACGGTTTTTACAAAGTCTACTTTTACCATCTTGCGGGCCGTGACGTGCCCACTTGACGCGTCCTTACGCATATAAAAATGGAGGCCTTAGCTAACAGTGGGTATATAGGTATTTGGATGTTAATTTTAAGTAAACTTAAGATTTATGGATTTAAATGATTTCTTACGATAAGAAAAGAAAGATAAAGAGATAATAAAATATAACAGATTATTTATAAATAAAAAGACAAAGATCATAATTTTATTATGATCTTCGTGACATAATGATGTAGGTATGATATGACGATGCATGACGTAATATAATAAAAAAAGAGTCTCATATATTTAATTAAGGTTGCTGACGTATTAAAATAAAAAAATACAAGCTCTTATTTAAATTATAATTAATTTAACACCATCTTCGCACTAAGCAGGAGCAAAACATTGATGGGTTTAAATGTGATATTTAATTAATTACGAGATGCTAACTTTAAGCAACAACCTCTAAGATTTATGTAACCCCTAAGCGGTTTAAGGTAACAGATGTTCGCGTTAAACAATTCCTTGAGTCCGTCGAGGGTTGCCTAAAATACAGTATAATATTAACATGCAAAAATATTTAAATTAACTTATTTGCTTTATCTATGAATTGCGGTTCAATTGAGTTTGTATCTGTACCTATTAGAGTATAAATAAACTCAATTTTATTATAGCAAAGCAATGTCCTAACATTGCTTTGGTTAAACTATTGCCGTGTTTTTTAAATAATAATTGTACTTAATTAAATAAATCTTTACAGATAACATGAGCGCATTGAATTATCGTAGTGATAGTGTGGTCTCTGCCTAAAAAACAGGCGGGATAGTATTAAATGTTTAAACAAATATGCTCAAAACTGTCGTTCAATAAGTATTTTGTACATAACGTAGTTATTTACAAAAGTAGTTTGCATTGACTAATTAACGATGCCCATAACAATGAGCGTAATTGCTGGATACAACACACTCGTATGTCAGCGGTGGATTGTATCTCTACACACAAGCCACGGGGACGAGATACACAAGCCAGCAGGTCAACCTACACAAAACGTCAAAGTACCATGGGGGATTTTGTATGAACCCCGTCCCCACCCTACTACAGTCATGGGATAATTATGTGTCAATTTGTTCATTGAGACCCAAAGAAGCCTAAAGTACCTGTGTTAGTTTCAAAAAGTATTGGGTTTATTTATAATAAAAAAACTTTTATTGTTTTCTTGCTTTCATTGGAGTTGCTCGAGTGTGTCATTCATGCTCTCTCAAAGTGTCTCTGCGGTGGTAACATGTGCGTCGGGTCGTTACGTTCCCTAAAACATGGTTGAGCGAAGCGATGGCATGATTCACGTGTCATACTCGTGAACGGGTGCCGCCTGTGGAGTCTGATCTGCCCTTGCAACCTTATTTTGTTGGAAAAAAAATATATTCAAAAACTATATATTTTTTATAACCTATCCCACGTATTTGAAGAACGTCGTCATAGTAAAAAAATATCTATCCTACTAGACCCTTCAAATGGCACTAATTTCAAATCTGTTGGATGGTAAGGACAAAATTTCCCATGACCCTTTCTCTAATCAATATTGATACATGATATACAACAAAAGTTCAAAACTTTTTGACGATCACATTGTGTTAGGTTATCCTCCTGTCGTGTTACACGACGTCCAAACTCGAAAAGTGTGGTCATCAGTGCTCAATTGTTAATCCTAAACTAACACCAGTTAATCGGGGCCCCCTCCATGAATTATGCATAGCCCACCCTTAATGAGTCTCAGCAAACTAATCTCGACCCATAAAAGTGTCTACGGGCCCATGAATATGAATGAGTAACCATAGCACTTTTGTCGAGAATTAATTAAAGATTCACAATACTTAGGTATAGCCACGTCCCGAAACATCGTTTGGGATCGTATTGTCTCTCCGAACAATGAACTGATGTAGGTACATACCTACACATTTACAATTTTTAACCGACTTCAAAAAAGGAGGAGGTTCTCAATTCGGCTGTATGTTTTTAACCGACTTCAAAAAAGGAGGAGGTTCTCAATTCGGCTGTTTTTTTATGTTTGTTACCTCAGAACTCAGTCATTTATACACCGATTTGGAAAATTCTTTTTTTATTTGAAAGGATATACTTCCAGATTGGTCCCATTTTTATCAAAATCCAGTTCTGATGATGGAATCCTCAGGAATTGAGGGAACTCCTCAAATATTGTAGGCATACCTATAGCGATTTTGATATTTTCAACAATAATTTTATGTTTATATTGTTGATGTAGGTACGTAAGGTCACTACGAAAGTTTTGAGATACTCAAAATTTATAAAAAGAACGCAACTAGATTGAACATTTTTTATAAAGATAAATTATTTGTTATTCGAACATAGAAAACCATTTTATCAAATATTTAAAAATAAAAAAATGACGTTTGATTTTTGTTTCAATTCCGCGGGCTTTCATCGTCAACTATGGATTTTAAGCGAGAACATTTTCGTGCAATGATTTTTACGATTATAAATTTGGATTTAATGAATGTGAGTGCAGAGAGCGATTAGTTTCGGCGTTTGGGGACTATGCACCATCGCGTGCAACAGTTTTCAGATGGTTTGCTCAATTTAAACGAGGGATTTTCTCCTTAAATGATGATAAAAGAAGTGGCCGGCCCGCGACTTCAGTTACAGAAGAAAACGTCCTAGTTGTGAAAAAAATTATTAAGGAAGACCCAAAAGTGACTTATAAACATATAGAAGAGGTCATGAAGATTTCATCGCCAGCTATTAATGAAATTTTACACAACCGGCTTGGAGTCAGGAAATTATGTTCACGATGGGTGCCTCACGCGCTGACTTCAGAACAAAAAAAAGCTCGCTTGACATGGTGCAAATATATGCTCAGAAAATTTGTTCACGGAGAAGGACGGTCAATTTTTAACATTATTACTGGAGACGAGAGTTGGATTTACCAATATGATCCACCGACTAAACGGCAATCGACAATTTGGGTGTTTCCCGATGATGAACCTCCAACGAACGTGAAACGCGGGCGAAGTGTTGGGAAAAAAATGGTGGCCACATTTTTTTCTACAAGTGGTCATGTGGCCACAATTTCCTTAGACGACCAAAAAACTGTGAATGCTAAGTGGTATATTGAAGTGTGTTTAACTACTGTATTTAATAATTTAAAATAAAAACGACCTAAAACTGGTTTGAGGGGGCTCTTTTTGCATCATGACAATGCGTTGCCGCACAAGGCCATTGTCACCAAGGATTTTTTGAAGAGTACAGAGATTGAAGAATTGTGTCATCCTCCGTATAGCCCCGATTTAGCTTCTTGCGATTTCTTCCTCTTTCCGAAAATCGAACTCGGACTTCGTGACACGCGATATAACAGTTCTGAGGATGTACAGAATGCCTACTTGCAGGCCGTAGAAGACCTCTCTAAAGAAGAGTACCGGGAATGCTATAAATTATGGTTGAGGCGGATGAATCGATGCATAGAAGCTAATGGAGAGTACTTTGAACAACTGTAATAAAAAAAAAATGAATAACTTTTATACTTTTTTTGTATCTCAAAACTTTCGTGCACGTATAACCGCGTAGCGGTGAAAGAATACTACCATCCCCTGTCTTCCCTTGGTTGTCGTAAAAGGCAACTTTCGACAACTTTCCTAATTAAATAAATAAATAAATAAATAAATTTCCCTACACACACACCAATTATCTAGCCCAAGAGAAGCTTCTAAGAAACTCGTGAAATGGTTACTAGACAACGGATAAACATACTTAAAATACTTAAATACATACTTGTTATACATAGAAAACATCCAGACCCGAGACAATTTAGAAAAACAACAATTCCTAAATTGACCCGACCGGGGATCGAACCCGGGACCTCAGAGATGGCGACACCATGAAAACCGGTGTACAAACCACTCGACCAAGGAGGTCGTCAATTTTACGCATGCAACAATAAGTCTTACATGAAAATATTTGTATTGATATTCCGCAGGTAAGGTATCTTAAAAAAAAAAATTAACACAAGCGCGTGATCGTTTTGTACATTTCGGCAGAATAAAAACATTGTTCTAATCAAATTACTAGGTCTAAAACTTCAAAGCAGAATGGTTCTAATTTTTAATATCAATATGATTGATTTTGCTTTGAAGTTCATTAAGAGACAAGTCTCGTTTTGCGATCGCGCGGCACCCCCCATAAACAAAGAGCGGGACGAACTATGATCATCTTGTACAAGCAAAATTTTATGAAAATGGTACCGCATTGGTTTTATTGATAGTACATACGTACATACTAATACATACATACATTATACTCACGCCTGTATCCCATAGGGGTAGGCAAGGAGGCAGACATAGATCGCCATCTGATACGATCTTCGCACATTTCTTTCGCTTCATTCAAATCCATCAATCTTTTCATGAAGACCTTGTACTGTGAAGAATTGAAAAAAAAATCAGCAAGGGCATTTCTTTTCTCCCTTTCTTTTACAACGTCAAACTGAATTGATAAAAGCGCGGTGGGTAATAGGCCAATATTACCACATGTGGCCTAGCGCAGCAATCGAATGTACGACAGATGGCCATAGCTATTATCTTATTAGTCTATGCTATTAGTAAGCTTACCATTTGTCTCGGTTTGACCGGGATTGTCCCGGTTTCAAGCATTGGTCCCGGCGTCCCGGCCGGTTTGGTATTTTGTCCTGGTTAACCGTTGGAACGTGTATTAAGAAAAACGAACGTACTAAATGCCATAGATAACTGAAGTAACTCAGTAATAAATAACTAAAGCAATGTCATTTTCTGCTTCAGCGGCCTTTCGGTACCTGTGGGTATCTTTCCTTTACTTTATTTACATATCTGTTTTTTTTTATTAACAAAATATTGGTAGAGCATAAGTAATGTGTTTTTATTCAGCGTCACCTTTTTTTTTTGGTCTTTCGCTCCTGTCCCGGTTTGGAGCTCCGAAATTATGGTAAGCCTTAGCTACACTGAACTCCTCCTTACCATACCGTATGACGTAGGCAAAATTAAAATTAATGGATCTACCAACTGACCAAAACATTGGCTAAAGATAAAACTGATATAAACAAGGCTTAAGTTCTTTATTGTATAACCTACAATGTAACAATTACACAGGTACTGTGTTTTAGAGGCAAAACGATGATTATTATTATTAAGCCTGGTGCTGTCTCCTTTGTGTTGATAAAGGCAGATAGAGACAGCATCAGCATCAGTTTTAGACGGCTTCAGTTTTTAATCCACGTACGTTTCGTAATAACAGGGATAATGTAGTACTACTTTTAAGGACTTTTGAAGAGGAGTAATGCGTTTTTAATAATTGAGAAGTTTCCGCCTGAGTGCAGGCGCTGCGAAATACGGGAAGCTGTTATGAATTCCAGAAGGAATCGCATGTTTTCATGGAATGAGGCGTATAATCACGACTATTATCCCCGATGGGTTAGTCAGAGGCTATGAGGACCGCAAAAGCAGTCCTCTACCATAGTCCACTTTTCAACAAATAGCGACTGCACATGTACTCAGCGTGACATTTGGTGAGCCCATCGCCGCTCTATGGTGTTGGAAGCATGTGCAGTCTTTAGTCCGTTAGTCGCCTTTTACGACACCCTAGGGAAGAGAGGGGGTGTTAGTATATATAATACTATACCTAACGCGACACGGCACGGAATGGGGATTGATGTAGTTTAATCTCAGGTTCGCTCTTACTGTGTACCAAACTTCATAGAAAACCGTTAGATAGGCTTGCGTGATTGAAGAACAAACAGACATCCGTACTTTCGCTATTTTTATAATATTGTAAGGAGGCTCGCTTCATAATCGTGATTGTCGTCACGATTCTGTCATGTCCACCGGACGACGTTAAATAATAACTAGTAAATGTAGGGACTAAGTAGATATAGCTAGCTATGAATTGATTTTATAATATGTATATAAAACTTTATGGAAAGTTTAATTACATTTAACCTTAATTTTTTTATTAAAGAAAGCTTTTCATGAAATATTTAAAAAAAATTGCTATTGTCTGCTGCAATAGTAAAATTAGTTAGTTTATCGAGTAATTTATCACATTCATTTCACATTTTAATATGTTAAAGCCTCATCATTAAAGCCTCATCACTTAAGGGCACCGATCTTCTCATATGAACAAAGGCATGAAGAGCGATTTAACAAAAATGGTTAATATAGGTTAAACAATACCTTAAAGAGGTAACAGTCCGGAGATGCAACCGCACGCAGCAGTCGCGAGCGCTCGTCCAACGTGCGACTCTGTATCAGCCCTCTTCGACGAGCAGTCAAATACATTTACACGGAAAAGAGCTTCTGGATAAGCAAGATAACGCATACGTATTTGTCGAGGACTGTTTGCGGATGTCGTTATGTTTTTTTGTCGCATCCGTTTCGGAAATATAGGTACTTAAATACCACGTGGAAGCGTGACCGCGAAGCTAATGCCGAACCACTGTTTTACATTAAATGTAGTGGTGTGTAAATGCGATGCGATACGGTAAATTTTACCGTATTTATTGCTTCCACTCGCGCTTATGTTTGTCCGGGATAAAATCCTACGTTTTAATCCAGGATATACTATAACAACTGTGTACAGAATATTATGAAAATTTGTTCTGTCATTTTTGTGTGATTAAAGAACTACTTGACCATACACTTTCACGTATAGAACAATAAAAAAAATTAATCTAGTTTCTGACTCATAACACAACATTCTCATAGTAAAGGAATGAAAAAAATGTAAGTATTTAAATTATATAAAGACTTTAAGTTTATAAACGTACCTATTTCAATTTAGCTACATTATAACTTTTTAATCTTATGTTTTTGTTAGTATTTTGTTCGTATGGACGATTATTTTCGTCATGCATGAGTCAGATAGCGGCATAAGCCCCATAACACTTTAGATGAAGTTCCTTCTAGTAAACGTTTCTTTTGCACAATTACACATTAGGTGGTTTTTTCGGTAACTTTGTATTCTTTAACCATACCTACTAACTTACCGATTTATAAAATACTGTATAATTTAGCTTTTAGTTAATCTGAACTGTAGTTTTGCATACTTTGAAATTCTTAATAGCGGGGGGCCTCAGGCACCCCAACCCCAAGCAAAGCAAGCAAGCGGTATGCAGTATGCAAGAAAACGGTATGGTATGCAGCATGCAAGCAAGAAAACAAGCAGCATGCAAGCAAGCATGCAGCGTACAAACAAGCAAGCAACATGCAAGATAGAATGCAGTATTCCAAAAATATAATGCAGCATACAATTATCGTGCAATACAAGCGACAAAAAAAGAATTGCAATGTCAAGCAGCAATGAATTTTCTGAAATTTGATAACCGTTTTTCCGACTTACAAGTGATGTTAAACTGCACTGGAGTATTAGGAGTATCGGCTATACCCTATAGTGACCCCCTTTTGAACACATTAAAAATGAACTACGTGTTTCAACGTAGTATTTGCACATCAAGGTAAAAAGTACCTACCCTTATAACGGAAAGATACCTACACTTTTCCCGGGGGCATACAATAAAAACGACGAAAGACCAAATTTCACACGAGCGAGGCGAGGCCACCTAGATCGGCGTTAATACGGTAAATATCTTATTAGTTAAGTGACTATAGTGTGACCTAAACTTCTAGACGGTCGTGCTGTAAGGCGCATGTCCTGTCGCAGTAAAAAAAAATGTACTTAGCTGCCAATGCCAACCGAACCGCGTGGTGTTTTATCTTAAACTGATGACCACCTCATTACTGCCCCACTCTTAATTTTCGGAGTAACATTAGCCTATATTTTAAGTTACACCTATAGTAAAATACATCAGTGAAAATTGCATTCAATGCCATGCAGTAGTAGTTTTTGCGTAAAGCGAGTACCTACTTACAAACATACAGACAGAGAAAAAAAAAATTGTTTTGACTTCTGATGCTAAATAAAGACCCGCCATTTTAGTTTTTCTTTCATATATATAATGTACAGACATCTATCATCATACAGGCTTGATACAATCTTATTAGACATTGTGTATTGATATGAACTTAATAGATCTGTACTTAATAGAAATGTTTTCATAGTATAAAGTAGATGATGGAGATGAGATAGATAACTGATAAATGAATGTTTAATGTTAAATGATATTCCCCACCCCCTTGAGTTTCATGTAAAGAAATAAAGGACTTATTCTAACAGAGATCTCACACACAGTGTTGCAAAATGAAAAAAAAAGAGAGTATGAGCGGGTGTGACATCATGGCACTATAGAATGCTGAGCTTCTTCTGAGGTCAATCGTATCTATCTCAAAGTTCTTTATCCGGCTTGGATCATAAAACACAGAGCACGAATTTGTATAAAACGAAAATTCCACGTTTTTAAAGTATAATTCTTGGTGTTTTATATTTATTTATAAGACAACAGAAATACTAGCTGCCCTACTCCTGTAGGTTACGTGATAGGTTAGAAATTTAAGACAATCGCGAAGCGTAGCGTAGCGTAGCTAATGTCTTGGGGGAAGGGGGTGGGGTTCCCCCTCTCCTATATCTTTTCCCCCTCCTCCAAACCATCTTCATTAACCTTTTTCATACATTTTAAGGTTAGTTTAAAGGGAATTCAAATACTTATATCTCCATAACTATGTATCTCCTATAAGTGGAATGACACCGGGGGGTACCCCTTTACCCTCCCCTAGCTCTCCCCCCCCCCCACCTCCCTTAATTCGTGCACTGTGTTTTAAGATTTCTACCCCTTTATCCTATTTGTCAAGCTACGTCAGTTGTAGTGTTCATATGCCAACTTTTTGTGTTATGCCTCACAGAGACAGAGTTAGTCATGGTTATTATAACACTTTATCTGTGTAACAAATCTTTTAAATACCACATTGAATACGCTGTTATCTCTAAAGCATAGCTTTAACAGGTAATAAGGGCAAGATTAAGCGTGAAGTGTTGTTTTGTGTTTGTTAGAAAGGGTACCTACTTGATAAACTAAGATTAGTGAGGTAGTAGAAATATATACCTACTTTACGACAAAATATAATAGGTAGTGAAACAATAGACAATGCATTTAGGTCCTAGGTAGGTAGACGCCGCAGGTAGATTTAAAAGTCACATAATGTAAAGGTCTTAAAGAAATTATTTTTATCGTTCCTTTCAACTAACTTATTTTAATATGTGATAACAACTGAGAAATCTGCCACACTGCTTGACATAGACCTAAAAACATAGTCTTTGATGGGTATTGGCTTTTACCAAAAAAAAATTGACCTGGTAATTAAACCCAGACCCACCGGATATCGGGCATAAATGTTCACTACACATTGATATCAGCACGCGATAATAATGATAATGACCTAAAAAAATTACTTACTTACATAAAATAATATGAATTTCCCAAATCGGTCTTTTAAGATCTTCTTGGCGATGAATCCTCCATCTGCCCTGTCCATCTATGTCTAAGTACCTACCTACCTATTTATTATTCGTATACTTACCTAATAATAATACTATCATTAATCAATCATCACTATGCTAATTTGTATCAGGTGTCTTTTTAAGTAATCATGGTCATTAAATTAGAGTTATTAATAATACAATAACTAAATGAATTATGAGATGATTATAATATTATCATGAATAATCATGATGCGATGCTGTGCAGAACACTAATTTGATTTTCAAAAAAAATATATAAGTAGAGATAGTTAGTTCTTTTTATTTAAATATAAAAAATATTATATTACTCTATAATCAATAATTTTGAAATGAAACACTTTTTACGGATTAACTCGCCTTTAATTTGACTACATTACACAGTTTTTTAGTTTCCTGACGTTTCGGAACCTTTACGGGGTCCGTGGTCACAGCGAGACCAGGGAATCCCTCAGTTCCGTCAGAAAACTAAAAAACTATGTAATGTAGTCAAATTAAACGCGAGTTAATCCGTAAAAAGTGTTTCATTTCAATGTGTAGTGCTCGCTTTAAACCTAAGAAATCAATAATTTTATTTAAACGCGAACGGAATGTACGGTAACGGTATGTACATACCGAAAAAAGTAGATTTTTTTATCTGTCATAGTTTTTTTGAAGGTAGATAATTTAAATTAGGTAGGTTATGTACATAAATAAGTTTTATTTATTATCATGTTTTCGATCGCGATCATTATCTAAACATAGGCATACAATTTTAAGTTGTTTTATGTTTTATATTAAAACTCTTCAATAAAAGATCGTATTTGCCAATCAATAATCATTGTAACTTGAGCTTAAAAGTAAACAACTGTAACAGAAGGACTCCTTCTAAAGAACGGAAGAGAGCGAGATATTTTCTAATCACACCACACTTTAAAAAACATCGATATAAAATGACGACAATAAAAAATAACGCTTTATCTGCTTCGCTTCCGAACTCTACATAAATCAATTAAGTGTAATCAATCACAAAAATAATGTGTATTATTATCTTTATTCCATAACAACATGACTGGGTAGATTTAGTTAAATTATAGTGTTTAAATAACTTAAACAGTAATTAAAAATATGGAGCTCAGTCCACATTGCCAATGGCACATTGCTGCAAGATTGAACAACATGCATGCAGCGCACCGACCCACAAGCGCAGCGCTTGTGTGCTTGCTTACTTACCGCACAAGTCATGTCCAAAGTTTGTTCGATAGATTTGCTCTCGACCGGGGAGCTATTCACACTCCTAGACTTGCCGCTGGTTAATCGGAAACTTCTGTTGAGCGACGACAGGAATCCGCCACGGTGCCACTTGGTCGGCTCGTTAAACTGCACGTCCGTCATTTCGTTTACATTGCAACCCGCTATGACTCACGAACCAGCACGGCACCACGGCGAAGTGTGCCAAAAGGCCGGCGCTAAGCACGCCTTGCGTACTTTATGCACGGTGCTTTCGCCATCGCGACTCGAACAAAGTGCGGACGGGGAACCCGATTAACAAATAGGAACTTGAGATTAATTTCAATTGGAATTTAGAAACAGCAACTAGGTACTGAGAATAGACGATTCCTTCCTATCGCAACACGGAGTTTGCGCGCTCGCGACACCGCCACAGAAGACCGCACACACGCCGACCTCGCCCATTCACTTTACATCCAAAACTTTGTTATAATCACGATTCACACACCATTTATATGGGAGGACAAAGAACTCGAGCGGCGTGGTACGTACGGGACGCGTAAAGCGCACGCAAACTCGGACACAACTAGAGCCGAGTAGTATGGTTACAAAATGAAGCATGCTCAGGCGGCCGGGGGAAGGGGGCGCGGCGGGCGGGTGGCGGCGGTCGCGTGCACGTGTGCGCGGCGCTGTTGTTTGGCTCCCGAGAGCGCGCGTGTGTGCGGGCAGCCCCTGCGTCACCCTGCGTCTTCGCCCGCAGTGTGTGCGTGCGTGCGGCGCCGCGCCTTTGAGCGCTGTGAGTGTGACTGTGTGAGAGCGTGGTTGCGAGTCGCGCGACGCGAACGTTTCGTGATCGTGAGCGTTGCGTGCGTACGCGTGTGCTGAGTGCTCGCAGTTCCTGTGAGGCGCGCCTGTGTGCAAGCAACCCCGCGTGTGCGATCGGCGGCGACACCACCCGCGCCTAACGAGGGGTGGCGGAAGATACACACCGCTTCTGTCTCTAGTTGATAATTAATCAAAATCTACAATCTTTCGTTTCATTTCGCATTTGCTCTACACAGCAACAGCGTTGCTTCGATGCAACGCGTGATTTACTGAATTATAAGCAAAAATAAGTTATTTTTAGACGAATATAAAAGTTCGTTTGGAAAAATCTTTGAAATGCATATGTGTACTTTTCCTTAAGGGAGCGCACTGCGCAGGCCCTCATTGAGTTTTTACTTGATTATGATGAATTTGAAATCTTAAGAATCTTAAATTTTTGTAAAAAACATTTTTAGATAAATACTAGTAACTAATACAAGTAGCAGCTTTTTTATTGGTACATCTAATAGTGGCCACTTTAGGCAATAATAAAATTAGTGTGAAATACGTTAGTGCACTACAGAGAGTAGGTATTTTTTTGGAATTTGATTCTAAATTCATTAAAATTAAGGAAAAAATCAATAAGGGAAGCACTGTAGTAACTGCGCGCTGACTGCAAGTGTAACTTACATAACTGAACACAAACGTTATAAAGTTATTTTTCTAAAATATCAAGCGCGGACGTAAAGTATCAAAATCAATAAATACGACTCTACCTGCAGTTTTAAAATAAGTTTGCAATAAGTAGTTTTTTATGTGGAAACGACTTCAACGCGCGCGATCTGCAGAAACTTAAAATTCAATATTTTTTATATTTATATACTAACAAAGTTATAAGAATACATTGTTACTGTTTAGTCTAAAAATAAATGATTGATATTATCATCATCATTATATTAAACCTAACTAAACCTAACTAAGTATCTGGGCGCGCACACTATTCCGCCAGATAATAGGTAATAGACTTAGCGTTAAAACGGAAATCGTGTATCTTTATGAGATAAATAAAAGGCGACCTGACACGATGACCCAAATTTCATTTTGTCCCAGTTAGGCCAGCCTTCCCAGCCGCACCCTTACACGGGGTTATATAACGCCATGGTAAATAATTACTTCAATGCTTTCAGCCGAAAGATTAAGATTGACAATGCATTTTGGGACATGCGATGTCTTTAAGATTATATAGAATTGTGTTATGAACGTTTTGTGATCTAGAAAAGAAGTGTTTAATACATAACGAGTGCAAATAACTTAGGAAAAAAGTGTTTGAAATTTAAACGATATCACACCCTTACCCTTACACAGGGTTATATAACGCCATGGTAAATTATTACTTCAATGTTTTCAGCCGAAAGATTAAGATTGACAATGCATTTTGGGACATGCTATGTCTTTAAGAATAAATGGTATTGTGTTAAGAACGTTTTGTGATCTAGAAAAGAAGTGTTTAATACATAACGAGTGCAAATAACTTAGGAAAAATGTGTTTGAAATTTAAACGATATCGAGAAACACAATGAAACATGGAGAACATCACCGTCATTCTGTCACGCGTACATGTCTCGTACTCTCGTCGCTAATATATTTTTAATTTATCTAAAATTTTATTATAGAGACAGTGTTTCAGAATAGAAAAAGTAATGATTGAGTGTATTTTAGCTTTTAGCATAGTGCAGTACCTGAACGAGTCCTAAACTAAAAAAAAAGACGTATTGTGTCGTCATTATTATCAATGAATATTACCTATTTTAATTTTCGTGACTTAAGTATTAACTAATTAATAACAAGTAATCAGGACTTGATTTTTTTTAAATTTAAATCAATTATAAAAACAGCTACTTATCATTTAATAAACAAGACTAACAAACTATTAAATTAACGGGCGAAATTAATAATCAATCGATCTATTGTTTTGCCTACTTGAGTTAGATTATGTCGCGTAGCGATGAAAGTGTACTACCGTCTAACGGGCTAAAAACTGCACATACATCCAACAGCATAAAGCGGCGATAGGCTCGCCAATTGTCACGCTGAGCACATGTGCAGCCGCTATTTGGTGTATCTGTATGTATATCGCTAAGTGGACTATGGTAGAAGACTGCTTTTTCTGACCTCATTGCCTGGTCTCTGACTTACCCTTCGGAGATAATAGTCTTGATTATATGTTAGTATGTACCTATGTTTTTTTTAAATCTAGTAGGCAAAACAGCAGAAAGATTGATTATTAATTTCGGCCCATAGATCAACATATTAAACAATCTACATAGTCAACAACATAGACGACCTCCTTGGTCGAGTGGTTTGTACACCGGTTTTCATGGTGTCGCCATCTCCGATGTCCCGGGTTCGATCCCCGGTCTCGATCAATTTAGAAATTATTGTTTTTCTAAATTGTCTCGGGTCTGGGTGTTTTCTATGTATAATAAGTATGTAGTTAAGTGTTTTAAGTATGTTTATCCGTTGTCTAGTAACCATTTAACGAGTTTGTTCAAAGCTTCTCTTGAGCTATATAATTGATGTGAGTGTAGGAAAGTTTAAGTTTAAAAAGTTTAACAATCTCTAGACGTCAGTACATACCTATATCACGCCCGCATCCTAGAGGAGTAGTCTGACGTCACA
Source organism: Scoparia ambigualis (assembly GCA_963921215.1). NCBI lineage: Eukaryota > Metazoa > Arthropoda > Insecta > Lepidoptera > Crambidae > Scoparia > Scoparia ambigualis. The sequence goes on along the minus strand of OY992501.1, from coordinate 26,373,633 downwards.
GATGTCCATTTTGCTACGATCCTGACACACATCCTTTGCTTCACTTAGGCGGATTCGACCAAACTGGAATAGGACTTACTCCGAGATAAGTCCACACAAATTTGGCGTTTAATCTAGGTATAAGACCTTATTCCAGTTTGGTCGAATCCACCCTTACTCTCATAACATTTTTCATACATGCTCGTTGGTTTAAGGTACTCTTGACATGACTTTTAACGAGAAGATCACCGATCTGATCTAAATACGTTCCAAGTTCTTCCCCTCTTAACTATCCCATTTACTCTTACCTTCTTTGTAATTCTTTTTTCATCCATTCTCTCTACATGACGAAACCATCTTCGCATATCTTTCTCAATTTTCGTCACAACAGACGTTAATTTCGGTAAGTATACATATTTAAAAGGTTATATTTCGACTTCCGCCATAATGTGCATCGCCATTGGGACTTGGGAGCCAAGATTGGAAAAAGATGGACAAAAAGTGGCAACAGGTGGTGCGCCCGCGCACCTGCGCGCGCAGATGCGACCGATCAACACTTTATTGAGCTCGGGGCCTTTGGAGATAAGTGGACATTGAAATTATATTTTATGTTCATATTTGGAACAGAAGTTTGCAAATGGTGATTTTTTTTCTTTCAGGGAAAGGTACCTACACTAATAATATACATTATACAATACAGGTCTACAGGTGATCAATTAAAATGGGTCAGTAGAGAGAAATCAAAAACTATAAGAGATAGGGAAATCTGTTCTTAGGAACCATGGCGTCGATTTTAGATTTAATAAAAACTGCATTAATTTTTTTTTGTTAAATCTCATACGTAACCGGGAGTCGAACCCACCGCGGGTTCGACTCTATCTCTGTAAACAAATGTTATAAATTCTGCAAGATTATTCGATGTTATTCTCGATGGTATGAATAATAAGTCATCAGGAACACATTTTTAATTGAATCTTGTTTAAATAATTGATTGAAATCCCAAAGTATGATATTTTTTTAAGGTAAATGTTCAAAATGGTAGCCATTTTCCTGAATGCAAAAATTAATTATTTTGGTTAACGAATGCAATACTTATAGCGTTTCCTATTTTTGTTGAATGCATCTGTGTTAAGATATTTGCTAAGACTGTTGTTAAATCTTATATATTTCATCTGTAACATAATCCCATAGGAAATAATAAAGTGCCGTGATATCAGGCGATCTCGTGGGGTGTGTAATGTTTGATATTAAAGACTTATGGTCTAACGTTCAGATAATATAATTTCATTTCATATAATTTCATTTGATATAATGTACTTTTAATATAATGTACATTTGATATAATGTACTCTTGATATAATGTTCATTTGATATAATAATCAAATGATATAAAACATTACGCATGTAATAAGCAAGTAGCATGCAAGCAAGCAAGCAGCATGCAAGAAGCATGCAGCATGCAAACAGGCATGCAGCACGCAGGCAGGCATGGAGCATGCAGGCAGGCATGCAGCATGCAAGCAGGCATGCAGCATGCAAACTGGAAACAGGCATGCAGCATGCAACCAGGCAAGTTTTCTGTCACGGCTCCGGCGCTGCGGGACTCCGGCGGTCCCTCACGAGCTTATCGTCGCAGATGGCTTTCGCTTACCACCAATCAATCAATATTTGAAATCAATTTAGGGTTAAAATGTTATTCTTATTTTTAAGCAAAAATTATATTAAATGAAGTTATAGAGTATGATTTTTCTACCAATATAGCTTTATAGAATAAGTTGTTAGAGAATATGAGTATTATATCAAATGAATAATATACGTAATGTTGTTATAGGAAGTGTATTTAGAACAAGAAAAAATTATATCCAATGAACGTTATGTTCTTTGAAATTAGTTCATTTGTCATTATATGAAATGATACGCACCCGATCTCGCGGGCCATTTGATGGGACCATCTGCACTCATCCAGTTATGTTGATAATGATCATTTCTCTGTCAAGGGTCTACCTACAGAAGATTTCTTGGTAAAATTTGGTCTTTTTTCACAGGGTCAACTATAATAACGAATACGACATTCGATTAGGTAAATAATAAATCTATTTTTGCATGATCTATTATTGGGATTTCTTTCAATTATTTAAACAAGATTTTATTAAAAATGTGTTCCTTATGTATTTTTTATACCATCAACAATATCAACAAATAAACTTGCAGAATTTATAACATAGCTTATAGAGGTAGAGACACCCCCAGGTTCGAGTCCCAGTAACGTATGAGATTTAACAAAACAAAATGAATGCAGTTTTTATTAAATCTAAAATCGACGCCATGGTCCCTGAGAACAGATTTCCCTATCTCTTATAGTTTTTGATTTCTCCCTACTGACCCATTTGGATTGACACCCTGTAAATATTATCTATCTATCTATAGTAATAATATTGTCGGGTCAATTTAAAGAAAAAACTGTTTTTCTAAATTGATTTCGGGTGTAGGAGTTCTTTCTATGTTTATGTAGTATATTTATCCGTTATCTTACCATATTAACGAGTTTCAAAAGAATACTCATCTTGGTCTAGATAATTGGTGTGAGCGTAAACAAATTTAATTTTAATTAATTTAATAATACATTAATCATACATAATTAACATTAAACATTAATCAGTACAAAAAATACGTTACACAAGTTTAGGCGTACACAACATTCGCAAATAGCTCCCTGAACAATGTAATTTTCTTAATCCTACTAATATTATAAACGCGAAAGTTTGTAAGTATGGGTGAATGTTTGTTACTCTTTCAAGTATACCTACTAAATGGATTTGGATGAAATTCGGCATACAGATAGTTTATAGCCTGGATTAACACATAGGATACTTTTTATCCCGATATTCCAACGGGAACGGGAACAACGCGGGTGAAACCGCGAGCGGCCGCTAGTTTTTCATAAATACGAGTGTAAAGCTCATTCTGCCGCGTACAACAAAACCTCTGCCCAACCTCTGCCTAACTATAGTTGGACAATGTCAAAAACAGAATGATACTCGCACTTCTTCGCCAACACTTGAAAAAAAGAAAGAGAAGTAACATTATAAATGCACGTTAAATACGTGGCTAACTTTATCGTTTAAAATATTATAGTAAATCTCACTTTTTATATTTAAATATGTGTAGAGTAGTGAGCACTTTTTCTCAGAATTCGGGCCCTAACCACAAATTAAGAAAGTAACCCTACCTCCGCAGTTTGTGACATTTTTAACGCATTATTTTGTAACAGAAAATATGTTTCAGGGTCGCAGCAAAACAAAAGTTGTCTGTGGTCTCCGCCTGCATTAAGTTATGTATAATTATGTAAGTATAAAAAGTGTAATTTAAATTTTTCTGTACAACAAAATGTATTGACACTTGGCTAATAAAATATTACGTACTCCGCAATTACGTTGTAGGTGGCGCGGTAATTTCAAAAAAACATGGCATGGGTTACCATGCCTGTGTTAACAGGGTCACTCACACAGCTGCAATTTCCTCAGATAAAAATTCAACTAGACATACGACATGACACCTCAGATAGACACACATAAAAACTAAGTGTTGCCAATCAAATAACTACGAGGTTCAGCTTTCGTTGCCCAGGCTCTAGTTGTAATTAATATTAAGAAGAATGTTATTATTTAATATAATGAATGCTGTATGGTAGCATTGTAAATGCAAAATGCAACTTAATGAAATAGATTAAATACCTGTGGTTACCACCACCGTTTCGCGTAGTGGTGAAAGAATACTACCACCCTCTCTCTTCCCTTGGGCGCACAAAAATCCATTAGAGCAACGATGGGCTAACCACCTGTTACGCTGAGCACATGTGCAGTCGCTATTTGGTGAAAAGTGGACTATGATGATAGAGGACTGCTTTGCTGTCCTCATTGCCAAGTCTCTAACTAACCCTTCGGGGATAATAGTCGTGACTATATGTATGTATGTATCCTGTGGTTTTGTGTAACTCTGTGCTTATTTTAATTTGCAAGGGTCCCATAACATCCCACTGGGCCTTTAAACCAAGGCATATTATTCTAAAGGCGCTCGCCGGTTTCCACCTGTCGCGGCCTGGGGGTTAATAATTACGACAGTCACAAGTTCGCTTCTGCTGTGCCTAGAAGTTGAAATACCTTCATCTGTATGTACCTCAGCTGGGCATCTGCACGTGTAAGTGTGGACCATGTGGACTAATGCCCGTGTAAATAGTAGTAGTATTAAACTAAGCAGCACAATTATAGGTACTGTCCCACTGAGGGCCACAGACCTCCATAGGATTAAGTAGTTGATGAATATTATCGGGACCAAAGGGTCTATGACCACAAAGGCGGACTGTCCCACTGCTGGACTAAGGCATGGTTCAGCCACTAGACCACAGAGCCGGTTAAATGACGTAATGACTTCTTATAAGTACAAATTGTACCCAGAATTTTTAAAAGCTTTGCTCAATAAATAGTGGTAATCTTTTGATGCTAGAAACCCGCGCCGAAGGAAATAATATACACAAAAGTTGATGTACCTATCCTTCTACTTATTCATTTCATTTTATTACTGCAGGATGCCCGCGTTAACACCGATACGAATGGTGACGAATTTCCAAAAATGATTTTTCATATAAACCTTTTCCAAAAAGGATCATCCCCTCTCCTTATATCGCTAGTTTTATTTGTACTGGCACCTCAAGACCAACCGTTAGGTTATGCAAGAAGCACCAGACGTCCCTGCGCCAGTAAACCATCTCGCGCAGGAGACCATCTGCGTTAGATCTTGACGAATCAATGCCCGCCGAAGCGCGCTCTTCATTCGGTACTTATAAGACTAGCGTCTCGGGAGAGTTTCCCCGTGAACACGTGTGGTTCACTGCCTATTTTCCAGATAGGTAACCGGAGCTGTCAAGCTCGCTCACTTCTCGTTGCACGATGGGCACAACTCGCAGTTGCCACTGCTCGGTCGTCAACTCTAAAGTCAGCTTCCAAGTGTCCACCTTACACTCACCAAGCACACTCACTTCTCGGAACCCATCCGGGAGCTTATTAGCCAATTTCCACGTCCTACGCGGCTGGACTGGAGGCTACGGCATCCAGGGGCCCGCCTCCACTAGTTCTCCAGACTAGTACCGGAGATGCCGACAGCAATGTCGCGCACGTCACGTTAAGCCGTTGGTCCCGGTTGTTGTCGTAAGATGGCAGTCGTTAAAGCCCACCAACCCGCTTTGGGCCAGCGTGGTGGGTTATGGTTATGGCACAATACCCCACGTGCTATTGTCCACGTGGGAGGCCTGTGCCAAGCAGTGAGATGTTATAGGCTGATAGTGATGATGATGAAGCACCCGGGACCTTAGAGATGGCGACACCAGAAACCAGCATGCTAACCACTCGCCCACAGAGTTTGTAAAATGCCATAGGGAAAACGTAACAATTATTAATTATCATTAACATAATTTTAAATTTAATTATTGTAACGTTTTATTTACTATTTATACCTTATAATTTTAGAGGCCTATAAACATCACAAATGTGATTTTTGCATAAAATGCCCATTTTTGCATTTTGTAGTAATTTTGCAGTTGTATTTATACTTTATATTGTAATAGGATAATAAATTCATGCATAAAATTACAAATCTTCACTCTGCGAGAATAAGCTGAGTTCGGACGGTCGGCGCATCGCATTTTGTAGTAATTTTGCAGTTGTACTCGTATTTATCGTTTTTATCGAAATAGGATAATAAATGCATTATAAAATCTTTGTTCTTATGAAGTAACAATTATTCTGGTATAAATTTTGCTCAATAATATTATCGTAGATAGTAGGAGAAACGCACAATTAACTTTAAGCGATTTTATGGTTAAGAATAAGATTTTTTTCTACAAAAAATCAATGATATCTAAAAATTCCGAGGCCGCTACGCACTATTCAACTATATTTCTTTTATTTCATTTGTTTAGGACAGTAGTTCAATCTAGGAGCTCAAAAAAGTGCCTTCTCTCTCTGCAATTTTGGGTTTAATTAAAAAGTTAATTAAAATTTATATAAAAGCGAGGCCGCTACGCACTATGCCAATAGCTATTCTACACTATTCAATATGTCAAAACTGTTAATGTATTTTTGTTTCTGAGATCGAGAACGCCAAAATGGGCCATTTTTAGCAATAATTACAGTCGAAATGTAATATAGGCCTCTTAACCAAATAGATTTAGCTTACAATAAAATAATTAAAAAACCGTCCGACTCATGGTATTATAATTACAAAAAATATATCGGTGAAGAGCTGTCAAAATTGCCATAGCATATTCGAATGTGTGAGTTTGCGTTTTTGTTTGTTTATCCTTTTTTTTTCCTAAACCCTCTAAGCACGGCAGCTGCAAACCACTGACAGCTATCGAGGTTACGACGACCATTATTTCTACAAAAAAAACCTACATTTGGAGCCACATAAAAACCTTACTATTTGGAGCACGTGCGGTCCTTTCGACCTGAGGGACTTTGCTGTCTCCACTATGCCAGAAATAAATCACAGCGGAGTACACATTCAATTATGTAAGTATACCTGTTGTTAAAAGTCTTTGAAATATAATCATAAGAATACGATTATGGTTGAACAATTTTGTGAAGGAAGTGTGATAACCGCACGTGTCTCGTTAGCGGTGAAAGAATACTACCAACCCCTATCTTCTCTTGAGTGTCGTAAAAGGCGACTAACGGGCTAAAGACTGCACATACATCCAACAGCATAAAGCGGCGATGGGCTCACCACCTGTCACGCTGAGCACATGTGCAGTCGCTATTTGGTGATAAGTGGATATGGTAGAAGACTGCTTTTGCTGTCCTCATTGCCTTATAGTCTCCGACTAACCCTTCGGGGATAATAGTCGATTATATGTATGTATGTAAGTATGTAAGTGTGTTAAAATCGATCAGTTTACCGCGTTCTCCCTTTTCTCCAACAAGTTAAGTATTCCATTATAATTGACAATCATGTATTTTAACTCTTCCTAAAGAGGTTAATAGGTAAAGCAAAATGTGAACGATATACCTAGGAGGTAATATCCGATTTCTTATATCCCAAAAAAGCACTTAGTAAAGTCAGAATCGTGTACAATACAGCAAAAGCACAATAGCTTGTTTCAGATTAAACATGTAATTTGAATGCGTTTCGGCTCCGACACGTGTTATTTAATTGCAGTCCGACTGTACGATGACGTCATCGCTCTCGCTGGAGCAAAGCATCACTAATTGGGTATGCCGCCTAACAGAACTGCAGCCTTAACCCCTTTTGTTGCCTCTTGGTCGTAACAATTCATTTATAATTGGGTATACTCGACCATCTCGCATTGACTCAGCGTAGGGTTATGGCCCAATCTACCGTGTTGAAAGCCCTGTGTCCAGCAATTTACAGTTTATAGCAGTGGTTCTTAACCTTTTAGTCATTAGGGATCATTTGACAACATTTCTGTGCTGCCATGGACCACCTTGGCATAATATATAGTATCTAAATACCTAAACTTTAGGTAATTACTCACATCTACATCCTAAAGAGTTCTATCTATCTATAAAAAAAAAAACATGCATACAATTATTCAAAGCCCAAAATCCCAAATTCGGGTTGTTCCGTATTCAACCCACATGATTACATTTAATTCCAGATTTTAATGAGATTTTTGTGATTGCATACTCTTTATTACCTTCTGAATCCTTGGTCTTTTTGAATCCTTCGAGACCTTTTCCTATTTATTAGGAGACTCCGCGGACCACTTGGGATTTTTCCAGGGACCACCGGTTAAAAACCACTGGTTTATACGCTGATGATGAGTACAAGCATATTAAAGTTTTGTCTTTTCTTCACTTTGAAACGGAATTTGTGTTTTTTTTCGGGAAAGTGCTTCGTCTTACCTGATGGCAACTTACGATAAGGTGGTGGAAGCGTGCTTCACTCGGAATCCTCATCCACTGTGGAAATGGCTATCTTATCTCTTAATTCTCGAAACACAACAATACAACAATGGTATTAACCTCGTTGTTACGGCGCCAGACTTTAGACAAGACTTAACAAGCCCTACCACCAACCAAACCAAGTAGCCCCGCTGGGAATCGAACCTGGGAAGACCCAGAGTCTAAGATCAGTGGCTTAGCCACTAGACGGCAGATGCGGTTATGTTCAAAATTTTATATTTGGCGGTTTAAAATAGTTATGTAGTTCGATTTTTAAAGTTCAGGAGTTTTTGTCTCCGTTATATTTCATACTGAAATGTTTAAAAGCTCTAAAGCCTCTGTAACTTCACTTTTGATTTTAATTAAGCAATCATACATCTCGCGTGTAAATATTAATCAACATCTCTATAAAGAGAAAGTAAAGTAAGTACCTACGTGCATTTTTTAACACCGACGATCAATATCGATTACGTTACTTTCTACCATCTGCTTATAAGCTGGTTTTGGGTACGTTGTGATAACAATAAAGTTCAAATTACAATACAAACTGTCTCTTTCTATAAAATTGCTTTATGGTTGAGAGGTTAATACTTCTTTCTATAGCTTTATGGTTGAGAGGTTAACTGGTTCGTTGTGTTCTGTTTTGACTTGGCTGGTCAAGTACAGCCTATTTACAGTCCCACTGCTAGGCAAAGGCCTCCTTGATTGAAATCTAGTAATCGCTATAATTTACGGGTTAAGCTTAATCACCACACACATGACAAATGCGGGTAGGTGTTCACGGATCCTCTATGCCTCGACAATTTTTTTGTTCCTATTTTAATTAGGTATGCATAACGAATTTTATCCGAAAAAGCAGGGAACCGATCACGAAACCCAGGATATGCATCGAATGATCCAAAACACACTTTGCATGACCTGGGAATTGAACCCATGACACTCGCCCACCGAGGCCTCCAAATAGTTAAAGTTGTACCATTTTATATGTGCCAACGTTAATATGGCGTTGACTGCACTGTGTTTATTACTGATGTTAGTCGTGACCGAAATCGAAATCGTCATTCGGGAGTCCTACTAAGAAGTTATCGAATAAACACGGTAGGTATGTATATTTAAATTTCACGCAAAACTTGTTGCGTACAAATTACTTACAATTATTTTTCGGAAAAAGTGTTGTTATTTTCCAAACTGCGTCTTCTGATGACCTACCAATTCATAATTAATAATAAGTACCAAATTTCTAAATTCGTAAATACAGTTTTCCTTATTTTTTACAATATTGGCATTAGTTCTATTAATTTTTTCATTTTGATGATTTAAATTTTTTTTTTAAAAACCTATGACAAAAGTGAGACCATACCCAGTGTTCAATTTAACTAACACAATTTCGTTAACACGAACCGTACCTACCAATCCTTTATTTTTTTAAATCACGCGATATCACCAATCTGCGTTTTTAAGTGGAGTTTGAGGCTCCAACAAACAGATGCCTTATGCTAAATCTGCGCGCACCTGCCGCGCCGGCTGCGCGCAACACGTGTTCGGTTTTTAAACGTGATCCAGCATCAATCGCTCTTATACATGGAACTGCTCTTTGTATTCTCTTTTCACCGATAAATATTATTTACCCCATTTATTTTGGTGTACATGGTTATATATGGACAGTATCCATTGAGGTAAATAAACTAGAGAAGACGTCACTAATACTATTAGTGTGAATCTGTCATTGGTTTTCTAATGTATAACTGCATAGCTACTCGTGTCTTGTAACTGTTGATTCACCTAAGAAAATAAAATAAATAATATTATAATAAAAATGTGCTTAGCTAGATGACAGCGGTGCAGCGGTCATCTCGTGCGTGGTGCGTTGCGGGCACGGTACAATGATACTTGTACCGATTAAAAATTGTATTTGAGTCCTGCCCGCTTCATCTGAATTAGGTACTTATTTTACGAATATTAGTTTAATTTAGTTTAGCTGTGACTGATCACAGCACATAAAGTAAAATAAATAGTCGCGTTCCAATTTTTTATTTAAATTTAAAACACGACATCTTTAAAATACGAATAGTTTGGAAATTATCCTTGACTCCTATTATTCACAATTATACTTATCAGCAAAGTAATCTATAATTCAACAGTCATATCTTTATGAATAAATCATAAGTAATTACGTAATTAAAATTATTACTTACCACTATTAATAATTGAATCGAATTGTTTTGGAAATTATCCTTGACTCCTATTATTCACAATTATATCAGCAAAGTAATCTATAATTCGACAGTCATATCTTTATGAATAAATCATAAGTAATTATGTAATTAAAATTATTACTTACCACTATTAATAAAAAAATACTTAGGTAAGTACTCAATATTTATACATACTTACAGAGTTAGGCATCGTAGCCAGAAACTCATTTGCACGGTCTATTTTTATAGTGTATAGTTTGCGTTAAGTAAGTTAAAAGTAAAAAACCTTTTTAAAAACAAGCTTTTATGTAAGTAAATGAAAAAAAAAACTTTTACTAACAACTTAAAAGTTTTATCGTCATAATTACACAATTTATATGATATTATAATGTCGCGAGATTTAAGTAGGTAGGTACCCGTATTTAGATTGACATTTTTTATAGGTAAAATCATTCTCATCAAGTTATTTCATTTACTTGTTTAATTACACAAGTAAATCTCTTGACAACCCTTTGTATCATATAAATTGTGTAATGAACTAATGACGTTATAAGTTGATAGTAAAAGTTTATTTTTTTCTTTTTAGTTATCTCTGGACACGTTTCTCAGTCTGTTCATCTCACTGAACGTGTTTACAAAATTTTAGGGACTTCTTGGCGGGAAAGTAAAGCGTCATGTCTGCAGTTTTGTTTTATTTTCTTAAAAAAAAAATTTTTTTTCGAAAATTAATGTGAAAAAATAGTGGATTATTAACCTTTAAATGTTTGTGAACGTGAATGAGTGTTGGCAAATGAAACAAAACAGTGCAACATCACTTTTCAAATTCTCTCAAGAAGTCCGCGTGAGACCTCAGTAAAGTCCCACATCTTCACTGAGGACTCAAGGGGTTTGGGGGAATATCATTTATCATTCATCATCTTAATCACCACTCATTAACATCAAGGGAAAAAGAAATAAAAAAACTAATGACTAGGCAATATGGTCTCTGACCTTAGCCTGTTCCTTCACGGAACAAATATTAAAAAAAACAAAATTACAGCTCAATCAGAATTGAAGATATCGGCTTCAAAATTGAGTTTCAAGCTTTCGAAGTTCGCCATATTGTATTTAGAGTGACGTCACTTTATTTTTCGAGTTATTCTCAGCAAACCCTTTCATTTGATACCCTTATTGCATTAAAAATAATTAGTCCGCCATCTTGGGTGTGCCGCCATCTTGGATTTAGAATGTCGTCACAGAATGAACCCCTCAGTCTTGGATTTTTTTGACAGAAGTGTGTTTTGTAGGTGCGGTCGCAAGAGACCGCTTGGGGTTTGAGGGCCTTTTACGATACCCAAGGGAAGAAAGGGGTTGGTAGTATTATTTTGATGAGCCCATCGCCGCTCTATGTAGTTAGATGTATGTGCAGTGCAGTCTTAAGTCCGTTAGTCGCCTTTTACGACACCCAAGGGGAGAGATGGATTGTTAGTATTATTTTAATAATAGTCACAACTACACATGACAGTACAGTCAGAAAAACGATTCTCCCCTTGGGCGGAAAAGTATTAATTACTTTCCACCCGCTCCTCAGGCAACAACTACACATGACAGTACTGTCAGAAAAACGATTCTCCCTTGGGCGGAAAAGTATTACTTTCCACCCGCTCCTCAGGCAACTTCAGTCTTTAGACTTACTTTCAGAGTATGGGGAATGAAAATATACATTACCGGTAGAATGGGGCTATTTGGTAACCGTGGGGCTTTTTGGAAAAAATTAATATTTTTGAACGAACGCAAACATATTAACGTAAACGCAACCTTTTTATTCTCTAACATTTGGTAACTCCGTTATCTGTCAATCTCGACCAATCATAGAAAAGAACACCGCGCGTGTGATGTTAAGAACTACATTTAGCGAGAGCCTGTCAGTTTTGTTCCAAATTAGTTTTTATGTAAAAATGTTAACTTTTGCATTATTTGTAAATGTTTAAATGTATGTTACCAAATATCGCCGTCCATGTTTATATTGAAATAAAAACAGTTTATAAAGATATTTTCTATGTCATTTTGTATGCATGCCAAATAACCCCACCCTGGGGGCTATATGGAAAGGCACCTTCTTTTTTAAAATAAACCTTACTGTTTGTTCATTCCATGTTTTTATTTTTGTATTTTTATAAAGTTATATCTGTATTAAGCAACACATACTTCTTTATCTGTTAAAAATTAAAGGAAAAATAAATATTCAAATTTTATCCCTACTTTTTACCTAATAGCCCCGTTCTACAAAATTTATACTTAAATTAGACAATGGAATTAAATTCTTTTTATGCATCTATACGCGTTTACTCTAAAAGTTAAAGATTAGATAGTAAATCCGTGTAAAGTATTCCAAATCAATATCATCATTGGTTTTACGAATCTAGAATCCATATGTATAGGTAAAAGTTACATACAAATAACGCATACATTGTTAAGAAAGTTGATAGAGGAGACAAATGTCTCACTGTATTTCTAGACCTGAAGAAGGCTTTTGACACTGTTTCTGTCCCAGGTACAAAAATTACAAGTTAAATAAAAGCTTGTAAAAATGGCGGCGATGGCTTCGTGCTCACAGATGTTGAAAATTTAATTTTTGAGTTCAAAGTAGTAGCGCTTCGTGTAACTCGTGTATTTACCGTAAAATTGTTACACCTAGACTTTTTATGTTTCTTGAGTGATTGAAAACAACTTTTTAGTGAAAAAGAAGGCATTCACCGCAATCGCTGGGAAGTGAGAAGTGACTAAACAAGGTGCAGTGGGCTGGGTGGGATTAGTGCGCAAACTTGCTTTGCGGTGTCTTCTCTAGTTTATTGTACCTCAATGCCAGTATCTAACTATTTTGCTTGGACGTAATACTACATTTTTACCTCCATGCAATTTAGTTACGAAATTCCTTGTAAATACATCGCATCGTAGCGCCGCAATGTTATTATAGAAGAAATAGTTTAGCAAATTAAACTATAAATGAAATTTACTACGTTGTAGGCGATAGTAAACATATGGCTGCCCACGCTTAAAAAACCTTATAGGGATATTACTGTGCAGTGTGTGAGCACCTCGGTGGACCGGTTACTAACCGCTCGGCCTAATAACCGTAGAACCTGTGTTCAATTCACACACTCTCTGGGTTGACTGGAACAGATCTCTCTTAGAGATAAGTCCACCTTTGCGTACAATGTCTCTTTTGTCACTGTTGTTACTGTATTTCTGTGCAATAAAGTATATAAAAAAATCACTCACCGCGGTTAGTACCGTGAGTTCGCCCAGCCACTCGTTAAGCAGCGCCTCGGGGTCGTCGGCGGCGGCGCCCGCGCCACTCTCCTCCACCAGCGCCATCTGTGACAACGGAAAAGAAGAATTAATGCACCCCTTGATAGACAAATATAACATAGGCACGAGTCTTAACAGATTTTTCTGTTTAGTTAAGTTAATTTTAGCTAATTTCTGTTAGATGTCTAAGGGTGAATTCGACCAAACTGGAATAGGTCGTATACCTAGATTAAACGCCGAATTTGTATGGACTAATCTCGGAGTTAGTCTTATTCCAGTTTGGTCGAATCCACCCTAAATAATAAATTAATCGCACCACAGAATAACTAATAGTACGGGTATAGCACTAAAATTATAAACCTTAGTGGTTTCTATGTGCTATGGTGATAATAGTCTTATAAAACTGATGTTAAAATGTTAAATGCTGAAATATAAAAAAAAATATCAAAATCAACAATATTTTGACGACCTCCGTGGTCGAGTGCATTGTGCTCAAATAGTCTATATAAATAAAAATTAATCGCCAAAGGTCATTGGGCATATTTGATCCAGATCACAAAGGAGGAGGAGGTTGCGTACAAAAACCAAATATGTATTAAATTAAAGAACTAAATCTTACTTTTCATTCCATATAATTATCTTGTTTAAAATCCCCAGGAGAAAAACTATATTGAACAATAAATGTTGGTTTTCTTACCGATAATGAAACACGAAAGTACTTACCTATTAGTTCTGGTTTGATATGCCATCCTGCGGTGCGGCGTAAGCTTATAGGCCTACACCGCAGGATGGCATATCAAAATATTCCCACGGTATTCCGTGGGAATAGATGATGATGATTTTTAGATGATCTTACAATTGATTTTGATCAAGCAGAATCAATTTTTTTTTTTTAGAATTTTATTTTATTTTTCCATTCAATTGTTTAGTTACATTAAAGGCCAAAATTATCCAAAGTATCATAAAAATCAAAATGTAGTAGTTTTTAATATATATTTTTTCCTCAATTCTGCGACAATCATTTGCATAGTCTGCCCTATTTTGTTTGTGTTCGCCGTGGATCAAATGTCCGAAGTTCCGAACAAAATGCCTAATGATCTTTGTTGCTAAGCGCAACACTCCAGAGCGGCTCGACCGATTTGACTGTTTTTTTGTTGGGTTTGTAATGGACGAGGTATAAACCTCGTCATGAAAACATATTTTTGATTAGTCGTCACGGGATACGGGATGGTCACGTGGACGAACCCGGGCCGCTTGTATAAAAATGAATAAATAGAAGGATAAATCGGTGTTTGTGTACAATACCTTCGATTTCTCGGGTTCTATGATGCTAGATCATGTTGTTGACAAGCTGAATAAATTGTCGGGAACACAATGTACCTACTCTAATAAACTTGCAAAAACATTCCAATCTGTGGGAACTCGTTGCCTCCAACATCGGCGTTGTCAAGGTTTTTTCTAGCTTTACATAAACATGAGCTTGCACCAGAGGCTCTATTCGACAGTTCTCTTTTTATTATTATACTAGCAGACCGCCGGCGACTTCGTTCGCGTGGACCCCGTACCCCTGACGAATTTTCAAAATGACTCCCCTCTCAAGAACACTTATTGTGACGTAACTAAAATAGTTAGACATATGCTATCGCGACACTTTTTGTAGATAATGGTGTGTTCTGCAAAGCCATAGTACATTATTTTATTCTAACATCAATAGTTTTCTTACCGCACGCGATTTAAGGAATCTATTTTAGTTTTAGTATGGATCCCTAATTTTATTGTTAATATAATATAGCCTATGTCACCCAGAGATAGTTAGCTTCCCAACGGTGAAAGAATTTTTTAAATCGGTCTAGTAGTTTCCGAGCCTATTTAATACAAATAAACAATCAAATGTTTCCTCTTTATAATATTAGTATAGATTTCACAGCAGGGAAGCGCTTGGCCCTCATCTCACCTAATAAAGTGAGCAGTGATAAAGCGTTACCGTCAACATTAAAAATGTGCTGCCCCACTGCAGGACAAAGGCCTCCATCATTGAAATCAAACTATATTACCAAATTACGTAAATCGGTAATCGAACCCGCTACCTCTGGGTCTGAAACCGGTATCAATCCACAAGACAACATGGTGATTAAATTAAAAAGATCGTCCGAACAGTGGTGCAGCCGTTCTGAAGTGATGCGCGGAGATACATTTGAGGGGTGTGTAGTTTGATATAAATATGATCTAACGTTCAGATAATATAATTTCATTTCATATAATTTACTTTGATTTAATATAATAAACATTTAATATAATTTTAGATTTTATAATTTCATTTGATTTAAGTAAGTAATGTACTTTTGATATTAATATACATTTGATATAATAATCTAACCATATAAAACATTATTCATGTAATAAGCAAGCATGCAAGCATGCAGGCATGCAGGAGCAGACATGCAACATGCAAGCAGGCATGCAGAATGCAGGCAGGCATGCAGCATGCAAGCGGGCATGCAGCATGCAGCAGGCATGGTTCTGACACGGCTCCGGCGCGGCGCTGCGGAACTCCGGCGGTCCCACGCGAGCTTATCATCGCAGATTGCTTTCGCTCACCACCACAGCTTCGGCTTGCTGGCCTCAGCCGCGGCGGCGAGCGTTAAACCCACCTGCTCCTCAGCTCGCGGGCCGCCTCGTCCCTCCGCGCTTACGCGGGCTATAATTACACTCTAGTTTAGGGCAGACAAAGTCTACGTGGAGTCAGTTTTGCCGCGATTCGTTTCTGTCACTGAATTTTTTAGCATAGCCTTAACGATAACTCAACGTATTTACTTTTTAACACATTTAAAAAATATATTTAAAATGGATTTAGGGTTAAAATGCTATTTTATTTATAAGCAAAAATTATATTAAAAGATCTTATAGAATATGATTATTCTACCAATATATCTTTACAGAAAAAGTTGTTAGAGAATATGACTATTATATCAAATGAATAATATACGTAATGTTGTTATAGGAAGTGTATTTAGAACAAGTAAACATTACATCCAATAAACGCTAATTTGAAATTAGTTCGTTTGTCATTATATGAAATGATACGCACCCACATTAGAGGCTATTGATTCTTATTTTTAAAGATGATAGTGTATAGATAGTACTAACTAATGACATGCTTGCCCAAGTAAGTTACACAACCGCATTACTGATCGACTCTACCTCGACCTATCTCGATTGGCGAATACAAAAAGCATTCCGTCCGTGATACTTTCTTATAATATAGTTCGATTCATCATCTCAAGAGTAAACTTTAAATGTGTAATTATCGCGTCGTGTTATGGAACAGCCGCTAATGGATGTTAAAGGTCGATTGTCTTCTCACTATTGTGGTCGATGTTTGTGTAATACGTATGTGCGAAATATTATGTTGTATTTCGATATTTAAGATATTTAGACTTATTAATATTGATGATTTAGTGAGCTCGCAACAACGTTTACAGGTTCCATTGTAACGTTCAATAAATCGATATACTTACTGAGAAAAATAATATTTTTATATTATATCAGGGTTGGGTTATTCAAACGAGGAGTGAAAAGCCACTTTGTGGACCGGCAGGGAGAAGGTGACTGGTGCTACGTCTCTATTACGATGCACCAGTTGTATTTCCGCCTGGCCTGCAGTCCACTTCCACTTAACATCAGGTGAAGTCGAAGCATTCGAAGGCCTTATTATAAAAAAATCTTAAACTTAATGAAATTGCTTTTATATAGTAGGTAACTCAAAAAATCTCTTTTTTGAGTTACCTACTATATAAAAGAAATAAAAAACAATTGAAAAAAAAATGTAAGTAAGTTTAATGTAATTTTACCAAATATAAAATACTACTTAGTAATTGATAGGTACTTAAAAATAATATATTTTTTGTCTTCAAAAATGTAGATCACTTTTGGTGACAAACATGACCATTGTACATCCACACTTCTATGTTACTTTGACGATAGTGTTTTAGAGGGTAACTATACAATAGAGGACCGGCCCCGTCCTCCTGTAAGGTGGAGCGACGATACACGTAAAGAGGCCAGAGGCGGTTCTAGCCCATGTAGCCTGTGTGCAAATAAATACCCCAGCGCCCTCTAGTAGGTGCGTCGCGTACCACTTATAAAGCGCACCTAAACTATTCAAAATTGGAGTGTGCTTGAAAAAAGTGATAGTAATCCTACTATCCTACACTAATATTATAAACGCGAAAGTTTGTAAGTATTAATGGATGTTTGTTACTCTTTCACGTAAAAACTACTGAATGGATTTGGATGAAATTCGGCATACAGATAGTTTATAACTTGGATTAACACATAGGATACTTTTTATCCCGATATTCCCACAGGAACGGCAACCACGCGGTCCACGCGGGTGAAACCGCGAGCGGCCGCTAGTATTACTTAAAACCGTGTCGCGTAGCGGTGAAAGAATACTACCACCCCCTCTCTTCTAACGGACTAAAGACTGCACATACATCCAACAGTATAGAGCGGCGATGGGCGCACCATAGTTACCACCTGTCACGCTATCTAGCACATGAGCAGTCGTTATTTTGGTGAAAAGTGGACTATGGCATAGCACTGCTTTTGCGATCCTCATAGACTGGTCCCTGACTAACCCTTCGGAGATAATAGTCGTGATTATATAGTTTTGGTGTTCCCGGTTTGGTGCTCTTCAAAGCTGGTGCGCTTCGAGGAACACCCCGGCGCGTGGTGAGTGGTGTCGCCAGCGGCACTCGGCGCCCCTAACACCCCTGCGCCCGTGTGCAGCGCACACCCTGCATCATGCGTAAAACTGCCTCGAAGGCGGCTGTTTTTTTTAATGTTACACGTCATTGTGACTACATCCTGCCTGATGGTAAGCAGCCGATGCAGTCCAAAATAATGAGAGCGCTCCTTACGGTGGAACAAAAACGGTAACAAGAGCACCCATTCATGACGGCCTTTCACATGAAGAGCCAAAGATCGGTTCATGGGCATACGTTGGGAGAAGCCTATGACCAGCAGTGGACTGACACGGGCTGATTATCACGAGGATAATTATCTCAGCGCTAAGTACAGGGGCCGTCATAAAGCAGTATTGCTTTAATCTTCAAATCAAAATCAAAATTCGTATGGGAATTAAGTTGATAATAAGGCCCCAGTTCTTTTCACCGACGAGAATCAATAGAGCCAACTGGTGACAAACGAGTTGAGAAACAATTTTTGTTCTTTTTCTGAGCGGGTCTACCACAAAATGTCGAATTGCTTTAATACATTTTGAACTTTAACTTTTGAGAATAAGGATTAAATTCGGTTTGATAAATTTGTCATTTTTGGATAGGTTGACGTGCAGGCGTGTGTACCAATCTCAATAGAGATAAAATATAATGGGCTTGAGTTGAATTGGTGAAAAAACCTTGAAAGACGATAACTTGTTCAAAATACGATTTTATATTGGCTCTTGCCGTTGAGGTATTATAACTAGCACAGCGAAGCAATTTTTTGCTCAACTCAGTAGTTAAGGCCCATGGGCTGCAAACGCCTCAATGATTGTGAGCGAGCGATTGAGGACCTTGCGGAAGCAAAGCAGTGCGCAAAAAATTGGTGTCGTTTATAGTTAAAATACCTCAATACACTTTGATAGTTAGAATAGAAAGTGTTATGTCTAAGGGCAGTGTGCAGCCAGCCCTAGCTTTTTGTTATCACAACCTTCCGCAACGAGGAAGGAAAGTGGAGCTCACGTAACATTTTATGCAACATACAACAATAAAGCCTCAAACTACATTTTCGTAACTTGATTATTATAGAGCGAGCAGTGCATCGTGAATCGTGGTAGGTATTAGATTTGCGACATTCACCATGAACTGTCGTATTCCTTGACTTAAAAGGACGATTGATACATTTTTTAATTATCATCAAGGTAGAAATGCACTTCACCAAGAATCTTCAACTACTAACCTGTCTATCTGACAAAACACAAAAATGCAACAATACTAACATCGTTTTTAATGCAGGTAGATTGATTTAGTCAATGTACATTTATTATTATTCAGTAAACACAGCAACACCTCCAATCTATTTATATCCTGAGCCACCCCATGCCAGTCAATCTGCGGGTCTATCGGCAAAAAAATATGGATATGAACATGGGCTTCATTTGACATTTGAAGCCCCTATTTTGTCCTTATATGGGCATATTATGGGCTTCAAATGTCAAATGAAGCCCATGTCCATATTCATATTTTTTAGTCGATAGGGTAGCTGGTGTCCGTCTAGACTCTAGATCGTCTCGCCACCACTTTCTGGACCGACATTTACCAAAAATACATACCTGGTAAATGTTTATCAAAAATATAACTTTATTCAACCATTCGATCACAAAAGTAACCAGAGATACTTTATGGCACAATTGTAATTTACGTTTTTTATCACCTGTTTTCATCAACGTGATGAGATTGTGTCAGAACCTCGCACTTTGCGAGGTAATTTAAAAAAACCTCTCGGTGCTCTCCATACGGATGATAAAACCTTTGCATTCTTTATGGGATAACTGAATTACAGGAACGGGGTTCCGCTAAAAAAACACTGTGCAGTCAAATACTACTCGTATACAACAAATGGCCGCGAAGCGTATATTCACGACAGCTGTGACCATGGTCATAATAATATGTTTTTGCGCGTGTGTTTATGCGCCCCCTTCTGCTTATGTAATACAATGAATGAACGTTAGATACTTGTAACTTTACAAGGCTCGGTTGTGGTGGTACGCAAGGAGTTTAGGATCAAAGATACTATCTGAATAGACTATGGTATTTACCTTACATTTACCTGAATAGACTATGGTATGACCATTATTCTCTATTTGTTAACCGTAGGGATAAGGTGATGTAGAGATGACTGGAGGTGCAATTATGTTATGTTAGTTTTATGCGATGACAAAGTCCTGTGTTAATTAATTTAAACAATTAATTTCGTGTGCTGTGCTGGTAGCGGCTCGTTAATAGAATACTACCGCCCCACCTTTTCCCTTGGGTGTCGTAAAAGGCGACTAACGACCCAAAGACTGCACATCAACAGAATAGGGCGGCGATGGGCTCACCACCAGTCACGCAGAGCACATGTGCAGTTATCATTTGGCGAAACGTGGACTGTGGCAGTGGACTGCTTTTACGCTCCTCATTGCCTTGTCTCTGACTAACCCTTCGGGGATAATAGTCGTGAATATACAGGGTGGAAAAAAATACCGTGGTTGGAGGAAAAATACCGTTAATATTGATGATGGCAAATTTGACTAAAAGTATAAACATTTCTTTTATTTTCAAAAATAATTAAAACTTCATTTAAAGATTTTTGAAAAATCATTTGCTTGAGCCGGAAAAAGAAACGGTGAAATGTGGAAAAAAATCCTGTATTTTATGATACCAACCAAAAGAGTAATTCATAAAGACCAATTTCTTTTAAACAACGTAGCATCTTAAATTAAAGAAAGACGTCCATGCATACATTAACATGGGTCTCATTTTGAGCAATTCTTAAGTAAAGTGAACTATTTTCTTTAGTTAGTACCTACTAAGCCTATAAGCTTTACAATAAAAACATTTTTTTTTTGTCTTTCTTTAATTTAAGATACTATGTCGTTTAAAAGAATTGATCCTTAGGAATGACTCTTTCGGTTGGTATCATAAAATACATGGTTTCTTTTACATTTCACCGGGTCGATTCCCGACTCAAGGAAAATAAAAGATAGTTTACTTTCAGTAAAATTTGCCATCGTCAATATTAGAGGTACTTTTCCTCTAACCACGGTCTTTTTTTCCACTCTGTTTATACATTCTGTCAAAAAAGTTTCGGGAACGGATGATTTGTTTATGATTCAAAATTCAATTTTTTGGTTTTTTTTTGTTGTTAGATTGGCACAACTGTTATCCATTTTGGCGCGGAGTTTGAGTTGCATCTGTTATTTAGATTAAATACAGTGCTGTTTTTAGTTAGTTTATATCTAGTGTGTATTGCGAATTTCTTAATGGATAAAAACATCGAACAAATAGTTTGTCTTAAATTTTGCGTCCCCAATGGAATTTCGTGTTCGGAGTCCCTGAAAATGTTACAGAAGGCTTACGGTGAATCGACTTTATCAAGAACGTGCTTATGCACTCATAAACCGCTTTTGAACGCCTTGTACCACCGTATAAAGCGTTCAAAAGCGGTCGAGATGTGATGGATGATTTGCTTCGCTCTGGTAGGCCTTCAACATCTTCAACTGAAGTTAACATCGCAAAAGTGAAGGAAATGGTAAATGAAAATCCTCATTCAAGTTAGAGAGAGATAGCCGCTGAACTTTCTGTGTCTCACGAGTCGATCCGTACCATTTTAAATAATCACTTGGGTATGAAACATGTTGCCGCTCGGCTAGTCCCAAAAGACCTGAATTTTCTCCAAAAACTCAATCGCATAAGAGTCGCTGAGGACATGCTAAAACGAGTCAATTCCGACCCAACATTCATGAAACGCATTGTTACTGATGACATGCAAACTAGTCAACAAGCTTCGGAGTGGCGCCTTCCGAATGAACCGCAACCGAAAAAACCACGCCAAAGTTGATCAAAAGTCAAAGTCATTATGACTGTTTTCTTTGACTATTGCGGTGTTGTGCACTCAGAATTCATGCCGGAAGGTCAAACAGTAAATAAAGATTATTATTTGCACAACCGTATAATTATACATACGTCTGTGATTATTTGAGCGTTATGCGGCGTTTAAGCAGCGATGTATAGGTCAATGTGTTTAAGAGAGCAAATTCGACGGAAAAGGCCAAATTTGTGGAAAGAAAATTCTTGGATTTTGCACCACGATAATGCGCCTTCGCACAAGGCCATCATTGTGAAAGAATTTTTGACCAAAAACTCAACAAATACCATCGAGCAACCACCTTATTCACCAAGTATGGCTCCAGCCGCCTTCTTTCTTTTTCCTAAACTCAAATTACCACTTCGTGGCACCCGTTTTCATTCGGTAGAATACATAAAGGAGAATTCGCGGCGAGAACTGAACTCAATTCCGGAAAAGAGTTTAAAAAATGTTTTGATGATTCGATTATTCGTTGGCGTAAGTGTGTCGTTTCTGAAGGAGCATACTATGAAGGCAATAAAATAAATTTGGATGAATAACGAACACTTTGTGTATTATTGATCTTTTCCCGGTACTTTCTTGACAGAGTAGTATGTACCTAAGTATGTAGGATCGTGTTAAGGACCCAACAAATTCCCACCTCTGTAACTTTCGAGAGCTAACGAAGCTTACCGGTCCTGTCAACTAATCGTGTAATCAACGCGTATTGGAAGTCGGGGAGGCTTGAGCGAATATCAAATACCTGGGCCGGTGCTTCGCTCGTAGACGGAAGCACTATACATTCTAGGGCTGCTAACATCCGCAAAACAAATAGTTTTTCATAATAATGCATCGAGTACAATTTTAGACTGATGATTGACAGACTTGATTTCAATAATGGTATTCTTTGCCAGCAGTGGTACAGTTTATAGGCTGTACTTAACTTTAGTTTTTTGCATCTCCAACAGATTATTTTAATGATATGCAATAGGCCAACATGCGTGCGTATCTAAAAAGTCCTATCTCATTTAATGTAGGTAGTACCTAGTATATGAAGCTAAATTAGCATAAACCGTAATCGTCTCCTATAAGTTACCCAACTTGCTTCGTTATCATCATGAAGTTTATAAATACATTAGCTTGACAACCCTAGCACGTCATTGCAGCTCGCTTGCCACATGGCTACTCATATCCGACGACAAAGAGCTCAAACCGGGCGTGTATCGCAGTTAGGGATGGCAATCGAATATTCTGATGTTCGAATATTGGGCGAGTACTGAAATTTGAATAACATTTGTTTATTTCAGAAACTGAAATAATAACAAACAGACATTGGCGATAACATTGAAATCACCTACAAGTGTTGATTGAGTATTTTCGGTAACAAAATAGGTATAAGTAAGTAAGTATTTTAAAAATCTTCGGTTTCTTTAAAAGATGGCTATAGAAACCTTGTGATTTGCAGACTACATCATCATTATCGCTGAAAGCTACAGAATTTACGACAAAAGCTAGACAGTGATGAACCAGCCTCTGCAGCGGCCGGCGGCGCGCGCTGCGAAATGTTTTAAAAAATACCCATTTTTACACACACAGGGGCCAGGGGCGAATCCGGGTTATACGGCAGTCGCCTCTCCCTCTTACGCACAGCTACGAAGAGCTCGACGTGGAGGGGAGGCCTACTAACGAAATCTTAGTAACATCACAGAATAACTAATAGTACTACCGTACAGAAGGTTCACTCTCTAACGACTTTCGCGCGAAATTGAAACTTATCGTGTGACCCGAGCCTTCATATTCAGTTAAGCAACGCTGACTCGATTTGACGACAGGAGCGCGCGCCAGCGCAGTGTAGGGTTTCCACTCATGGATATATTTAAGAACGATTACGACGCGCGACGTATGGAGCGTGCGAGCCGAGCGGCAACCTTTAGTGCAACACGCCTGCCTGGGGAGGCGCGCCGGCGCCGGCCGAACGTACCTAAACTGCGGAGTGACACCCCCCTGGTAACATCCCTCCTCTACCATAGGGATGGCTCGGGACTGCGAATAGCAAGTACCTAGTAAATCTATTTATACGTTACATGCAATGGTAGGTACTATGAGCCAATGCTGTGATCAGCTACTGTCATTCTGCCTGAAATAAGCTGCTGTTGCTTGCCCAAAGCCCTGGAAAGTTACTAACTTGGCTCGTTTGCCGACTGGTATGCCGAGTTTCCGACACTAATGCCGATTCGCACTATTCGAGGATGTTAAACCACATTTGCGCAGCGCCTAATTAAGTCGTAGTAGAAGTACATTGCTTCGCTATCTTTGCTTATTTAAAACGAATTTTAAAACAATCAAACTAGCTAACCAATGTACTACCCCTGCTACAACTAAATTAATAACCTGCTGTGCAAACAAGGATACTTTTGAGGCTGGTGTCGGATACTCGGTATATAGAGGTACAAGTGAATATTTTTTATTCATACAGTGAATATGAAATCAACCACCATCCGCGCAGACGTAGACTCTTGAGTTTTGAATATAGTGGTTGCCACCTGTCATGTCATAGCGATCGCAAACAAAAAGTGTTCGGTGTAGGCGACTGGCACCTAAAAGTCGTCAGTTGCCGACTTAGGCAACATTAACTTTCCTTACTAATGTGCAGTGCTGGGACGGTTACGTGACATAGCAGTTTCGGTTTCCTATGGTATGCGGTGTCGAGTGTCGGTAACAGGTGACTGATGACTGGGTCCGGTCGCCGCTTCCGGATACAGCAACTTCGGTTTCCTGTGATAGGTATCCAGTTTCGGCAACACGTTTGCCCGATGTCGGCAACACGTTTTCGCGGTGTTGGCAACGCGTTTGCGCGGTATCCGCAACACTTTTGCGCGGTGTCGGCAACACGTTTGCGCGGTGTCGGGAACACGTTTGCGCGGTGTAGGAAACACGTTTGCGCGGTGTAGGAAACACGTTTGCGCGGTGTCGACAACACGTTTGCGCAGCGCCTAGTGCGAACACGGTTTAACATCAGACAGCATTAGAGTACTTCATCATGTCGTATTATTACAGAGAGAGTGAAGCACTAAATTGTGATAGATAACGCAGCCATCAAACACAATTATCGCTGTTAATGGTAATCTTTTTTCGTTGTAAAATAAAAAAAAACTAATTGGAAATATCTACCTCACCCGATCATAATTGATAGTTACGCCGGGGAATGATACTTTCATGATTATGATTTATTCTATGTAATCACTTATTTATTCAAATTACCTGTACGTATCTACTCAAAAGCACAACGGTACTTTGACTCTTTTTGCAATGACAATAAGGCTTATCACGTGTCGAAAGTGTAAAAGGCTTTGTGGCCATTCATTGGCATGCATGGCTTCCAGACTACACGATGTTAGGTTTGGGCTGAATAATTGGTAATATTTGCACCAAAGGATCCGATCCTTGGAAAGATTACGTTGAAAATGTTTGGTACGCCGAAGGGGTATGAAAAGGCTTCTTTTAGATCTGTGAAAAGTCCCGAGAAAAAAACAGCAATTGTTATTAAAATTGAGTAAGTAATTGAAAATGTGTCTCCATGTGCTTGCATGGTTACACAAACCCCTCAAACCCTAAGCGGTCGCATGGGACCGCACCTACAAAAACACACTTGACTTTGTACCGTGTTTTCATAGACTTAAAGACTACTTTAGTATGAACAAGTTTGGTTATTTCGGTTCTGTGGTACATCTTATGTATTCTTATTGCAAAATATCGCATAGTCTATGCTCGATTCTGTTAAATTTGACGTTGACAGTCGCGCCAAAAAAAGTGTCAAAAAAAAATCCAAGACTAAGGGGTAAATCAAATCTTTCCAATAAATCTTCATTCTTCTCAAAAATGCAAGAAACTGATCTCTTTCTACACTACTGAAAGGTAGAAAAAGAAAGAACTGTATAGGTATTTTTTATTCGCTAAGTTAACTTTAAACTGTTCCTGTTAACAATTTAAATATCGATAAGTTTAATGCCACAACCAGTAGAGAGTTTAGCCGTAGCGGCATAATGCATCTCGCATTAAGCTTTCGAAAATAAATAGTCGCATTTAGTTAGGGGAAAGTGCGGAGCAACTATGAAGACAAATTAACGACGTCAATATGATGCGAGTGCCCGTCAATGAGCCGTCATGCGGGCGGACACTCAAACACTCACACACGCACACACACACTCATACACACAACCACACATACACACGGTTTTATTTGGTTCTTTCTTCCTTTTGAATGCCACGGTCGGATATAACCGACAAATGAAAACGTGCCCAACACGCAATTTTTTCTTGTCGGCTATACACGACGGTGGCCACCAACAACCCCTCTCTTCAATTGGGTATCGTAAAAAGCGACTAACGGAATAAAGACTGCACATACAACAGCATAGAGCGTCGATAGGCTTTTAGCACCTATCACACTGAGCACATGTGCAGTTGTAATTTGATGATAACGTGGACAGTAGCAGTGGACTACTTTTGCGGTCTTCATTAGCTAGTCTCTGACTAATCCTTTGGGGATAATAGTCTTATAATCCATGTAAGAATATGTATGTAAGAGAGATATTGTAGGATGATATATTAGGATACTTTACCAAATGGTCACGGTTCAACAACATTTAAAGTACCTATTAATAAAAAAATATCTAAAAAACAAGTGTTTTTATTCGCTGCAAGAG
This sequence comes from Scoparia ambigualis, assembly GCA_963921215.1. Classification (NCBI taxonomy): domain Eukaryota; kingdom Metazoa; phylum Arthropoda; class Insecta; order Lepidoptera; family Crambidae; genus Scoparia; species Scoparia ambigualis. Next base: position 26,346,894 of record OY992501.1, on the reverse strand, counting down.
TTTTTGGATGAATAATTTATAAAATAATGGATTTATATCTTTGTTAATAATAATAAGATTATTTTTGATTTAGATTTTACATTTTTAGATTTATTAGATTTTTAGATTTATTAGATTTTTTAGATTTTAGATTTTAAGAATTTGTTATAATAATTTGAAATACATTTAGTTTAATAATAAGTAGGTTACTGTAATTTAAGATATGATATTATGTACTTACTTGCTGTGCCCTTGCAGGGTCATGTTTGTTTCTTTTTTATTTTATTTTTAACACCTGTATGTACGAGTAGGTGCGTCATGAATGCAATAAAGAACTTTGAACTTTGGTTAATTTATTGTCCCACTGATGAGCAAAGGCGGCCTTTATCATTAAAATGAAGTGTTCGCTACACAACAACATGGGTATAGGCTTACTGCCGTACTCAGAGACGTCAATTAAGTTCAAATGACAATAGTCTCTTGCTGTCACTTTCTTATAGCGCTAAATAGATAGGTGAGGAGTTTCTCCCGTGTGGTTTTAGCAACAACACGTGTTGTGAGACTCCATTTTAACTCAATGTACCGTACAAAATAAACATAATTTTTAAACATATACTACCTACTTGAAATTGGCTTAATGCTAAAAGCGAAGCCATTCATTAAGATTAATAATAATAGAGAAGAAGAGACATTTAATTGTCATTAAAACTTAATTGACGTCTCTGAGTACGGCGGTTAGACACCACGCACGCTTGCCGGAAGCTGGTTGGGGATGGTCACAAACCCGGGATTTACATTGAAAAGTAAGAAACACACTGTGCCCGATCTGGGAATTGAACCATGAACCTCGGGTCGAACGCTTAATCGAGGTATTACGCTTATACCTACACACACCTCAGAATAATACACTTACGTTTTTTTCTTTTTTTCTTATTAGTGGCTTGGTGAGGTTTGTTCATTTAGTCAATGACAATTAGGAGGGATGTAGGTATGTAAAATAATTTCTTATAGCTGATGACAATGAGTGATGGATGATTGACATGTGTAATGGCGTTGGAAACGAATGGATTGTCTCGAATTTCATCCTATTTAGCTTAGATTGCTCTGTCCATACATTGCTACTGATCGATAAGCACAGCTTTTCCGTACCGATAACATCGCACCTATGCGAAGTCCATTTATTGGCTCTTAATTTAGGAACTAAAATCTATATTAATAAAAATTGCCGAAATGTTTGTACGCGCATCACTTCAGAACGGCTGCATCTATTTGGGTAATTGGTTTTTATTAGGTTCGTAATTGTCAGGACTAGATATGAGTGATATTTTTTTTTTGGAAATTCTTTACGGGATACAAGTTGTTCACGCAGACGAAGTCGCGGGCGGGCTGCTAGTCTAGCATTAAAAGAAAAACTGCAGTAAAATTTCACTACAACAAATTATAACTAAACCTGAGCATCCAAATCCAAAGAGACCCAAGTTGTTTGCTTATGTTCATAATACAAAAAAGATTTGAGCCAAAAACCGTTGGTTTCAAAAAAGTGTTTTTTTGTTCTCTCTAATATAATGGCTTCGTGCGATCAGCACCTTTATCCAGTGTCAAGTTTTTAATAGTAATTATTATTTTCATTACATTAAGTGGATGATAATCAATGATAATGAACGTTAAAAGGTAAATGATTTTCCTCCAAAACCCTCGAGACTCAATAAAGCTGTGGGACTTTATTGAGGTCTCACACGGACTTCTTGAGAGAATTTGAAAAGTAATGTTGCACTGTTTTGTTTTATTTGCTAACACTCATGCATGTTCGCAAACACTTAACAGTAAATAAATCCACCATTATTTCACATTAATATTCGACAAAACACAAAATAAAAAGGAAATAAAACAAAACTGCAGACATGACGCTTCACTTTCCCGCCAAGAAGTCCCAAAAAGGGTTTAAAGAAAATTCTATTTTTAAAAACCAATCAACAAGTTTTCCGTCGCCGGCCGGCGGCGGCGGCGCTGCCACTCCTTTAGTCGGTACAGTCCAGAATCTATCACATTGTTTGACTATGTTTTTTAAAGTAGAAATAAATGTAGCAAGTGACAAGCTCGAAGGCACAACAGCTTTCAATATGCGATCTTTTACGTTAGGCAACTTTCGTAATGCTGGGCACCGGATGGGTGAGGGTCATTGTCAAAACGAGACTCAAATGTGAAATTCAAATTAAAGTCTGAAATTCAGGAAAATCAATGTTTATTTAAATTCGTTAGAACATGAGCAATATAATATAACATTGATCGACAAACCTATACTAAAGGAATAATATATTTAAATGACCACCCGAAAAGAGGACCACCGCCGAATGGAATTTTTATTTACAAAAAAAAATCATAACACCGCATTGAGTTATCAATGTAACACCGTTTCTTTGAGTTTATGTTAAATTAAAGCGCTTACAGATTAGTGAACTTGATAATGGAGACCTTTCTCCATTATCAAGCTAGCAAACGATTTTAAATTAAAATACTTACAAACAATATTTACCATTTTTCTGCTGTAACCGGAGAAATCAACGAACTTTTACAGATTTTTAATGTAATGTCTTTTGGACACGATTTATTTTGCGGCAGCGCACTCACTCACACTGAGGATGACAGATGCGTTCGCAAACACGTTACTATGCAAATCAATTTAGAATGCTTTCAGAATTCAATAATATTTTAATTTTTCTAGTGATAAGTTAGGACAACCAAAAGGAACAAAATCCTAAGAACTAAATTGAGACTAATAAAGGGGAATATTGATAAACTTTCATTGTGGCATACGCTCGGTAATGGTAAATTACGGGCGTAATGGGTCAAGGATCATAAGACCGCCGGCGGTCGCGGAACAATTGATTTTCGATTGTGTCTGGTTTTACGGTGCTCAAGGTATGGTGACAAGACTAGTTATTTAAGTGTTTTATATCTTTTTTCTAAGCTTCAAACCAAGCTGAGTCGGTCTCCGAACAGACCACAGTACTTTCCGAGACAAAGATTTTTGTTGAAATTATGACATTATGATTTATAACACAATAGTTCAATTAGGTTCATTTGGTAAAATATTATCAACAACATTTATACTACAGTTATATTTTAATACGTCCGAACAAAATAACCACTGAATTTGACATCATCATCATCATCAGCCTATAAACGTCCCACTGCTGGGCACAGGCCTCCCACGTGAACAATAGCACGTGGGGATATTGGGCCATAACCCACCACGCTGGCCCAATGCGGGTTGGTGGGTTTTAACGATTGCCATCTTACGACAGCAATCGGGACCAACGGCTTAACGTGCCTTCCGAAGCACGGAGGAGCTCGAGATGTTATAAATTTGGTCACCCATCCAGCGACCCGGCATTGCGAAAGTTGCTTAGCAAGCAAGATCGCAAGCCGATCGCGCTAGCCGCTGCGCCATCGAGCTCCTCAATCTCGAATTTGACAATGACCCTTGAATGAGCTTTTCCGAACTTCGGAGAGCACATTAAAGCGTTTTGGTATCGTAAGATAGCAATTGATTAATCTCGCTTGTGGGCTGTGGGCCATGATCCAATCTGCCAATGTGCATTGTTTTCGTAATTTCAATCTATTCCACTCTCACACCCATTAAGTAGCCCAAGTTAGCTTTCCTTTCGAAACTTGTTTTTCTTTGTTAGATAACGTATAAACAATTATTATACAATCAAAATACACAGACCCGAAATCAATTTAGAAAAACAATTATTTTAAAATTGACCCGTTTAGGAAACGATCCCGGGACCTCAGAGGTAGCGTCGCGATGCCAGAACAGCATAATATTGATTAGGTAAAACTGTTTTTTTTTTCGTTAAATAAATTATTATCATAAGGGTCTCATCCCATAATATGTTATCAAAATTGGTTTAGTACAATAGCAAATTGAAAAAATGGACCAATATTTTATTCATTCCCATTGCATTGAAGTCTTGTTTTTAACGTGTTTCCATTATATCCATATTAATATGTATTAATTAATATTGTAAAGGTGAGTTTTTACCTGTATTACCTATTCACGCTTAATAATATGTATACTACTTTACATTTTATTTTATTTTTGTACTTTTTTGGTAATTGAATTACCATGGCAACACCGTTTAAAACACACATGTTTAAAAAACTAGCCTCACTTCGCTGTTCGCAGAGTTCCGTCTTAACTTTTTATTTGGTCTGAGATTTAAGTATTATTATAGTTAAACATTGTTTTGCATATATTACAAAAACGTCATTGTGAGTTTGAGCAATTACGAGACAAAAATATAATGCTTAAACAGTGTTTATATTAAGGTCCACACTATCTAAACATTATTTTAATAAGCTTCTTTTAATAAATGTTATAATAGGTCAAGACATTTGTTTCACGTCATACAACGAAAAAAATAGTCACCATAAGAGATAAATATAATAGAAATATACTAAGTAGTATGCAAAAATAGATTCTTTCTCAGCGGGTGTGCCGCCGCACACATGGTATTCCGTACAAAGCGTACTTCAAATATAACCAATAAAAATAACTGGAACAAAGACATAACAATAACAAACTACTCTCTCACTGTACACACCCCAGCGGATCAATGTACCCGAAACTGTCAAAATTATTATATATTCACACGAAACAAGACAAGAGTTGAATTTTATAATAATATTACAGTTTCATACATAATTTAAGTGAAAAAGCATTCTAACAAATGATTATCTTAGATGTGGCAAGTAGGTTACAAATGTTCAATGTGCCCTACATAAAGTATAAATCTTAATTTAAAAGTGAAAAGCACTTTCCAACTAACTGAGTAATCAAGAAATCTCATTTACTATAACTCTAGAAATATGAATTTTTGCAAGCAATTTCCTTGTAAACATCCGCTTAGAAAGGATTTACGGCGTAAACCGACGAAGAAGCAGGGTTAATTTAAAAAAAAGCTCTTATTAATGTGCATAAAGTAAAGTTAGCCTACATCTTGCCCTGCTGCTGGGCAAACGCCTTCAAAATTGAAATGAAGTAATCGCTACAGCTGATGGGAATCACTTCGGAGCATAATGTACAAAACGCAAAATGTGCACTACACGCAAAATGTACAATACTTAGAATGTGCAAAACGTAAAATGTGCACTACACGCAAAATGTACAAATCGCAAAATGTACATGCACTTAAGAGGAAACACTACGTCAACGTGGCATGCAAAATTCTCATACAAAACACAGAAAAATGACGTTTCGTAGTTCCCTGTTTCCTCCTTCAGAAATGGACCAATATTTATTACTTTTTTAGCATCGGTTAAAGAAAAAGACTTTCTGTGTTTGTATGTTTGATTTTTTTGCATTAAGTCATTCTAGGAGCCTTCAAAATGTATCGAAATCACTCCGTTTTAAGGCGTCTTCAGAAACATGATGAACATAGATGTCTAATCATAGCGCATGTTGTGTTCTTCTATATGTGTTAGATCATTTAGTGTATATGAATTGTGTATTTTTTATTAAGAATGTGAAATGTATTTAATGTTGAAGAACCATAATAAATAAATAAATAAAACAAACATTAAGTGGCTAGTTCAAAAATAAAAATCAAACACACAGACATAAAAAATCTCTTTCTTTAACCGATGCTGAAAAAGTAATAAAAATTGGTCCAGTTCTAGAGGAGGAAACAGGGGACTACGAAACGTCGTTTTTCTGTGTTTTGTATGAGAATTTAGCATGTCACTTTGACATAGTGTTTCCTCTTATTCACGGCGACGCCCTAATATCAACTAAAAGAAGTCAGATAAGTTTCTATTTTTGCCTATGAACGTGCGCTTACTTGGTAATTTTGCGTGTAGTGCACATTTTACGTTCTGCACATTCTGAGTATTATACATTTTGCGTGTAGTGCACATTTCGCGTTTTGTACATTATGCTCCGAATGGATGGGAATTCGTCTAATAAACTCGCTTGCGAAATGCACGTGGGTAATCAGATCACAAACATCAAAAAATCGAAACACACGCCCGACCTTTTTTATATTTTTTTTCCAGTGAATTCACCCTATGGATACCCTACCCCCAGAAGAAAAGCAAGGTTATGTGGGGCTCCATCCATCCCCCATTTTACACTGAAAGCGTAACAATCAATCAGGGATGAGAGGGAGGGAAGTTTACCCTCTAAACACTGGAGAATAGCAAATTTGAGTAAAGTGGAGGCCGCGGGACCTGTGCACTAGTGAATTGTACTATGGGACACTGCCCGAACTGGGGATTGAACCCTGGACCTGCGGTTATCCGGGTGAGCGTTTAACCACTCAGCCACATAGGTGTTTATGCGCATACATATTAATAATAGTACTGATAACCCATCAAACCCACTCAAAACTCCAGTAATTCCCCCTCGCGTGCCGCTAAGGTAATCAAATTGAGAGACCCAGGGGGGCTAATTGTCTAACTTCAATATCTATCGCGATCGTTTTCAAGTAGAAGATTATTTTAAAAATAGTTATAAATAAGCAAACTAGCGAAGCAATGTACATCTACTTGAAGCGATTGCAATGGTGTTAAAGCCCCCTACCCCAGCAGTGTCAATAGCAATTATTTTCCATTATTATTGGTCCGAGTATTATCTCTTTCCAACAAATAGGTATGTACACTTTATATTATTGACTTAGTACTACTATCGTAGGACTTGGACATACAATGGCCCAGTTTACAAACAACACATAGGTACTTATTCCATAATAATTATACGCAGGATGCGGTCAATGTAAATGTTACCGGAAATGTATGTAATCTAGGAATTGTATACAACTCCTAGGAAATGTATACAATTCCGAAGCTATTTAGGAAATGTGTCAAATATTGTTTTAAAAATTATTTAATACATACATACCCTGGGAAATGTATACGATTTCTAGGAATTGTAAATAATCCTAATATCGGATTAGGAAATGTATACTTAACAATAATGCTTTCTGAAATTAAACACGTTGTTAAAATCAGAATAATATTTTTTATTATGGTACTCGTTGAGACAATCAGGTAACAATCATACCGTACAAAGTCTTAAATTTCTGTTCTAGTATTTCTGTTGCCTAATAAAAAAATAACCTCGAAATTCAAGACAATCGCTTCGCTACGCTGCGCTTCGAGATAGTCTTAAATGTCTAACCTATCACGTGACCTACAGGAGTAGGGCAGCTACGAGGGGCGTTCAAAATATTCTCGGTATGTGGATAAAAACAAACAAGTACGAAAAGTTTGATATTTTTATTTTTCAATATACTCCCCCCCTATGTTCATACACTTATAAGATCGATCAATTATTTTTTTTAATCCCTCATAAAAATATTTTTTATCTTTGGTGTAAAAATGCTCCTCCACGGCCGTCTTCAACGCTTCATCGTCAGAAAATTTATTTCCACGCAGATCCTTTTTAAGATTGGGGAACAAAAAGAAGTCGCTTGGGGCTAAGTCCGGACTATAGGGTGGATGAGTAACAGTTTCAAACCCACATTCAACAATAGCTGCCTTGGCAATATGAGCAGTATGGACAGGGGCGTTGTCATGCAGAAGCAGAACACCTTTGGTTATCTTTCCTCGCCTCTTTTCTTTGATCGCATCTCTTAATTGACGTATAACGTTAGCGTAGTACTGCCCTGTGATATTTACACCTTTTTCTTTATAATCGATAAGCAAAACTCCTTCACAATCCCAAAATATTGTGGCCATGACCTTGCCAGCTGACGGGATTACCTTGAACTTCTTGGGATGAGCTGAACCCTTAATGTGCCACTGCATGGACTCCTGTTTGCTCTCTGGGTCATAATGATGAACCCAGGTTTCATCTCCAGTAACTATTTTTTGCAGCACCTCATCGGGATTTTCACCACACAGGTCGATAAAATCTGAACAGCAAGCCACACGCATATCCTTTTGAAGAAGCGTCAGCATTCGCGGAACCCATCTTGCACTTACTTTTGACATATTAAGATGGTCATGTATAATGTCATGTACGGTACCAATAGAGAGATTGGTTACTTGAGCTATAGATTTTACCTTCACTCGGCCGTCTTCCAATATAAGTTTTTCCACTTTATCAATATTTTCTTGTGAGGTAGCCACTACAGGCCGGCCAGGTCTAGGGTCATCTTCAATACTCTCCCTTCCACGCTTAAATTCGCTTGACCATTTTTGAATAGTAGATAAAGAAGGAGCAGACTCACGGTAAACACAATCCATTTCCTCTTTTATGGTTTTTTGATTTTTACCCTGTTTTGTCAAGAATTTTATGACGGATCGGTGCTCTAATTTCGTTAAAATTGTTAATTCGCTCATGGTGTTCATGTTTGTTCGGCAATTGCAGAAAAACAAAAGAACATCTCGGTTCCAATTTTACTTTTTTTTAATGTCAATGGATGAATCTTAGCGGCCAGTAACAAATATATATATAAAAGAGGTTGTAACGTATCAATACCGAGAATATTTTGAACGCCCCTCGTAGTATTTAAATTAATGTTTTACATTTCCGATTGCTATTTAGGAAATGTATAGATTTCCTAGGAAATGTGTCTTATATAATTTAATTCACACATTTCCGGGCGATTTTAAAATTACACACATTTCCTAGGAATTAAATACAATGACGGAATTAAATTTAATACCAGAGAGCCTACTTTCTTTCTCCAAATCGAAATTTCGCCCGATTTTCGTTTGCTATTTATAGCGCTTTCCACAAATTTTTGGAATTTAAAAAAAACCTACAAATTAATATTCTAATGCCAAACCTATTTCGTATGAACGAAAGTTCGGAAAGAATGAAAACCGCTGTAAATTGCAAACGAAAATCGGCCGAAATTTTGTTTCGGAAAAGAGAGTAGGCCTCAGGTAGCCGGATACTAATGTCTGTTCTTCATCTATTCATCCTTCATAATACTTGCAATAAGATCACATACCAACTAAATATTATTTTTCTTATTTTATTTGATTAATGACAAACACAAAAACACAGTTTTCATTATTCCGTTTTAAAAAGGCAGATATAGTTGAGTTAAGAGGGATATCGTCCTGTTCCTTAAAATATATGAAAAATAGGTTAGTATTTTTATATATTTTAGCGCTTAAATATACTTAAGAAAAATTTTAAACACTGAAAAAAGACTACAACCTCAGGCGGGAATCGAACCACGCACCTTCCGCATTCCAGGCGGCTGCCTTAACCACTTGGCTACCGAGGTCTGGTTTTCACCCGTCGAAATTTGTCAGTGCTTGATGCTTATGTTTTTTAGTCAACATTGCTTCATCAAATCTTAGAAGTTTTCGCCTCTGAGATCCGAAAGAAATATTTTTACAAGTATTTGAACATTCGGTTAAGATAAAGCTGTGTTTATAGATTAATGTTTATATATATTTTAGCGTTTTACTAACGCCTTAATATACTTAAGTAAAATTTTAAACACTGAAAAAAGACGACAACCACAGGCGGGAATCCAACCACGCACCTTTCGCATTCCAGGCGGCTGCCTTAACCACCTAGCTACCGAGGTCTGGTTTTCACCCGTCGAAATTTGTCAGTGCTTGATGCTGATGTTTTTTAGTCAACATTGCTTCATCAAATCTTATAAGTTTTTTCCTCTGAGATCCGAAATAAATATTACTTAAAAATAAAATTATATTTAATAATAGGCTAAGTATCACCAATTAATTTAAAATGCATAAGAATAATATAAAACAAATTATTATCGATCACAATCTATCGAACCATTACTCGTATTATTTAGAGTAAGTAAGTACAATTCAATTGACATTTCATTTTTTATTGCCTTTTAACTTTCCGCATGGTTTAAGGAACGGTAATTAAAAAAAATAAGATCACGGAAAATATGACGTACAGTTACCTATTGAAACGCATAAAGTTTTTCGCCATAGACTGACAATGCATCATGTTAATGGCCATTATCGTCACTTGGCATATGTCTTTAAAGCATAACTTCTTAGCGCATAACACAAAGGCCAAAATTTAAAAGACATAACCATAGAAAGTATGACAACAATGTTAAAGATTTCAATAATTATGGTTTTTATTAATATGTCTTTCAACGATTCTGCGTTATTATGTGTATGTGTAATAGAAAAATTGCTACAAGCTATTATGCTTTATGATGATGATGATGTATGTCAATTAAAATTATGGCAATAAACATTCTGCGTTTCAATGTATCACCATGAGGTCCAAACGTTGCTACACAAAAACTATGGTATGGATTCTATTTCCAACAATTCCTCTTTATCTCTTGCCACTAGGATAATCCGAGACCATACGGAAATCACCGGAGAAACAATATGCTGACAGAGACAACACTTGGAAATACGGGGTATTCCTCGAAGCGCACCCATTTTAAAGCGCACCCAGACCAAGCGCACCTAAACTATTTCTCCAAGGTGCGCTTCAGAATAGGTAATTAAAATATTATATTTTTATTCCTCGAAGCGCACCAGCAGATAAAATGAGGAAAAAGATGTTTACAGAAAATATCGATAACGAATAACGTACGTTTATTTTTAGAGTATCTACCTCTTTTCATTTATGTCACCCTGGTACTTCTAGCACAGAATAAGTAATAGTACTACCGTACTTTTAGTTCAAAATAACTGTCATGATTCAATTTATTATTGACGTACTAAGTTGCTTATGGACCTAGTCCTAGTTTCTATCGACATCTATATAACGAATCTTTTAAGCTCCTCTCTATTTTTTACCGTAGGTGCGCTTCGAGGAATTAAAATATAATATTTTAATTACCTATTCTGAAACGCACCCAACGGGTGTGCTTGGAGGAATAGTTTAGGTGCGCTTGGTCTGGTGCGCTTCAAAATGGGTGCGCTTCGAGGAATACTCCGATAATTTATACTTACAGATTTACGACTTTTATCCTCAAATGGTTATTAGACGGAGACTAGGGAATGAGGATCACAGAAGCAGTCCACTGTCATAGTCCACGTTTCACCAAATCACAACTGCACATGTGCTCAGCGTGATAGATGGAAACGGCAAACTGCATAAACCGTCGTTAGACGTCACATAAGTACGTGCACTCATACAATGTTGTTTATTTTAGATTACGGATAATTCATGATTAATTCTTTGAAGTACTTAAGTTCTATGCACCTACTCGTGTTTTAAAACTAATGGTTGTCTATGTCAACATCATTATTTTCATCTAAGGAAGTTGCTTGAACCATAAACTTTAAATGAACATCCCATTCTGAGCTGCGTACAACTTTTCGTAACTAGATCTCCAGCCAGCTGGCAAAATAAACAAGCAGTGGTAGTCAAGTCATACAAAAATGTTAAAAATGTATCAACATTTTAATACACCTTTATTTAACCTGAAACGGTTTATAAGTGTCATTAGTGCTGATACGCGAATGACTCACCCAACACTGTCACGTCTATTTTTGTACAAAGCCTATGTCTAATCGTGTGACATTGTCTGAATGTAAACATTTCTAATGATTTTAGTCATACGTCATTCATTTGTCTTGTCAGTGACTCCAAACAGCATAGGGCCTTGACAAAGCCACCACCTTGAACTTTGATAAAACCCGTAACAACATAAACGCCGAACATCATAGACGTCGAAGGGCCGAAGGGCCGATGGTACTACTACAGACAGCAGGGTCAACCTGCCATACATGTCGAAACTGTTCCATGCCTTTTGAACGTTTGGGTAAGTACCTACAAGAATCAGTATAGATTGGAGAAATTTTACAGTTTTGGATTGGTTGATAGATCTGATGGCGTGTGTACCTTTAAACTTACTACACAACTTTTTAATCAGATACGTAATGAAATCAAGAACCAAACCATTTGAAATACGAGTTTTTTGTGTTTTAGAAGATTTTTTATTATAAGTAGGTACTAGTTTAACACGTACGCTTACCTATTTTTTTGATAAGTTTTGTACAACGATGAAAAATCAGCGAGATGGCCTTATTTTGTAAGAATGATTTTATTATAATTTGCAATCATACAATAATACACATTTACAAACACAAAATAAAATATATTTACGACCCTCTCGTTAAGTAAATTAAAACTTAATCATCATCACATATTCTAAAAATGTGAAGAATAATAAGAAATATTTATTGTCACATAAATAGAATGTACTTAGTAGTACCTATTACCGAAGTTTGCTACTCTTAAAAGTGAATAACTATTTTAACAGCTAATATTAAGTCATGAAAGTCGTCATACTATATCGAAATAGAAATTACTCGCATGCTATTTCAAGAATTCAACGTAAGTACCTAAATACCTAAATGAAACATAAACTAATCATAATGTAAGTAAATAGTTATTCATTCAAGTTCGCAAAACTAATTACACAGCTTCGTAATGCGTTCATAGTGAGTTGCGAAAAGTCACTCTGACACGATATAATAACCGTTGGGGTTAATTTTGTTTCACAGAACCAAGTGCACAGAACCAGTTACGGTAACGCTAAAAGTATTACATAAAGTTACCTCGTGACATTCATATGTGGGTCCGTCGATGGGGCAAGAAGGGAAAATCGCCCAAAGTTGTATCCATGAAGTTTCATTCACTGTTACCAATGAGGTCCAATTCGACGCATTTCAAGTATCACTATGATCGTTATGTCTCAGAGATTCGTCCCAGATCATCCATGGAGTTTCATTCACTGATATGAATGAGGTCCGATTCAACGCATTTAAAATAGCACTATTGGTTCACTTAGATCGTTATGTCCCAGAGATTCGTCCCCGTGCATCAATGGAGTTTCTCTCACTGATATGAATGAGGTCCGGTCCGATGCGACACATTTAAAATGTCACTATTGGCTCACTTAGATCGTTATGTCCCAGAGGATCGTCCTCATCATTTAGCGGAGTAGTTGTGCGGCCCCGCAAATTAGGTGTGAACCGCGCGGTCACTACTAAATGAATGAACTCACGCCGGAATGACGATCGCAACGATAAAAATATACTGTGTAGCCTGTGTATGATATACAGTAGAAACGCAAGTTGCGTCATATGCTGTACTGCGAACGGGCGTAATATTTAAGCGTATTAACAATTAGAGCCGGGAATCTAAAAACCTCTCTCTTCAATTGGGTGTCTTAAAAGGCGACTAACGGACTAAAAACTGCACATACGTCCAACAGCGTATACCGGCGATGGGCTCACGACCTATCACGCTGAGCACAATGGAGTTGTATTAACCCCTCAGCCTTGGATTTTTTTGACAGTTTTTTGACAATAACTGTCAATTAATGTTTTATATTTTAGCGTTTTATTAACGCTAAAATATAAAACATTGCGTGCGTGGTTCGATTCCCGCCTGAGGTTGTCGTCTTTTTTCAGTGTTTAAAATTTTACTTAAGTATATTTATGCGTTAATAAAACGCTAAAATATAAAACATTAATCTATAAACGCAGTTTCATCTTAACCGAATGTTCAAATATTTGTAAAAATATTTCTTTCGGATCTCAGAGGTGAAAACTTCTAATGCCGGCACTTCACTTGGCGTATCGTGTTCGCGTATTTGCATTATTTTTCCGAAGACGGCAATGTGTAGACGGCCTATTTGAATACATTTGCTTTATTTGCACGAATAAGGCAAACAACGCAAATAGCGAATATGCGTTTCTGTCCACTTGTCGGTTTTTGATCACACATCAAAGGAATCAAATACGGCAAATATTTGCGTCGGCCGTCCACACTTGGTTCTGTTCAGAAGCGCGCGTGCGGCTGTCCTGTTCAGACGTGTTCAGTTTTTTATACGTAAATGTAGTAAAATGGATTGGACAAACGAAACCGTATTGCGATTTTTGGAATTATACCAAATGAATCCTTGTATTTGGGACCCCAAAAATGCCTCTCATAAAAACAAAAACCGACAACGTTGCATGGATCGATATTCAAAATAACTTAGGAGAACCCTGCATAATATCAAAACAGGTGTTGGCAAGCCGCATTCAGGTAAATGTAATAAGCTGCTGCCACTGACACGTCCATCACTGTTGCATTCAATTTGTTTGTGAACAAGCAAATATTGTGAATATTTGCGTTGTTTGCCCGTATAGTCCATGTGTGGATGGCTTGTTTGACGCCAAGTGATGTGCCAGATTATTTGGGCAAACACAACGATATCGCCACACGAACACGATACGCCATGTGAAGTGCCGGCATAAGATTTGATGAAGCAATGTTGACTAAAAACATAAGCATCAAGCACTGACAAATTTCGACGGTTGAAAGCCAGACCTCGGTAGCCAAGTGGTTAAGGCAGCCGCCCGGAATGCGGAAGGTGCGTGGTTCGATTCCCGCCTGAGGTTGTCGTCTTTATTCAGTGTTTAAAATTTTACTTAAATAACTGTCAACGTCAAATTTGACAGAATCGAGCATAGACTATGCGATATTTTGCGATAACAATACATAAGATGAACCACAGAACCGAAATAACCAAACTTGTTCATACTAAAGTAGTCTGTAAGTCTATGAAAACACGGTACAAAGTCAAGTGTGTTTTTAGTAGGTGCGGTCTCATGCGACCGCTTGGGGTTTGAGGGGTGGTGAAACGTGGACTATGGACTGCTTCTGCGGTCCTCATTCCTAACCCTTTAGATACTACTCTTACTATTAACCCTTTGAAATAACATTCGTGAATCTACGTATGTATTAACAATTAGTATTAACACAGCTAGGGTTGAGTTGACTTGAAAATATCTCTCGTTTCTTAGTTTTCAAAGTTTACTTTTGTATAATCATGCCTTGTGTGTTTCATGTAATTTATCGATAAAAGCTCACCGTTTTGACTGTATATGTGTGTTTCATGCTAAGTCTGTGGGACATAAAGTAGTTTTTTTCGTTAATAAATACCTAAATTCTGAACCGTCCTGCTAAGACGTCTTATCATCCAACTCTACTCTAATGTACCAAAACACAACAAATTAATTTTTATTTAAATTTACATATGTTTAAATGCAATATTAATATTTCAAACAAAGAAAAACAACATTATTTAAATTAAGATACAGTTTTTATATTAAAATCAGAGGTCATGGTAGTGTCCTTCGCACAACAGATATTAACAAGTTGCATAATTAAACGTTTGTATTGTGTAGTGTCAGTGTTTATTGTAATTTAAGAATGCATATTATTCTTTGAATATAATTATCAACTTAAAGGACAAAGACATTCTATGCAATGTCCGGTGACCTGACCGACATGGCGAAAGTTGTATAACGTGCTCCTCTTTGTATTTAAAAATATGGAAAAAATTATGCATTCGCATACTTTGTTAAGATAACCTACAATAAACCCTCATACTATCGTCTACAAGTGTTCGCGATTCATCGAGCATTCGTGCCCATTCGCAGACGTGTATTTATTGAGGTATTATAACTAGAGTCGACACCACGAAGCAAGTTTTTGAGCACTAAATTGCGGCCTATGGCCTCAAACGCCTTAGTGATTGCGAGTGAGGGCAGCAGTTTGCTTCGCGGTGCGTCCCTAGTCATATACCTTAATGCGTCTATTAATTTGGTTGAGTGTGCTTCACAGTTTGTTGCCCTCGCGAAACGGAGATGTGCCTAGGGCTCCCAACCATACTGTTAAAGACAGTATTATATACTTTTTTTCGCTCGCTAATATTTTTTATTGTTCTTTTAAAAAATAAGTACTTATACGAAATACTGTTTTTATGCCCGCTTTTATATTATTAACCTTAATTGTGGAGAAAAGTTTTCGAATATTTTAAAAATGATAATAAATTGTTAAATTGTGCAAAAAAGCTGCAAAAATTTTAAATATTGTTTCTTTTGTATTTAATTTTTTTAATATGGAAGATGTACCAACTTATTCCAAAATAAATGGGATTCTGAAAATAAATTTGGGGTTTAAAGTTATTAGCGTCCGTACCTTTGAGACCCTACACGTGACCCCTGGGTGGTTCTAAATGAGTGACACTGACTGAGTGGTAGAGCCACGCTGTGTTGCAGTTGAAGCACGCATTAGGCCGGCCGGCTCGCCCAGCGTAATACCACCCTCTCACGAATATCCGGCGTGAAATAACGGCACTTGGTGCTGTTGTGTTTCGTCCGGCCAGTGAGGGTTCCGGAGGCCCATCACACCCCCACCCCCTCTCACAATTCCTATCCCTTCCCCAACCCTATTCCTTCCTTAAAGGACGACAACGCGTCTGCGATTCCTCTGGTTTTCCATGGGCGGCGGTGATTACTCTCCATCAGGTGACCCGCCTGCTCGTTTGCCTCCTTCTTTTATAAAAAAGAAAAATGATTTATCATTATTATTTTTAATACAATGGTTGGCAACCATAGGTGTGCCTCGTCATGGGAAGACGGCTGTGTGCCAAAACACACCCGCTGTTTGTTTACTTGTACCGAATACTGATGATTCCTTTTCCGTTCAAAACATTTTTGATGCTGTGATTCATAATAATGTAACACAGTGTTTCCGCAATCGGCTATATGGCTGCAGCAAAGAATATTGTATATGAATGAATGTTGTATATTACTGCAGTGAGAGTTTTACTCACCATTAGGTCATGTTAATGAAAACGACAGCCCACTCACTAACCCGCATTCGGCCAGCATGGTGGGTTATATGGTCCAAACTCCCCACGTGCTGTTTGCACAACACAGGGTCTCTGGATTGGTGACCAAATTAGAGATCTCCAGCTCCTCGTGCTTCAGAAGGCACGTATAGCCGTTGGCCCCGGTGGTTGTCGTAAGATGGCAGTCGTTAAACCTACAATGGGCCTGCGTGATCGGTTACGTAGGGTTGCCACCCGTACTCTAAAATAGATTATTGTCCTCTTTTTTATGTAGGCGTACTTTATAATCTACGACACCAATAAAGTACGCTTAAACACTCTAAAAGACAAATATTTGTTAAATATCGGAAAGAGCAACAAAAAATACGTTTAAAGACGAATAAATATAATTATACTCTTTTTTATACTATACTGTACTTTTTTTTGTTCTAACAAAATGAAAAAAATACTTTATTCGTCCTAAAATAAGGTGGCTTACGGCCCATATGATGTTGTCCATATGGGAGGCCTGAGCTCAGCAGTGGGACGTTTTTAAAAGGCTGACAATGAACGAAAACGATAATTTGTAAGGCTTTTGGTAAGCTAGACTCTCCTGGGCCCTGATTCTGTAATTCCACACCTAAACCTTACCGCGCACAAACGTCAAACGCATACGTTTTTCGGAAGATATCGTAATTTTTTTAAAGAATTAACGTGGTTTTGAAACAAGGAATCGTTACAGAATAAGGGCCCTGTTGATAGATAAAGATAGGCTCACCAGCTTTCGCGCTGACCACATGTGCAGTTATAATTTGGAAAAACCCAGACTGCTTCTGTCTTCATCGCCTAGTCTCTGACTAACCCTTTGGGGAAAATATTCGTGAATGTATGTATGTATGTAACAACTCATTATACAGGCGATTGAGACCAATGATATTATATCTTTTTATTGTAACATCATTGATTGAGACCGTCCGGCTTACTCCTAAGTGCAAACGGCAATTATAAGCAAAATATGTAATACAGAAATAAATATATACATGTATTAACATAAGGAAGAATATAAATAAGCAAATCAAATAAATGTAATAATATAAATATAATTAAGAAATGTACACTAAATAGAAATTACGATAAAAGAGAAGAAATGTAAGTACTAGTATGTAAGAAAGAAATGTATTGGGTATTTAAGAAGAAATTGTAAAATATAAGTAAAAGAAATGTAATAGAATTAATAAATAAAACCTGCCAAAAATCGGGAGCAGCCAGTATTAATAAAATAAAAGTGCAAACGGCAACTGACAGAAATCCGACAACAGCCGAGACACAAAGTTGGCCGATAAAAGTAAATGTAAAAATGTCGGATTAAACAGAAGACAAAACAGCCCCCTTACTCTTGAAACCGATCCCGATCGAGCGAGATTGGTATTGTGAAGTTTCGTACTCTTAAGTTTCGTACCAGCGCTAATTTGGATTCATATTTCGGGTATATTGAGTGAACACACGCAAAACTCAATTCCATTTAGTTTACCCAATATGAATTTAAGTTGGCACTGGTATCGCAACTCAAAAGTACGAAACTTCACAATTCCAATCTGGATCGATCGGGATCGGAATCGGTTTCAAGAGTAATTGGGCAACTGGGGTCTGAAATGCTCCCACTATTTTTTATAATTTAATATAACAGCTATGTAACTAGGTATACTAGCTTTGTAATAATATTTTTTTATAACAGCTATGTAACTACCTACACGATAGTGCAATAAATACTTATTTATGATTTATGAACCACTCCTAACAGATATTTCTGATTGCGCATTGTATGATTTGGTAACGTAACATTTTTTATTTTATTTTTATTTGTATGGCAAAATTGTAACTCATATAGGAAGATTGGGCCATAACTCACCACGCTGGCCCAATGCGGGTTGGTGGGTTTTAACGACTACCATCTTCCGACATTAACCGAGACGTGTGTGCCTTCCTAAGCACAAAGGAGATCGAGATGTTTCTTAATTTACCCACCCATCCAGTGGCAAACCACACGCCTTATCCGCAGCGCCTTCGAGATCGAATAGTAGGAACATTTTACTCGTTTCTTTTCTTATGAGGCGCTGCAATACAACAGTTTGCTTTCGATGCTAATATTCAGATTGATATCAAAAGTAGTGTTTGTTAAGAAATAAAATAAATTCTAGAAGCCCATGGAATGACGTCGTTGCTGAAACCAATCACAAATTGAATAATTTTCATTATAAAATGTAAGTAAACAATGTAACTCGGTCAAATAAGAACGTAACTAGTATTAACAGTCTTTTAGATTCTTTTGTTTGAATGTTAGGAACGATAACATTGAACGTGAACAGTGTTTTATAATATTGTTCAGGCGGCGCGACATTCTCTTTACATAGGTAATGGTAGGGTTGCCGCCTGTCCGGATTTACGGAGTGTCCGGAAGATGTCCTGGAGCCGGAGTGCAGGATATGAGTGCTGTCCGGATTTAAAAGATGTACAGTAAGTATACATTAATAGAATTTTTCGTATACATAATAATATATAACACAAGTTTCCCATGCAGAGCTAGGTCATAGCTTTCCATTTCTTACGATCACATATTTGGCTTCATTTACTCTCGCAATAACAAGAATACTGTATTGTCCACAAACATTAAACGTAAACATTCAAAGGGCGGCTTTATTACTTAAGAGGGGTTTCCAGGAATTCCAGGTAACCACAGCATGGAGAAGATTTATGTTAACTAATAATATAAAACCGGTGGTGGGTAGGTAGGTCTTAGACTGTTAATTACACGTTCCATATTTAAATTCCTTATTCCACGGAAAATAGAATTTTGGCCTCTAAAAGGTGATTTCAAACATTTTGTCCTAGTTTATTACTCAACGCCTCAAAGGCCAAAGTTTCAAACCGCCCGCCGCAGCTAACCCAATATCCGGAGAGCAAAAGAACATAGTGTGTTTCGGATTTTTCATTGCATAATTTACCGGTTTTGTGATTTGACTTTGTCAAACCAATACCCATTAGTGGTTGCGTTGCCTTGATTTCAGTGAGTGTGTATGCACAGCAGTGGGATAGTATCTATGTAGAGACCTTACTTTACTCGATTTAAGATGGCAGCCCTAACCATTGTCGGCCGTTGCTGTGCACTTTTTCGCGTGCAACATTGTAGATGCAATGTTATGTCTGCGCCTGCAGGAGTATAAACAACGAACTCACACTTAGTTTTATAAAATATGTACTTTGAATCGTTATTGAAATGTATGTTCATTCGTAATTGTTTTTTGATTTTTTTTATATTATTTGTACACACGCCTGCACGTCAGTCAACCTATCCTAAACTGTAGAATTTCTCCAATCGTAGTTGATTCTTAAATCCATTTTGGTTGTATTTGGTTGGCTGTCATACATACTCGTTTAAGGCAGAACACAGAAAGAAGAAAGTATATTTTTTTACGTTTATTATCACCTGATAGCTAACTAACCAATAATTAAGAGTTCACAAAGGACTCAGGCAGATTTAGGGGGAGCGACAACTGAACTTTTTTCCCTTTTTTTTTACAATTTCAATACTAAATCAGAAAGGTAAAAAAAAACAAAAAACGACATTTCAAAAGAGTTTTGCACATGCATGGACTTTTCTTAAAAAAAAGCGATTCTATGCAAGGCCATGCACAATAGGATTGTCGCTCTCCATTCGGTGACAAGAAAAGATTGGACCTAAATAATTTAAGTTCAACCTTTTTAGTAAAGCTAATAATAATAAAACTACCCTCTTTTTTCATGTTACATTTGGACTATCATTGTATAGTTGTATACAAATTAATATTTTGTTTTTTGAGATTTATATTTCATGATTTGGTTACAAACTTACGACATATTTTTTGTTTTTTGTAAATGTCGTTATACTGTATAAGGCTATATGCAGTTTTTTGTGCCCATTCTTCTCCACAGCTTAAAAATGACATCTTGAATGGGTGGTAGGTTAAAAAACATGTTTTAATTTAGACGATTCAAAGTGATTATTAATTAAGTTTATTGAACAAACATTTTGACTTTTAGTTTGACTTTTAACTACCGGTCGAAATACTTTTAAATCGAATGTAACATTGGTCACAGCTATAGATCCTTACGGGTGTTCCTAGTATTCTGGAGTCTCTAATACGACTACCTCAAGAATCATGTCGTAGGTTTACATGTGATTTACATGGATTTGTTATTTCGCATTTTTTTATATTCATATATAGGTACATACTTTCATTCATACATACATACATAAATATCATCCTGACACACAGGGCTTACAAAATATTAACTATAAAAAACTTAAGCGACTTCATCACATCTAAAGACATTTAAATCTCTTTCCAGTTATCACAAAACTTAAATGGCAAGGTGAAAGAGAAAAATGCTTTTCAAAGAATTCAGAATCTAGAAAATTATACTTATATGCAGAACGATTTTTTATTGCACAAAAAGCATAAACTAATTAATGATAGTGGGCTGTTTCGTTCGCATTTCTTTATTCTGTGCCCTAGCTCGTTACGTCAGTAAAGTACTTAGTATAAAAACTTTGATAAAATTTTCATTCAATTTGCAAGCTCCCATTGAAAAACTATCTAGCTAGCCAATAGACGGGCCAGTCCTGTACAGAGTTTATTGTAAAAACTATTCAATATCGGAAGCGAAGAGAGCTGTGAAAAAGAAACGAGCTGCTCTCTTTTGTTTATAATAAAATATTCTGTAAAGTGAAGATGCTGTATTTAAGACTAAATTACGATTAATAAATCTTAAATGCAATATGAAGTATCTAAACATACTGTGTTATAATAAGTTAATATTTTTTCATTTGCGAATAATTACTAAAAATAAAAGGTACTTACCCTACTTTTGTCCTAAAAAGTCTTTATCTTTAATTTTTTTAATCAACTGAAACTAAAATTAATTTCTTTAAAATCTGTCTTATTTTATAATTCTTCATTTATCTTTTATTTAGGAACAACAACAAGATCTAAATCTAGGCGATCAATTTCCTAAGACGTAATGCTATTAGTTACCGTCTAACTAATTTATAATTTTGGATAAAGAAATCAAATCAAATAAGTATTTTAAGAAATAAATCACATTTGATAAATTATTTTTACATTAAATTTATTTTAATAGAAAAAACAAAAAACATATAACCCTATTTCCAGCCAATACAAGGTCGACTGAAGTCATATTCAAAATGTATTATATCCACATGTGCTGTTGTTTATGGGGACGTTTAAGGCATCAACCTTGATGATGATTAATCTAATTGTTTGTCTGTGTAAATATAACTTGCAATTTCTGTAAAAAAGTTTTTCAAAATTCGGTCGGGTAAAAATTCCATGTTTTTATGACTTTTACGTTTTGCTAAATTGGTGGTATTGGTATTTTCTTTTGTATTAACAAACAGATGACATAAATTAAATTTTCCTAGATTATCCATTTTTATAAAAATACATAAGTATTAGATTTTTTGGCGGAGCCATAGAAAACAATACTATTATCTTCTCTATATAAAAATCAATCGCTGTTCGTTAGACTAGGGTAAACTTAAAATCGGCTTGACCAATTTGATTACCTATATTTTGTTTTGTTTTCTTGGTTTTAAAACAGGTGTGGCTTAGAGAAAAAAATAATAGGGAAAATTCTAAAGAAAAATCCTTTTTACTGTTTTCTTACATCTTTTCCGCGACATTTATCTTTTTCCCTCCTTTTTCCTGTCAGTTGAATTGTCATTATGATTTGGACAGGACGTCTGTCGGGTCTATTATTAAGTAAAACAAAATAAATGTATGGTGGTCTAAATTTAAGAAATAAGTATTATATTATAAACATTTAATTAAATAACCAAATTCATTTACGACGGCAGTACTGACTAACTTATTA
Source organism: Scoparia ambigualis (assembly GCA_963921215.1). Lineage (NCBI taxonomy): Eukaryota > Metazoa > Arthropoda > Insecta > Lepidoptera > Crambidae > Scoparia > Scoparia ambigualis. The sequence goes on along the minus strand of OY992501.1, from coordinate 26,324,392 downwards.
ACTAACTTAAAACTAGATGGCGCTGGTTTGATCCCATACAGTTTGTCGGTAACTTTATCTTGAATAGTGAATTCAACTCGCACTGAGTAATTAGTAGCTGTTTATTAACGAGCACGAACATGTTTAGAATAAGCAGACTCGCTCGCTAACTCACTCATCACCAGTCTCGCTGAATACATTTTAAATACGGATACATTTGAAATGAGTACACATTTGGAGCATGCAGATATTTAAGCTCAAACTTACCAAACTTTTGTGAAATTTCTTATTTGTGAACGTGCAGGTATGTAAAACCAAATTATACCTAAACTCCAGAAAATTATAGTTACGGTATGACAGCAAATGTTTATCCACCTCTGCAGTCCAGTGGTTACACCATCGATAAGACATCAGTCTCGGCTTCGATTCCCAACGTTGCACAAAATGTGTGCGGTTCTAACTTCGAAATCTTCTTTCTTTCTAAATTAATAACAACTGTCCTGTCATACTATGACTAGATAGTTCCTTAATAAGTAAGGATTTCGGGCTAGTGCGCTCCCACCTTTGGCCTCAGTCACTTACTCAGGTAAGTTGGAGGCATATACGTAATTAAAGTAATAATCATTGAGCCGTGTGCCACACTAAAAGAATACTCCCAATCCTACTTTTCCATTGGGTGTCGTACAAGGCGAATTACGTACTGCACATACATCAACAGCATAGAGCGGCGATGGGCTCACCACCTGTGACGCTGAGCACATGTGCAGTCGCTATTTAGTGAAAAGTGGACTATGGTAGAGGACTGCTTTTGCTGTCCTCATTGCCTAGTCTCTGACCAACCCTTTAGGGATAAAAGTAGTCATTATTTGTATGTCTAAGTATGTATAGAGGGTGTGAGTAAATACGAAAATTGGATGTTTACAACATAGTTATCTCATCGGAAATGTCCGCTTTGTTAGCGGGCCGAATGAAATTCGATGTTGCATGAGGTTGCCCCTTGCAACGTGATTTAATTATGCCAATATTACTCGCAACATAATATTACTCGTACGTTTGCCGCGCTTACCAAGAGTAGGCTATACAGGCAGGTCCTTTACAGAGGTGCAATAACTTTTGTCATCGTTTTATATATAACCCCAATCGGTAAAAAAATGTATTAACGTGTAGTGTAATAAAAATACAGATTTAGGTTATAAAAATAAATAGCTGGGCTCAAAACAAAACCAAATTATCTTAGGTGATGATTACTTTTATTTCATGTCGTATGTGATTTACTGGATGATACCAAAGAAAATCATAACTTCATACATACAAACAACATACCTACATACCAACAACATATTACATTCTCACGACTACCATCCCCATAGGGTTAGTGAGAGACTTAGACTAGACACTGACTCTCGATCGCGTCTCTAAGTGGGGATCTAAAACCTGATCGAGTTTAATGCCAGAAAAACCCAGGTTAGTGCATTCTCGTCCAAGGTAACTCCTTTCCTTACTCCTCCCTCTTTTCAGAACTAACCCATTTCAGTGGACCTCAGCATTCTTGGCATGGACATCGGCCAGGAACTGAATCCAAAATGCTACATCGAGAGTGTTATTTTAGCTGCCTCCCGTAAGTTGGGTATTCTCAATAAGGTGAGGTGGTTTTTCACTCCCGAGCAGCGCTGTTTGCTGTACAAGACGCAAGTGCGATCGAGTATGGAGTATTATTACCATCTATGGGATGGCTCAATAAATACCTCCTCGATGCACTTGATAGACTGTAAAGGCGAGCGATACGCATTATTGGAGATGCTGAGGTTACAGCCCCTCTTGATGACCTCCAGCTGCATAAAGACATTGCTTCTCTCAGTGTCTTCTACCGAAATTACTACGGAGAGTGTTCTGAAGAACTTTTTGATATCTAATCCCGCTCTCTCCTTTCCTCTCCCGGACTACACGTGCTGGTCTTAGGAACCACCATCAATCATACTGTGCAGACTATCAACACTCGTACCAAAAAATTTGGCGAGTCGCCCTCTGCAAGACCATTCGGCTTTGGAATTCTACGCCGGCGCATGTGTTTCCCCAGCTCCTACAGTCCCGGGTCTTTTAAGCAGGGCGTGAAACGGCATGTATGCAGGCCACCATGAATGGGTGCGCTCGTTATCGTGCTTATTCCACGGTGGGGAGCGCTCTCGTTATTTTGGACTGCATCGGCTGCTTACCAGCAGGCAGGATGTAGTCAATATGACGTGTCACAAAAAAAAAAACATGACTCCGGCAAAGCAGTCCACTGATGCCACAGTTCACGTTTCACCGAATAAAAACTGCACGTGTGCTCAGCTAGAAAGGTGGTGAGCCCATCACCCCTGTCTGCTGTTGAATTTATGTGCAGTCTTTAGTCCATTAGACAACAAAAATATTGTATCACCTTAAGCGGGCCACCCTGTATACACGTAGAACGGCTGTCATGTAGGTGCTATACGAAGTTCGCGATAACAGGGTTTTGGAGGCATATTCGTCGCCATATTGTGGAAGCGAACTTCCTCCCAAGTTGCACATACATCCAAATATATATTTACGACTGTTATATCTCTCCTCCCTAGTTCAGCGTGTTGAAATTTATAATTTTATAGTACAAAATGAAAACTAATATATACTTGCTGGTTAGAGATCAAACAATAAATTTAAAATGGGTACTTATCAGAAAACAAAACATAATTAATTAGGTATAACTACTTGGACAAACCGTGGACAAACCTCTATTATTTTTTTCGAATCCAATAACTTATATTGAGCAGTATAACAAATAAGACTTTTTTCGTCCAATCTGTTATTATAACTTGATGGACTAACTCGATAAAGTTGTGAGCCGAATTATTCGCAAATGCTCTAAGGCAACCACGGAGGACAGAACCAGATTTGTTCGCAACCCATCAGCACTATATCTCACTAATATTATAAACGCGAAAGTTTATAAGTATGGATGGATGTTTCGGAAATTCAGCATACAGATAGTTTATAACCTGGAATAACACATAGGATACTTTTTATCCTGATATTCTCACGGGAACGGGAACCACGCGGGTGAAACCGCGAGCGGCCGCTAGTTATTATTATATGAATTAGTCTTTAGCCTGTTAGTGGCCTTAACTTAAATTATATACCATTGATTTAGGCGAAAATACGTTGTTTACATACCTATATATTATCACGACTTTTATTTCCGAATGGTTAGTCAGAGTTTAGGCAAAGGGGACAGCAAAAGCAGTCCTCTAGCATAGTCCACGTCAATACATTGTTTAAAAGAAATAGTGCAACAAAAAAATTGGACCACCTTAAATGGGCCAAACTATATACGCATAGGACAGCTGTCGTGTCGGTGTCACGGAGTTCGATAAAGAGGGTTTGGAAGGCATCCAGTCGCCATGTGCCTCGCTTTTCACGTTATCGCAAATTCACTATTCAAAAGCAATAACAGTAGGAAATTTACAATAAACAGGGAATTTGGTAAGCTTTGTTTGTATTATCTCTTAATATTTCCGTAGAGTAGTGTGTTTTAACCACGTTTTAACTACTACGGAAATAATAAGAGCTACAGAGATAATACTTAGCAAAGAAGTCATTTATTTTTGTATAATCATCATCATCATCAGCCAATAAACGTCCTTCTGCTGGGCATAAGCCTTTTCACATGGACAACATTACAGCATATGGGCAGATAGGGCCATAACCCACCACGCGGGCCCAATGCGGGTTGGTCGGTTTTAAAGAACGCCATCTTACGACAACAAACGGGACCAGTAGTTTCCGAAGCTAGGAATAAACATAGCTTTATTAATTACTAGCGGCCCGCCCGCTCGCGCCTTCGTCCAACTTAGAAAGACCGTCATAGTTCAGCCATTTAAAAAATATATCTACAAAGTATAAACAAAAACCATCCTCAGTTAACGCTCTATCTTTAAAAAAACCTCATAAATATCCATTGCGTGGTTTAGGAGAATAGTGCGGTGCCACAGACAGAGGAAAACGGCGACTTTGCTTCATAATCACAGAAATATTTCTGTGTTTATAATATGTAATGATGATGATGTTTATTACACATTCGTTAATTCCACACTACGTTTATTGAAAGTATACTATGGCACCGCGCAGAGCTGAGCGATAGTCAAGTATACATTCCGATCCTAATTGTTGCGGAAAGTATAAGTACTTTACTACTGCGCTCCGTAGCTCCTGCTACGGTCTATCAAGGAAAATCCCGATGACTGCAGAACAGCGACATGTTATCAGTGTAATGATATTGATAGGTAAGTATACTATGAACGGAGTAACATTATTATTATGTTCTTTAAAATATGTATACTTTTATTAAACGGTTCCACACCTTCGACCACATATAAAAACGGGTTGTTCCGTATCATCGTACATCCCACTAATAAATTTTTCCTTACTCAGCCTACATTAAAATTAAAAAGAAAAACCCTAGTTTTGGGTACGGTCTGACCAAAAATTACTGATATTGTCTACTACTATTTTGTTTTTAATACATTAATTTTACTGTTCATAAAAGAAAAGTAGTGTCGCGTAGCAGGTACCGCCTCTATTCCCTGGGGTGTTGTAAAAGGCGACTAACGTACTAAAGACTGCACATACATCCAACAGCAGAGCGACGATGGGCTCACCACCTGTCATGCTGAGCACATGTGCAGTCGCTATTTGGCGAACAGTGGACTATGGCAGAGGACTGCTTTGGTCCTCATTGCCTTGTTTCTGACAAACCCTTCGGGGATAATAGTCGTGATTATATGTAGTTCGGTGTTCATGAGCGGTGCACTCTCCAATAATAATAATAATAATAATATAAGTAATATATGGAATATTATAAAAAACCTAGATTTATGGAAAGAAATAAATGCAATAATAGTAATAATAATAGTTAAATCAATTGTTGTGGGCCCTGGAGATCTCTGGTCAGGTAAAGAGTAAGAGTGAAAGAGATTTAGCATTATCTTTCTTTCATCTTCAGTTCGAGTGCTAAACAATGGTGATAGAGATAGCTATATACTTTGTATGTTTATTTGTTCTGAAAGGTCTAATATCTTAAGTCTTAAGGTCACTTTATCAGTTGCTCCGTAAAAGGGTTTACGCATTTCGGTTTTCCATACAAACTTCCAAGTCGAAAATTTTAAAAACCAATAAGTCAATTTTGATGAAGCTTCTTTGCATGCCTAAGTAAAACACAGGGATCTAAATAGTTTGTGGAAACATTTATAAAAAACGTTTTTAACTGAGTTATTGCGATTTAAAGTCCACTTTAGAAAGTTAAAAATCGTGATAACTCAGTTGTATAAACATTTATTTTTAATGTTTTTAACAAACTATTTAGATCCCTGTGCTTTTTTTCAGCATGCAAAGTTTAATAAAAATATCCTTGTTGGTTTTTAATAATTTCGACTTGGAAGTTTGTATGGGAAACCGAAATGCGTAAACTAAGAGGGTTTATTATCTTATTAGTCTATGGTTTCACTAACCGACGAAGCTCACGTTATTATATTTAAGATGCAACAAGAGTGAGAAAGTGACTTACGCTATGTGCAATCACAACGAGCCCGTCAAGTTTTTTAGGTTAAAGAAAAAAAAAATATGGGAAACCTGCGCTCACTTTTTATGTAAATATTGCCTGCATGCTGCAAGCCTGCATTCATTTATGTTCATAAGGTTGATTTTATACAAAACTTGTTGATTTTTAATATAATACTAGCGACCCGCCCGCGACTTCGTCTGTGTAAACACCCCGTATCCCGTAATGAATTTCCGAAAAAAATCATTCTTACACACCTTGTCCTGACAATTACAATCATAATGCTGATTACGATATTTTTAATCAGAATTAAATTATTTAAAAGTTTTACAATCTTTATAATTTTATCTTTTTTTATTATCTGCCCAATTAATTGTATAATTTAATTTATTAATTTTAATTTTTAATTTGTAATTTCATCGCTATTTATATTATTTTTATACATATTTTTTATTATTATTAATTTTCTATTGCATGTTTTGAATAGTTAATAAGTGTTTACAATTTCTACATACTTATTATTGTGATTTGTTTTCTTTTTTGAATGCTGTGCATAGCAATACCTAATGGGTCAATTGGCCGATAATGTCAAAATTGTTTTTATTACTTATTTTTATTAATGAATTTGTCAATTAGACTGTTACTATGCCTTATTCAAAATAAAATAAAATACAATAACAAAAAAAGAAATAGCCCAATTGGTGCAGTCGTGCAAATTTTTTTATAATAAGATATGATTATGTCCCACTTATGGAAGTTTTATTTCATAACGAAATATATAATAGTCATGATCTCTTTTATAAACCGTAAAACTAATGTATTAAATACAAAATAGTAACAGGCAATAGCACTACAGATTAGTTTTTGGTCAGACTGTACCTAAAAGTAGGGTTTTTCTTTTAATATCGATGTGGGCTGAATAAGGAATACATGTCGGAATTGTGGGATGAGTAATTAATTAAAAATTAAAATATTGCTGTGAGCTGAGTAAGGAATAGATATGGGCTGAGTAAGGAAAAATTTTTTACTGGGATGAGTTCATGTGGGATGAATACGAAACAACCCGTTTTTATATGTGAGCGAAGTTCCACGGGGTTCCACACAATGACCTTTACATTGGTTCCACATTCACTTTTACACTTATTTACACTAATCCACACTAGTTTCCACCTGATTGTATTGAATTGACTGTCACTATTGATTGTACATAATACATACACATACATACATATCACGACTATTATTGACGAAGGGTTAGTCAGAGACTATAGGCAATAAGGACAGCAAAAGCAGTCCTCTATCATAGTCCACTTTCCACCAAATAGCGACTGCACATGAGTTTAGCGTGACAGGTGGTGAGCCAATCGCTGCTCTATGCTGTTGTGTATGTGCAGTCTTTAGTCCGTTAGTCGCCTTTTACGACACCCTAGAGAAGAGGGTGGTAGTATTCTTTCACCGCTGCGCGATACGGTTACTGATACCATCATTAAAATATAATAAGTGTAATTATTAGTCTTTAAACGGCTTAAAGTTAAAAGTTTAATTATAAGAGCTCTGTGTAGAGAGTATTTACCGAGCTGAGTGTAAACGGAATGAAAGGCGCTTATTTCTTTGAATAGCAGCTCAGCAAATATTCGCCCCAACATCAGCTTACTATTTGAATATAAATTCGATGAATTGGAATTGCATCCGCAATTTTCCGTAATATTTTGACTGAAGGGATTGATTTAACTTATTGGCGGTAAAGCTTCAGTTTGTTTTAATCAATTATTTTTGAATGTTAATGTGCTTAATGGACAGATTATTAACCGTTAGGTGTTCGCGAACGTGCATGAGTGTTGGCCAATGGAACAAAACAGTGCAACATCACTCTTTAAATTCTCTCATCACCATCATCATCATTCATCATCAGCCTATACTCGTCCATTGCTATGCATAAGTCTAAATTCTCTCAAGAAGTGGTAAAAATGTAAATTGCGTCGCGTAGCGGTAAAAGAATGCCTACTACCTACCTCTCTTAGATTGGCTGTCGTAAAAGACGACTAACGGACTAAGACTGCATATAGAGCGGCGATGGGCTCACCACCTGTCACGCTGTGCATATGTGCAGTCGCTATTTGGTGAAAAGTGAATTATGGTAGAGACTTCTTTTGTTGTCCTCATTGACTGGTCTCTGACTAACCCTTCCAGGATAATAGTCGTGATTGTATATATGTACTATGTATGTATGTGGTAAAAGTGGTAAAAGAAAACTTACCCCTGAATTTCTCACACGGTTCAAGGGGTAAGTTTTCTTTTACTACAAAAAATCCACACCACACATCAACCCTTCACTGCATACGCTAACTTGCAAATGCAAGAGTGCAATTCATCACCACGCCTCAGTAAACGTCAAGTACTGTGAGCAACAAAAGTGTTTTACAAAATTTTTATGTAGGTAGAACACTTTACTCCAACATGTTAGTACTCCTACCACACATCAGCAATCTGAAGCAGCTAAATTGATTTTTGTTCGTAAGCATCATGCCTTAAAAAAATAAAAACGTTTGTTCATAAAAGTGTACTTAACGTTTTCATCGAACGGTATGCCTTTTTTATTGATACAGTAGAAAATGCATTAGACATACAACTGTGCCCGGGGATTATGTGGAACTCTGGCCCTCCCCTAGGGCACATACCAACTAAAAGCTCCCGTACTCCCCCTCACGTGCCGCCAGGGTAATCCGGAGCCGTCAAATGTAATCACCGGAGTACCTAAAGGTGGGCCTGCAAGCCTGCAGCTTGCGTTTTTAACTTCACTAGCTTTAGTTAAGCTTTTGATGGGCATGTCTGAGTTTAAAATATACTTTATTCGCGCGTATCATACTTGTTACAAACTTCTTTGCCTTTAAGTAGATACCTATCATTCATTATGTCATCTAGCCTCACAGAACAGTAGTTATTACCTATTTCGTGGTATAAACTTTTTTATTAACAGTTTATAGTAAACATTATCAGTTACAATACTTACTATTTTTTTCTGGATTTTAAAAGGCCCGAAGTTGTAAGCTTGTTTTGTTTGAAATGTTTTAAGTAGATACCTATCATTCATTATGCCATCTAGCTCACAGAACAGTAGTTATTACCTATTTCGTGGTCTAAACTTTTTTATTAACAGTTTATAGTAAACATTATCATTTACAATACTGACAAGACGTCACAATTATTTCCTCAGTCCAACACTTTATAACAGAGTAAACAAAGTGCTAAATATATACCCTTTAACTTTGCGAGAATGCAAGTCAGTTACTACTAAATGGCTCCAAAGCTTGACCTATTATGAGGCTGAAAACCTTGTCAAGAGTTAGCGGGCATTTAACAATTAATTCAATGTAAGCCATTTTTATGTTTCGTGTTGTTCTGCTTAGTGGTAGCATTGAACCGATCCCAAGAATTAAGTCGTAGGGTTAAGCAGACAAACAGACAACTATTGTTTACTCTTAATTACTAAAATTAGTATTAATATTCCAAATTACATACCTTTCTTTTTTATTTAGCCTATTTTTGTTCTACTTCTGAGCAAAGATTAATGTTACTTAATTATTGTTAAGATTAAGTTTTTATTACTAAATTTCTTTATAAGTTGTATTTTTTTTCGGAGGTGGGCGCTAGAGTCTGCAACACAGTTAAACTTATGCAGGCTTTATCGTGCACACTTTTTTGTATTTGTGTTTTTATTCTAATAAAGAACTTTATTATTATTATACTTACTATTTTTTTCCGGATTTTAAAAGGCCCGAAGTTGTAAGCTTGTTTGTTTGAAATGTTATAATGCAACCCTTTGTACAACTCGCTGGTCGTGTAGTCAAACCGCCTAATAAGCGATTTTGCGGGACATGTTTTTATAACTATGGTTATATTATTGTAATTAAACTAACTATAACCGTGTCGCTTAACGGTGAAAGAATACTGCCAGTACCACCCCTTCTCTTCCGTAGGGTGTCGTAAAAGACGACTAACGGACTAATAACGGACATACATTCAACAGCATAAAGCGGCGATGGGCTGACCACCTGTCACGCTGACACATGTGCAGTCGTTTTTTGGCGAAAAGTGGACTGTGTTAGTCATTCTATGCTTGCGGTCCTCACTGCCTAGTCTCTGACTTACCCTTCGGGGATAATAGTCATGATCATATGTGTGTATGTGGTTGAGAGTAACCTTTATTGGACCCCTTTTGACATAACACATAATAATACCTAAACCTTTAAAGTTAGAGAAACCCAATCTGACTTAGGTGATACCTTGGTATTCCTGTTACAACATATTACGCATTTAAGATTCTTATCAAGTTAAAACTATTTAAAAATATTAATCTACTGATAGTAATTACTGTTGTCCTTCACACCAATTTACGAAACTAGTATCCTAAATTGTACCACGGGATGCCTAAATTGTACCAAAGAAAACCCATTGTATAAAATTTTGGTAGCAATCTGAAATAAAACGAAATTATTAATCATAATTATTTAATACGTATTATTAGGAACAATATTTTTTTGTAATGATAAGGATCATTCTTGGCATAGTAGTAGTAGGAACAGACATCGTAAATCTTACCTCAGATTAACATAAGTATAATTGTAATTATTGCACCGGTCCAATTTTGGAACCTCGAAAAGGTCATATATACACGGTAGTTTGATAGCAAACTTTAAAAAAACAACATAGGTCCTCTCCAGTGACCTCCGACTTTGACATGGAAGTACGATCGCTGAGGTTGTCCCTCCACTTGTACCTTATACCTTTATAAATTGTTGCCACTATATACGTCAAAGGTATATAATTTAAATAAATAAAATCAATTGCCACGAATCTTTGTTCGTGCATCACTTCAGATTGGTTGCACCTATTTGGCAATTTATTTTGTTGTGTTTGTAATTGACAGGACCTAAAATAAAAATTTTGGAAATTCGTCGCGGGGTACGGGCACGGGGTCCACTCGGACGAAGTCGCGGGCGGGCGTCTAGTATAAAATAACAATTTTAAGACAACCTTTTTGAGAACACAATGCGATTCTTCTCCACTGCAATTATTAAATGGCGACGAGGAAGAATCCAGATGAGAAAGGGGCTGGCTTTTTGTGTCGCAACCGAACCGCAACCTTGGACTGATACCTCACTGTCAAAATAGCGGCCACATCAAAAGCCGTCAGCTATTTCGGACAATCTGTCTCTATGATATTAGTATTTTAATTCCTTAGAAACATTTGTATTTTTTTGAGTTTTATATTGTATGACTTTTATGTAGCTTATGTAAGTATAGGTATTAATTTATTTTATTAAGTATTAACACCATAACTGCCTTTAAAATTTTAAATTTCTATCCAACGTGTAAACACGGCGAACTTGCCTAAAAGAAATTGCTTTTTGGCGATGAGGCTGCTAATTGTATTTTACTGTGTTTGTCCTTCTGATGTTTCTGTGGTGTACAATAAAGACTAATTATCTTATATTATTTTTACTACACAATGAATAAACTATATAATGTACCCACTACCTACGTACATGGATCTCACAACTTTTTACGGTAGAAGAACTGAGTTGTCAGTTGTGAGACTTGGTTTTTGATGGCATCTCATTTGTTTTTGTAGATATCCTACTTTTTTCCTTTCCAGTACCTTCTACTTCTTGAATACCAACAACGGATATTCCATTATATTATAGTATACACATACAGGTACACTGACTAGTCTTTTACTCGCTTAGAATAGAGAACAAACTGTACCCTAAGATTTCATGCTATCAAATAATATGATAATCTTATAAAGGGGGTTTTGTAATAGACGTACCTACTTACATATAATTTCGAAACTGGAGGAAGCTGCAAAATACGCCCAGCAAAAAAGGAGTCAATCGAATACGCAGACAGACGCGTATTTTGACTAGCGAACTGATTCTGGAGAGAACTCGACCTAAGTTGATGATGAATAATTTTCAATTATTTGATCTTATGGAGCTGTTTTATAAATTATTTATCCAATTAAAAAATTTAACTCAAACAGAGTTCACATAATTGATTTTCAATTGTTTTATTTTAAAGGGAATAAGATTTATGTTCGTCAAATTGTGGCGTATCGTACGTAAAATAATAATAAATGTGACTACACATAAAAAATAAATGACTATTAATTAATTACCGTTTAAATTTCTAGAATATCCCTCCCATAGGTCTTCCCGCTGTCGTCGTAACAAATGACCGCGCGGTCGCTTGAAGGTTAAATTAGCTTACCAAATATTTACATCTACTTAAATTCCACTCGAGTCCTGAACAATTTTGTTATAGGCAACAGCAAAATTGTGTACACTGAAAAACGTATCTGTCGGTTCGTTCGTCGCTCGCTATACGGTTATATAGACAAGAACAGTGGAATTAAATGGTGTTAATGGAGCTTATAGTGACGATTCGGACACAAAATATTCGGACACTGAATACTTATATAACACTGCGTCAAATGGTGTGAAAATACTGTGATTGTTATAGGTTTATATTTAAAACTATTTTCTATTGCTTTTTTTAGTAATTATGTTTAAACTAATTATTATCTCTAAACAAGTACCTTAACTAGTTCTAAGATAATCAAAGACTGATTTTTTATAAAAGTAAAGCTGCTAATGTGATTCATCATCCCCACGTGCTATTGACCATGTTTAGAGGCCTGTGCCCAGCAGTGGGACGTTTATAGGCTGATGATGAAAGCTGCCAACGTGATTATTGTAAATGAATACAAAACACTACATATAAAAAGTTTTCATTCGTACTTAATACAGATATACTTATAATACGTTTTGATTTTGATTCCTTAGTATTTATTTTCAATAGGTATGTGACCACAACAACTATTGTTATGGATTACTTACATTACAGTGATAGTTAACAATGTGCAAGTCCACAGAACAACTTAGTGGGTAGTGGTACCGAAAAATGTCGCTCTAAACTATCCTGAGCTAGCCAGTTTTGGTATTGCTCTTCTTCTACGTATTCTATTTTAAAACATTTTTTAACTGGCTGTACAAAGCAATTTTTATTTAATTGTGTCCCAATGCGCGTCCAAATTAGCAGTAAAAAAATTAAAATTTGCTGTACTTTTGTGTCAACTTGGACACGAATATTTTTTATCCGAGTCGTCACTAAGCCTTAATGGATATTTTGGAGTTAAACGGATGCCATCAAAAACATACTTGTAAAAAAAACCTAGTCTCGTAACTCCGTTCTTCTACCGTAAAAAGTTGTGAGATCCATGTAATACCAAGTCGGTTGACATGGCCATCGCATGAAAACATAATGTATCTCACAAGTAATACATATATTTTATTAAATTACATTATTTAGTGCGATTGCCAAGTTAACCGACTTGGTATTACATGGATCTCACAACTTTTTTGGACTTGGTTTTTTTTACAAGTATGTTTTTGATGGCATCTCATTTCTTTTTGTTGATAGTCCCACTTTTTTCCTTTCCGGTACCTTCTACTTCTTGAATACCAACAACGGATATTCCATTATATTATAGTATACACATAAAGGAACACTGATTCATTGACTGCAAATGTAGCTTTGTAATCATATTTATTTATATGGGATTCCAAAGTTATTTATGCACTTGGTGTATCTAGATAACTGGATAGTATAAAAGGCAAAAAATGATTTACGGTTTAGAGCTTTTTTAAATTAGTGAGAGTCATTTCTTGCACATTTTATCTTCATTTGCATAGGTATTCACTTCTAGTGCTGGTTCAAAGCTTCATTCACAATCAATACATTCTGAAGTACACTGTACCAGAGTAGTAATTAAAAGTGGAATGAAAAACGGAGAATGGTGAGTGATTGTTACGATAAAAAGCGCTTCTGATTAATTGGCAACCGTTCGTTGGTTTATTGTATCGAGTTCTCGGGGTGTGTATGCAGTCGGGGTGAAGCGCTTTCAATCAGTACGTCCTATTTTATAAAAACTATTGTAACATTTAAAACAAAACACACGTCGGGCCAAAACTTCGCGAAAAATTCTTTTTTTTGGTTTGAGTACTTATCTTTGATAAAGTAAAAACACAGAGAACTAAATAGTTCGTTAAAACATTATTTTACTTGAGTTATTCCGACTTTAAACTTTCTATTACCTATAGACTTTAAATCGCAAAACGTTTTTTTAATGTTTATATCAAACTATTTAAAAATAAAATTTTGAACTTGTAAGTTATTATTGTAAACCGAAATGCGTAAGTAAACCCGCTAGGCCTATTACATCTCAAATGTGGTTTTTGCGTAAAATGCCCATATTTGCATTTTGTAGTAATTTTTCAGTTGTATTTATAGTTTTTATTGAAATAAGATAATAAATTCATGCATAATATTACAAAGTGTGTGTTAAGACTATGTACTAAGATGACATTGTACGCCTTTAATAGGTTAATTGTGAGGGACCCAACTAAATTTAGTTTGATAAGACCTATAAGTAACCACAATTAGAACAATAAAGATTATTATTATTATTAAATCTCCACTCTGCGAGAATAAGCTGAGTTCGGACGGCCAGCGCGTCTCATTTTGTAGTACATTGCAGTTGTATTTATCGTTTTTATAGAAATGGGATTAAAAATTTTTTTTTTTAAATCTTTATTCCTCATGAAGTAACAATTATTCTGTTATAAATTTAGCTCAATGCTATTATTGTAGATAGGAGAAATTCACAGTTAACTTTAAGCAATTTTCGTTTTATTTTGATTTTGAATAAGTTTTTTGTTCTATATAAAATCATTGATATCTAAAAATTCCGAGGCCACTACACACTATACGACTACATATATAAGAGATAACATTCTATTTTTTTATTTTATTTGTTTAGTTCAATTGAGGAATCCAAAAAAGTGCTATCGCGCATTTTAAGTAAATCTCTCTCTGCAATTTTGGGTTTAATTAAAAAGTTAAGCAAAATTTACAAAAAGCGAGGCCGCTACGCACTATACCAATAGCTATTCTACACTATTCAATAAATCAAAAGTGATAATGTATCTGTTTCTGAGATCAAGAACGCCAAAATTGGCCATTTTTAGCAAAAATCACAGTCGAGATTGAGCCTCTTAATTCTTGTATTTTCATTTTAAATGTTTTGTAATTAAATAGGTGTCGTTGCCAATATACGTATTTGTAGACTGTTCGCAATCAGTGTCGCAGCGGGTCTTTGTCACAGCATAATCTGATTTGTGCTGCACCGAACCACCGAGGCAGTATGAGCTGTGAAATTGCCTTTGCGATTGTTGGGCCTGCAGAGACCGATAACGCAATAATAGCGACAAAGCTGTGTAGGTTAAATATCTTTTTTACTATACTAGACAAATGGTGAATTGCAAATGATATCCATTGATTATGGAAAGTGTGGAACTTTACTGATATCTCACACGTGCATGAGTAAGTGAAACAAAACCATGCAACGTCCATAAATATAAAATAACTTTCAAATTGTCTCAAAAAGGATCAAGGAACTCATTTAGGTATAAGTTCCTTGACAAGGATTATTTAAGAAGTAGGATCATGAAGGAACTCCCGACTCCAGATCCCAGAAGGGTTAGGCAAAGACAGCCAATGAGGACCGCAAAAGCAGTCACTACCACACTCCACGTTTTACCATACAGCAACTGCACATGTGCTCAGAGTGACAGGGTAGTGAGCCCATCGCCGTTCTATTAGTCTAAGATCTGAGTATAGAACGACCTTCACCGGGCCGGTTAATGGATAAAAAGAATTTTATATAAAATTGAAATGTTAAAAAATATATAGCGTTGGCTGAAAAATTATTAATTTAATATTTTTTTTTAACATTGCATTGGTTTGGTGTGTGTGTGTTTATAATGAGATTATCTTTATATAAACATAATATTTATTTATTTAACAAGATGGTTGCAAATTACTGATATTGACTTACCTGTTTACACCTGCCTACCCAATGTTATGACGGGAAAAAAATAGTCAACCTAACGTTTGCATATCTTAATAGACTTCATACTTTCGATTGGTACCTATGTAATTCATCTATTATCCAAACCAGTGCAATATTACAAGAAAAATTAAATATTTAATTAATCATATACTGGACTGAAATTTTTCAGCCAACCCACTCGCAATATATTTTTTAACATAAGTATTCAATTTGATATAAAATACTTTTCATCCATTAACCGGTTCGGTGAAGGTCGTTATATACTCGAATCCTCTACTATATGCTGTTGGATGTGTTGCAGTCTTTGGTGCGTTGGTGGCCTTTTACGATACCCAAGGGAAGTGTGGGTTGGTAGTATTCTATAAATGACCCGCAACCACACAGATCAGACATACAGCGTTATTTATATCCCAGAGATGGTTAAATTAGCGGAGTAATCTTAACATACTTTTCCCTACGCATTTGTGTAAACTTTGGTAGTAGCACAGCCTATACCTGTACTATAGCAAAATCTTAGCAGTTACGTAAATATTTTATTAAATTTAATTTGATAATACCTGTGCTATGTTTATTGGGGCTTGATTGTTATTACTTCATGTTTACCATAACTTTACTGATTATTGTTACCTGCTTTTATTTGCATGACACTTCAGTCGCTTCAAGAAACCGCAAGAAACTTCAAGGACTTAAACATGACAAAAATGAGTTCTCATTTCAGACTAACGTATGGTACTTATCGCCCAGCTGACGCGGATGGGTCAACAGACGGGTGGGTCAACGGCCGCTACCCGCGCGTTGTAAATAATCGTTATTTTTAATTGTATTTCTTATGTTATTTCTTATGTTATTGCTTTAAATTAAATTAGATACCCAAAGACTATCCAATTAAAATTTACAAAATGAATTACTTTATTAAAAATGAAAAAAAACACGAATTTATTTTTTGTTATGTTTACAACACTTAACCTGACCAGCCCTTGAAGTATCTTGCGGTTTCCAGCAGTCACCTTATTTATATAAAATCAATTTAGTGACTCTTTAAAATATCATCTGGTTCTGCTAAGACTTGCTTCATAATCATAACATGCATGTAGCTGAACTAACGCGTGTCTCTGCATATTTTAACCACTTCAGTAACGCCTCTGCCCTTAATGCCCGAGATAAAAGGCAACTGCCCAGAGCCGGAGTAAGGGCAGAGAACTTAAAGCAAATAAAAAATATTTTGACCGATCTGTGAGAACGGGACGTCCGTATGGACGATATCAAACAGTGGACTGGACTTGGCTCGTCAGTTGAAAGCTACTTCATGGGACCGCTAGAGATTTTGACAACAGACCTCTAAACTTTATTTATGAAGATGGCACCCAATGATGATGTGAGTAGGTAGATGTACTTACCTATAGTACCAATGTCATATCAAATTATAAAAACAACAAATATATAAGTTATTGTCACCGGCCGTAAAGCGTTTTAGAATTAATTGTAGAATAGATTGAATTAAAAAAGGAGTCTCAGTGTCTTTACAAAAAGTAGGTACCTACCTCGCGTGAAACTCGTTCCATATTTTTTTGTTAACCGTGTGCTTAGGGGCTCATTAAACGAATAACCAACCCCTCTCTTCCCTTTGGTGTCGTAAAAGGCGACTAACTGACTAAAAACAATACATCTAAAAGCATAGACCGGCGATGGGTTTACCACCTATTAAGTTGAGCACATGTTCAGTTGTAATTAAGTGAAACGTGGACCATGGCAGTGGACTGCTTCTGCCTCATTGCCCGATTTCTGTCTAATTTTTTGGGTGTAATACTCTTGAATCTATGTATGTACAGTCGAGGAAGTTCCCGATAGACCATTTTTCGACGATATTCGCTTGCGCTTCATTCCGTCCGCGCGTACACCGTACAGCTGTGGTACAGCGATTCTCTAAGCGACACATAGACGCTGCGCGCATGGCTGTGATCATAGATGTTACAGCCGTCACATCGTTCGCAGTCACGGCTGTGGTCAAAGTTGGGGCAGTTTTACTTACAGAATACCGATTTTATGATTATGGCGATGAAGGTCAGATTCCAAGTAGGTCAGATTCCAGGTAAGTCAGATTCCAAGTAGGTCAGATTCCAACTAGGTCAGATTTTGAGTTAGTAATGGTTTTTGGTACACTTATATACCTACTATAAATGTCAAAGAAGTGATTCCCTATCACGCCACTTACAGCCGTGCGGAGCTGGTGTCGAACAAAGTTGAAAAATATATTTAGCAGAATGCCAATAGTATGCTCACCGCTGTTGCAGCCGCTGCTTTACCAAGGCTTAAACGATGTTTGCGCTTAGAGAATTGCACTAACAGTAGTAGATACGTAGATAGTGTGCAAGCGAATATCGCCGAAAAGTGGTCGACCGGGAACTTCCTCGACTGTACATGTATGTTATTTGTTTATCCGTCGCCGAGTGCAGCCCTGCGTTCGCCTACTTGCTCGGTCGAGCCTGTGATGTTGCGGAAACCGGCGACAATGAACCCGCGGATTGCACGTTTTGCAATCTGACATTGCGTAACGCTGCCACCAATGTTGGCATGCGTCTTAAGACGAGATGCTTAAGGTTGCTTTTTCAACAGTTACACCTATACGCCTTACCATCAACTCTTAGAGCAATATTATTTTAATCTTACTAAAATTTTGCATAGTAAGATTAAAGAAATACTGCTTTGCGGTGACAGTAGGTCTACACGCTTTGACGGAGCTTCCTGTACTTGAAAATTATTTTGTAAGTTCGAATAAGGATTGTCAGTTGTCTAGTCAAACCTCTCTCTTCTCTATGATCTAATCTAGTGGTTAAAACACCAATGCTCAGTTTCCTAGTTTGATTCCCAGTGGATGTGGGCTTATACTAAGTCCGCCTGGCTATCTACAATTATCTCATACAAGTTTGTTGCCATAAAATAAACGTAACTAGCTGTGATGTGAAAAGTTAAAACGGTTTGAGAACTTTTTATTTATCTCAGAATCACATAAATTCACCTACTGAGACAAACACTTTTTAAACTATCTAAGAAAGCAATAATGAGCGTACACTTTACGATACGATTACGATTTTTAAGATAGACCATTTCTCAGCTTTACTCGGCGAAGTGCGCTATATTTGAAAAATGATGTAGCTACCTACTTTTTGGCGGGTAAATGAGGTGCTAGTGTGCAATTTTAAATCACTAATCTAGAAATTGTTTTTTTTATATTCAACAACGGGTAAGCGCCTTCTCACCTGATGGCAGGAACGATAAGGCCGAAGGTGGAAGCGCGCTTCAACCAGAATCCTCAACCACTGAGGAGCAGGCTATGTTATCTTAACCAGCTATAACATCGTCGTTGTTATGGCGTATGACTATAAGTCATTTACCTACCTACATTTACTTACCTTAGTAAGTGGTGCTAGCTAGCCAGGCGGACTTAAGAGGCCTATTACATCTCGAATGTGATATTTGCGTAAAATGACCATTTTCGCATTTTGTAGTAATTTTGCAGTTGTATTTATCGTTTCTATCGAAATAGGATAATAAATTTGTGCATAATATTACAAATCTCCATTCTGTGAGCATAAGTTGAATTCGGACGGCCGGCGCATCGCATTTTGTAGTAAGTTTGCAGTTGTATTTATCGTTTTTATCGAAATAGGATAATAAATTCATTATAAAATCTTTTTTCCTCATGAAGTAACAATTAATTTGGTATAAATTTTGCTCAATAATATTGTCGTAGATAGGAGATATTCACAGTTAACTTATAGCGATTTTCGAGGTTTTTTGATTTAGAATAAGATTTTTTTCTTATTTAAAATCAATGATATCTAAAAATTCCGAGGCCGCTACGCACTATTCGACTATATAAGAGATAACATTATAATGTTTTTATTTCACTTGTTTAGAACAGTAGTTCAATCGATGAGCTCAAAAAAGTGCTATCGCGCACTTTATAAAAATCTTTCTCTGCAATTTTCGGTTTAATTAAAAAGTTAAGCAAAATTTACAAAAAGCGAGGCCGCTGCGCACTATTCCAATAGCTATTCTACACTATTCAATAAGTCATAACTGTTAATGTATTTTTGTTTCTGAGATCCATAACGCCAAAATTGGCCATTTTACGCAAAAACCATAGTCAAAATGTAATAGGCCTCTTAACAGCCCTACCGCAAATTAACCAAGTACTCCCCGCTGCGAATCGTACCCCGACCTCTGGGTCAGAAACCAGTGGCTTAGTCACTAGACCACAGAGGTGAGTTTCAGTGATACTAATGGTGGACCACTAAACGTGAAGTGTTCGTGAACGTGCACGGGTGATGGCAATATGAAACCAAAACGTGCAACAAAACAATGCATTTCAAATTCAACAAAGAAACAAATTTTGCGAGGCGTGAAGAGGCATATTGTGGACCGGCAGGGTGTGAGGGTGACTGATGCTACATCTTTTACGCTGAACCAAGTTGTTTTCGCGTTTGGATCTCTCCACTTCCACTGAGCATCGGGTGGGTGGATTGGAGTCATTTGCCGGACGTTATTTATTAAAAAAGGGTTACCTAACTATTTACATAACATTTTAAGCCATAATAATAATATATCTTGGCATAAGTACTGTAATTTATACTAACATACTTACACATAATATTATTTAATCATAACAAATTAAGCATCATTGTTTAAATCATAACTGCTAGCAGCATAATGTTTAAGCATAACATTCAAAACAATAATTTTAAAAAGTCATAATTATATCAAACCATATTTAATAGAGGCATAAACATTTTACGCAAAATAAGTAACTCCTAAAATATTAGACATTAATAAGTTTTTACATACAAAATCAAATCATCTCTCTTGTTTAGGGTTGCCATTCGTCAGGGTTTTTGCCCAGATTTATCCAAGTTTAGAGGGCATCCGTGGCCGCCGGCCGGTACCGTATGGTATGGCGGCTCACTAAAGGTATACACCAACCCATCTCTTCCCTTGGGTGTCGTAAAGCGACTATTATTAATTAGTCATAATAAGCCTAACCTAATCGTCAGAACAGTAGTTTTGCTAACTTAGTTTAGAGGGCATCCGTGGCCGCCGGCCGGTACCGTATGGTATGGCGGCTCACTAAAGGAATACACCAACCCATCTCTTCCCTTGGGTGTCGTAAAGGCGACTATTATTAGTCATAATAAGCCTAACCTAATCGTCAGAACTGTAGTTTTGCTAACTTAGTTTTTTCATTGGAGGACCTGACGACATAGAAAAAAATATGTATAAATACGTTTATTTAACCAAACTATTTCCATTATGCCATTTGGTAAAGACCATAAGACTTTATGCTTAATTACAATTAAACGAATAAACAAAATAGGTATCTAAACCTAATATTTTCGTGCCAATCAAAATTAGAGTAAAAATAGCAAGTAAAAAATAGCCTAAATGCTAACTTAACGAAAGAGTATTCAAAAAATTTGTTATGTCAAAGTATTTAAAAAAAATATATGCCAAAGTCGTTAAGCCAAACAATATTAGGAAAAAAAAATATACTCGAATGAAAGGGATCCCATAAAAAATACGTCATGAAAGTTTGTCTTTTATTTAATTGCCCTTAATAATGTATAAAAAAGTTGTTACACTCACCACTAATAATAATAGTCCTGATTATATGTGTAGGTATGTAAAACAAAACATACGGAAAAGTTTTAGTATGTATCAACTATATGAGCCTATATTTTAAATCTCCACTCTGCGAGACTGCGCTCGCGCAGTACTGAGTTCGGACGGCCGGCGCATCGCAATTTGTAGGTAGTTATTTTGCAGTTGTATTTATCGCTTTTATCGAAATAGGATAATAAATTCATTATAAAATTTTTATTCCTCATGCAGTCACAGTTATTCTAGTATAAATTTTGCTCTATAATTATTATTGTAGATAGGAGAAATTCATGGTTTAGATCATGACAATTTTTCTATATAAAATCAATAATATCTTAAAATTCCGAGGCCGCTACGAACTATACGACTATATAAGAGATAACATTGAATTTTTTTTGTTTCATTTGATTAGTACAATCCAGGAGCTCAAAAAAGTCCCTTCGCGCATTTTATGAAAGACTTTCTCTGCAATTTTGGGTTTAATTAAAAAGTTAAGCAAAATTTACAAAAAGCGAGGCCGTTACGAACTATGCCAATAGCTATTCTACATTATTCAATAAATCAAAATTGTTAATGTATTTTTGTATCTGAGAGCAGGAACGCCAAAATTGGCCATTTTACACAAAAATCACAGTCGAGATGTAATATATGTATATATGACTCTTATGACGTACAAAGCATTCTGAAGTTTAACAATTGAAAATTTAAATAAAATAATAACTATCTAACAAACTAAAATAGTGACAGGAAACAAAGTTTTTATAAAATTTTGATCCACTCTTCGACCATTCATTCTAAAATAGAAATAACTTTTGTAGTCTGTATATTCTGTGCGATCTATTCCTTTCTAATACCATAAACTAATACCAATGGTATTTGTTTATTTTCTATTCCGAACGAATACGCAGTCAGAAACTTTGTAAGAAGTATACTTTTTTATACAGCATTTCTATTTTTATTTAAAATTATTTAAATCTAATTTTTTAATATTGTTTGATACCTACTTTGTAAAACCCGTATCGACTATCAACTCTAGCTTCGTTACGTACGCAAGCGAATGTAAGTGAAAATAGAGGCAAACGTCTGTGCACTCATCTCTCCCGCAATCACATCAGACAGATGCAGAGTGATTTCCGATCGTTCGTGATCCTAGTGGGAACTATGGTTTCGATTCTAAACGATTTAGTTAAAGGCAAACACAATTTGTATGATAACGAAAGCTATGGAAATTGGCGACGAACTTTTTAAAGCGATTCGTCATTTGTTTACACAGAGTTTACTTCTATAAGCATTGTTATTTTAAAATTTTAGAGTTGCTCTTACAAGTAATTAATCTATAAGTACACACATGGGACATCCAGTTGCGGGATTATACATTATAAACCTATTACCAAATACCCTGTTAAAAATATTTAAACTAAGTATTGTAAAGTTATCTATAAAAATGTAAAACTTAAGTAAAATTTTAAACACTAAAAAAGACGACAACCTCAGGCGGGAATCGAACCACGCACCTTCCGCATTCCGAGCGGCTGCCTTAACCACTTGGCTACCGAGGTCTGGTTTTCACCCGTCGAAATTCTTCAGTGCTTGATGTTGACTAAAAAACATAAGCATCAGGCACTGACAAATTTCGACGGGTGAAAACCAGACCTCGGTAGCCAAGTAGTTAAAGCAGCCGCCCGGAATGCGGAAGGTGCGTGGTTCGATTCCCGCCTGAGGTTGTCGTCTTTTTTTTAGTGTTTAAAATTTTACTTAAGTATATTTAAGCGTTAACAAAACGCTAAAATATATAAAAACATTTATGCAAAACTTGTTTTAAGTGCCTACACGAATGCGCTTGCACTCCGTTAAAAATAAAAATGGTCAAATACGAGAAGCAATTAATTGCAATGATCACTTTAAACGAGCCAGTTGCAATAGCGATCCCTTTCATTAGCAACCAGACAAAACAGTTCGAGGGACGCCGGGCGCCGGCCGTCCAAGATCAGGAAGCTATTCATTATTCCATTGGTTTAGTTAGTTTGTACCCGCATTTATGATAGGGAGGGTAAAAGATATGACAGCTCACTTAATTAACAGCGGGATAAGTTAAAGTTTGTTATACAAAAATAATACTTACTTATAATGTGTTTCGCACGAATTGTTACTAAGTGTGAATGACGTGTAAGTAGTTTAAAATTTTAAAAAAAAATAGGTACTAATCTTTACTAAACCCTTCAAGGATCATTAGAGCGCCGGCGGTCGCAAAACAATAGGTTTTCAATTGTGTCTGGTTTCACGTTGCTTGAGGGATGCTTGCAAAGTTACATCATTGAACTCAATCCAGATTTGCGCATTTTGTAACCACCTTACGTTATAACTTTTGCCACCTTTTGCTATACCTTATTTAGGGTCACACGGGCCACCGGGCCACAACCACAAAACGACACCACCGGAATATTTCCTGTAGTTTTCATACATTTTATATGGACTCGTCGCACACGGTTGACGCCGGTGGCCGCCACACGCTACAAATCGTCGCTGATCGCTTCTTGGCTTTTAGCTCCTCGTGGCGGTGTTTGTCGTATTGTCGTCGAGCGGCTCATATATACCTGATGCTACACCACCAATCTAAGACCCACGTCAAAGGTTCGACTCCCAGCGGGGAGTAAATATTGTACAGGAGCCCCAAATCCGTCTGGCTACCACTTTCAAGTCTAGGTCTTTGTTCTTATAGGGTACTTACTTTTGTTCTAACTCACTGCGGTGTTATATACCCACTTTAGACTACATTTCAAGATCCACTACGGATTAACAACATACGACGTCCCCCCTGCCATCCGATACACCCCTAAAGTTGAGAAATCTTTAGTGACTCACATGTTTACTGGGATCCCTTACTTTAGCTGCCATCCGATCTTTTATTTGGTATCTAAACAAAGGGATTTTGCAGCATGTATGTACCCAATGGCATTAGGGCTATGCGTTGCCATTGCCACGTTGCCATAGAAACCGTTTAATACGAGTATCTAGTACTATAAGTAGTTGCATGAAGACAAAGCCATGGTTGGGCATTGCAGTGAATTGATGGTCTCAGTCAGTCAGAATTATAGCTAATGTACAGTGACGCACGGTGCGGTGCTGAGTTTCCATAGAAACGGTCTAGACTCTAGACCGTTTCTATGGAAACTCACTACTAACTAACTAACTAACAGCCTACTTATCCGAGCTACGTATAGCTCTAGACTCTAAAGCTATACGTAGCTCGGTGGGTTAGGGGTGTTCAGTCATAGTGTTGTTTCGTCATTATTTTAACTTTCGTAGATGTAGTGTCGTTTCGTCATTAATGAAATAATTTAAAAATATTTGGTGGTCGTTTCGTCATTTGTACATCTGTTCTTAACATATTGTACAGTCAACAAGCTAAATAAATGAAACCAATATGAACAGATCGGAAAATCATAAGTATAATTATACAACAATTCATTAATTAGGCAAAAATTTGAATAATACAATGTTTAACACTACTCCTTAAAATTAACAATTAAAAATCAAGGGCAGTAGGGTCACGCGCCGTATGCTTGCGGGTTTGCTATTGGACCTAATTAACTTTGCTTTCCGCTGTGTGTTCAAGTATAATAACGATAGAGAGTCAATTGAGTAATTTAATTTATATTTGTGGTGTGTTACTAAATTAATGCATTTTTAAGAATAAAACTGCATTACGGACTGTACTTTAAGCGAATGACCAAACGACACTAAAATAATTAATTTTAAATAGCAATGACGAAACGCCACCATTTTCTCATAATGACGAAACGATACCATGACCAAACACCCCTAACCCAGCTCGGTTAAGTAGGCTGTAAAGAAATGTATACTTGGCTATCGAGGCTATGTAATACAGTGGATAAGCGGTCTTAAGCAGAAGTGGATTTTAGGCAGAACGTAAGTCAATCTACGGTGACTCATGTTCGATAATTATGTTTCTATAGAAACTCTTTATAGCTTCATGTAGCTCGGTTAAGTAGGCTGTATCCTTGGTTGCAGTCCCAAGTAACACACATAGGCTGAATACTAGATGAATAATGGATTATTGTGTACTTAGCGCTGAATAAAATTACTGAATAAAAGCAGAGTAGCATGCTATTCAGCCACTACACTGCTTAAATGGGCACAAATTATTCAGCTTTAGTTCGCAATTGCTGAGTAATATCATTATAGTAACGTTATAATCGCAGTATAAGGTGTAACAGGTGGTAACAAGGCAAAATACTAGCAAATTAAGGAAATACTAGTTACCCTTTATTTAGACAATTGTCGTCTATGTACGCTTTTATATTTATAGCAATTAAGTTAAAGGTTCACGATTTGTTCTGTAAGAACGTCTATTAATACTTTTAGTGACAGATGATTCATATTTATGATAGTGAGAGAAGATAAGTTTCAAAATGATTGTATGATATCGGTATATATGTTCCTTTTGTTAATAACTTCATTATTTTACGTGAAAGCTACTGGGAATTCTAAATTACTGTTAGAGTATACATATATTTCTAAGAAAATTTTCAAGCGCTAGTGCATAAATAAATTTTTATTACAAATTATACTGAAATAAACACATTTAATCGAAACATTTCGTGTAAAAATTGATTGATTGTGTCATTATTCTAGTCTGTCACCAATAATCACATTAAAAATATTTATTTGTAATTCCTTACTTTACTAAATTCGTGTTAAATAAATAAAATTATGTATACCAGTGTAGATATTAAAGGTTATACAGAATAAAAAATGGTGGTGAAATTAGAGAGCGATGTGAACCGTTATACTTCAACATTACTGTCGTAGCCCGCGTAATGGGGCACATATGTCTGCTTATTCAAACTTAGCCGTAATAAAGTCTTACATGTGAATCCATATACGGCAATACACTGATTACTGGCTGAATATTCGTTCGAACTAGCATCGATAAAATGTGTGATAAAATACACTTTTAAGGATCCGCATAATATAGACTGATCCATTTTAGGGACTTGTTACGTAAATGAATTGATCCGTGACAAGATGCACGGTGATATACTTATTCAGTCATCACCAGATATACTTATTAAATCAACTGATGTGAACCTCTATTAAGCAATGTACGTTATAAAATACTCGAAGTGCTCTTCAAGAGTAATAAGAACGTTCAGATGAACTTGTAAACAGCCACTATTCAGTCGTAAATAATAGCAGTATAGATACGGATAAACAGGGAAATTTTACACCATTTACTGAATAACACACGAAATGTACTCCTTTATATATCATATATCTGTGTAACAGTACACATGTACTCCCTTTAGAAGGCAGCGTTTAGAGGTACACATTTACTCTATTATACAGCATATGACATATTTGCCACTACTTAATTGCCCTTATTCAGTAAGTAGGCTTGAAAATTTAAAACAGCTGAATAAAAGCGTAGGTTATATACCAAATAAACGCATCTTGCTGTTTAAGGGTGAAGAATATCTACCAATATTTAGTTCTTATTCAGAATATAGCTCCTTGTGTACTAATATTCAGCTTAAGGATCACCAGTGAATTATAATAACGGTTTTAATACTCTGTAAGCAACATTTATGACCACAAGTGATTAAATATACAGCTTTCTGTGTTACTTGGGATGGCTTTACAAGCAATGGATAAGCGATCTCAAGCAAAACGAATATCAACGAGTTACCATTGAAACTACCTAAGGACACGTAGCTTGTTTAAGTAGCCAGCAGATGAACCTACCAGAAAAGGTCAAAATTCATCAATAAAATTAAATTGTAAACTTTGTTTTTGGGTATAAATATCAATACTACCAGCCCCTCTCTTCCCTTGGGTGTCGTAAAAGGCGACTAACGGACTAAGATTGCACATAGACCCAACAGCATAAAGCGGCGATAGGCTCACCACCTGTCACGCTGAGCACATGTGCAGTCGCTATTTGGTGAAAAGTGGACTATGGTAGAGTGACCCATCTGTCTTTCTTCTCTTCCTTCTCTGACTAACCCTTCGGGGATAATAGTCGTGTCGTGATTTTATGTAGTCACGAGCAAAAATATGTAAACAATTGTAACTCTTAATACAATGGAATAAGAGTCAAAGTGTATACATATTGGTGCTCGTGACTGTACCTACTTACTCGTATATGTATGTATGTATTGTTTTTTCAATCTCACAATCCAATAGTGTAACTTACCTGTAACAAAAAAAAGACATGAATTAATAAGTTACAAAAGGCTATTTCTTTTTCGCTATTTGGCCATGTTACGAGGAAAAGCCACTTTAAAAAGAAGTGTCTGAATTACAATAATTTACTATTTTGAAAATGTCGTTGAGTATACATACATAGCTGTATCCTTGGTTGTCGTGGCTTTACAACGCAGTGGATAAGCGATCTCTAGCAGAACGAATATCAACGAGTTACCATAGAAACTACCTAAGGACACGTAGCTCGTTTAGGTAGCCAGCAGATGAACCTGCTATAAAAGGTAATTTTTTTCCAATAAATAAAATATAAATTGTGTTTTTGGGTATAAATATCAATACTACCAGCCTCTCTCTTCCCTTGGGTGTCGTAAAAGGCGACTGACGGACTAAGACTGCACATACATCCAACAGTATGCGGCGATAGGCTAACCCATGTCACGCTAATCACATGTGCAGTCGCTATTTGGTGAAAAGTGGACTATGGCAGAGGACTGCTTCTGCGGTCCTCATTGCCTAGTCTCTGACTAACCCTTCGGGGATAAAAGTCGTGAACAGACCCCGGTTGCCAAATGCGGGTTGACGACCACAAACCCGGGCTAATGGCCCGGAAAAATATGAAACACCATTGCCTGACTACTGAAATGAACCCGGGACCTCCGGATATCGCGCCAAGCGCTTTGCCACTAACCACCGGCAATAAGTAAAGACATTTATAAATTAAATTAAATTTAATTTGTTTACGCTCATACCAATTACCTAGACCAAGATAAGTATTCTTTTGAAACTCGTTAATATGGTAAGATAACAGATAAATATACATGAACATAAAAAACACCCAGACCCGAAATCAATTTAGAAAAACAGTTATTCTCTAAATTAACCCGACCGGGAATTGAACCCGGGACCTCAGAGATGGCTCGACGCTAGACCCGGCGCGCTAACCACTCGACCACGGAGGTAGTCGGCCAAAAAAAAAACGTAACGTTAAAGTTTTATTTACCTTTAGACAAGTGCTCTTGATAGTTAACAACATCCTTGGCAAATGTAATTATAAGCTTTTATTGATGATTTAATTCCAACGAGCCTTTTTGATTAGGTAGGTACACTAACGGTTTTTATTAATATCACGAATTGTAAAGTTCTAAGCTCATTAATTTAATTTTTAATAAATAATTTATTTTAAAAAATTGTAGCGGATAGACATAAGTCAAAGGAGAATGACCAATCAAACATATTCGATATCTATTGCGTAATCATTCACATATCAAAAGTGTTCTCTTAAGATATAATGATTACTGTTAAAAAAGGTTTTCTATAGAACGCCGCGTTAAGAGTCAAGCGATAAATGCTGGACTGAACTGATAGTCATACGATAACAGTTGTCATAACCTCAAAATATCTAAAAAGACTTAAGTTAAAAATGAAGATTGCTTCAAACTCCCGCATGATATTGTAAAGTAATTTTTTCTACATAATTCAGAGCATTGCTGCTATTGATTACTATTTATTTCATTAAAGCGCTGTGTTAGCTAGCTAAAAAACTAGCCTAACTCCCATAGTAAAATGGTAATTGTCCTTTCTGGATAGTCCATCCGAAATTCCTACATAAATCGGGAAGTAATTAAATCGGCGGGCGGTGAAATTAAATTCGTTAATTTGCGTGTTGTCAATCGAATTCAGATCGCTCTATTCTATAATGTGTGACACTGCAAATTACCAGCCACGTTACACCACGCACAGTGGAATTATGTGTGACACTGGAAATTATCAGCCACGTTACACCCCGCACAGTGGAGGACGTTCCTGGTAGACCACTTTTCGGCGACGCGTATACCGTAGCGTGCGCGTAGACAGTGTGCAAGCGAGGTCCATATTGGCTCACCTGAAGTTCTTTAGCCGAAATTGTTCTTCCTACCGATTTGTAATTCAAATGATCCCTCTTCCTAAAATTTTTCTTCCAAAAGTTTTCTTTTATTCAATTTGTAGTTACTCCCAACGATATTCATAACACTCCATGTTTCCGAAAATTGTAATTAATAATAATTCACTAATTAAAAAATATTTAAAGTAAGACCTAAGACCTAAGAACCAGCACGTGTAGTCCGGGAGTATGGAATTGTGTATCAAGATTTTATTTGCTTATTTCAGTTCTATAACATGAAATACATTTCATATTCATAATGAATAAATACACAATGCATATAATATAAAAAGATGTAACACTTATAGATAAACACAACATGCGCAATGACTAGCTACAACTTTTACAAAAAGTTCACACACAAAAAACAAATGTAAACTAAAATATTAAACAAAACAAGGAAACTTTAAACAAGAAAATAGTAAAGAATCGAAACTAAACATAATTAATTGAACATTTACTTTATTTCTATAATAATATTTAAAATTTAATTTTAATTATATTATATATGTACAACATAGCTCTTAAGTATTTTTTTTCAGTCATTCATTGTTGCTATAATAAAGAAAATAATTATTATTATTACAACAAACATTTTTTTAAAACCCATTAGAGACATCGAAGGTCAACAGTAGACCAACATGAGCCTAACGCGTTCGGTAATCGCGTTCGGGTATTTTTTTATTGGCGACCGCCGATGGGCGGGCGCGCGGGGCGGCGGTATTGATCGCGGCCAAACCGCTTGCCCGCCGTGCCACTGCATCACCGTTGCAGCGCGCCCGATGGAAATACGCTTTTCACGCGCCTTCCCATTTGCGAGTTCGGCGGTGGATAGGGTTGTCAACCATACTATATATACTATATGGTATTTAGCAGTGGACTGCTTCTGTGGTCCCTCATTGCCTAGTCTCTGACTAAGCCTTTTGGGATTAAAACCGTGAATTTATTTAGTACTATATTTCGGGTATGAGTACTGAATATCGTTGAATAATATAACAGTACTCAATAAAATACTATAATTCTAACACCGAAACCTAACAAATCTTTAGTAAATAATTTAAAGCGTAGCTATGTAATATTTGATGTACTATCGCGTTAATATTGGTCAAATACCTTCTGTGGGACCCACGACCTTAAATTTTATGTTTCCCTAAAATTCCATGTTTTTCTGAAGATTAGGTGCATACTTAGGTACTATATTTTTATTGCTAATTTTGAAAAGTACGCTAAAAAAATGTTGGCAACCCTAGATGGAGGCCACCTTGAGGTATTATAACTAGGGACAACGCGAAGCAAGTTTTTGCGCACCGAGTTGCGGCCCATGGACAAAGAACGCCTCAATAATTGTGATTCTTCGATCACATATATATATGGGACTTTTTTAACTGTGCACATATTTTTTTAAATTATAGAGTAACATAATGTAGGTAACGCTACAGATTTAATTTATTTTTTTAAAGTGAAAAACAAAGAAACTAAAATCAATCAAACATATTCACAAAAATACCGTTAATCATGGTCATGTTTAACAATACGATACCACAGGATACCTAGGTTAGGTTACCTCACAGGAGGGTTACCTTTACGTTACACGTGACCTTTCGTTCGCCCGGTATCTAAGAGTTATTTTTTAATGTGCCGTCCGCACAAATTGAGTACCTAGCGAGATGTATAGGAACTTATTTCGTTTAGTACTTAGTGTGCGATCTAAGTGTCAACATGACGAAGTGTTCCTTCAGAAATTGCTATTCTAAATTCGTCAAATGTGTTATGTCAAAGCAGCCACTTTTCCGCTACGAATAAGTAAAGAAATAAAGAATTTTGTACGGGATTGTGTATCTAGTTTTTTCCTATAATATCTGATTAAAAATGTGAATGAACCAAGCGATTATGGACCTTGTGGCCACAAATCAGTGCGTGAAAAATTGCTTCGAGGTGTCGTCTCTAGTTATGAAAACTCACGGGCGGCCATTGCCCAAAGTTGCTCCCCTCGCGCCGATTTCCAACTCGCTTAGACGGAAACGGCGTAACAACAAATCGAAAAGGCGATGAATCATTAATTTTTATGTCGATGTCGTACTGTTTAATTTTTTAATTTGGAATGTTGGTTTTTGTGTTTGTTTTGCGTAACAGCCTTAAAATAACTAATTCAATGGGTACTCTAAGGTAACGTTAAATATGGCATTTGTTAAGGAATTGAAGGTTAGATGAACTTAACAGTAGTATTACCTATATGCTGTAGCAACCTACAGCATATAATACTACAATTACGTTTATAGGAATTACTTTATATTTTTCTTAAATGGTAAGTTTTTTTGTTTTCTTTTAATATTTTTTAAGTATAGTAAGAACAAAAGGCAAATATTGCACAAGATTAGAAGAAATAGAAACTAGTTGGGTAATACTATAAAAGAACTGGCCGAGGCCATCCTCTTCAGTCAGAGTACCCTGCTAGCGGCATTGCTTCGGTGGCTTTTAGACGCTGACCCAGGTACAAACATACATATCCCCTCGTCTGTCGGAGGCCTCCTGGATTTAAAATCGTCATTATACCTAGACCAGACATAAACAGGAAGTAATGCGGAAGTAGATCGACATTAAGCGCCATATTGCAAAATGGCCGCCGGCAGATCAGGGGATATAATCACGACTATTTATCCCTGGAGGGTCAGTCAGAGACTAGGCAAAAAGGACAGCAAAAGCTGTTTTCTACCATAGTCTGCTTTTCACCAAATAGTGGCTGCACATGTACTCAGCGTGATAGGTGGTGAGTCCATCGCCGCTCTATGCTCTTGGATGTATGTGCAGTTTTTAGTCCGTTAGTCGCCTTTTACGACACCCAAGGGAAGAGAGGGGGTGGTAGTATTTCTTCACCGCTACGCGACATGGTTACGACACGGACACTGAACGTAACAATTTTTTTGCATTAAACGTTTCAACCCGTGCTACGTTACTTAATACGAAACTACGTCGAAGTAGCATGCAAAATTCTCATACAAAACACAGAAAAACGACGTTTCGTAGTCCCCTGTTTCCTCCTTCAGAACTGGACCAATTTTTATTACTTTTTCAGCATCGGTTAAAGAAAGAGATTTTCTATGTCTGTATGTTTGTTTTTTTTTTCAAACCAGCCCCTCAATGTTTCTGAAGACGCCATAAAATGGGAGTGATTTCGCTAAACTTTGAAGGCTCCTGGTTATTCAATAAATGACTTAATGCAAAAAAATCAAACAAACAGACATAGAAAATCTCTTTCTTTAACCGATGTTGAAAAAGGAATAAGTTTGGTCCAGTTCTGAAAGATGAAATAGGGGACTACGAAACGTCGTTTTTCTGTGTTTTGTATGAGAATTTTGCATGCCACGTAGTGTTTCTTCTTAAGAGAAGAAAGTGTTTCCTAGTTACTTCATAGTTTTATTATCAATTGATTTCATAAACCCGTATTTTTAATAATAATTGATTTGTTTGCAAAACATCGAACTTTGATGTTAGTTGGCGCACCGTAATAATATTTAAGCCGCTTAACTGATTGACGCCGTCCCCGCTCTGCTGGGAACTGTTGAATAGTGTGCTAATGGCCTGGCTATAGTAATACGTACACAAATTCACGAATATTACCCCCAAAGGGTTAGTCAGAGACTAGGCAAAGGGGACTGCATAAGCAGTCCACTGCCATAGTCCACGTTTCACCAAAGAAGAATAGGCTTTTAGTATGAAACCAGTCCAACCCCTTGTAACATGGTAAGTTTCGAATAAGTGTATTTTATTGTAAGGACAGCAAATATGAACGAGCGAATAAATAAATGAAAAAATAAATAAAAAATGTATACCTAGTTAAATTCAAGAAAAAATTACATGACTTAAATTTTATATTATCATTTATTATTTTAATTTTCTTCTTCTCAATAACTTTTTTCTGCAATGCCTGACACATTTGCTGTCATACAATAAAATGCTTCACTTTTCAAGTACTTTCATTTAATGCATAGATGTAAAGGTGGGCATCGCGTCAAATGGCGTGATATACATCCAAAGTTTGTTCATGAGTGTGAAACCCGTTTGGACTGATGTAAAACTCTGGATTTCCATTCGCGCCAAAATCCACCGCTCTGGGCCGTGGCGTCGTGCCGCGCCGCGGTTGCTCGTGAATGCCCGAACCACCATCCATTTTGAACTCATAACAAACGTCTTTCGGCCCTGTCAAACACGTAAATAAAAGAAAATTGGAGATTGGAGATTGGAAATTTATCCGTTATTGGGCTAGATAATTGGTATGAGCTTAAACAAATTCAATTTGCTTGACCACTCGATTCTTGGCATATTTTTAAGACACGACGCTGCCCCAATGTAGGTTGGTAGCTTTTAACGACGGCGGAACTCGAGATGTTTTAAATATTGGTCACCCATCAATTGACTCGGCATTTCGAGAGTCACTTAACTAGCAACATAGCAAAACGAACGCCTTAGCCGCTGTGACGTAGGCTTTATAAAGGTTTTTTTTAAATTCTAGAACGTAAGCGCTTGGCCTTCATCTCACCTGATGGTAAGTGGCGATAAGGCCGAAGATGGAATCGCGCTTCACCCGGAATCCTCAACCACTGAGGAACTGGCTATGTTATCTCAAACTGTCGGAACACAACAATGCTATAAACGTCGCTGTTATGGCGACAGACTTTGATAAGATGGTGGTAGCTAGCCAGGCGGATTTAACAGCCCTACCACCAACCAAACCAAGCCCACAAAGTTGTACCCCCCGCTGGGAATCGAACCCGGGACCTCTGAGTCTGAAACCCGGTGGCTTAGCCGCTAGACCACAAAGGCAGTTAGGCCCACTGTCAACCTCTTAGAGCAGTATTACTTTAACCTTACTATGCAAAATTAGTATTAGAATTTGCATAGTATAAGCTTAAAGTAATACTGATAACTATGTACCGAGGGCCTTACCCCTGGTACCACACAGTAGTAGAATACTCTAGTAGATTCCCCCTACGTAGCGTTCGAGTCGAGATTTGGAGTGCCGTTCTCTAACGCTCTTTAGTAAACTCGCACCCACTGCACCCAATTTACACGTAAGTAAATACTTTGACAAAATCCAATCATTATCAGTAAGAACTCGAGATGCGAGAATGCGCCAACTTACTTATTTGCCCATGTACATGTACCATCATACAATAATGTACATGGGCAAAGAATGTGGGAATATGTGCTGCCATCTACTCTAAATAGTTATCCTATTGAACTTGTGTCAAAATTAAAAAACACAAATAACAAATTATATAAATGTGCATTAAAAAAATATTAAACTATGTAAATGTTAATGCGATCTAGCGAGTGACTCACGTTACCGCAGATAAACCGTCCCGGTTTTTGTCGGTAATTACCTATGTAACCAAATTGTGTACTATTTGTATTGTAAAGCATAAATAAAGAATTGTAAAAAAAAACTTCAACTCTGAGAGTGATCTTTGTGAATTTAGAGAATGAGAATTCGATGACGAGTTGTTTGATCCGCAGCGAGTTCTCAAATCCGCATTCTATAAATTCGACACTAGGCTAACGTCACAAAGGTCACTTTTGAGCGGAACATGTGGGTCGAAGTTAACGCGAGCTTACGATCGAGTGTTAGAGAATCGACTTGCAGTTAGCGAGTCGATTTTAGTTCACCCTTTGTGTTTGAGACCGCGCGTGACACAGCTTTCTCAAATTTTATTGAACTTTCCGACATACAATTTAACATGCTTAAGTGCTCTTGAAAACAAAGACTCTGCTGATTCGACACTTGTTCTTTAAAAGTTGGCTCCGAATTGTTTATTAAAAAAATAATGCCTACAAACTATCCTACGGGCAAAGGCATCCATCATTGAAATTGTAAGGCAGTCATCACTACAATTATTGGCGTAATCATCCATCAATCCATCAAATGCGGGTTGGCGATCCAAACCCGGGCGATGCAACGAATAATACGAAACACAATCTCGACCTGTGAATTGATCCCGGCACCTCCGGATATCAGGCTTATCAGGCATTTTAACAATCGACCAACGAGATACAAATAAAATATGAGGTAATTGAAAATTGTCCATTTTTATCGCGGTTTCAATCACGTTAACTCGGTTATTGTCGGCGTGACGTCATCGGATCCGCGCCGACCGGCTATCCGATATTCGGAATTCGGAATATTCGATAATCGGAAACCTGACCATAATGAAGATAATCAGGCGGCTATCCTGGCTATTTTGCCTACAGCACAAATTATATACGGCACGAGGAAACACTGCACTTTAAAATTATACACCACTCCAACAGCTGTTTCTATTTCAGAATAAATTGTTTAATTGTATATAGATTAATCTGGTAATGACTTCATATATTATTTGTGATTTTCGTTACTTCTATGTAAAGCTGTACAGGATTGCGCCCATTCTTCTCTACAGCTAAAATATGTCCTAAATGGTAGGTTAAAATGGTTTTGGAAAGCTATTAAGTTTACTTGAATTAGGAGATTATGACTATTAATACATTTCATAAAATTGTAATCAAGTCAAAATATGTTTCATCAAATAAACTTATTTTATAACCCTAGCACCATGAGTCGTCCAAACATGGTTTAACCTAGTATCCAGTCAGGACGTATTTGAGCTGTTGTAGTGTGCTGTAGAGCTAAGAAACCGAACAGCTTTCGAAATTTACAAAACAATACGTCGATAGTAAATCATGCAATAAACATTTATAATTAAAATTAAACGAACGAGGTGAAAGATACTGTAAGCTTAGATTGCGTGAAACGGAACGCATCCGAAAAAAGTTGACCTACAGGCTGAGACCCACGGAGTCTGCAAAGTAGATCCAGTAGAAAGAGTTTACTTTTCAATAAAAAGCAAAACTAAAGTTTCTGGTGTCAGAAATATCAAATAAATGCCATTTTCGTTTATGTAGAAATCCGTAACCTAATTGTGGGCTATAAAGCCGAGTGCTATCATATCAATTGCATAGTACAGGTACCACCGTATTCGAAATTGCATTGTTATGCACGAATTTGTGGATCCCGTCAAACGTCCCATTTTAATTCAGTTAATTCAAACATCAAGTTGTTGTGGAACGTATATATGGCGGTCGACCGTAATTGAAGGACTATTTTATCGTAATGAATGACGTCAATCTGATTGATTATTATTATGGCTGAGGGTTTTACACAAACCGTCTGGATGTCCAGCACCATTACACGACCACCACCATAAGAAGCATGGTTGTGTCCTGGTTAAAATGGGTTTAAGATAACATGGAAGTAGACTTTTACATTTTATTTTGCGCCGTACCCAAGTAAAAAGGGACCAGGGCAGGTAGAAGAAGACTTCTAAGACTAGCACTAATGGCTAAATGGTCAGCGTAGTAGACATTCGTTATGGGTTACGGGGTGTACACGTGGACAAGTAGCGGACGGACCACTAGTAAGAAATAATAAGGGCATAACCCTGTAATTTTTATATAAAAAAAGATAAAATGGATATTAAAATTCGTGGATTCTGTGGTATAAGACAATTCGTTGGTACAGTCGCAAACAAAACAACAGAAACAGCATTAACAAAACAAAACGAAAACAACAACATAAAGACAAAAGACGAACAGTAAGAGGTCTATTAAGTGTCAGCATTACACCGTTGCCACCTTCGATCATATTAACTAATATAGATACACGATTGCTGTTTTAAAACATCACCTCGAAACAAGCCACGAATAGGTATTCTCTTACCCTAAAACGAAAGTTAGGCCAATTGTTGTTTGCTATTTAAAACGGTTTCCATTTCTTTCGAAATTTTGTTCATACAAATATATATATATGTTTGGCATTTAGATTATTAATTTTTAGAAAATTATTTGATATTTGA
Organism: Scoparia ambigualis; assembly: GCA_963921215.1. Lineage (NCBI taxonomy): Eukaryota > Metazoa > Arthropoda > Insecta > Lepidoptera > Crambidae > Scoparia > Scoparia ambigualis. The sequence continues at coordinate 26,287,178 of OY992501.1, read as the reverse complement.
TTAGTTTCCAAAATAATAGAAAGCAAACGATAATCGGCTGAAATTTCGTTTCGGAGAAAAAGAGTATAGGCCCTCAGAAAATGGCCTTGTTCTCTGAAAAATTCGAATTTAGAACTTTGTTCCAACTTGCTTGAATCTAGCGAACCTAGCTCCAAAGTGATGTAACTCCAATAATATTTTTAAGAATTTGTATATTGTTTATGGTTCCTTTACAGTAAATGTTTATATTTAGTTCTCGGTTGATCTATGTATGTATTTACGCAGGGATATTAATTGAGTTTGATTTTGTATGAGACCGCGCATTTATTGTATAAATAATGTTACTCTCGCCATCAGGCAGACCGCACGAATGCTAAATCAGCCGAGCAACAAAAGTGAAAGGCATTCATAAAATAAGATAAAGATGAAGCCAAATCAGAAATATGAAAAGGTTGCATCAACCACCTGCTCCGATATTCGGAGAAGCTGCCTATACCAGCTGCTGCGGATTGTTACCTTTTTTCTCCGGCTTTCATACCGGTAATGAAAAATGTGCGGCATAATACAGACGTGTACAAATTAATAATAAGCTGTGAAAAATGGAGAGCAAATTGTAGGGAAAAACGTTTTAAATTGAGTACTCATTAGAACGGCGCTACCTTTTTTTTTTTTTTTATCCACAACGGGTAAGCGCTTGGCCTTCATCTCACCTGATGGTAAAGTGACGATAAGGCCGAAGATGGAAGCGCGCTTCACCCGGAATCCTCAACCACTGAGGAACTGGCTATCATATCTGAAACTGTCGGAACACAACAATGCTATAAACATCGTTGTTATGGCGACAGACTTAGATAAGATGGTGGTAGCTAGCCAGGCGGACTTAACAGCCCTACCACCAACCAAACCGAGTACACAAAAATGTACCCCCCGCTGGGAATCGAACCCGGGACTTCTGGGTCTAAAACCGGTGGCTTAGCCACTAGACCACAGAGGCGGTGAAATACCTTTTGGGATAATTCTTTTTTTGTTGTGTTTGTAATAGTAAGGACAAGGTATGTATGAAAGTACATACATACATATAATTACGACTATTATCCCCGAAGGGTTATTCAGAGATCAGACAATGAGGACCGCAAAAGCAGTCCTTTCCACATGTGCTCAACGTGACAGGTGGTGAGCTTATCGCCGCTCTATGCTGTTGGATGTATGTGCAGTCTTTAGTCCAATTAGTCGCGTTTTACGACACTCAAGGGATGAGAGGGGATGGTAGTATTATTCTTTCACCGCTAAGCGAAACGGTATTTCTACTCTGCACTAACTTATGGAAAGTCTCTAAGATTGGGAGGGCATTTTCCAGTATTTGCCAATATGCCAGACCAGACCACCAACCTTTTAACGTTTTTGAAGGCCTGTCTAGCGTTGTTATTTTTGTTTTCTGTTTTGACTGTGTTCCGGCTTTACGTTTCCTATGCAATTCATAACGTTTGATGTTTCCTAAAGTTTACGGGAACACAACAACGTTGATTTAAGTACTTATGGGGGTGCCGCGCGACGCGATCGCAAAAACTGACATAAGCCTCATAAGAACTTCAAAGCGAAATCAATCATATTGATATTTAAAATTAGAACAATTCTGCTTTGAAGTTTCAGACCTAGTAATTTGATTAGAGCAATGTTTTTATTCTGCGAAATGTACAAAACCATCACGCGCTTGGTTTAAAAATTAAAATTTACTTTTTTAAGATAGTGGGGTTAATTGCGGAATATCAATACAAATGTTTTCATGTAAAAATTATTGTTTCATGCGTAAAATTATGTAAGTTGTCAAAAAAAATGTTTTTAGGAGTCATTAGATTTAGGTATTGTTTGTTATTGTTAAAAGAATTTGTTTCAAATTTCAATAAGGCCACAACCTTGTGCAATGATAGGGCTAACTTACGTACGTTCTTAATGTATTTAACTAATTTAGCGCATAGTACAAGTAACTTAAAAATACGTAAATTTTCACAATTTCGTGCAGGATCTCCTTAACACTTTTTAGAAAACTACTAAGTAGTTTCCTAAAAAGTACAATAATTATTCAATTTCGTCCTGACATTTCGAAACCTTTACGGGGTAGGTACGTGGTCACTCAGGAACGCAAATGGAAATGTATGGTATTTAAAATTTTAAACACTGAAAGGTCTGGTTTTCACCCGTCGAAATTTGTCAGTGCTTGATGCTTATGTTTTTAGTCAACATTGCTTCATCAAATCTTAGAAGATTTCACCTCTGAGATACGAAAGAAGCCTCGGTAGCCAAGTTGATAAGGCAGCCGCCCGGAATGCGGAAGGTGCGTGGTTCGATTCCCGCCTGAGGTTGTTGTCTTTTTTCAGTGTTTAAAATTTTACTTAAGTATATCTAAGCGTTAATAAAATGCTAAAATATATAAAAAAAACATTAATGTATGGTATTTGCTTACTCCTCCCGGTAACGGCCGTTATGTATGTATGACAGTGGGACATTTATAGGCTGTAGATGATGATGATAATGGTTGTTTAAATTTTCAGACACACCTATCATAGTAGCCAACATCAGTTCACAGCTTACGAGAAAGTGTTTAACCGGCGCAGTTACAGAGAGCGAAAGCAGAGCAGTCTAAAAATAAATACACTTTTATAGACAGGTTAGCTTAAACCGTTACGCCGTCGTTGCCGTGCCATATTTTTGCTCCCTGAACTTAACTAAGATTAAGTGCAACTACACTAGCCTGCAAAAATAAGTATCACACTTTTAAAATTGCATTAACTTTTTGGGCTGGCATTTCTTCAGAAGGTCTCACAGAGTTTAAAATGTTACTAATGTATAATTAACTATAGTTTCAAAGAAAGCTGATAAAAATTGCTATACTCAAAACATTTTTTATTTTAAATTTCTAACTTCTATAGTTTAGAAAAAAATGAAATTTTAAAAGTGTGATACTTATTTTTGCAGGCCAGTGTAGTTCGCAAATTGAGGGTGTTTTATAAATACTCGACTGAAAAGAGGAGAAGCTACCATAACGTGAACATTATTGCTCGTATACATAATATGTTCCTTCACAGGACCGTACAGTCGAGGCGAGGATTTTCCCGGTCGACCACTTTTCGGCGATATTCTACTACTCGTTTCTACGCGCACGCTACGGTTCCTACGCGGTTGGAATGGAGCGAAAGTAGGGTTGCCACCTTTTTTTAGGACGAATATAATTATTTGTTATACAAGAGTGCAAAGTTGCTTTTTAATCGCGTGCTCAATTTTGATGACCGAGCAAAAATTAGAATCCTGAGCGTTAGCGAGGGAATCAAAAGAGCACGAGGTGGAAAATCTTTGCACTCGAGTGCAACACGTAACTTTTCATCCCTCCTCAGCGAGGAAATGACTAAGCAATTTAAAAAAAAAACCTACACCAATAAGGTTCCGAGTCTGAGTTTTTCACAAATTAAAAAAAGTTGTATGATAAAGTATTTTAGCGTACTTTATTGGTGACGTAGATTAGAAAGTACGCCTACATGAAAAAGAGGACAATACCACATATATAAATATAATATATTTATACTGTGACAATACTCTATTTTAGAGTACATGTGGCAACTCAAGCGCAAGCGAATATCGCCAAAAAGTGGTCGACCAAGAACTTCTTCGACTGGACCCTCTTTCGGTACTCGATACCGGTGCTTTAAGAAAAGCTTCGAAAGCAGAATTGTCCCGTTTAAAGAAATCTACGCAACAGTTGTAACTTTAAAACGAATTGAGACATGTCGCTCTTTGAACGTACTCTCATCACAAAGCAATATAGACGTTGATCTTCCAATGAACTGCATTAGACCGACGCGACTTGGTGTGTTATAGCTATATTGTCTTCGATCTCATAATAAAATTGAAGTAAGTAGGTATATTGTGCTATTTTTCGTGTGTGAATATTGAACTCAACATTTATGGTCTGGCAATGAAGCGAACAAACTATGACTGACTATGACAAATTCCTTCCCAAGTAACACAGACGTGCTGAATAAAGATTGATTAAGAGCACTCATCAAGAGCATAAGCTGAATACTAAGCTGAATAACGTCTGAGTACCGTCTATTCAGCTGTTATTCAAGCAAAAAGGGCCCCAATTTTGAATGCTTAACGCTGAATAACATCTGAGTAACAATTGAGTAGGAGCTTAATAATGTTTCAATTAGCTTGATAACTTTTGAATAACTGCACACATTGCTTTTATAAAGCTTTTACAACTCAGTTATTTAGCTACGTCGAATTGGTTAGAGTATTCAGAATTTATTAAGCATTTAATTTATTGTTGACATTTATGCAAGCAATATTCATAGAAATTGGGAAAAGAAGAAATAAATTGGGTTCAATAATTTAATTTCGATACCTTTATTTGACATGACGTGAACTTTAAGTTATTCGGTAAGTAAATTTTAATTTACAAGTTAGCGGTCTGCTACATGTTAATTATTAGTGCGCAAATAATTTTGTCGTGAATAGTACGTGTTTTGTTTTCATTTTTATGACGCGCCTCGCTAATAATCAAGATAAATAGTTGTAAATAGTATTTTCATACATACATACTAGGTCTGACAAAAGTGCTTGTGATGAATTATCTAATTCTAGCAATTTTATCCAACAAAATAACATGATTTGAGTTGGAAATGTTGTAGTTGTAAGATTAATAAGCATTTTGGTGATCTCGTAAATTTCTTGTAAGAATTAATTACAAGATTTCAATGGCGATCGATGTTTTGTTTTATAATGCTGAATAAAAGTGCACACATGTTTTGTTACTAAACTATAACTTGAAAAAGAGTAGTCTCTTTACACTTACTTATGAATAACATTTATATAGTTGACCACATTTCTATATCAGTTATTTTTAGGGTTCTCTAACCGAACGAACAAAAACCTTTTATAATGTGTAACTTTCCCATCAGGCTTTCACTAAATTGATTACTTACATTTAAAATCACAACATCTTTGTTATTTTTTTTTCGTGAAAAAGACTATTACATTAATAGTATCTATTATGTTTTAAAAAAATGCAGGTTTCGTGTGTGTGGTGTGCACTAGGCCCTAGTTTATTTAATCTTTATTGCACAACAATATAAATGTACAAATGGCGGACTTATTATTAATTATAATTTATATTTCGTTTCAGAAAAATGACGTTTAAAATAATTTCAACACGTTGTAAAGGTCATTGAGATTTGTGTACTGTGCCGACCCAATGGGAGAACAAAGAACAACTTCGATGGCCAAGATATAATGCGGATTTATTAATTAAGTAAAGACAGCAGTGTCTAACCTCGCGCAGATTGGCTTACGATGAAACAAACAAACAACGCAAATAAAACATTTTATCGCAACGTTAATTTTATTTTCTTGTATTGTTAATTTTACCTTCTGCTCATAAAATAACCATTTCAGAAATGAAATTTTCTGTATACTTAAATTTTTAGATCTTTCGGTTTTCCAATCCCAAAATCTGTTTTTTTTTTGGGGACGGAACCCTCATCATTATAGGGAAAACACGCTTGCTGATTGGGACCGGGTTCAGTTTTGTTTAAACTATTTTCACAAATCCTGTCATGATCATTACTGCTGATGACACTTGGACAATTATTACTGCTGATATTTAAATTTTCTTTTAACAATTTTCTTTCGATATGACCGGTTCTTTACGCTTTTGCCACGACTTTCGATCCATGATTCAAACAACGCATAAAATAAATACGTACAATAATATTCTAATTGCTGGTATTAAGCTATGGGCGCTATATCAATACAAATGTGGTCTTTAATTTGAATAAGTTAGTTAAAACTCTTTATTATACTGCAATAAGCTTATTAAAAACACAAATAATATTGTTTATTCAGCAGCTGAATAATTAGTAAAACATAGAATCTTATACAGTTTAAAGATAAAGTAAAAACAATTATTCAGTATCAAGCTGTATACCAGAATTATGTAAACAATATTATTCAGAAGGTGATACTTTTTTCAGCAATTAGCTGTTTCAAACGCTACAAGCTTAGTACTGCTTTAATAATAGCAGTATAGATTATTGTTATTCAGATAAATGCTGCCGAAGGCACTGTTTTTCATATTTAAGCCACCTGGAATGCGTAATGCTTAATAACGTCTGTCTAATAATCTTACGGAGATTAGTTATTAAGCGTAAAGAAGGAAAGGACAGAAATACAGAATTTATTAAGCGTTAAGTATTTTAAGGGTCCGTACTCAACCTTATTCAGTATATGGCTATTCCCAAAGCTCTTACACAAACCATATTCATCTTTGAACTGTTAAAAGTTCTAAGTGTGTACTGTTATCTTGCATAAGTGTTACTTGGGTTGTGCTTTACTACGTACAGTCAAGGAAGTTCCCGGTCGAACACTTTTCGGTGATATTCGCTTGCACATGATCTACGCGACCTAATTGAACATCACACTGCTGGGCACAGGCCTATCCCACGTTGACAATAGCACGTCGGGATATTGGGCCATAACCCACCACCACCATTTCTGAGTGGTAGAGCCACGCTGCGTTGCGGCACGTATTGCGCCGACTCGCCCGGCGTAATACCACCCTCTCACTAATATCCGGCGTGAAATAATGGCACTTGGTGCTGTTGTGTTTCGTCCGGCCAGTGAGGGTTCCGGAGGCCCATCCCCCCCTCTCACAATTCCTGTTCCTTCCTCAACCCTATTCCTTCCTTATAGGACGGCAATGCGCCTGCATTCCTCTGGTTATGCGGGTGTCCATGGGTGGCGGTGATTACTCTCAATCAGGTGACACGACTGCTCGTTTGCCTTCTTCTTTTATAAAAAAAACCACGCTGGCCCAATGCGGATTGGTGTGTTTACAACTGCCATCGTAAGAAGAAGTTACGATCACCACCGGGACCTACGGCTCAACGTGCCTTCCGAAGCACGAAGGAGCTCGAGATGTTTTTAATTGGTCACCCATCAGGCGACCCGGCGTTGCGAAAGTTGCTTAATAGCGGGCAACATCGCAAGCCGAACGCGCTAGCCGCTGCGTTATCGAGCTCCTCGCGGTGTTTAAAGTACATTTTTTTATAGCTGTTTTGCTATTATCAATTTATGGAAATGCATGAGCCCAACAGTACCTAACCTGTGTACAAAATATGTTTTTACATTGTGTGCTACTGTCACTGAATACGTTATTACAACGAAGTCCCGTTTTGAGTGAAAATAAAAACGTTCTTGTTGAGTATTACAAAAGTAGGGGGTAGGGGTGGGAAGCGAAGGGGGGCGCGCCGTTCAGCGGCACGGCCAAGACCTTCAGCTAACGGTGCTATTGACCCTAAAACGATTTCGCAACGACACAGTGTAATCGGCCGGGCGTTTGTCGTTCACACGTAACGTAACCTGACATGGCGGCCCCATAGCATGTCTACGTTCGTAATATTTGATTATTTTCGTTAATAACACTGATAACGAAATGTTGATAAAAAGAAATTTCTACCTCAGGCGCGAATCGAACCCACGTCCTATCCGCAACCCGGGCGGCTGCGTTGACCACTCCGCCACCGGTATTTCAACGCTTTTACTTTATATTTTTACTAGCGGCCGCTCGCGGTTACACCCGCGTGGTTCCCGCTTCCGTGGAAATATCGGGATAAAAAGTATCCTATGTGTTAATCCAGGTTATACACTATCTGTATGCCGAATTTCATCTAAATCCATTCAGTAGTTTTTACGTGAAAGAGTATCAAACATCCATCCATACTTACAAACTTTCGCGTTTATAATATTAGTAGGATTAGTAGGATAAGATAGCAACCAACAGTGTCTTACCAAAGCTCTTACGTTGTTACCGGGTCTATAGCTGTCGTGAGTTGACAGATGTTGATGGACGTTCTGTTGAGAAGCTAGTAGCAGTGGCAAAGGCGGCTTGCGTTCTTATCAGTTAATCTATTTTTGCATTCTTAGGTCATTGGATGGGTGACCATGACCAAATTAAATAAAACATCTCGAGCTTCGGGAGGCACTAAAAATTGTTGGTCCAGGTTTTTGTCGATGTCATATATAGTCTTTAAAACCCACCAACCAGAATATGGCAAGCGCGTTTCTTTTCAATTCGTAACAATGCTGCTTTAGAAAGTTGTACTGTAGTTACAAAAAAAATAGATTTAGATACATACATATAATCACGACTATTATCCCCGAAGGGTTAGTCATAGACTAGGCAATGAGGAAAGCAAAAGCAATCCTCTACCATAGTCCAGGTCTAGTAGTCTACCATAGTCTGTTGTGAGCCCGTTGCCGCTCTATGCTGTTAGAAGTATGTGCAGTCTTTAGTCCGTTAGTCGCCTTTTACGACACCCAAGGTAAGAGAGGCGATGGTCTGACTTTTGCATGATTAATAAAAACCTCAATGGCGAAATAGAAAATGTAAAGACAAATTGAAACACATTCTTTTTTTTTATTTCATTTGTGTGTTAGAGTTTAGAGTCGACATTTATAATTTAAATATTGGCACACCTACGTTAATAAGGTAAAAATATTGTAGATCTATTATTTAACGAATGTAACATCTTGATTGTACACAATATTTGAGCAAATAAATTATTTGATTGATTTGATTGATTAGTATTCGTTCACCGCTACGCGACACTGATATTTAGGACTGTAATGGCGTTGGGACGGAGACCCGAAATGAAACAATGTCTTGCGTTGAATCAATAATCTTTATCCTCTAGTGTATCATCTTAAATACTAATTAACATCACATCTATACGTGACTAGAGGAAGGACGCCTTGTCAATCAGGAAGACCTTAATTATCACGTACTATTGAGTACGTGCTGATAGTGTAATTCACTATATCACACCTCCCCTGAAAAGGCTAGGCATCCCTTCCCTGAAAAGGATTCCCAAGTCCAGAGAAGGATTTAGATAGAATCACATAAATAGTAAATAATTTTCTTGCTTTAGTCTTACTCTATTAGTCCAAACAACAGAATTATATTGAATAATAATTTCGGCCGCTAGAGAATCATAACAAAAGGTTTGCACGTTGATAAAACTTTAAACAATATGAGATGGCATTAATTAATCACAAGAAGGCGTTTGTTATGAAGCTTAAAACGATAATAAATACCTACACACTATTTGCACAACTCTTGTTGCCAACATGATTTCTTACTTGGATAAAACCATAACACTGAGTAGTGAATATTTATGCGAATACTCGTATAATATGTCACGTAGGTACCTTAACTATCCGGCCGCCGCGATTTTGTACGAACAGCTCGTATCCAGTCCTCACAATTACGAACATAACGAAAAAGAAATCAGCCAAATCGATGGAGCCGTTCTCAAGCGATGCTCCGTTATAAATGTGGCAACCGATTTTTATTAATGAAGATTTTTAAGGCAATCAAATATAAATTAGGAAAAGTGTAAAAAAAATCCTGCGACCGGGATTCGAGTCCGCACTTTAAACTTTAGTCGTTTGATATATTTATTTATCAACTCGTTTCTCTTAATCATATTACCTATTCAACTTAATTAATATTAACCTATTTTAAGTGTTATGTATGAATGTATATTCATAAAAAAACATTTATTTTTTTATTAATTAAAGCATTTCACCAATGATTATAATATTTTTGCATTTCACGAAAACAATAATCATCTAGGTACCTATGTACAATTAAGAGATACAATCAAAAGCAATTAGCAAAATTGGTTTAAAGTAACCTCTATATCCGTAACTATTAATTAGACTATTACATATAAGTTTATTAAGTACATAAAGCTTTATTATAAGTTTTATACTATTACAACAACAAAAGTCATAGATGCAGAGATTAAGACACCTAGTCACCAATTTAATAGGATTGCATAATTTGCATAACGCAATAGGCAAATTGCAACCCATATCCAATTCCAATTAAGCGAGGGAATGCCGGATACAATTGGCTTGTTCTAGAAATCGATGGTTTAACTCTGACTGACAACTCATTACATCATAACCGTCCTCCGGCGGCGTGGACTTCACACATTGCCTCAAATTGCTTTGTCCTGTTCTCAAGACTATTGGAGGAAATCCTGCTTGTGCCCCGCGCGATAAGTTTGCAGACGCGTTTGATCATAGCCAACGTGCGAGGGTGTGCGGACTATTTGACACTTGGCGTGAATGATGCTCGCTTGTTTATAGTCGCGTCGCGAGCATGCGGTTCGAGCTTCATGGCGGCTCACCGTTAGAAAATGTGTTGTTCTTTCTCAATAAGCGAAACAAAAGAGTTCGTCTAAGTTTTAGGTTGGACATAACCAACGTACGAGGGTGTGCGGAATATTTGACACTTGGCGTGAATGATGCTCGCTTGTTTATGGTCGCGACCTTGTCGCGAGCATGCGGATCGTCGTTCCAATGTGCTGTTCTCTTCGATTACAATATACATATACTTGATACACAATCCTATACTAAATCGTAGCAGAACAGTGGTAGCTTTGACATATAAGTACCTACATACCTACATTTGACGTACATGTCTGCCTAAACAGGCAGAATAGGCTTGTGTCCATAAGAATAAATCGAATAGATTGGCGTTTCTTATGATCAATTATGATTTATGGAAACAAAATATCTAAAATATTCATTATAAAAAATTGGGATTATCTTTTTAAAGAAAAAAATCCGACAATAATACGCATTCAGTCATATGACATTAAACGCCAATCAAAAGCCGTGACGTCACGCCGTGCCAAATCTCATTTTATTGTTGTGACATTTCTATAGAACAAGCCTCGAACGAAACAGATGTTTGGCTGGCGTGACGTCATTCACTCAACATGGCGGTCTAAAGCGTTTTTGCGGTAAATTTAAATCGGAATATAAACACGCAAAATAAATATTGTAAATGATAGATTTTTTGAAAAATAATGTATTTTTAGGATAAAATAGGTAAACAGGCATCGTTTTAATATGATTTTGAAATTTAGTCAACTAACCTATTGCAATTTTTGAAGGAGCTCATCGTCATGTTGACACTGTGATCGCACACTACCGTAGTACTATTATTTATTCTGTGACACTACTACGAGTAAACGAAATGAGTGGCTTAACATCTCGCTTGTTAAGATTATGCAGACATTTTGATCGTGCATCTAGTTTTTATTATGTGATCGAAAGTTTCTCAATGATCGACGCACGAAAACAAAAGAGTTCGCTTAAAATGTTTTAGGTGGGACAATGGGTGCGGAATAGTAGCGCCGCCGCGCCGGTCGCGTCCCCGCTTTGCTTCCGGCAGTGCGCACAAGGTCTGGGTTCGGGTTAACGTCCTGTGCCCCCCTCCCCCGCGGCCCACCAGCTGTCTCCTCCCGTTTATATTTAGACTGGCTCAGCTCTCACTGAAACAGTTTCGCCGTTCCTCCCCTCGGTCATAGTGGAGTGAGGACGGCGGATTAACTGCTAAACTCTCGAGCGCTTAACCAGATTAACAACGGTCTGCAATACTGTGTTAAATACCTTTATGTCGCCGTGGCAACAAGTAGCTTATCGCAAACGCCTTTTACTGTTCGTTACGATAAACTTTTTGCATGTCGCTTTCTGCAATCTACATTTCGAATAGAAACAATAAGAAATGATTGAATAAGAACCAAGTTAAATTATTTGACAAACATATTGGAAGTCTCTAGTAGGTTATAAACAAAAAATAATAAGTAAGCTTACTAAAACGACGGTAAAATATGTGGTTTAAGAGTTACATAATACTAATGTGAGAGGATAACAATCACTTAAAATACTATGATAACACAAGACAAGACGAGGACGATATTTATTTATTTTATTTATTTAAACTTTTGCAACATTATAATAATACATGGCGGACTTAATGCCTGAGGTATTTTCTACCAGAAAACCTTAGGGTGGTGCAGAAATAACATGGTAGGTGCATTTATTCTACGATAAAGGACGAGAAATTATTATTAATATTGTGTTTGATTTAATGACTGAACCGCACATTGTCACAGAAAATATGACATGTCGGATAAGTTTTCCAATTCCTAAGAACTTGCTGTAGGTTTCTATACGTAAATGCAAACAGACAATCCTCTACGGCGCATTGTTTTGACAGTTTACTCTAAAACAAACAATATACCTACACCGTTATTATTAAACAAACATGTTGGTAAGTACTTTAATCATAATAATTGTGACTACAAACATCGAACTGAGTAGGTATTTACTCTAATCTCCACTTGTACTCGTAATAGAAAGAAAACTATTATGGGAAAGTGTACATTTGATTGTTATTGTTGTAGTTAAAGTTGACAATGTGTGAGTTTTCTGTCTAGGGTTGCTAAAGTTCATAAACTACGCGACGGTAACCGGATACCATCATTCAGGACGTATGTCTGCCTGCCACTATAAGGGCAAAAAATAGTTATTATTCAATACTAGGTAAACCGTGAGAAATTAACAAAAAAAATTCTTCATTACATAAACGTATTAATAAATAAAAAGCATTTATTTTAGACAATCACAAAATACATAATTTGTGAAAATTTAAAATTATATCCAATTATATTTGTTAATAACACTTAAAAACTACCAGTTTTAGTAATTATGCTATTGTATTACAATTACTTATTCATAAAAACCTTGTCCTGACAATTACAAACACAACAAAAAATAAGAATTAACCAAATACGTGCAGGCATTTAGAAGCAGGGTTGGAAAAAAATCATGAGTTTTTTGATTTTTATTGAATTTTTTTTTATTGGTTTTTTATTTATTTAGATTTTTTATGCGATAAAACAAATTACACTATTATTAGTACTTACTGACAATTGAATAAGCAGTATGACACAAATACTTATAAAATTATTAAAATAAAATTAATATTTTTAAAATTAGTTGATTATTTTAAATAACTTACTTTAAAAATTAATATAGATAAATCTAGACCAATTATTGTTAGTATCCAACTTAACAAGACTGATTTGTGATACGTTTTGCTACAGTTGAAGACAAATTTCAAGTAGGTAGGTATGTATGCAAGTCTTTTTTTATTTTATTTTTGAGACTGTTAATTCTGTGTAAGCCTTTTGACAGTATTTTATTGTTAGTAACTTCTAAGTATACTTATTTATTGTTATTTTCATTAAAGATAATATAACATTTTAAATTGATTTAAATCAATGATTTTTATTTAATAAAATCACCTGATTTAAATCAGCTAACCCTGTTTAGAAGTAATCTCCGGAGCTACATTCTCATAGAAATAAAAAAAGTTCTGTGGTTGTGATTGTAATAATAGGACAAAGTGTATTATGAGAGAAAAAAATTGGAAATTCGTCGTGGGATACATGTTGTTCACGCGGACGCAGTCGCGGACGGGCAGCAAGTCGATATAAATATTTTACCTACATTTAGAATGGACCCTTTAGGGTTAAAGGGTGGACGTCGCCGGTCTCTTATGCTGTAAGTATATAAGCGAAGTCAGGGGCGTTCTGCTAGTCCTACCTAACTAATATCATAATATTAAAGTGTGATTGTTTGTTACGCTTTCACGCTTATGCCGCTGTCTCGCGAAAAATTAATGCGAATAAAAATAGAAATAAATACGAATCAGCAGGCAAAAGCTAGTGTGACATAAAAAAAAATCCGCCCAAGTGCGAGTCGGACTCGCGCACGAATGGTTCCGTACTATTTATTACCTATCTACAAAAATCATGTTTGTTGTATGGAGCCCCCCTTAAATATTTGTTTTATTTTAATTTAATTATTTTAAATCAAATATTTAACTAAATATTCTGTGAATATATCAAGCGTCTACCTATTGCCGTTATCAATATCGAGCAAAAACAAGCAAAAAAAATCATGTTTGTTGTATGGGAGCCACTTAAATATTTATTTAATTCTGTTTTTTATTATTTGTAGTTATAGCGGAAACAGAAATACATCATATGTTAAAATTTCAACGGTTCATCAGATACAGCCTGGTGACAAACGGACAGTCGGACGGACAGCGGAGTCTTAGTATAGGGTCCTGTTTTACCCTTTGGGTACTATTAGTTATTCTGTGCTTTGGGTACGGAACCCTAAAAAAGGAGGTCCGCCGCGACAGTATGTTGCTTACTTATGTCCGTCAACTGTGCGTCGCCATATCACGCACCGAAATGTTTGACAGCACGCCGCGCGTCTTCTCGGGCCTCGGCGGAACTGCGCCGCGCTCCGACGCAGATTGCGCTCTTGCGCACGCAGTCACGGCTCGATGGGCTTCGACAATCATCGAAATTAAACACTTTTCGTACGGGCTCCCTTACTTGAAATCGGATGCAAGATGTTTATAGTTTACTATATTTTTTATTAATTTGTGGAAAAGACAGCCTTTTTAATCCTAAGTTCATTAATAGATATATTTTTGCTATCGCATTGTCGTTGCAAAAGCTAGTGTTATTATAAATTAAAAAGGAGGTCTGTTGCAGCATGTTGCTTACTTACGTCCATCCACCTGTGCGTCGCCGTATCACGCACCGAATTGTTTGACAGCCGTACGGTTCGGAACTGCGCCGCGTTCCGACGCAGATTGCGCTCTTGTCGCGCATACTCGTTCGATAATATACTAGTTCATAATTTCAAGAAATTGCAGTCTAATTTATAGTAAACGTATATATATATATATATATATATATATATATATATATAACGTAATATTATATATGTATTTAAGGGGGGCTAGTCAAAGAAAAAAATTCGTTAAATGGTTACTAGACAACGGATAAACATACTTAAAATACTTAAATACATACTTATTATACATAGAAAACACCCAGACCCGAGACAATTTAGAAAAACATTAATTTCTAAATTGACCCGACCGGGGATCGAACCCGGGACCTCAGAGATGGCGACACCATGGAAACCGGTGTACAAACCACTCGACCAAGAAGGTCGTCATAAGGACAGCAAAAGCAGTCCTCTGCCATAGTCCACTTTTCACCAAATATCGACTGCACATGTGCTCAGCGTGACAGGTGGTGAGCCCATCGCCGCTCTAAACTATATGTATGTGCACTGTGCAGTCCTTAGTCCGTTAGTCGCCTTTTAAGACACCCAAGGGAAGAGAGGGGGTGGTAGTGTTCTTTCACCGCTACGCAATAAGCGACACAGTTATCATTTTTTTACGTATTGTTATACTCGTCTTTATTTCAGCGTTATGGTACCCCCTGGACCATCAATCAGTCACTAAGCGCTTGCTTAAGAGGGTTTACGCGTTTCGGTTTCCCATACAAACTTCAATTTTGATAAAACTTTGCATGCTAAAGTAAAACACAGGGATCTAAATAGTTTGTTGAAAACATTTAAAAAAAATGTTTATTTAGCTGAGTTATAGAGATTTACAGTCCACTATAGAAAGTTTAAAATCGCAATAACTCACTTAAATAAACGTTTTTTAAAAATGTTTCCAACAATCTCTTAAAATTTGACTACGATAACAAGACAACACAACACATACAAAAGAATATCTAATAAAAAACAGGTACGTTTAACGCAATTTAAAATAAAATAAACAACGTCTTAGAGTATCTTTGAAATAAGAAAAAGAAAGACTACTACTACCAATAAAAATAAGATTGCAAGAACAGACCAGCCTCCACAGGCGGCACCCGTTCACGAGTAGGTATGTAATATATATATATAAAAGAAATATATATAAATAAATATATAGAAACGTTAGACTGCCCTAGAGACGTTTCATGTTTCAATAGCAAAAAATAGCGTGCCACCTGAAAAACATAATTTCAAGAATATAAATATATATTATTTAAAGAAATTTTTCACTATCGAAACATCAAATCTCCTTTGTCAAAGTTCTAAATTTGATCGATATAGTGCGATTTACACATAATACAATATACATGGGAAATAGGTATACTGTGCAAAGAACAACAATTTGTATGGGAAAAACTGTGAAATTTCGAAAAAACAGTTGTTTCATCTACCTCCTTGGTCGAGTGGTTTGTACACCGGTTTTCATGGTGTCGCCATCTCTGAGGTCCCGGGTTCGAAACCCGGTCGGGTCAATTTTAGAAATTATTGTTTTCTAAATTGTCTCGGGTCTGGGTGTTTTCTATGTATAATAAGTATGTATTTAAGTATTTTAAGTATGTTTATCCGTTGTCTAGTAACCATTTAACGAGTTTCGTCGAAGCCTCTCTTGGGCTAGATAATTGGTGTGATTGTAGGAAAGATTTATTTATTTATTTATTTATATTTCTTCCATACAAATAGAGATTCCATACATAATATATCTACGAAATTGTTTTTCCTTCCGTTCCTCTTCCTCTAGCCGTACCTTGCGTTCTGCTTACAACCTTGCTCTTGCAACTCCTCTTCATTCCACAGATTTCCTATCCTACTCCTTTTCTGTGCATGCTTGTCCGGCTTTGAAATGCACTACCAGAGAGCATCAGGAGTGCTCGCATTCGTTCAAGGGTCAGTTCCAGAGTCATTTCTTAAGTATATCCTCATAGCTTTATTTATTTCCTATTACATAATATTACATGATCTATTTATCTCATTTATTTAATTATTATGTCTTATCTTGTCTATCTAGTTTTTAAACAACACATCTTATATTCCTATTTTATTATTTCCTTATTCTTGCACCCATTTTATTGTTCTTTCTTTTTATATTTATTATTGGGTGACCAAGGTTGCCTGGAAGAGATTGCTTGTTAGCAATAAGGCCGCCTGTTTTGTACTTACTTTGTCTCTGTAAACAGGTTTTTTTTTGTGTACGTTCTTGTGTGCAATTAAAGTACATTTTATTATTAATATTATTTAATAGTTGTTGTTAGCACTAAGGGCAGAGAATCTAAGGGGCCTAAGGCGGTGAAAACGAAAATTTTTGCTGTTTTCTATAGCTGTTATTCCAAAAATATATTAGATATTTCGCACTGAAATTTTCAATGTGTATTACAGAGCGTATGTGTGAAGGGATTAACGAAGCTAAAACACGATTGAAAATATTTGGCTGGATAGAAAAAAATCCTGAAGTTACCTCTAAAATTTCATATAAATGCACATAACAACCGTATTTTACAATAATAATTCCTATAAAATCATAAACACATTTACCTTTTCCATTTCTTGACTGATTTGGATTTTCTAAAAACTGAATATTTTTATTAACTTTTTGATAAAAATGTGAATGGCGCTTACGAATTACCGCAGTCTCCGCCCCGCGCAACACCTGCAAGGCACAATACACACAATCGCGAAGCCTCGCTCAACATCCAAATTTTCGCTGACCGCCTAACCCTCCCTAATAGGATGGCCTATTACCAAACACCCTGTATATATCATATCACGCCCGTTTCTAGAGGGGGACTCAGAGACCACAACCACAGAATAAATAAACCCATAACTTTTAATTAGCAGCAATCCTGACACACTTCATAAGCTTCTTTACTCTCTTATCATTCTTAATGGAAACCTGTCGCCTCGGCCTTGCCTTCCCTCCGGAAAACGTGCGTGATATACGACCAGCATGTATGTCTGTATGTACTACTCTGTCAAGAAAGTACCGGGAAAAGATCAATAATACACAAAATGTTAATTATTCATCCAAATTTATTTTATCGCCTTCAAAGTATGCTCCTTCAGAAACGATACACGTGCGCCAACGAATAATCCAATCATCAAAACAAATTTAAACGCTTTTTCCGGAATTGAGTCCAGTTCTACCGAATGAAAACGGGTGCCACGAAGTGGTAATTTGAGTTTAGGAAAAAGAAAGAAGTCGGCTGGAGCCATATCTGGTGAATAAGGTGGTAGCTCGATGGTATTTGTTGAATTTTTGGTCAAAAATTCGTTCACAATCAATGATGTTACAATAAATTTTATTCTAATATCATTGTTCACAATGATGGCCTTGTGCGAAGGCGCATTATCGTGGTGCAAAATCCAAGAATTTTCTTTTACAATTTCGGCCTTTTTCGTAGAATTTGCTCTCTTGAACGCCGCATAACACTCAAATAATATTCTTGATTAAACGTTTGACCTTCCGCCAAGAATTCCAAATGCAGAACACCGCGATAGTCAAAGAAAACCGTCAACACGACTTTGACTTTTGATCGTCTTTGGCGTGGTTTTTACGGTTTCGGTTCAGTCGGAAGGCGCCACTCCAAAGCTTGTTGACTAGTTGGCATGTCAAACTCGTAAACCCACGTCTCGTCACCAGTAACAATACGTTGCATGAATGTTGGGTCGGAATTGACTCGTTCTAGTATGTCCTCAGCGACTCTTATGCGATTGAGTTTTTGAGAAAATTCAGGTCTTTTGGGACTACCCGAGCGGCAACATGTTTCATACCCAAGTGATTATTTAAAATGGTACGGATCGACTCGTGAGACACAGAAAGTTCAGCGGCTATCTCTCTCAAACTTGAATGAGGATTTTCAGTCACCATTTCCTTCACTTTTGCGATGTTAACTTCAGTTGAAGACGTTGATGTAAGCCTTCTGTAACATTTTCAGTGACTCTGAACACGAAATTCCATTGGCGACGCAAAATTTAAGACAACTCTTTGTTCGATGTTTTTATCCATTATGAAATTCGCAATACATACTAGATATATACTAACTAAAAAAACACTGTATTTAATCTAATTGACAGATGTAACTAAAACTCCGCGCCAAAATGGATAACAGTTACTGCTTTTGCTGTCCTCATTGCCTAGTCTATTATTTATTCTGTGACGCGACTAACAGACTAAAGACTGCACATACATTCAACAGCACAGAGCGTTGATGGGCTCACCACCTGTCACGCTGAGCACATGTGCAGTCGCTATTTGGTGAAAGTGGACTATGGTAGAGGACTGCTTTTGTTGTCCTCATTGCCCGTGATTTACAATTACTCGTGATTGTAATTAATGTATGTAAGTATGTATGTATAATTTGGATGCGCTTCATTTAATAGAACTACGTTTGATATATTTTCATTTTAATAACGTTCATTTTACATAATGAACAATATATATAACACCTAATATCATAATTCTATTTAATATAATTATAGTTTATTATAATTGTCATTTAATATGTTATTCCTTTGATTAAATTTCGCTATACATAATATGAATCGTTTATTATATTTATCATTTCATACTTTTTTTTAATTATAAAGATCAATTCAAATAGGTAAGTTTTATTTAATCAACTTATCAATCGAAATAACTTTTGCTTAATATAAGTTTTATATGTTATACACGTAATAATATCGCTTTAAGCGATAAGATCGCCAAATTGTAACATTGTTGTTCTTTCTTTTTTTCTTTTTTATGTAAATGCATTTTACATGTTTGTGTGATTATGTTACATTAAAAGTATTATCTACCTATCTATCAAATATCTCAAAAACTCATCATTTTCGGTAATGTAAAGTATCGTACATAAACGAATATATTTTTCACTCCTCTTGCTCAAAAAGACCGTCATTGTAGCGTTCTAGAGCGGGGCTAAAATAGCTTTTCTTGCCGTAAGGGAAAAAGTATTTTTTTTTAAATTTTTGTCTGTCACATGATCATTGGTCACATGACAATGATCCTACAAAAACGAAAAAGTATTTAGTGTTATGTAGAATAATCATGAATAAAGACTCGACTTATTACTGTTTACTTAGATCAACAATTTTTTTGAGATAGTTATTATTAAAGTTTATGGTAAAATTAGTAATAATTTGAATCAATGAACAACACAGACCACGCTTCAGCAAGAAAAAACTGCAAAGTCTGCACATGTGCTAGGTGGTGAGCCTTTAGCCCGTTAGTCGCTTTTACGACACCCAAGGGAAGAGAGGGGTTGGTAGTATTATTTTGATGAGCCCATCGCCGCTCTATGCTGTTGGACGTATGAGCAGTTTTTAGTCCATTAGTCGCCTTTTACGACACCGAAGAGAAGAGGGGGTTGGTAGTATTATTTTGATGAGCCCATCGTCGCTCTATGCTGTTGGACGTATGTACAGTCTTTAGTCCGTTAGTCCCCTTTTACGACATCGAAGAAAAGTGAAGGGTCGATAATATTATTTTGATGAGCCCATCGCCGCTCTATGCTGTTGGATGTATGTGCAGTCTTTAGTCCGTTAGTCGCCTTTTACGACATCCAAGGGAAGAAAGGGGTTGGTAGTATTATTTTGATGAGCCCATCGCCGCTTTATGCTGTTGGATGTTTGCGCAGTCTTCAGTCCGTAAGTCGCCTTTTACGACACCTAAGGGAAGAGAGGGGTTGGTAGTATTATTTTGATGAGCCCATCGCCGCTCTATGCTGTATGATGTTTGTGCAGTCATTAGTCCGTTAGTCGCCTTTGACGACACCCAAGGGAAGAGATGGAAAGACTGCACATACCTACTATCCAACAGCATAGAGCGGCGATGGGCTCATCAAAATAATACTACCAACCATTCTCTTTCCTTGGGTGTCGTTAAAGCAACTAACGGGTTAATTTTTAATAAAATAAACCACTTCATATTGTATTGGATTGTTTTATTTTCTCGCATTTGTAGTGAAAAGCAGAGTGTTGTCACACGGCGCTAAAAACCCATTAAAACTCGGTTTCTATTTACTCCCTCGCTAAAGCTCGGGAGTAAAACTACCTCGTATATAATGGGTCATTTTAGCCCCTTGTATAACAATCTACTATTGTTTTTGTTTTGCTCAAGCCTTGGTCAAATATAAAGAAACATATACTTAAATTTGATATGTCTAGAGCCGTTGGTCCCGGTTGTTGTCGTAAGATGACAGTCGTCAAAAAACCCATCAACCCACACTGGGCCAGCGTGGTGGGTTATGGCCCAATATCCCCACGTGCTATTGTTCACGTGGGAGGCCCGTGCCCAGCTGTGGGACGGTTATAGGCTGATGATGATAATGAATTTAATGTAATGTAATTGGTTTAATGTTTAAAGTTAGCTGTTTTTATTGTTTTTTATGTGTGCACGGGTATGACAAGTTAGCGCCCGACGGACTCAATATTATTTTAATTATGTTTATGTACACAATATGATTTGAATTATGTTACCCCGTGCCTTAAATAAATAAAATAGTTAATGCGTAACTTGCTATCGTAGGTTATTTTGGATTAAAGCTCTCCAGCACTGCAATACCAAAATTACGGTAGGCTCATTTTACGTGAAATTGAGATCACCCAATGAAGTTATTAAATTCCAGCGAATTTAATAATCTGTATAATGGGGTGGATACTAGAGAAGTGGTGAATTCCAAATATTTTTGATATTGAAATATTTTTGGCTATTTTTTTCTACAATTTCAGTAGCTACCAAGTAACATCCTATTTGCTTTCATTATAAATTAGACATACGGCGTTCAATAAGTTCTCGGTATTAGCCTAATAGGAAGACATATTTATCAAGTAATATTTTTTATTCTTCTATATAGTCACCATTATTAGCTATACATTTATTAGTTCGTTGAATAAGCTTCTCAATACCTTCTAAAAAATGTAATTCTTCTTTAGGCAAGAAATGGCCATTTACGACCGACTTCAACTCACTGTCGGTCGTCTGAAAATCGCTTTCCACAAAGATCTTTCTTCAAATTTGGGAAAAGAATGAAAGTCACTGGAGGCCAAGTCTGGACTGTGGTGGTGGGTGATATATTTCTTGGAACCCACATTCGTGCACAGCAGCCTTGGCAATACGTGACGTGTGAACAGGCGCGTTGTCGTGAAGAAGCAGAACACCTTTAGTGAGATTTCCTCTCCTCTTTTCCTTAATTGCTGCTCTTAAACGGTTTATAGTAGCAGCATAAGATGCGCCATTAATGGTTCCGTTCCGCAAAAAATGGTGGCCATGATTTTTCAGGCAGATTGTGTGACTTTGAACTCCTTAGGGAGCTCTGTGCCCTTTTTAATTCATTGCAAGGACTCTTTTTTACCCTCAGTA
Organism: Scoparia ambigualis; assembly: GCA_963921215.1. Taxonomy (NCBI): domain Eukaryota; kingdom Metazoa; phylum Arthropoda; class Insecta; order Lepidoptera; family Crambidae; genus Scoparia; species Scoparia ambigualis. The sequence goes on along the minus strand of OY992501.1, from coordinate 26,265,232 downwards.
CCACAATGATGAACCCACGTTTTATCACCAGTTACAATTTGGTCAAAAATACTCGACGGATCTTTGCCACAGAGCTCTAAAAACTCGTTACAACACTCGACGCGTGCTTGTTTTTGTATCGCTGTGAGCATTCGTGGGATGGGTCTTGCACTAACTGTTGACAGGTTGAGGTGGTCATGGAGAATAGAGTTAGAGTGTATAGTACCAACGGATAGCTTGGATAACCAAGCTATCAGTTGGATACACAAGCTGAGCAAGCGATAACGCTGCCAACACTTTAACCCTTATTCAAGCATCTTCCAATACAAATTTTTCAATTGGTCGTTCGGCGAGGGCCGTGTTTGAATCAATGCTCTCTCTACTCTACCTCTTTTAAATTCAATTAACCACTTCTGCATTGTCGACAATGAAGGTGCAGAATCTTCGTAAACAGTCATCATCTTTTCGTGTATACTTTTATGACAATTTCTTTGTTAGGAAATAAATTAAATCACCGCCTGATATTAAATTTTCTTTAACATTGTTGAATCATTCAATGCTAAGGTTTATCTGACAGTTACAAAATAACTAATGACGCCTAATATCTGTTTGTTTTTAATTATACCCCCAAAGAGCCTCATTACCTAAATTAATTATAAAATTAGCCCCCTCATTAGAAAATCAGGTTAATACCGAGAACTTATTGAACGCCCCTCTATCTACATTTGATATTTTAATTATTATAGTGTTAAAATATTGTTGTATGTGTTTAGATAAAGTTAGATTTTTTTAAATATAGTAAGAGTGTAAACGTTACGTAGTTTAAAAATGTAGTCTGATAAAAATCTAAGTCATATTTGTTATTTTTTTGCGTTAGCTCAAATATATTTTAATATTAGGAAACGTTAACACCTCATTGGGGTTTAGGTTAGGATGTAAATTCAAAGAGGTTTGACGAGACACAAAAGAATGAACTATTAAATTTATTGCAGTTTCTAATTAAACAGTTTATGTGTAAATAGTTATCTACCTAATTGTGTACCCAACACACAACCGCCGACTTATTAGAGTCCCGGAAACTCACATCAGAACCTTATGATGCTTAAGTCAACAACGGCACAAGGGCACGACAATAATAATTAACAGTGACATTCAATTAAAATGCTATAAAGTTACGACTACAATTAAAAATGTTATTGACGTATATACGAAAGTAGACCGTAACAAAGACAATTTATTTTAACGATACGCTACATATTATTACGAATATTACTATGCCTTGGCCTTTCCAGGGGGCCTATTATAAAATCAGTAGTAAATTTCATAACAACGGGCAGGAATTGATTGTAATAAAAAACATAATTGTCAGAACTTTAAAAAATAATTGGAACTTCTTAGCGATAAAGCCTCGATCATCTAAACACCGAGAAAGTGTAGAGACCTGTATATAATTATTAAACAAATGGCTAAATGTGCCAATCGCCCCAAACAATTAGAAACAAAAAGAAAAAAGTGGTACCTATGTAATTAAGTTTTTTTTGGCCTTTCCTTTAAATTTTTTATGAACCAAAAAAAAACGAAATCTATGTTGAATGGCGTTTGCTTCTAAAGTCTAAACGAAAGCTGAACTAGGAAAAACGCGGCAAATTTAAAAAAATCATAATTGGGTAACACAGAGTCACTCGCACAGCTGCAATTTTCTCAGAAAAAAATCAATTTGACATGCGACATGACACCTCAGATAGACACACATAGGTATAGACAAAGTGTTGCCAATCAAATAACTAACGAGGTTCAGCTTTCGTTGGCCAGACTTTATCACTTTTGCAATTCCATCCCTGGCGGCGCTGCTTACGAATTGCTGTTTTCAGATAAATTTGTTTACCTTCGATTTCAAAGTTGGATAGCAAATTGATACTTCAGTGGTTTCTCAATCAATGTACAGAGCTAAAGCTTGAGAGTATCGGAAATTAAGCGGTGGCAAACTTTGATGGAGTGTCTGGAACATCCCAGATTTCATATCGCGCAAGGAGTTAGCATAGCCAGGAGTTAGGTAACTTGGTGCGATGCGTTTGAAAAGGTAATTATAGGTATATCCATGGTTGTGTTGGTACGACAGGTAAAGTTTCGAATATCTGCAGGTTTGTTAGTCGAACCATCACGGCAGCTGGAAACATTGTTCAAACATGTGCAAGTTTCCGTTGACTAACCAATAACCAGTGTAAAAGTATTGGAATAACATTGAGCTCGGTAATCTCACGCTTGAGTTTGTATTATAAGGGCAATAAGCTTTCACCTGCGGCTTCGCTAGAGTGAGTTTAGGTACGCAAAATCGTGCTAGTGCCCTTTAAAAACATGATATAAGACTAGGACAACAATAGAAAACACTCTCGGGCTCTTCAACTGTCTCTCTCCATAAAAACACGTTGATCCATGTTGCTCCGTTTTGATCTCAAGAAAGATCAGAAAAAAATCAATTATTTTGTATTTGACAGATTTTTAACTCCGCATGAACCGTTGCGTTAGTCCGTTTTCAATAATATTATATTAAATAGGCGTTTACTGGTAGAAAATCTTTTCAGCTCCTATGAAAAATATTCTTTCGTAGATATTATCATAAGCGGGTTAACGAACTAGGACGATCAATTAAGTGTAAACTAACTTTATACAAGAAACATACATTCATATAATCACGAATTCACGACTATTATCTCCGAAGGGTTAGTCAGAGACTAGGCAATGAGGACAGCAAAAGAAGTCCTCTGCCATAGTCCACTTTTCACAGAACAACGACTGCACATGTGCTCAGGGTGACAGGTGATGAGCACATCGCCGCTCTATGCTGTTGGATGTATGTGCAGTCTTTAGTCCGTTAGTCGCCTTTTACGACACCCAAGGGAAGAGATGGGGTGGTAGTATTCTTTCACCGCTACGCCACACGGTTACATGCAAGATCGTGTTTACGTAAAATCAAAAAAACGTAAATGCTTTGAATTATTGTCACGTGGTGTCATTACTCATGTGCAGTTAGATGGATAGAGTAAAACTGTGTTGCACAAACACAAGACATAATCCTAAAGTTAGTACGAGCAAACGCGGTTTTATCGCTAAAAGCGGTGTTCAAGAATGAGATAGAGGAAACTGCGCAAATCATAGTGAACACATAATAAGGAAGACAATAAATCAATACATATCTCCCCCTATCTCTCCTCACAATTCCTACTCCTCAAAGGTAGGTCGGCAATGCATCTACGACTCCTCTGGTTTACGGTGTTCATGGGCGGCGGTGATTACTTTACACCAGGTGATGAAACGAGCAGCCTGCTCGTTTGCCTCTTTTTCAAATTAGAAAAAGGTTTCTAAAGGTCGGTTCTATTTTGAAAATGCAAGGGGCAACTGACAATGATGTATATGTCTTTGGCAACTGATAGAGCTCCGACGACAGCAGAAACACTATATTAATTAAAATCAATTACCGAAATGTTTGTACGCGCATCACTTCACTTCACAGAATAGTGTAAAAAATTTCATTATAACGTCTCCATATGACAAAGAAGATGATGTGAGTAATGAAAACAGTTGGAGAGTTAGAACAGATAATAATTTTAAAAAATATTGACGGAATTTACTTTAGAATTGACAGCTTGACGTTATTGTTCAGACACTACATTCGTCTAGGTGGTACGAAGTTCGCCGGGACAGCTAGTTACGAATACAGAAGCACTGTAATTAATTGTCGTCGCCAAGGGGATCAGCGACATCCAACTGCGATGCCGTGCCGTATGTGTCGTAAGTAGTGATTCGTAACACGCATGCATGTGGACGGCGGACAAGGCAAATCAAACGTGCGGTGCCGATCCACACCGAAAAAGGGTGAAGCACCGTTACAACACAAACGCAGTGGGATGCAAATAGCTGCGCACTCGCTCGCTACTGAGCACACAGGCCAGGGCTACCAACGCACAAACCGAGAGCCCCACATAATTCCCGGTAATGAGTTTTCCCTAGTAGAAAAAAAAGGCTACCTACCGAAGATCTAATTGACTGGCCATTCTCTGAATCTTCTTTTAAATATGACTGTCATCATCTCACTCCCTTTATCCCACTAGATAGGGCTTTTGTTTATTTGGATTATACATATTGTTTCTATCGGATAACAACTATATTTAGAGCTGCAATAAAAATTATGTTCGCTTTTAACTGTTAAAAAATTACAAAATTATTGTTAAAAAATAACAAAATCTCGATTAATGTTTTATATTTTAGCGTTTTATTAACGCTTAAATATACTTATGTAAAATTTTAAACACTGAAAAAAGACGACAACCTCAGGCGGGAATCGAACCACGCACCTTCCGCATTCCGGGCGGCTGCCTTAACCACTTGGCTACCGAGGTCTGGCTTTCAACCGTCGAAATTTGTCAGTGCTTGATGCTTATGTTTTTAGTCAACATTGCTTTATCAAATCTTAGAAGTTTTCACCTCTGAGATACGAAAGGAAAAAATTTACTTAAAATCTCGATTAACTCAAAAACCTTTAAGTCTAGGGCACAACATTATATGACAACGCCTTAATAGGACAACGTCATATTTCCAGTGACGCTCTCAGCGCTCGACCGCGTCTTATATATAAGGTGACTGCTAGAAACCGCAAGAAACTTCATAGGCTGGTCAGGTCAAGTGTTTTAAACATGACAAAAAAGGAATTTGTGTTTTTTTCATTTTTAATGAAATAATTCATTTTGTGAATTTTAATTGGATAGTCTTTGAGTATCTAATTTATTTTAAATCATACGGCCGTCTGTTGACCCTTCCTCGTCAGCTGGGCGATAAGTACCTACGTTGACGGGTCAACAGACTGCCGGCCGGCCGGCGCGGCCGTTGCCCCCGTCAGCTAGGCGTTAAGTACCTACGAAAAACACGAATTCTTTTTTTGTCATTTTTGTCATGTATAAAACAATTGACCTAACCACCCCTATAAGTTTCTTGCGGTTTCTAGCAGTCATATTATATATGTGAAATATATTAATTAAATTTTAATGAAACCTCATTTACAACCCTCCCACACGGTTGCAGGTACAGTTTCGAGCCTAATTGTGAGCCCTGTGGCACCCCTATCGGTTACATTACATGCTAGTGTGAATCTCGAGGCAGCATGAGACTACATTATAGAGAACAAACAGGCGACAACGGTAATGACCATGTTAACTTCGCCGCGGACCGTTTGTCGCCCGAAATGACGCTGGAAATGGAAACAAGCTTAAGTCAAATAGCGTCGCCTTTGAACGAGCCGACCGTCCCCGTATAAATTAAAGGTTACACACGATTTGGACTGAGAACTGTATTTTATTTGTCGATTATCATTCTGTTTGTAATTATAAATAATCATCCAATTATTTTGACTTTCTCAAATAAGTTAGTAACATTTAAAAATAGGGCTTACTTCAAAAAAGGCAGAACAGCGTTCACATCATTTGGTTTTATTAATGCCATTACCTATCTTTTTATAATAAGTAAGTAACTTTATTTCTTTATAATAAGTAAGTTGCTATGTTTAATTTTTATCACTTTTCATTGCAATGAAGTCTCTAATCATAGGATAGGTAAATACTAAGTACATTTTTTTAAATAAAATTGTTTGGCACTAAATTATTACAAACATGAATTTGTGGCTGTCAGAGAGATTAAGTTTATATTAGGTACCGGTAAACAAGAAAACCATATTTTATGAAATCGAATAAAGGGAAGGGAATATTATTATAAATTGACGTTCCAATTGCCTATTTATAAGTGTAATTGCCTATTACGAGCTAGTTTTATCTGAATTTCAAAACTAAAGTAAAACTGCCGTAATCCCAGATGCCATATTTTAAGCCAAAAGGTCATTTACTCGCAGGAGAGTAAAGTTTCTATTCTTATTAAGTCACGTTTTTTTAAAGTTACGGACCGGAGTCACGTCACGAATTCGTAATAACGCAATAAACAGCACTTTATTGGGCAGTTAAGACGATTAACTTGAAATATAAATAATTTCTTACTATTGAAATAATTTTCTATGCAGCAAAAAGGTTGTTTGTGGTTTGGCTTACTTAATTCTCTTTAGCTGCTGTTGTTAATTTGACCTTTGAATATCATTAAAGTTAAGTTAAATGAAGGGACTCTTGACCAAGAAAGTGAAAGGTCATGTTTGCAGTTTTTGTTTTATGTTATAGTCGAAAATTAACATAAAATAATGGTGGATTATTTATTAACCGTTAAGTGTTCGTGAACGTGCACGAGTGCTGACAAATGAGTGCAACGTGACTTTTCAAATTTTCTCAAGAAGTTCGTGTAGAGATCTCAGTAATGTCCCACGTCTTTAATGATACTTAAAGAGTGGGGGGGGGGGGGGGATATCATTTAACATCTATTTTCACCACAATTATCATCTACTATTAGACTATGCAAATATTTACTATTAAGACTTTTTCACACCACCTGCTCGACATCGGTATGATAAAGCTCCTGTAGCTTTATCCGATTTATACCGATCAAAGGCTTCATCATAAGGATTATTTTTTGCTAAATAACACAGTGTCACAAATAAAAGCAAGCCCATGAATTATAACATTTTTCAAATTTGATCAATTTATCAAGTGCTCAAAATGAGTCCCTTCCTGTTGAATACAAAGTCGCACTCTTTTGATTATTTCACTCCCTGTCGATTTTTGATCTTGTTGTGGTGGATATTTAGAATAATACGTCTTAGTTTTGCTTGTAGCTCGTGGACACTTTCATACTGGTTACTTCTCAAGTGGGTTCGTTTATTAGTAATAGGTACTTATGATAATGTCAGTTGTATTACGGCAATGTCAGCTTTTCATTTTTCTGAACAAAATTTTACATCAAATATCAAAATTCATGGTCTTTCTTTTATTTATGACACTATGTTATTTAGCAAAAAATAATCCTAATGATGAAGCCTTTCGATCGGTATAATAAAGCTACAGGTTTTATTATACCGATCAAAAGGCTTATTGATTATTTTTCTCATGTAACGGGTTCGATTCACTGTTCAAACATGTAATTATTTAAATATCTATGAATGCAGTTTAATTTCTTTTTTAAATTCAAATAACGTCTTCCTTTAGAAAAATGTTCCATCTACAATATTCAAGGTACTTTCCCTCCATGTGGCATATCCGTGGGACGCCCTGTATAGGTAGTAGGTAGGTAGGTGTGCAGTCTTTAGTCCGTATACGCCTTTTACGCATTGATGTATTACGACACCTAAGGGACGAAAAGGGGTTGGTAGTATTATTTTGACGAGCCCATCGCCGCTCTATGCTGTTGGATGTATGTGCAGTCTTTAGTCCGTTAGTCGCATTTTACGACACCCATGGGAAGGAATAAGTTGGTAGTAATATTTTGATGAGCTCATCGTGCAGTATGTGCAGTCTTTAGTCCGTTTGGGTCATTTTAGCTCCTTGTAAAACAATCTACTATTGTTTTACTATTGCTTTTTATTGTCTCGTAGATGGTGTGAAAAGTAGAGTATTCTCCTCGGTGATAAAAGTTCCTTCGTCTTGGGCGACCTTGAATCCCACGCTGCACTCAGGATTCTTGTCTTATTTCCCTCGCTTAGCTCAGGAGTTAAACAAAAAAAAAATTTTGTTAGGTCCCGTGAAAAGAGTTTTAATACTATTATCTTCTTACTTAATACTGGCTAAATGTGTAAACCACACCAAACACAAAAAAAAAGAATAAAAAAGGTATACTTAGCAGTATGAACTGAAGCTTACAGGAAAAACCGAAATAAAAGAAATAACTTTTTAGACAGTCATGTGGATTCAACAACGATTGTCGCTAAGCACTTAGGTACTTTGTCATAGCAACAGCCAATTATGTAGTTAAGTCGCTTGACAGTTTCTTTCTATGACAACCTTTAAATTAATGTAATAGATAACAAACGAAAGCGTAAGCAAATTTCGTTGCCTTTATCACAATTAACACATCTTACTCATAATATTTGTTGGTGGTCAAATACTATGATTGTTTATATAATTTACAAAGAAATACAGTCAGTAACCAGCACATGAGTTATTTCTTTACTCATGTGTTAACCGGTGTATAACGTTTACATCTCAATCTACTTACTAAGTAGGTAGATACTACAAGTAGAGAGATACTAAATTTTTTATCTATCTATCTATCTATCTATCTACAAGTCAAAATTATGGTATTGAAAATTTCCTGTCACATAATTGGTTTAGGCATCCTTTCAAGCGTATTTCATCCGTACTTATGGGCTTAAGAGCGTCGAAAATGAGACCTTCACATGCCAAGTATGAACTGAAATGATTCGTGTGCGTACACAGCGGCCCCTGTTCAATTGTGTGAACGCGAGTGTCCTTTGTGGCGACCCGTCAATCCTGTCCTTTCTGGTGTACGCGCTCCACTGCATCTTGTTTAGCCCTTACGAACAAAAGAAGGCGGTAGCCATATTTTTCTGGCTTTTAAAGAGAATGCTTTTTCTCCTTTCTAACAAACGTGTTTACTAATTTCCTTCCTTGTTCTTGTATGAAGATACATCTTAGTTTAGTTGCGACTAGGAATTGCGCTAAATTAGCAGGAAAATGTTGTCATGATCCTGATTATTATTATAACTATGATGACCGTTAGAGGTAGAGCTTGTACAAAGCGTGTTTCGTAAAAGGGTTTGTTTATTGTCTGAAATATATTTCAGACAATAAACAAACACGTTCAGTAGTATTTCAAGAGTATGGGATCTTTTCATTGTAGGTATTTATTAGTCTTGGTTGTTATAGCAAAAAAAAACATTGTTTGATTTGATTAATGAGTTATATAGTAGCGATAGCATAGAAAGTTCTTAAACAGAACTAGCGGCCCACCCCACTGTGGATTATCTTAGTACAGAGCCTGATCGAAAATACTTTTTATAAATGTTGGAAATTTATTAAATTTTTCATATCATTTTTTACATAAGAAGTCATACTTTAATATTCCAATCGTTTTTTTTATTTTGTACTCATAAATTATGTGAATAAGGCCAGAACCAACATTATAAAATAATGTAATTATTTATTGGAAATCACATACCTTCATAGTTAGATTTTGAGCATTTGTTCATGAAAAAGACCTATTGTGTTTTTTTTAAATTTTAATTTTAGTTAAAATATGACTACCATATTTTTAATTGAGTAGTAATCTAAAATAATATATTTTTTTAACTGCGATGAGATTTGTGGCAGCTAACGAAGCTTGCCGAAGTTGTAAGTTTTTATTTATTTTTGTAATATATATTTTTTCACAGTAAACGGGCTTTAACTGTCTAAGTAGTCCTATTCATTTATTAATTAAGGCATTAAAAAGAAGCAACTACTTTATTAAAGGCGAAACAAAACTACTTATTTGAAGCGATATCTGAAAGAATTGCAGGTTAAAGGACGTGTAAAGCCGGGAGCAAATACTATATTGTAATACTTTAAAAAATTATTGAATTTACATACTATCTACTTTGTCTATGCAAAATTTCCGGATTATAATTATTATATTATTATTATTTCTTTGAAAATAAAGAAGATAGATTTTTGATCAGCAAATGACCCATATATTCCGTAGAGCGCCCGCGCCTTCGTCCACGCTAACATAGAAACACCGTCAAACTTCAGTCATTTTGTACAAAATATCTACAAATTATAAACAAAAACCATCCTCAGTTATCGCTCTTCCTTCTAGTGAAAACCGCATTTATAAAGATCCATCGCGTGGTTTACAAGAATAAACCGAAGCTACAGACACGGGAAAATGGCGACTTTACTTTATAATAATGATATAAGGTTATTATAATGATGATAATGATGAGAAGTTGGAATTAGATTTTTGTAAGTAAATAATTAAGTACCTAATGCAATTTTCTTTAATTTTTCTTTTTTTTAAAGTATTAAACATCCCTATAGGTTTGTCCCTACCAGTTTGAATGGCTCACTCATTGACATAAGCATGTTTCAGGATTCAAGTGTAGAAATACAATAATATCTTCTAAAAAGGTCCAAACAAAAATCTTTTTTGGTAATAATAAAATTTTTGACGGGATAGGGTAAAGCTACTAGACAGCACGCATCACCAAATAATGCTCTGGACTATTGGACATATTGGAATTAATAAAGCTGTATAATTTTATTACTTGACTTACCCGCTACTATTGCGATGACGACCGAAACTGCATAATCTGAAAGTAAATTAAAACAGTTGTTAGCAACTATACGACATATCCATGTTTGATTTCATGAGCAATATACTCGTAGATGCCACTATAAATTGAACATTGTATTATTGCAAAAAAGGTGAAAAATCCGTCAAACGTAATAAAAACGCTGACGGCAAAGGCTTAAGCGAACGTTGACACAATTTATTAAGAGTACTGATGGGTTTACACTCGGACATTTATTCGTGCCCGTTCGTGGGCTTATTAAGTTTATTCGTGCCCCGCGGTTTCCCCGCGTTAATTTGAGGAAAAAACCTACTAAAATATAATTCCATTTCCCGTTTTTGCAACATTTTTCATTGATGCTTCCCTCCTTTTGGTCGTAGCGTAATGTTTTAATATCCTTTTCCTCGTCAAATATATTTCCAAAACAAAAATATTTCTCGTAGTTCTTGAGATGAATGCGTTCAATCAAACAAACTATTCAGCTTTATGATTTTATTATTGCTCGTGTACCTCTAATGGTTGTCTATTATGACTTATGAGGAATTATCTTATCTCGTACTCGTACTCGTCTGGGTACTCGTAGTAAGTATCAATAAAAATGAAATGTTGTAAGTTGGCAAGCGCATAATTTGAGAACGGCTGAACTTATTTGGATGAAATAGTGCACATAGACAGACCGTGACCCGGACTATGACGTAGGATACTTTTTATCGCAGTAACGAGCTCCTGTGGGATAGTTTACCTGTAGTCCTCGTGAACAAAGTCGCAGGCAACAGCTAGCATTTTATAAGACTAGGATGCTGTTATGTGATATAAACTGGTAATAACAAAGTAACGCACTTTGTTATTTGGCATCTTTGTTGTTTATCGTTGTGTACTAGTTTTCAATTTTATAAGCCAATTACCTAATAAATAATACTTCTTATGAAATAAAAAAACACAAACGCCTGTAGTACATCACAAAATACAAAATAATAAGATCATTTAAGATACTACCTTCGTTATGTTATTGTAAATAGGCTAATATAAAAAAAATATATACATTTTATCATATCTTAATATTTAAGTAGGATGGTGCGACATACCCAAATCATTTCTACTGAACGATATTAACACTTATCATACAAAAAAATGTATAACGTTAACTTATGTCAAGTTCTTTGTCAGTCGGCTATAAAGGTAGCCACTATGGCATGAAATAATCGCTGTCGGTCCGGGAATGGTGAGACCAGTTGCATGCTGTTGCCAAGTAAGGCAACTGGTCGCGGTGGTGCGTGCGACTCTGTTCGTAGTTAGGAAACGAATATAATGATGGCGGGGAGTGCGCGAATCAAAACGTTTAGCTCTGGTTAAAACTTGTGTTGACGAAGTCTTTTAGACCACTACGCGTAAGCGCTTGGCCTTCATTTCACACGATGGTAAGTGACGATAAGGCCGGAGGTGGAAGCGCTTCAACCGGAATGCTCAACAACTGAGGAACTCTGACAGAACACAGCAATGCTATTTTAAAATTGTTGTTGCTAGACTTTAGATAAGCTGGTGGTAGCTGGCCATAAAATAATGGTGGATACCGTTATTTTAGGAATAGGTAATAGTGGATAGGCGAAACCGATTTCAAGTGATGCTTACGAACGGTAAATGAAAAAGAAGTAGAATAACTTCTATAAGTACCTATATTAATAATCTTAGATATTCAGTAGCGTTTTCCAATACTTACCTATTAGTAGTCATAATAAAAGTAAGTACTTACTTAGTTAAAAGAGAGAAGAATATCTACATATCGATGGCGAAGTATTAATACCTTCTAACTAACAGAGATAACATTTTACACAAAGTGAAAAAGACGTTTAGTATCTAAAACGTCTAGTAAAAGTGTAGAGTACCTTCCTACTAAGTAATCGGGTTGTACGTAGATAGGAGAAATTGCCACAATGTCATTTAGTTAGCAGCTATTTCCACATATTTTTTTTCTAGTTGTCGTCAAAAATACGGATAAGAGGTTTTATCAAAATACGCGGAAATGGACGATACCTATAAGAAAGCCAATTTCTCGAAAAGTGTTACATAGGAGGTATTTTCACTTCGCCGCCGATATATAGTATTATTCATTAAACAACATTGTCTGTTTCTAATCGCAAATGCGTTATGCTAAATGAGTAGCATAATAAACACAGCGTAATTTATATTTTTTTGTAAATTTTTAAACAACTTCATGACTGGCGGTCAGAGATAAGTTGAATACATAAAAGAGCCAAAGGATTTCCCGTCGGTATTTATAATCTAATGATAAGCGTATCCGTGCGCTTGGTAGGTACAGTATCTAGACATAATAATATGTAGGTACTGAGCACAAGGTACATGTTGAAATTATATTTACCATTTCGTTAGTACAATCCAATAACCGGTTCTAGCAGTTTTGCTAAAACCTACTACAAATACTAAAGTAAGTTTAAGTAACTTTGAAAGACTAGGCTTGAATCTTCTATGAAAGTAGTCGAGTTCATTTCGTAGCTTCTTTATAGGTAAATGCTTCTTCTTTTAGTATGAGAAAAGGAGTTCCAGAATATCGTGATATCGTATTAATAATAATATTATTATATTTATTGGATAGACAACAATGATCCATAATTGTTAGTAGAGACTTAAAAAGGGTTAGGGGTGTTTCGTCATGGTGTCGTTTCATCATTATTTAAAAATGGTGGCGTTTCGTCATTGCTATTTAAAATTAATTATTTTTAGTGTCGTTTGGTCATTTGCTTAAAGTTTGCTTCAGAATATTTTTACCTGTGTTCCTTATTTTTGGATTTTTAGTCAAATATAAATGACGAAACGACCACCAAATATTTTTTAATTATTTCATTAATGACGAAACAGCACTACATCTATGAAAGTTAAAAACAATGACGAAACGACACCATGAATAACACTCCTAACCCCTTTAAAAGTAATTGTTAGTAAATATTTAATTAATATGTTACAAAACCAATTACATTTCAAAATGTTGTCATGTTTAGTTGATATTGTTTTTACTACAATGTTTTGATATTTGTATGTTTTTATTATTTTTAATTTTACCTTTTAGAATTATTTTTCATAGGCGAAGTCAATCACAGAAAGAAAACAGCATAATATATGCTATATTATGCTGTTTTCTGTTGTTCTCTAGGTATCCGCAGAAGATCAGCGTCGGGGCACCTTTGGGTGTCTTGACTAATGCTGAGTGGATACCTGTTCTGTGTCACAATAACATATTTTTGTTTAAAATTGTATATTTACATGTATGTGTGTGACACGAATAAATTATTTTCATTTCATTTCATAATACTTAGTTATCGTTTAAACAAAAATAAATTATAGCAAGATAATTTGTATACATAAAACATACACTCACAACTATTATCCCGATGATGATGATTAATGATGATGATGATTAATGATAACCGTGAAATCAGTCCACTGCCGTGTGTTTGGGTGGTGAGCCGGTCGCCACTCAATGCGTATGACAGCCAAGGAAAGAGTTTGGTTGGTAGTATTCTTTTAACCAGCGCCGCCAACATACAGATCATTATGTATGCAAGACAGATTTTGTAATAAACCGTGAAACAATACAGGGAGACAGTAGGGGAATCCTGATCTCTAGATAGCAGAGCGCATAAAGGAAGTCTAGGCCAGAACGAGTTCTGAACGGAAATGCCAGGCCCACTCGCGGTGCGGCGCCCGCGCACCGAAATACAACCACAAAATAGTAATAGATCTATGGATCCAACTGAGTGTATAATAAGAGCTCTAACCTTTTAACCTCCATTCGATCACGCTAACGAAAACGAGAGTGCTATAAGATGTTGAAACGTACGTTGAACGAGAGTGTTTGACGTTAAAAGTATTCACGCATTTCGGTGTCCCATAGAAACTTCTAATTTGACAAACCAATGAGCAAATTCTAATGAAACTTTGCATGTTAAAGTAAAATACAGAGAACTAAATAGCGTTTCAGCTCATTTAGGACAGCTGCTCCTATTTTGCTAATTCTTTGTTTGTTGTGTTTGTAATTGTCAAAAAGGTTGTAAAAGATTTATATGAAATATTTTTTAGATACCGGGGCGGTATTCACTCGGACGAACTCGCGGACGGGCCACTAGTCTTAAAATAAAAGTAGATTCCCAGCAATTATATCATGTCGCTACACCATCGGTTTGTGAAACCTTGTAAGTACTACTGAGAAGAGCTGGCAAAGAACTCAGGGAGGGCATTACTCCCTTACTTTTACAGCGTCCAAAACAAAATTTGGAAAAAGAAAACAAAATGGAAATTAACCTCAGCGAAAAGATAAAATTGACGCTCTAGACACTCTGAGGTTATGACTGCGCTAATGCAGTACTTATCGAAGATTACAAAGATAAGTTTTTTTTTTATAAAATACAACACTTACAATAACAATCCGGGACATTAGTTTATCGTAAATCGTGCGAAACTTCGCTGGGATATTGTTGCGAACGGTTTCGCAGGAAAGAAAACATACTTTCTTACTATAATAAACACTTTGAAAGTTTCGCGTTCCTTACTTTTTCGTGTGTTCATACTAGTTAGCTATTTTAAGTTACAGATTGGTTTTTAGGTCAAATCCAAAAATGGTTACTGTTTCGAAGAACGCTTGTATATTAATGTTTGGAAAATAAAAGTATCTATTTTTACGTCAACAGGGTAAAATAAATCACTGTTGTTCTTGAACTGGTTGGGCACAGACCTTCCGCATCTTGATGCGGAAGGTCTGTGCCCAACCAGTGGGAGGTTTATGTGCTGATAATGAACGGGCGCCATAGGGTGGATATCGTGATTCAATACCTTTGGACTGGACCCGCGGCCTCTACTTTACTCGAAAAGCTGTTCCCTAGTGTTTAGTGGTCAGGAAGAGAGAGACAGGGAGAGCCCCACATAACCACACCTCACCTCTGGGGGTAGGCTTAAGGATGAATTCACTGGGAAAAAAAAGGCTGATAACGAAACGCCCTACCTACTGCTAAGCTTTAGAGATTCCATGTTCCATGACCATGCTGGTTGTGGTGAATTTAACTACCTTACCCTACAACCGCGAACAATGGTTTTACGTTTACCGAAGCACGGAGACTCCACAAATTCAGTCACCTATCCCGTGATCCGGCCATGCGAGTGTTGCAATGCAAGATCGCAATAAATAGCTAGCCGTTCCCCCTAGGTAAAATAAACCCCTCAATTAACCGCGCCATTTTAATTGTTTACGAATTACGCACAAGGTTTGCGCTGTAAACAAAACAAAAGGGAATTTAATACATTTTTGAAATTGCAAGCAAACATATTAAAATAAGAGAGGCACATTTGTCTGAACGCAGGATATTTGCACAGTAGCGTTAAAAATAAAAAATGTTTTTCATTTTCGCTGAAATTTAACACCATTTTTATTAATGAAAGCCCTTCGCTTCTCCTCGCCCGCCGCCTCGTTTAGCATAAGTGTATTTTATTCGAAAATGTATTTGCGTCACACAGTCAAACGCAACGCCATCGCCAGTTCAAAATATTTTGTATTTAAATAAAGGTTCGCGTAATAAAGCCATATTTTAACTAAAAAAATGTGTGAGTAACTATTACAAGTTCGTCTTGTTTTGTTTGTCATAATAATCAATGCAAAACTAGCCTTGAGATACAGAATACATAATAGTACCTACATGTCAGACTCTAAACTGTTTATTGTTTAATTCAGCTGTAAATGATGCTAATTTGAGCAAAACATTGTAGAGTGTTAAATAGTGTTATTGTATGGATTGCCATACTCTATGCAGTAATGTCGTCATTTATTTCCATTCTTTATTTACCTACTCTACCTTATTAATGAATTTACAAACTTCGCTGAGTGTTAATAACTTAAATGTGAACTTAATGCCCTTATATATATCGAAAATGTAAATTGTAAGTCCATCGAAACATCACATAATGCTTAGACTCGCAGACTCGCTGCTTAGGTCAGGAAGCAGACAAGAGGCATTTCCCCAGACACAGCAAAAATGTATCGAACCCTTCCCATTATTGAGTGGAACTTAAGTCTTACGGCCTCAGTCTTGCACGAGAGGAGCACTTGGAAGTAACTACTTAATTAAGTTGATGTCGGTCAATGGATTTTAAATTTCAGTTTTTTCTTTCTATCGTCATTGCCTTTGGTAGCACACTACAGCTTCAGCCGACCTCGTTAACCACTGAGGAATTTCTTTGCATTTGACTGCGAAACACAAAAATATTGTCAACATGTGTAAACATTTTTATTCCTATCACCGTTAGTAAAATAAAGTACCATTCTAAAGTACATATCTTTATACAAACTTTTAGTTGGTTTAGCGGATATAATTTTTTAGTTTTTTTTTATTTTTGTTTTTGGGAGTAGCGTGGCGTGCTCTTGGAAGAGTCCTATTTCCAGCAGTAGACAAATATAGATGATGATAATTTAGTTTCACCTCTCCCGGTAGTTTATCCAAGGTCACGGTGTCTGTATTAAGAAATAAATAAATCTCTCTATACACGGTATTAAGTTTAATTTTGAACCCCCCGCCAAAAGTAAATAATTATAGGGTAAAAAAGTAAAAAAACAATTAATGTTTTCTTCTAAGGTACAATTTTTGGACTGCTTTTTATATCCTATAGTTTACTCGTTGGATTATTCGTTGGCGTAAAGTGTATCGTTTTTAAAGGAGCATACTTTGAAGGCGATAAAATAAATTTGGATGAATAACTAACATTTTGTGTATTATTGATCTTTTCCCGGTACTTTCTTCACTGAAAGAACAAAAAGGTTGATTTTGCACGGGTTGGCGACACTTTAGTTGAATTAACAAAGTGATGGGTTAAAGCAACATGAACAAATTGTTGTTTTCACAGAAAAGTTTTTGTTGATATGAAAACAGTTGTTTTTACCTATTTGTACATGTTGGCGTAACAATTCATGCATAATTCAATAGGTAATTGTTGATTTTACTGTTCAAGTTGTTGATATCACCATTTTTAAAGTTAAATTTACAAAATAAATACGTTAAAACAACAAAAGATATATGTAATAAGTTCAAATTACCGTAACTGATCAACAATACAGTTTTTGTTCATTCAACAAAACTCAAGAGTAGGTGCTATATTAACCCTAAAATTTTGTTGAGATATGGTAAACCCAACTAATAATTTCTTTCCGTGTTGATAGAGTAGTATGTTTGTATGTGTAACATTCATTCTGTTCAGATGAGATGAAGATAGTACCTGCACACCATGTAAACTGTATCAATCAACTTCGATCAGTGATTTTACTTACTTTTCAGAATATCGAAGCGACTTAATCTTCTTAATTTTTTTTGAAGCAACTTTTCTCAATATACGTTTACGTTATCTGATAGAAAGTGTCAGCTTTGCGTTGTTGGTTAGAAAAGGTGTGACTTGACCGAACTATAAAGCGGTAATGAATAGAAGAAACGTGCGATTCAACAGTTATCTAGATCTCTGAGCTAAGACGTCCAACATTATCAGTATCATTTTAAGGCAGCATGTTGTTGAGTAGATGGAAAAAGAGGCTTTAATTTATACTTAAAATGTTAACGCAACTCTAGTAGAGTTTATTACTAGTTTTATGGTTTTAGCACTGAAAAGGCATATTTATTTAACGGAACCAAATAGATATAACCTTTTTATGTAGAAAAGCAAATACAAACCTTTTTGCTATTGTAGAGAAAGTAATATTGATTTGTGAACTTGACAGAGAAAAGGAATAAAATGATTGAAAAGCTATTGAAGGAATTTGATTAAAATTATTATAGAAAAATATTTTAGATTGGATACAACATACATACATAGGTACAGTCACGATCACCAATATGTATACACTTTGACTCTTATTCCATTGTATTAAGAGTTACAATTGTTTACATATTTTTGCTCGTGACTGTACATACATATAATCACGACTATTATCCCCGAAGGGTTAGTCAGAGACTATAGGCAATGAAGACCGCAAAAGCAGTCCTCTACCGTAGTCCACTTTTCACCAAATAGAGACTGCACATGTGCTTAGCGTGACAGGTGGTTTAGCCCATCGCCGTACTGAAAAGAGCACCTAAAAATTTTAAAAGGCGTGTTTAAACTCACGACTTTCCGCAAACGGGACGAAAGCTCTTCTTACTGAGTTACGCAAACAAGGTTCCTGATTTAAAGAATTCCTAAAATAGCCCACTGTCACTATGGGCTAGCCTCCAGAACATATTTGTCTTTTCTCCAACATGTCAGGAGACTTACGAAACATAGTTACACTCACGGAATAGATATCTTTAACTGTTCTGTGGTTATATAGTACAACAGACTACCTACTTATTTTGTCAAAAGCACGTAAACATAGTTGAAGAGAAAAAAACCGCACGACCTCAAGAAGCTTCATAATCTCAAAGGTGAAGCTCCGTTACCTCTCCGTCGGGTAAATAATGGGTTACCAACGTAGGAGGTAGTTCAACTCATAGACATTCGTGTACGTAAAGTATTTTACGATCAACTCGCTGAGAAGGCGTAGGATAGAGCGCCCGCCGCCCACCCCGTCACAAAACTTAACACCCATGCACGAATTCCATTCAATAACTCATTGAGTTATAATAACAAGAGACGAAACCCGAAGCAATTTTAAGCTCGGTAGTAGCGAATAGCCTGCAACGCCTAGTCACTTCTAAGCAGCGATATACACGTTACACTAGATAGGCCGTTCCGAACACGCACTATGTTCCACTCATCTGCGAAGTCGACTCAGCACCTTGCTTTGGCTTTGACATTCGCGCGTGCGGAGCGGCGAAAATAATTCTATATTTCTTTCCAAAGTGTACACCTAAATGTATACTACAATTCAGTTGTCAAGTAGGTGAAATTAATTGTTATTTAAGTCATGTAGTTATGTCGTATTATTAGAATAGAAAATACATTTTTTGACAATCTATTTGGGACAGGACGCCTCATCTTAATACACGTTACGTTGTCTTTGACCGATCGAGCGCTGCGGCGCTGAGATGTCTGTCTGTTGATTAGACGACATAAATGTTTAAGCGCTGTAGCGGCTGCAGCGAACTTCAGGTCTCTCATTCCAGAATTTGAACAAATGATTTGTATGAACGTTCTTGTTTATAAGCGATTTCATGCACCTGCATGCAAAAACTTGCTTCGCGGTGTCAGTCGTTGTTATGGATGTTGCCAACAAACAAAATATAAATACCTATTGGATACATTTGTTGTACCTACTGGAAATTATGCCGCAGCCCGCATATTGTACTCCCTCTTTCTTCGGTCATATCTGAATATAGCTGAAGAAAGAGGGAGTGTACAAGTTAGGGCAAGTTACAAAAGGCCTGCTAATAAAAAAAAATTATTGCTACGGAGTCTTCACAATCTAGCGCCTATCGGACATAATTACACCAACCTGCTACAATCGTCTCCAGTTATAATATACCTTAATGCAATAACTGCGCAACTTCGGAAATAAATTCACCGAACGACTTCGGATGTGGTGAAACGGCTCAGGTTACGGGCGTAAACAAAAGCGAGCGTTTACGGAATCGAGTCGGTATAATTTAGATTTTCGCGAGCGTTAGGTACATAATGGTGTATGGTGTGTTTAATATGTGCCATTTGATAACGAACGGTGTCGCCCTACTTTCGTGCGACCGATAAGCGCAAGAGCGATTTCGATTTTATGCACTTAACACATATATACACCTTTATGGATACCTATATACTAGCTTTCATTTACCTTATCGTTAGAATTGTTCACAAGTTTCAAGTACCCACTCACTTAATCCGACATTTAATTTTGCTGTACTCGAGATAAACAATTAAGTCGTACGTATTACTGCGTGCGTGCACGTGTACGCATGTAATTAGTTTTAAGACTACTTACTTAATTTGCAATTAATAAGCAATTCCAATTTAAATACGATACAACGAGTTTATTAATAAACTGACCGCCCGTTCGGTAGAAAAACGGGGAGATGTTCGGAGTGCAAGTTATTAATACTTGTCTAAGGCACATTTAATTATTATTATTAGTATTTAAGCAGCAAACCGTTTCGCGTGGCGGTGAAAGAATACTACCACTCCCTCACTTCCCTTGGGTGTCGTAAAAGGCGACTAACGGACTAAAGACTGCACATACATCCAACAGAATAAAGCGGCGATGGGCTCACCAGCTGTCACGCTAAGCACGTGTGCAGTCGCTATTTGGTGAAAAGTGGACTATGGTAGAGGACTGCTTGTGAAGGACAGCCGCCTTGCCTAGTCTCTGACTAACTCTTCGGGGATAATAGTAGTGATTATATTATGTATGTATGTTTAAGCTGCATTAATTATGCATTTTAATATTGTGCTTTGAACGTTATTAAAACACATACTAATAGCTTCTAAATTGTGTTAACACATAATACAGGACAGATAACATCTGCCTTGTTTTAAAGGTTTATGTTAAAATGTGCTATCTTATAATTAGTATTTGTTATAGTTGAAGGTAAAGGTAGGTGTCCTTATAATAACGATTCTAAAATTAATTGTTTTCTACTCACGAAGTATTATCATTATCGTTTTACTAACAAGACATGAGTGTTACCATACCAAGAAATTGATAATGTGAATGTTCCCAAAAGTAGTGATATCGTCGGAAAATATTAATAAACAGCCATTCATAAGCTCGAGGAGTGCCCCCAATATTGTTTGTAGAAACCATTTGTGTTCCAAATGGTGGGTGAGCCAAAGGTTTCAGTTTTAACTGCACTGCTGGGCACAGGCCTCCCACGTGGATGATAGCACGTGGGGATATTGGGCCATAACTCACCACGCTAGCCCAATGCGGGTTGGTGGGTCTTAACGACTGTCATCTTACGGCAACAAGGACCAACAACGGCTTAACGTAGGTACCTACCTACGGAAGCACGGATTTAGTTTTAATACAGAGTAGTGTTTGGTAGGTAATAGACATAATTAGTATAATCCTACAACTGTTCCATCCTATTAAAAACAATGTGCTGCAGTGACGAAGGTTCCATACAACTCGTTTCCCACCGGCTTCCCTTCAGAAGTTTAGAACACAACCACTCTCTACTTGAATTGAGAAATGGCACAATCAGTAATTATAAAAGTAAATATATAAAAGAAACATTACAAAACGCCTACACTATGGACATTAAATCAACAAATTTGCTTTTCAACAACATATTGCTATAAAATAAGCCGCAGGCGCGATCGGCTTTTTGGCAGTTAAACTTCTGTACAAAATATCCGTCATGACGTCACATAAAGGTCAATAAACCTACCCGCGTATTAGCAGCCGGTAAGCCGTCTTTATCCGAGTTACTTGATAGAGAAAGTTATACAATTTGCGTGCGCGTGAGCGGGATGGAGGAATATCGTTTTCGGTTTGTGTTCTGTTGACAGATAATTTGACAATCAACATTTATCAAAGCAATAGAAGTGCTATTATGCTTGCAAGACACTGTTTCAATATCTCAGTGGTTACACGTACAGTAAAAGTGGACTGAAGATACATCTGCCTATACAAGACTGAAGCCAGGATGCCAATCACAGATTTTCGGTAAGGACTCAAGACTGCGTGCCCGCGCTCGGAGTAGGTAAGCATTTTTTTTGCTCCGGCTTACCTCTCTCAACATTTCACGTTTCGCCACTGATGTGCTGTTAACAGCATATTGTTTTTAAAACAAATAACAACTAATTGAAAGAGGAATTATAAAAAAAAATACATGTTAAGTTTGTAATTTACCCGTTTTTGTATGTGCAGCGGATTTTTATTACAGAGTTGCCTCATACAAATAGTTGTTCTTTGTACATAAGAGGGAAGCAAAATTCTCATACAAAACACAGAAAAACGACGTTTCGTAGTCCCCTGTTTCCTCCCTCAGAACTGGACCAATTTTTATTACTTTATTAGCATCGGTTATAGAAAGGGATTTTCTATGACTGTATGTTTAATATTTTAACACATTTATTTAATAACTAAATTTATCGAAATCATTTCGTTTTAAGGCGTCTTCAAAAACATTAAGTGGCTGGTTTAAAAAAAAATCAAACATACAGACAAAGAAACTCTCTTTCTTTTACCGATGCTGAGTAAGTTGGTCCAGTTCTAAAGGAGAAAACAGGGGACTACGAAACGTCGTTGTTCTGTGTTTTGTATGAGAATTTTGCATGCCACTTCGACGTAGTGTTTCCTCTTAAGAGGATAGCTTGGGGTTATAAACATATTACTAAACACGAATGTAAACTAATAATACAAGCAGCCGTATTCTTGCTACACGACAATTATTATCAATTAAACATTGTTGTACGGTTCCCTTGTTTGAATTGCAACTTGCAACGCGATAATGTTATGGTACGTCCATCGATACCTGAGTATGTTTGATCGACATTCGTAATCGGAAATATCGGTCGTTGGCATGTTTATATACTTACTGCTTGTAAATGTTATCAAAGCAATCAAGCAAAAAAATTATCATGATGTAGCATGGGTTGCTCGAATAGCGATTAAAATAAGCCAACGTTTCGCCGTGTCGCGTGCGGTGAAAGAATATTACCATCCCCTTTCTTACCCTTGGGTGTCGTAAAAAGCGACTAACGGGCTAAAGACTGCACATACATCCAACAGCATAGAAGGGCGATAAGCTCTCCACCGGTCACGCTGAGCATACATAATATTATGTGCAGTCGCTATTTGGTGAAAAGTGGACTATGGCAGAAGACTGCATTTGCGGTCCTCATTGCCTAGTCCTTTCGGGGATTATAGTCGTGATAATTAAGTATGTATGTATGTATGCAATTTTATCAAAAACATTCGTTTATTAGGAAACATGCTGAAAATAACGTTTTGTTCTGATTTTAGTGATATAAAGTCCACACAGGTACGGTTGCCAACTATACTGTTAAAAACAGTACCTATTATACTGTTTTTCACTATATTATACTTTTTACTGTTGAACCAAAATAAAGTATCCAAAATACTGTTTTAGTATCACTGTGCACGGTAAGTAACCGTGTAATACCTGTTCAAAAAGTTAAAAACTTGCAAACGTTGTCCGCGCAATGCAGCACAGCCATACTTGAATCTATAAAAAAATAAAAAAACTTACTGTCCATTTTTCTAAAATACTGTATATTTTTCTTCATTAGCAGCCTATAAACGTCCCAATGCTGGGCACAGGCCTCCCACGTGGACAATAGCACGTAGGGATATTAGGCCATACCACCACGCTGGCCCAATGCGGGTTGGTGGGTTACTACATATTATAATATTTTTTTTTTCTTAATATTTTTCTTGTCTTACATTAAAATACTTTATTTTTATTTTTAAAGTTGGCAACAGATTGGCAGTAGATTCAGATTTTACTTTGTTATCTTTTAAATTATAAGTTTTGACGTCTTTATGTGCATACATGTGGAGACTTATATTGACTAAACTATTTGACTTTGACTATCTCTGTAGGTACCTATCTACTTGTATCGAACCCATTTAAAAAAAAATCGATGATGAAAAATGATCGAAAACAATAACCATTAGAAAAAATACACTTATTATTATTATCCTCTTGGCCGCATGTGTCAAACTACTTCCGCATTACTTCCTGTTTATATCCGGTCTAGGTCTAATGACGATTTTCATGAAATTTTTATATGGAGACTAAGTATATAAAAAAATATATCACTGGAATCCTTATTAAATAAGCTATCTGGCTATGTATAATAAAGTATAGTTTGATGCTATATTAAATTGCAAAAAAAGTGAAAGTAGGTGAAAGTACTTTTTTTCCCTTGATTTAATATAAAATAAAAAATTTAATTATAAATAAAAGCATTTCTAAATAGGCCGCATTGATTAGAGCCTACTTTTTAATTATCCCTACGTTTCAAGTGGACAACAAAAAATAAGCTGTATAGGTCTAACGCCATAAAAAATTTATCGATCTTTTGCGAAAGCCATTACCGCGCGCAACCCGTGAAAATTACGTTAGACCGGGATAAAATGCAGACTATGCCACTAACAGACTTTCCTGCTATTCGTGAGAGAATCACGTTAACTACGATCCGTTGCACCGTTTTGCCGTGAATAAAGATAAACAAACACTAACAGATGGTTGTGTCAAAAAATAAAGTATTACCTACCGTTATTTACTTTTACTTTTGAGTTTAGTAGAGTTGAAACCGTTTCGATACACATTTATCACACAAGTATCCTATAACAGAAGACAACATTTTCCTTTTCCGTGCAGAGCGAGCGGTATCAGCGTCTCAGCGAAGTGCAACTTTAAATAAAAGGCACAACTTTAAATTTAAGGCAGAGAATCGAGAAACGAGAAACGCGCGTATATTTTTCGCTGCAATAAATACAAATATCGTCTGTTGAAGTTCAGGATTATTCTAAGGGGCTGATCTCACTGGAAGGCTAAGCGATAAATAATTTTAGTAGGAAATAAATTGCTTTTGGCACCTAAAAGCCTTTGCGTGAAACTTAGGGAACCCTAAGTTTCACGCAAACTGTAGTAATTGAACAATCCCCGCAGAGGTTTTCTAAACCAGTATTGTGTGTGCATGCGTGTGTACCTATGTCGCGGCGGGAAGAAATACTCATCAAATATATTTTTTTTAAACTCCGCCAATTCAATTAATACATACATAAGTACATACGTGTAATCACGACTATTATCCTAGAAGGGTTAGTCAGAGACTAGGCAAAGAGGACAGTAAAAGCAGTCCTCTACCATGGTAACCTATCATAAATTCGAAACTTTCCTGTACGATTTTCAATTGTTCGAAAACGGCACCTATGACGAAGTCAGATGGTTGATTTGATATAGTTTTGTTAATCCATAAACTTGTCATACCTACATACGTTTCATTTTCCAGAAAATCTTCTAGGTAGCCGATTAACAAAACTACTTTTTTTCTTTTAGAAGATGTTTTGCTTACAATAAATTTCATATATATAGAAATATTAAAAATAAGCGAAGAAACTGTTTTTTCTAAAATAACATAACCAGATTTCCCTTTTTTTTGTTTTTTATAATATAGGTAGGTCCTCATATTATTGAGTAAATAAACAAAAATGTCTTAAAAAGTTAATATTTTGTGTTTTTGGTAAGGTTGTGCTACAAGAGTCAGTGACAGAAACGAATCGCGGCAAAACCGACTCCACGTAGTCTTGTCTGCCCTACGCTAGAGTGTAAAAATTTAAGCCCGCGTATGGCGCGCAGGGCCGAGGTGGCCCGCGAGCTGAGGACCAGGTGGGTATAACGCCAGCAAGCCGAAGACGTGACAGAAGCCATGCCTGCTGCATGCTTGGTTGCATGCTGCATGCTTAGTTGCATGCTGCATGCTTGCTTGCATGCTCCATGCTTGCTTTAAACGTTACTACGATTACAAGTTGTTTAATGATATTATGGATTTCAAAAAATTGAAATGTTGTATTTTTATAAATATTGGAAACGTGTTTCTGGAAAATGAAACATCGTTGAGTGATTAAGATTGTGAAAAAAATAACAATTGAGAATCGGCATTTCAAAACTTTGTCAATTGTGTTTACGGTAAAAAGAAAATTATGGAAAACAAAAAATTACAAAACGTTTTCGGCCAAATAAAACACGTACACGAAAATTTCGAATTTATGACAGGTAACCCTCTACCATACAGCTGATAGATAATTGTATTTTGTTAGATTTATACAAAGCGTTGCTATTCGTCTCGTCACACTACCATGTAATGTATCTGTTTGTTATTTCTAATAATAAATAAATAAACCGGCTGGCCAAGAGTATTTCCGTATCCCGTTTCATTCACATTCACTTTTTTATAAGATTATTATTAATGTGCGTTTAACACATTAATAATAGTCCTGTTAACCCCTCCTGTTAATCTAAATGACTGTGTAGGAGTGGATTTACTTTACGTCAGTAATCTAACGGAGCTACGGGGACTGAACCACGATTTCTCGCGTTCAACCCGAACATCTATCCGCTCGGCTACCGACGCCTCAAAGCTTTAGATCCCAATAGCGAAAACCCCAAGGTACCTCTGTAAGCTTGAACTTTAAAACGGTCTAGTGTGGACGCACCTTTATAAACGCTCCTTTAGAGTTGTATTACGCGGGGAAATACAAGTAGACATGAAGGGTTTCCTTACGCCTGCCCTCTTGAATGAGATTTGGTTTTAAAGGAGCACAAATAAAACTAGCAAGCCGGTAAGATGAAGAATGAAAAAATAAGTTTGTATACAAAATACAACATTTAATATAACAAGTAATTAATAACTGTAGTGATAGATAATAACACAATTTACAAATAGATATAATAACAAACTTAAATATAACTTCGGAACAGCAAACCCTAAAAGCTCGTATAGTTCAGAAAAGATAGTCGTTTACTGCCACTTGTCGCGCGGCGCACACTTCTTTGTACAAATTCAGGTTTTTTTTTAAATCCTAGACTGGACAGGCCTTTAAAAGGTAACCCAGCAGAATCTTGACAACTGCCAATCGAGTCAGACGGCCAAAAGCGGCATATTTTGCTGCCTGCGCCGCATAATTCCCTTTTGATGCTAACAGCAATTTATTTGCAGCATTTCTTTGCTGAGTACATGAACTTTCAGTTTTGTACGGGCTTTCACTCAGCTTAAAATGTTTTCAATATTTTTTACGGAAGTTTTTTAAAAACTACTTTTTTATTAAGATCTACCTTTGGCAAAACTTTGCTATTCAGTAAAATGTTTTTAAGGATTTTAAAGGTAAAACCGACTGTTATGGTGCGTTCCTACAATTACTACAAACTTTATGATCTCTAATACGTTATTATAACAGCGAATAACATACGCTTTAATTAAATATCGCACAAGTTACTAGTATATTGTCATTCTTAATCTTTTTCTAGAAGTATATATTTGAAAGCTTGTTCTGCCACATAAAAATTTGAGACTTAAAATCTAAAAGACAAAAACAAATGCCCATCACAAATGGCTCTGCTGCCCGCTATTTCGCAACGTGTTCGAGTGTTTCTAGAATCATGTCTAGCGGTGCAACGTCATAATCAATTGTATCGTTCTGATGAATCTTGCGGCGGCTAATTAAGCTAGTACAATAATTTGGTGGCGTCCTTGTAACAGATACCCGTTGGATCAATTGAGCGTGGCATATTATTAACATAAAACGCACAGATGTCGCGCTGCCTGGCTGCGGCTGCGTTATTGAAATATTATAACTATAGAAACGACACTACGAAGCAAGTTTTTGCGCAATGAGTTGCGGCGACCCAAAGTCAGCGAACTAGGATTGATGAGGATTCTTACTTCTCTTCCTCATACTGTGGATAAAACAAAAATCGATGTTAAAAGTGCCATATATTCTCTTAATCATACTAATGATTTAATCGGAAGTTTATAGAAAGAAGTGGGTACTTTTTAACCCACTCTTCTACATCGAGATAAATTCCAATGACGGAATAAATTTGCTGTCCTTTTCACGGACACAAGGAGCGAAAGAGAAAAGTAGCTATGGTCTAAAAAGTTGTAGTTTTAACTTTTTATTTTGATATCTTTACTGAGATAACTTTCCACTGTTATGAAATTCCTGAACGCTGCCCCGCTAGGCTGATATAGAGCCGCGGCTCTATAAAGCGCGCTTTACTCCACACCACTCAAAACCTATATAATCCTCTTCCTCATTTGCATCCTCTGCATCCATTCGTAACATTTACTCTTCCACATCATTCCTATTATTCTTCATGAACCCTACTGCCCTACGCGTTGCCCGCTGTCATCTAGCTAAGCACATTTTTATATGGAATGGCTGCTTTAGTTATCCTCCAGAATAGTCTGCGCCTGCGCAGGCGCCGATGCGACGGGACGCGCCACCCGGAATCATGGCGGCTTAATCGTTTAATTATTCGTCAGCAATTCGAGCGCGTTCTCGTTGGTCAACAGTTATGTTTGAATAACATGTAATTGGTGAGTTTCACAACATTATGGAGATCGCAATGTCGGTATTGTATAGCGCTCATCGTCATTAGCAACATATAGGTACCTGGGTTACTATGTAATTTCCCATACGAATTTAGCATAGTAAGATTAGAGTAATAGGTACTGCTTGTGGTACTGCTACTAATAAGAGTTGACAGGCTTTCCGCCTTTCCCATCATGAAATAGCATTGTGTGTATAGGGCCATAACACACTGCACTGGCCCGATTTGGTTTTGTTTTAGCAACTGTCATCTTAGTAAAAACAAGCTTTACTTGCAAGATGTAAATTAAAATTTATGGGAATTGTATAATAATGAAGGACATCGCATTTGGGTATATGTATATTTCTTAAGAATAGCCAAGGTTTCAACAAGGTATAACTAAAACGCGTTTGTAAGTACAAAGTTTATTTTAGCATTGAAAAAAATGCAAACATTACCTACATATTACGAAAAACATATCACCTTCCAAAGTGGACCATTAAACCGCCACTGAGGTGATTGCCCCGCACGGCCTGTAATGTAACCGATTGCGAATCTGCGTCTACCCCGCGTCCTTAAAGCTAAATGCGATTTATCGCAGTCGAAGCACGTCCCGATCAATTGTACGACGCCGAAACCGCCGGCGCGCGCCGGAAGGATGGCCCCCGGTGTGCATCACGGCTAGCTATAATGCATGGAAAACAGTACTTGTGTAATGGTATACAAAGTTTGTATACTATGTTGGCAACACTGGGGACGTGCGGCAACGGCAGAGGGAAATGAGACAGCTGTCAAGGTGACAGCTCACTCCTCTCAATAAATAAAAAAGGAAGTTTCTCCCGTGTTATTTTATCAACAACACGTGTTGTGAGACTTCATTTAATTTATATCTACCGTACAATATCAAATAATTATAATTTAAAACATTTGAAATCGGTTTAATGCTACACGCGATCGCTATTAATTAAGATATAATAATAAATATAAAAAAAGAAGAACCTGGCTTGCTGTTGAATTAGACAAAAATGACTAAATTACCAGCGATGTATTCAATATAAATTACTTACATGTTTATGAAGAGTTTGATTAAAGTGATAAACTTGGTCTGTAAAATAACAATAAATAAATTATGGTTATGAATATAAACTTTCGAAAATTTTAGCACTATAAGTATGGGTTCCACGTGTAGTACCAACCACATATTGATATATTTCTGTGGTACCAACTCTCATTACATAAAAACTAGTCTATAGGTACCTTAGAGCATGGTTGAATGCTCTAAGATAGGTACCTAACCTATATAAAAACTAGCGTACGCATTTAAAAGTCAAGTACAAGTATTTACAGGCAAAAGAATAGACATCCTAATCCTAACTACATATAGGTACATAGATAGGTACATACTCACGACTATTTTATTTATCCCCCAAGGTTTAGTCAGAGACTAGGCAATGGGGCCAGCCAAAGGAATCCACTGCCACAGCCCGCACGTTTCACCAAATAACAACTGCACATGTGCTCAGCGTGACAGTCGGTGTGCCTATCGCCGCTTTATGCTACTAGATATATGTGCAGTCTTTAGTCGGTTAGTCGTCCTTTACGACACCTAAGCGCCATTGGAAGAAATCGGTTTGGTATTATTCTCTAAGTAATGAGCCGCCTCCACACAGCTCATATTTATTTATGATGGACTATCTCACGGACTTGAAGGTACCGTCGGCAACGGCGCGCGACGTGCGAGCCCCGGCAAACATCTGTGGGAATGTCAATAAGCGACGGGCTCGATACGTACGCTCATCACGATAAAGCGGTACGGTCAACAACGCAGCATACAATTTTATGTATCAATTTAGGATGTTAAGCCGATGGTAAGTGTCAATAAAGCGGTAGTGGAAGCACGATTTGCCCGGAATCCTGTACCACCAGGGGGGTGTCACTCCGCAGTTTAGGTACGTTCATTTGGCGCGCCTCCCAGGCAGGCCGCCTAGAAGTATGGCAGTAAAGGTTGCCGCGAGCCATAGCACCGAATACCGAGCGCCGAGTCGCTTTACTCGTAATCCCTGCGCGCGCGCGGAAACCCTAGGCTTTGTGACGTCATGACGTCAAATCGATATCGAGTCAGCGTTGCTTAACGAAATATGAACGCTCGGGTCACACGATAAGTTTTAATTTTACTTGAAAGTCGTTAGGGAGTGGACCTTCTGCACCTAGTACTATTAGGTATTCTGTGGTACCACTTAGGAACTGGCTCTCTTATCTCTTAAATGTCGCAACACAACAATGCTATTAACCCCTCGAGGATCGTACAACCTGACACAATTAAAAATGAATTGTTTCGCGACCGCCGGCGGTCTTATGATCCTTGACCTATTAACATTTTTGTTATGGCGGCAGACTTTAGATAACGGTGGTAGCCAGCCACGCGGACTTAACAAGCCCTACCAACCAAACCAAATACACAAAATGTAGCCCCCGCTGGTAACGGAACCGGGACCTCCGGGTCTAAGACAGGTGGCTTAGCCACTAGACCACAGAGGCGGCTAAAAGCATACAGCCCCCCTTATGGAAGCGGCCATAGCCGCAAACCATGAACGCGCGAAACCGCTACGTGACACTGGCCCCATGTTGGGCGCCATTGTCACGTAGCGGTGGAACGGAGGAGTGACACTGGCCCCATGTTGGGCGCCATTGTCACGTAGCGGTGGAACGGAGGAGTGACACGATGAGTTCAGAGAGCTGAGTGTAAGTTCGTAAATGTGCTAACGTTACTATCGCGTTTGTGTTAAGAGTTTTGATTCTCGATCTTATTTACTTAACATTAAGATCTATCTGTCAAAATTTAACTCAAACGGTATAGTATCGTTTGCACATTTACAAACTTACACTCAGCTCTCAGAGGTATATTTCGATACTATAAAGGTTAGGTATATGAAGCACAATGTAAGCGTTAGTACACTATACACTGTGACTAGGTGAAGGTTTGAAATATTATTATTATTATCAGGACGTATGGAACTGTCCTAGTTATAATAATACACTATTCGCTAGTAACAATGTTTTCGTAAGGATAACAATAAAGAAGGAGCTCTTTCTGGCTCCGCAGATGGATTTGAACTGCCATTTTTTTGAAAACAGACAATGTAAGTAATATCTCAATTTTAAATTTAAAACTAGATATAAATAAATGTTATTCGGAAAAGAGGTCACAAAACCAACAAGGCTTTAGCTGCCTTGTTACACACTGGAAGCATCATGCGCGCTTTAAACTCTGAAACTAAGTTCTTATATGCCTATATGCCCTGTAATTTCGCTGGAACCAGAACAAGTATTATAAGAGCGCCGGCGGTCGCGAAACATTTGATTTTCAATTGTGTCTGGTTTTACGGTGTTCAAGAGGTATAACAATGATCAAAATACTCGTAGTCAATGAAATTTTCACATTTAAAATAAAATAAGTCATGTTTCGTGATCTTATTTTACAAATTTAATTCTACAATTTTTAAAAATTTTGTTGCCAGCAAATTACCTACTTACTTATCATGTGGCTTGACTTGAATCGTGTTGGTTTAACAATTTTTCTGCTGACTGTACAGATACCAGCAGATCGACATAACAGAAAAAATGTCGAATTTCTACATAAAAAATGTTGAACCTGTTGGTTTGCCGTATTGCAATATCGATTTTTGAAATTTGACAGATTTGGATATATTTATCTGCTGGCGTGTGTACTTCAAAGTTTCAAACTGACGTATCGTAGTAGGTACTATCTGTATTTTACAGGTGTGAAATAGGTTATGGCTTTGGATGAAACATGCTCCGCTCTTCTAGGGCTAGAATGGCTATATCAGTGTTCAGAGGAACCCATTACTTATATTGGTATACGTTTGTCTAACCGCTAGGCATTGATAAAGTATTTATCTTATTCGAAGGGAAAATTACGGATTTGCCGCACGATATTATCTTATCCCAAAAATTAAATACCTATCCATCCATCCGAACAATAAAAAGAACACGTTTAAAGTATGGCTAAAGATTCATTTTCATATACATACCTGCATACATATAATCACGAATATATTATCCCCGAAGGGTTAGTCAGAGACTAAGCAATGAGGACAGCCAAAGCAGTCCTCTCTCTACCATAGTCCACTTTTCACCAAATACCTATATAGAGACTGCACATGTGCTTAGCGTGACAGGTGGTGAGCCCATCGCCGATCTAAGCTGTTGGAAGTATGTTGCCTTTTGCGACACCCAAGAGATAGGGTGGTAGTATTCTTTCACCGCAACGCGACACGGTTTTAAATTGTATTTTTTTTATTATTGGCAACGGTTAAGCGCTTGGCCTTCATCTCACCGGATGGTAAGTGACGATAAGGCCGAAGGTGGAAGCGCGCTTCACCCGGAATGCTCAACCACTGAGGAACTGGCTATCTTATCTCAAACTGCCGGAACACAACAATGCTATAAACATCTTTGTTATAGCGACAGACTTAGATAAGAAGGTGGTAGCTAGCCAGGCGGACTTAACACCTACCAAACCGAGCACACAAAGATGTACCCCCGCTGGGAATCGAACCCGGGACCTCTGGGTCTAAAACCGGTGGCTTAGCCACTAGACCACAGTGGCGGTTAAAAAAAAACACGACTTTTATCCCCGAAGGGTTACTCAGAGACCAGGCAATGAGGACAACAAAAGCAGCTCTCTACCATAGTCCACTTTTCACCAAATAGCGACTGCGCATGTGCTCAGCGTGACAGGTGGTGAACCCACCGCCGCTTTATGCTGTTAGATGTATGTGGAGTCTTTATAGTCCGTTAGTCGCCTTTTACGACACCAAAGGGAGGTGGTAGTATTCTTTTACCGCTACGCGACACAGTTAAGTTTTCCCGCGTAGATTGTGATAAGCCACGATTGCCAACTCGGGTCGGCGCTGACTGCCTGATGCCGAGATAAAGAGCGCGATACAATCAGCTCTTTACGTGGTTCCGCGATAATGTGACGTAACGCAGGAAATTAATACGCTCACAGCTCGCCTGCTACCACGAGCGTTGACGGTACGCGGATACGCCGATCTTTTACGTCCACTGCGCTCCTTTTATGACCGTTGATTGAGGCTTTTGCTATGTAACGCGCAATAAAGTAGGAATTAGGGTTCTGCATCGCAAAACTGACAGTGCTCAGTGCCGAGGCGTCAGGATGTTTGGAGCCAAACTTGACGTGTTCGAGCGGTGTGTTGAACTTTCATAACGATTAACCGGCTGCTTCGAGACGATTAGAATCAAAAGTAGGTACTTATTTTGTTTGGGTACGATATTACTGAGTCACATTAAATATGTGAATCGTTTGTATGAGTTGCAGTGGTAATAAAATAATGAGCAATATTTAAAAAGAAGGAGAGTAAAAACACATCTATTCTCATCAACTTTTTTCCTAAAAAAAATTGTTTAAAATCGACTGTTTATTGCATTTCTACTTGAAGAATATGACTACGTATGCTTAGTTTATTGAAACAGTTTAAAACGTTATGATATTATAACTAGAGACGCACTGCAAAGAAATTTTGCGCACTGGTTTGCATCCTCAATAGTGCAGGTTGGTGGATTTGCATTCGTAAATTATATTATGTTAAAATATATGTTATAGTTTGAAGAATTGAAATCAACAAAAGTAATGTAAAGTAAAGCATGTATATACTGTCCCCATAATTAAAATCAAGTTGCCTCATCCATTGAAGTTAGAACACTAGAACACTTATATAGTAGATTGTTATACAAGGGGCTAAAATGACCCATTATATACGAGGTAGTTTTACTCCCGAGCTTTAGCGAGGGAGTAAATAGAAACCAAGTTCTAATGGGTTTTTAGCGCCGAGTGTTACACTCTGCTTTTCACTACGAATGCGAGAAAATAAAACAATCCAATACAATATGAATTGGTTTATTTTATTTAAAATTAACCCGTTAGTTGCTTTAACGACACCCAAGGGAAGATAATGGTTGGTAATATTATTTTGATGAGCCCGTCGCCGCTCTATGCTGTTGGATAGTAGATATATGCAGTCTTTCCATCTCTTCCCTTGGGTGTCGTCAAAGGCGACTAACGGACTAATGACTGCACGTACATCCTACAGCATAGAGCGGCGATGGGCTCATCAAAATAATATTACCAACCCGTCTCTTCCCTTCGGTGTCGTAAAAGGCGACTAACGGACTAAAGACTGCGCATACATCCAACAGCATAGAGCGGCGATGGGCTCATCAAAATAATATTACCAACCCGTCTCTTCCCTTCGGTGTCGTAAAAGGCGACTAACGGACTAAAGACTGCGCATACATCCAACAGCATAGAGCGGCGATGGGCTCATCAAAATAATACTACCAACCCCTTTCTTACCTTGGACGTCGTAAAAGGCGACTAACGGACTAAAGACTGCACATACATCCAACAGCATAGAGCGGCGATGGGCTCATCAAAATAATATTACCAACACTTCACTTTTCTTCGATTTGGTAAAAGGGGACTAACGGACTAAAGACTGCACATGCATCCAACAGCATAGAGCGACGATGGACTCATCAAATTAATACTACCAACCTCTCTCTTATCTTCGGTGTCGTAAAAGGCGACTAATGGACTAAAGACTGCTCATACATCCAACAGCATAGAGCGGCGATGGGCTCATCAAAATAATATTACCAACCCTTCACTTATCTTTGATTTGGTAAAAGGGGACTAACGGACTAAAGACTGCACATACATCCAACAGCATAGAGCGGCGATGGGCTCATCAAAATAATATTACCAACCCTTAACTTTTCTTCGATTTGGTAAAAGGGGACTAACGGACTAAAGACTGCACATACATCCAACAGCATAGAGCGACGATGGGCTCATCAAATTAATACTACCAACCTCTCTCTTCTCTTCGGTGTCGTAAAAGGCGACTAATGGACTAAATACTGCTCATACATCCAACAGCATAAAGCGGCGATGGGCTCATCAAAGTAATACTACCAACCCCTCCCTTCCCTTGGGTCTCGTAAAAGGCGACTAATGGACTAAAGACTGCACATACATACAACAGCATAGAGCGGCGATAGGCTCATCAAAATAATACTACCAACCCCTCTCTTCCCTTGGGTGTCGTAAAAGCGACTAACGGGCTAAAGGCTCACCACCTAAGCACATGTGCAGACTGTGCAGTTTTTTCTTGCTGAAGCGAGGTCTGTGTTGTCCATAGATTCAAATGATTACTAATTTTACCATAAACTTTAATAATAACTATCTCAAAAAGTTGTTGATATATGTAAACAGTAATAAGTCGAGTCTTTATTCATGATTATTCTACATAAGACTAAATACTTTTTCGTTTTTGTAGACTCATTGTCATGTAACAGACAAAATTTAAAAAAAAAAAACTTTTTCCCCTAGGGCGAGAAAAGCTATTTTAGCCCCGCTCTAGAACGCTACAATGACGGTCTTTTTGAGCAAGAGAAGTGAAAAAAATATATATATTGACTTTTCTTGGTAGGTAGGTTGATTTTCATAGGCTAGGCTCGTTTGTCAGTTTTGTGACCTCAAAGTCAATCGGGCTTGGGATTGTGATTGCCTGAGGGTTGCTACCCTTTTTTAGGGCGAATAAAGTATCTTTTCATTTTGTTAGAACAAAAATAAAGTCCTACATAGCATTAAAAAAAAGTATTTATTTATCCTTAATAACCTAATTTTGTTGCTCTTTGCGACATAACAAATATTTGTCTTTTACGTAAATAGTTTTACGTAAACAGAGTATTTTAGCGTACTTTATTGGTGACGTAGATTATAAAGTAGGTACGCCTACATGAAAAAGAGGACAATACTCTACTTTAAAGTACGGGTTTCAACCCTTGCTTACTCGCATTTGGCTAGCGTGATGATTATACCCATACCCATCTCTATATTGGGATACGACATTTTCAATAATTATAAATTATTTTAATATAATAATATATCTATGTATCTACGTAAGTACTTATATAAATAAAAATCAATTGGCACGAATGTTTGTTCGCGCAAGAATTATTTTTTTGTCGTGCTTCTAATTTGGCAGGTCAACAGTTGTATAATTTTTTTTGAGAAGTCACCGGTTAAGGGTTCCACGCGAAGGGATGAAGTGGCAAGCAGGCCTCTTGTAACACATAATACGATGTATAAAAATGCAATCAAATTACAGAGATTAAATGGCACCTTTTTTAATATACTTACAACCGCAATGCTACTTCTAAGGCCGACTGTACAAAGCTATGTTCTACAGACGCCAGCACTTCAACCTACTACAAAATGTCAAGCGTCAATACATTTTGAACTTTGTCACAAGGGATCTAAGGATAATTATCAATTGGAGAAATTTAAATTAAATTAATAAAAAATAAAATTTGTGTACGCTCACACCAATTATCTAGACCAAGATGAGTATTCTTTTGAAACTTGATAATATGGTAAGATAACGGATAAAAAATATACATACATTAACATAGAAAAAATACCCAGACCCGAAATCAATTTAGATAAACAGTTTTTCTCTAACTTGACCCGACCGGGAATTGAACCCGGGACCTCGAAGATGGCGCGACGCCAGACCCGGCGTGCTAACCACTCGACGATGGAGTGTCAATAGGATAAGTTACTGCAGTGCAGGGGGGTTACTCTGGAACGCAAACTCAATCTCAATACAATTCCAATGTGATTAATATGTATCGATATTGGGATAAGTAAAGATAATTCCGGAACGCCATCTCGATAATAATTTGTTCAATCAATTTCCACGCAATTTAATTCCAATGTGGCGCTATTGTCGCTTACAAAAGTGCCATTTGACATTTTTTAGTGCAATTGTGTTTCAAGAGTACCTAAGCCTTACTGGCAAGTGTACGAGCGAGAATGCGTGATGCACATAAGGTGCTCTACCTATTCGCGTAGGTGGTACGAGCCTGTTCTCCCACTCAGTTTGTCCGGCCACTCGATCCCTTAACCCTTTCACGGCCAATACAGTTGTAGGTAATTGCTTTTCAATCTTATACCAAGATCATAAGATTCAATATTTACTGGCAAAATTGCTACTACAAGGCGAGTAATTTAGTTGTAGTATAAGTACATTGCCTCGTTACCTTGCTTCTTTTAAATAAGCAATGTAGCGATGCAATGTATCGCTAGTAGACTAAATTTACTAGAGTGCAAACTAGGACTAGGCTTTATAAGGGAGTCTCAACTGGCTAACTTCGAGTTCAGAGCAGCGTTGCCAGATTTTTTTTTGTCAAGTCGGGATTTTGAAACTTTAAGTGAAAAAAGCGAGATTCTTTCGTCGAAAGCGGGACGTAGTAAAAAAACGGTGATTAATGAGAAGTTTTTAAATATTGCTCTTTTTATTGGAGTTTTAAACTATGTTTACGTGACAATACCTACGGCAAAATAATGACGGCAAAAATATGTGATACCTACCGAAATTTTAACTGATACATCTTATTTATGTTACCATATTTTATTAGAAATAAATTATGAATTATGTATTATTAATAGTTAGCAATAATAGCCATCCGCGCAGGGCGGGCGGCCAATCCACACTTCTCTGTGTCACCCGGCGCTTCCTCAGCACACTGCACGCACGGTCTAGTTATCCCAGAAAAATGGGACCGAGCCAGTCCCGATTTGATTTTAAAAAATCTGGACTACCCGTCAAAATCGGGACGTCTGGCAACGCTGGTTCAGAGACTTCGAAGTTTGATAAAACGTATACGATAAAACGAGATAATTAAATAATCGTGTCATGACATGAGTATTAAATTATCTTAGGGCCTTTATTCTGTAACGATTCCTTGTTTCAAAACCACGTTAACTCCTTTAAAAAGTTACGATATCTTCCCAAAAACGTATGCGTTTGACGTTTGTGCGCGGCAAGGTTTAGGTGTGGAATCTATAGATTGCGATACAGAATCAGGGCCTAGAACTGTATTCAGGGATCTGGTAATGAAGACCGCAAAAGCAGTCCACACTGCCACAGTTCACGTTTTATCAAACTTCTCTTATTTTTCTTCGTGTCTGAACTGACGGCGCGTGATCACATGGTGTTTCTTGTAAGGTGTAAGTCAAGCTGATGTGTGGTGATAGGGAACTACGATACCTATCGATTGCACCCCCATGTATGTTCGGCGATTTTTGGTAGTTTTTGAGCTATTTTTTTTTCTTCTGTATTTTATGACGAATGACTTCTTTTTTTTAAAGTAAGTAAGTATCTTATTTTTGCGTAATAATTATGTGCACTTTTTTCTTATACTTTAAACTGATGTCGTCATAAAATACAAAGTAAAGAAATAAATTATAGCTCGAAAACTATCAAAATGCTGAAAATACATGGGGGTCTAATAGATAGGTATGGTAGTCCCCTATCACCACGCAGCGGCCTGACACCTTACAAGAAACACCCTGTATATGTATGTGTAGCGATGGCTTGATTTCAATGACGGAGCTTTTGTTCACGGTAGTGTATATATTCTCTGCCTTTGCCCAGCAGTAGGACAGTATACAGGCTGTTCTTTACTTTACCGCTAACGTGAATTAATCGAATGGTGAATAGAACTTAATTGAAAGCTATGTTGAGTTAAGCTTCCAAATCTTTCGTTGAAGTATACCATCTAATAATCTGTTACTCCTAATTTCGTAACGAGAGGCAGCGAGCCTCGATATTCGCTTTCACATCGTCACTCTATTCAGCAATTTGTTTATTTTCAAAAGTCTGAATTAGCAATCGGACAAAACAATGTTCTTGTGTCACACTTATCCGAACCCAATCATTATGTAACGGCAACGTAATAAATAGGCAGATACTTAGTTTTGATTCGGCCATTTCTGTTAACTCACTAAATGGTTCGGTGATTAATAGATTATTACGTTTCGGACGCACACCCTTTTCTAATCGTTGTTGCTATTCTGTTGTAAGGTAATCGTATTCGTATTTCTTATTCTTTTTAATTTCTTAACGTAACGATGTTAATTAGCAAAATGAGGTGGCCATAGATTTGTTTGTATGTTGATTTTTGATTCAAAGTGTTCTCCAATCATAAGGGTGGACAGTCTCAAATAAGTCAGTCGCATAATAGAAACGGAGAATAGAAACGCCATAGTTAACTTTCCGCCGAATTTTCTCGGTACTGTGGAGTCTATGCTATGTTAGAGTACTGGCAGGTTCTACGTTGTAATAATTTATAAATAAAACTTTAAATGTGATTGGAGTAAGATATTAGAATGTCAAACGGGTTGTTAACGATCTGAAGTGCCAACATGGGTAGATTTGCTATGAGTTTTTTATATATTATGTTGTAATATAGCTTTGTAAATAAACGATGTACTTATATGTTCCCAAAGAAAAGGACAGTTTTAATTCCTAAATCGCCCCCACAACCTTTTCAGTACCTTATATCAGGTGTTTGGTAATAGGTATATAAATAATCCTCAACTATAAAGCCAAACAACAACTATTTGTTTGGGAGCAAAAAGTGCCAAAAAAAGCTGTCACATACATAACTGCAAATACTAAAGCTATCTAAATGAAATACTTAGGTACCTAGCTGTTTTTTTTTATTTACACATTGCATTATTATTACATTGCATTATTACTATTACACATTTATACATACAACATACATACATTATGTATACAACTTGTTAGTTAACACGAGGGACATATTTAATCCTATGGTAGTTTATGCCTGGGTAAACATAAACAAATAAAAAAATACTACTCGAAGCATATAAAATAATTCAGAAAATCAGTGTTAAAATTTCATAAATTTTTTCGTAATGTTTGGGCACCCTAGTGCTTTCGACTCATTTACGCGTATGGTATTGAATAAGTAGCTGTCGTGGTAGGTGTGACCCGTTTTTCCTTCATACTTGATCATATTTGATATTTTCCCGCGCTTAGTGTATACGCTAACATTATTTAATAGATTATTTAAGCAAAAAATTAAGATTTTTTTTTAATGAATCTGATGGGGTATCGACTACCGACTACCTAATGTCCTCCCTTAATATGTCCCTTGGTTTAACTAGCGCGCTGTATGTAAAGGAATAACATTGCCGCAGATCATCTTCAACAGGCAGACTATGAGCGGTATTGAATTCGGATTAAAAGTAGGGATTGAGAAAAAATAATTTCCTCCCATTTCGACTGTGGGCTAAATAGCAATCCCGTATCCGTCAGGCACAGGCAGATGGCGATGTAATAGATTCTCATTAGCGACGCTCTAGAGCTTGATTGAGAGCTTCACGCGAGGGTTGGAGGAGTTACGCTGAGCGCTCCAAAGCCTTTGATTCGTCCAACATCACTAAAGATAGTAAAACGCGATCGTACGAAATTCCCACACTTTACGTTTCGGCGTGTTCGTATACTACTTAAGTATTATTTACGCAGTAAAATCACAATTAAAGGTTATTGAGTAAAATGAACACCTGAGAAAACAATAAAATTCATTTTAAAAATTTCAAAAAGAATATTTATTTACAAGCTTTGTATTTGACTTCCCCTGTTTGTTAATGTGGACAAATCTTGCAACTGAATTTAAGACCAGTTCTTTTCAACCGATTGAGCTAAAATTTGGTATACTTATGTAAGTACGATGGCAATGCAATGTTATAACACCATTGAGCTGGTCTGATGATGAGTCTGGAGGTGGCCATAGTTATTCCTAAACGAAACGGCGGAATCGCATCGAATTTAGGTTCGTTGAATTTGTCTTTTCGAGAACTTTGGTGCTAGATATTGTCCAGGGTCCTGATGATGTAGTCGGGAGGTGGCCATAGGAACTCCTGAACGAAACGGCGGAAACTCATCGAGCTTGGGTTCGTTGGGTTTGTCTTTTCGAGCACTTTAGTGCTAGATAATGTCCAGGGTC
Source organism: Scoparia ambigualis (assembly GCA_963921215.1). Classification (NCBI taxonomy): domain Eukaryota; kingdom Metazoa; phylum Arthropoda; class Insecta; order Lepidoptera; family Crambidae; genus Scoparia; species Scoparia ambigualis. Next base: position 26,224,096 of record OY992501.1, on the reverse strand, counting down.
CTGATGATGGAGTCGGGAAGTGGCCATAGGAACTCCTGAACGAAACCTCGGAAACTCATCGAGTTTGGGTTCGTTGGATTAGTCTTTTCGAGGACTTTAGTGCTAGATGACTCTAAATCCAATACTAAAGAGTAAAAAATAAATTAAAAAAAAACTTTTTTTTAAAATTATTACTTGTTAAAATGCGCTAGAAGAAAAAAATAAACTTTACTATCAACTTATAACGTCGTTACATAATTTTTATGGCATAAAAGATTGACGCGAGATTATAAACAAAAAAGTAAATTAAATAACTTGATGTGATTCGTTAAAATTTTCAATCTAAGTATAGTTAAATACGAGTACTTACATATTCTCGCGACAACCTTTCAAATCATATAAATTGTGTAACGACGTTATAAGTTGATAGTAAAAGTTATTTTTTTTCTTTTTAGCGCATATAATTTTCTTTGAAGTTTAAGTTCTTTCATATGTCTATACATACATTAATCTGATATAATTTTTTAAAGTAAAATCGATCCTAATCTACTATTATCCCCGAAGGATTAGTCAGAGACTAGGCAATGAGGACCGCAAAAGCAGTATCTACTCTGCCATAGTCCACTTTTCTCCAAATAGCGACTGCACATGTGCTCAGAGTGGCAGGTGGTGAGCCCATCACAGCTCTACGCTGTTGGATGTATGTGCAGGCTTTAGTCCGTTAGTGACATTTTACGACACCCAAGGGAAGAAAGGGGGTGGTAGTATTTTTCACCGCTACGCGACACAGTTTATCCTACTCTACTACTATAATAGTAAATAATTACGATAAAATATATACAGGTAAAACAAAAACAAATCAGAAGACCTAAATATATGAAACAGCTGCTTTTTTTTCGCAATTTCAGATTGCTTGCATACAAATAGTGGTTCTCTGCACTTTGTAGGATACCTATACCACAGAATAAGTAATAGTACTACCGTCCTATACTATATAGTCAAACATCCGGTAGGTACTAGTATACAGCATTGCACTATATAAAATCATTTAATAGACGTTACATTTTAAATAGCACAATATACAGGGTTAATTTTGGAATCCCCCCCCTCCCCCCCCACACCACAACCTATTAATGAAATAAAATAATCGATATTTTAATTTTTTGTCTCAACTTTTCCTAAAGAAAATTAAAATTATTGTCGCAGTGAGCGCACGCACCTAGCAATATAGGATATAAAAAGCAGGGAAAAAATTGTATTCAAAAAAAGAAAACATTCATTATTTTTACATGAAATATTTTTTGATTCCTTTTTTTACCCCATGTTATTGTTTGCTTTTGGCGGGGGGTCAATTTAACCCTGTATATGGAGAGTATGGATGAAAATGTTGGAAGGGGCAGGCCTCGACGCACGCACTGGATCAAATCGGGGAAGTTTTAAAGAAAGGTCAGGTCAAGAGTACCCTAAACCGATGAGCGTGTATGAAGAGATTAATGAAAGTAGATGAAGCGAAAGAAGTCTGTAAGGATCGAAGCAATAAAAAGGCGTAATATATGTACATATTAATACAAAACAAATTTTAAAAAATCTTCATTTTTTCTCTCACATAGATATTACGCACAGCTAAGTACATTTAGAAAAATCTTAAAGTTAGTTCTAGGAGACTGTATGACAGATAACCAGCCTCTCTAACTCTGAACCGGGTGTTTATGGTCAAAAGACTTACCTCTCTATTGTTTTAATTAAAAATATTTACACTTATTTATGTGAGTAGATATATTTGGAGGTTCATTGTGCGACAGATAACCAGCTTCTCTAACTCTGAACCGGGTGTTTATGGTCAAAAGACTTACCTCTCTATTGTTTTAATTTAAAATATTAACATTTATTTAAGTGTTTAAGTGTTTGTGTGTATTTGGAGGTTCATTGTGCGTGTTGTGTGTGTATTGTACGTGCAAGCAACACAACAAAAAAAATACAAACGACTCAGTTACATAAAATATACATAAACTGCAGTACTCAGCAGTTGTTATTGCAAGTTTTATAGCACGATTTTATCGCGAGGCAAATCAGAAAGTCATATTGCTCTGTAGCTCTATGATTTATGGTAATATATTGCTGGCGATATCTCACTCCGCGTCAATAGTTATTGGCTATTGGAGGCGAGCTGATAAGACGACTATGCAGTCTAGGACGCCGGGCACTGCCGACCACAGGCGTAGACAGTGTTAGTTAGATACTAACTAATAGCTTACATTAACCCAGTGTTAGGCGGTTCAATGATTTTAGAACAAAAATAACTTTTCTGACAGTTTTCATACATGTTATTTATAGGCGGAAGTAGGCTATAAAAGCAGGGCAGAAACTGCACAGCTTTATACAGAAGTAACGACATAACGTTTTACACAATAATATAAAACCTCCGCTGGGAATCACATCAATCTCCTATAGGTCTGGGACTAACACACTGCCGTAAATGAAGCAGAGCAGGATCGTAACATATGGTAAGCTGTCTCATGTCTCTGTCTACCCCTTCGAGCGTAATGTAACATTAAAAGAACGCAACTTTTATTTTTTTAACCAGTCCGGATGTTCCTATAGTTAATAGTTATGGAGGAGACTAGCAAAACTACTATCATGTCTATTTTTGACATATCGTGTATATGTCGCAGTCATATGATAAAAACAGAGATTTGGTCAATTCCCTAAGTGATATGATCAAATCACGATGATGTTAAAATAACAACACGATTTTATCATTTCCCTAAACAAATCTAGGGATTTGAACACCACTAGAACATAAATTGCCCTACTCCTGTAGGTCACGTGATAGGTTACAAATCTATGACAATCGTGAAGCGCAGCGTAGCGATTGTCTTGAATTTCGAGGTTATTTTTTTATTAGACAACAGAAATACTAGCTGCCCTACTCCTGTAGGTCACATGTTTTTGGTCATTTCACGGAACCAGTTCTGGTAAGTATATGTTCAAATCCCTAGCTTTATTTAGGAAAATGATAAAATCGTGTTGTTATTCTAATATCCTCGTGATTTGATCAAATCACTTAGGAAATTGACCAAATCTCTGTTTTAATCATATCCCTGCGACATAATATGTCTATATCTCTATATTATAGACATAACACAAGAAAGGTCGAGAAAATTTTCTCGCGTTACGCATGCTAGGCCTATTACTTAACTGGTCTCTTATCCCAAGTTTCTGTTCGTGTCAGTATTTCAACAAAAAAATAATGATCACTTATGTGAAAAAACACAGATATGTAGGCATCTACATAATGATAGAATTTTTCTGTGTCTTGTGGTCTCCTCACTTTAGTCGTAGTTACTTATTAAGGCCCTAGTAGACATTGGCGTATGTTGGCCCACTGATGCCGGCCATCGCCATTATTACATCTATGCGGGCAATTTGTCGATCTACACAATGGCGATGGCCGGCAGTGGGCCAACATACGCCAATGTGTACTGGGGCCTTAAAGTATTGGCTATAGCCAATACTTTAAGGCCCCAGTCACCACTCCTTTTTTCTAGTGCTCTATACTAACTGTCAACGTCAAATTTGACAGAATCGAGCATAGACTATGCGATATTTTGCGATAACAATACATATGATGAACCACAGAACCGAAATAACCAAACTTGTTCATACTAAAGTAGTCTGTAAGTCTATGAAAACACGGTACAAAGTCAAGTGTGTTTTTGTGGGTGCGGTCTCATGCGACCGCTTGGTGTTTCAGGGGCTACAGCTACCCTGATTGGAACTGTCCATCTTACATACGTAGATTCACGACTTTTATCCCCAAAGGGTTAGTCAGAGACAGGCAATGAGGGACCAAAGAAGCAGTCTTCTGCCATTAGGGTTGCCACCCGTACACCAAAATAGAGTATTGTCCTCTTTTTCATGTAGGCGTACTTTATAATCTACGACACCAATAAAGTAGGTACACTAAAATACTCTATTTACGTATAACTATTTACGTAAAAGACAAATATTAAAAATACACAGGACAAATAAATAAATACTCTTTTTTATGCTATGTACTTTATTTTTGTTCTAACAAAATGAAAAAAATACTTTATTCGTCCTAAAAAAAAGTGGCAACCCCATCTTTAACAGCGATTGATCACGCTCACGAATTCTCTTTGCTCTGAGCCACAAGAGTAAGTGTTTGCAAAAAGCAAAGTAAAACATTTAATCTCACTCATGGAAAGTTTCTTACCATCGGTAAGTAAGTATACCTCTTTCTCCTGTCTGTGCTAAGGAGGGAACCACGAGAAATAACGTAATAGACAATGATAGAATTAGAGCGTTCCCCCGCTTCCGCTCGGTGCATAGGTCAGCCTTTAGCGGTTATCGCGGTGAGCGAGTCCAGTGATCGGTGCGGTGCGGTCGTCGCCCTTGGATAACGTGGGCAAACTAGCTTATCTCCCTAGTTATAGGTATTATGTAACGCTTGCACAACGCACTTGCTAGATATACTAGATGCCTAGATGTCAAGCTAGCTTGCATCGATACGGCGGTGATTGCGTAACAAACAATATACCTACTTAGGCTTCAATTGGCTAACGCTAATGTTTTATTTATTTAAGAAAAACAAAATGTACAAAAACGGACTTAATGCCAAATGGCATTCTCTACCAGTCAACCTTAGGGCTAGGCAGAAAGAGTTGTAGGCGGTGCTATACAAAATCTTGTGAACTAACAAATAAATTACACAAATCAACATAATTATCATTACCTAATGCACTAACAGTGCACTTTGAATAAGCGCTGTAAAGGCAAGGCATCTACTACGTAAAACGGGGGTAAAACATTGCACATGTTTTAGTAGTCTTTTTTACGGTTAATTACAAGTAAGTAAGTTTACTTTATTTTTTATAGTAAAAAAATATATTGCATTTTTATTCGCTCTTTTAGTAACCTGCCTATGTGTACTTTTCATGTGAGGAAAGTTTTTTATTAATAAGTAAGTAAGTACTTCTTTATAAAACAACTAGTAAGTAATGTTATTGTGAGACTAGTTTTTTCTAATTCTCCTAAATGTAATGTACTCATCAGATTATCCTAAAATAAATGTATTCTATTGACTATGTAGCTACTATTATTCGGTAATCCTTACCCTGCCCAACCACCCGATAAGGACACTTGATCTCCGTAATTGCTACTCGCGGTTATTAGTATTAAGACACATTAGGCAATGTTATTAATTATCACACGCTGTTAGCACGGCGCGCGTCGGTCGTCGAGTCATTACCTAAGCTAGGGTTGAATAGATAGAGTTATCAATAAAAGTATGACGGTACACTTAGACAATCACTCAGTTGTAAAAATAAGAATTTTATTAGCCGATTGAGCAGTGTGTAGCAGAGCAGCTCACTAAAATAATACGAGTAGCCCCCTTTCTTCCCTTGAGTGTGTAAAAGGCGACTAACGGACTAAAGACTGCACATACATACATAATTTTAATTTAATCTGTATAATTTAATTTATTTAATCAGAGTAATTTAATTTAATCTGTTTAATAATTCTGTTCCATGAAGAAATGAAGAATGAAGTGGCAATTGTACTAGTACAAGTGCTGGAAATTTTTAAATATTATTGCTATGTACATTTTGCTGTTGGTGTTCCAATAAATAAATAAATAAATACATGCAACAGCATGAAGCGGTGACGGACTCAGTATATGTGTTTTGGTGAAGTTGTATTTTGGTGAAATCTGGATTATGGCAGTGGACTCTGTGGACTGCTTCTACGGTCCTCATTGCTTAATCTTTGACTAACCTTTTGGGGCTATATAGTTTGTGAAACATATGTATGTAGTTACAGAGTAGTACCATGTAGTAAGTACTATTAGTTATTCTGTGGCAGGGTTGACTGATAAATCAAACTGATTTAAATCATGATTTAAATCACTGATTTAAATCAGGTAATTTTATAAATAAAAATCATTGATTTAAACTAAATTAAATGTTATATTATCTTTAATGAAAATAACAATAAATAAGTATACTTAGTAGTTATTAACAATAAAATACTGTCAAAGGGCTTACACAGAATTAACAGTCTCAAAAAATAAAATAAAAAAAGACTTGCATGCATACCTACTACATGAAATTTGTCTTCAACTGTAGCAAAACAAATCAGAAATCAGTCTTGTAAAGTTGGATACTAACAATAATTGGTCAAGATTTATCTATATTAAATTTTAATTTAATTTAAAAAATCAACAAATTTTAAAAAATTAATTTTATTTTACCTTATAATTTTAAAAGTATTTGTGACATACAGCTTATTCAATTGTCAGTAAGTACTAATAATAGTATATTTAGTTTTGTCACATAAAAAAATCAAAATCAATAAAATCAATAAAAATCAATAAAATCATGATTTTTTTAAAAAAACATGATTTTTGCCAACCTTGTTCTGTGGTAGTATACAGAAGTTTTTAAACTGTCACATTCTTTACTTACTACGGTTATTTTATGTCTATGAGTATCCGATTAAGTGCGGAAATTACTTTTTATTATTATATCTTAATTAATGGCTATCGCGTTTAGCATTAAGCCAATTTTAAGTGGTATATATTTTTTAGGTACATTTAGTATTGTACGGAAGATTGAAATAAAATGGAGTCTCACAACACGTGGTGTTGCTCTAAGAACACGGGAGAAACTCCCGGAAATTACTTATCAATCCCTCTGCTGTTTTGCTAGAGTTAGTTTGTTATAATGAGTCAAGAGCTCAAGTCAAATTACTAACTCTAGTAGGCAAAACAATAGATAGATTAATTAACAATTTTGGCCGATGGACATTGTCTGTGACAGTGACATTTGAATACTTACTTACAACAAATAAAAATAATACCAACACAAGTAATGTACTGTCTCTCTTTTTAACCGACTTCAAAAAAAGAAGGAGGTTCTCAATTCGGCTGAATTTTTTTTTATGTGTCTCAGAACTCCGTCATTTATACACCGATTTAGAAAATTCTTTTTTTTATTTGAAAGGATATACTTCCAGATTGGTCCCATTTTTATCAAAATCCAGTTCTGATGATGGAATCCTCAAGGAATTAAAGGAACTCATCAAATATTGTAGGCATACCTATAGCGATTTTGGTATTTTCAGCAAAACTTCAAGCATTTTATAAAGAAATATTGTTTTTATAAAAGTCATAGATAGGTTATCTGACACATTAATGCATTTAGACCAATGTCAGACCATTGTCTGACACGCAATAAAACTTCAATTCTCGACAGTTAAAAAGTTAACCGGTACGCATTATGCTGTTTAGTGTCACACTTAACTTTATCTACCTAAAACGCAACTAATTCGAAACCAGACCAATATATAACAACAGTAGGTACAGTTTACTTTTAAAATTAATCTTCGCCAAAGCAAGTTTCCTTTTCACCAACAACAATAAACGTATGCAGGTGAATGCGGGCATTTCACAGCAGAAAGCGCTGCGCGGGCGCACGGGCGCGCCTTGCTATAAATAGTGGCGGGTAAAAATAGAACGAGGCGTTCCACGAACTTCCGTTTAGAGCTAAGGGAAACGGCCATATACGAAGTTTTTGCATGCCAGCGTTTGTATTTTTAAACCGTGTTGCGTAGCGGTAAAAGAAACGAACCACCTCTTCCTCTTCTCTCTTCCCTTGGGTGTCGTAAAGGCGACTAACGGACAAGAATGCACATACATCCAACAGCATAGAGCGGCGATGGGTACACCACCTATATCGTTGAGCACATGTGCAGTCGCTATTTGGTGAAAAGTGGACTATGTATGGCAGAGGACTGCTTTTGCGGTCCCCATTGCCTAATCTCTGACTAACCCTTCGGGGATAATAGTCGTGATTAAAATATGTATATATATATATATTTCTAAACGCGGGCGGCGCGGCTTTCGTCCCCCACTAACGCTAGTAGTAGGCCCCTCCACCTCCAGACCAGCGCCGCAGCGGCTTAATTTCGCTGTAGCACGTGCTGAGGCTGGGGCCTAGTTGGCCACACTTTGTCGTTTGTTTTTGCTGTGTATTGTTATTGTTTTTATCGTATTTTCGTCCTAAATGTTATGTTATAGGAAATTTGCCCAAACACAGTTTCAATATCTTTCATCGTATCTTTATAATAAATGTAATAAAACTTTGCAAATTTACTCCTTAACACAACGTGAATGCAAGACAAAAGTTACAGCCTGGCTAAAAACCTTAGATTATGATAATACGGAAATTCTTTTGTAAACCGGATATTTTATCTAATAGATGAGTACCTACATACACACCCATACACACTCACACACACACTCCCCTTATACGCACACACGCACTTATTGTACCTTGTTTCATCTCTATCTATAAGTAGAGTGGCCTCTTCTGGTACAGGTGCCCCCCCTAGGTCAACCCTTGCATTTTGTTATACATTGTGATTTATGATGAAACAAAAAAAAAATTGTATTTGTATTTTTAATTTCTTTTTTCATTTACATTGTTATGTAATTTTATAGTGTGTGTCAATAAATGTATTTTCTTTCTTTCTTTGTTTTAGTATGAGCTGTGTGGCGGCGGCTCACCTGGAAAGCCTGCTGTGGTCTCTGTCTACCCCGCCGGGAAGAGTGCGTGATGTGTTATGTATGTTACCTATGTAAGTATCTATGTCCCAAACCATCTCTTCTCGTAGGTGTCACAAAAGGTGACCAACCGACTTAAGACTGTTCATACATCCAACAGCATAAAGAAGCGATGAGCTCACCACCAGTCACGCTGAGCACATGTGCAGTGGTCAATTGGCGAAACGTGGGCTGTGGCGGGCCACTGCTTTTGCGATCCTCATTGCCTAGTCTCTGACTAACTATACGTATGTGCGGGATTCTTTCGTCGAAAGCGGGACATAGTAAAAAAACCGTGTATTATAGGAAGTTTTTAACTATTTATCTTTTTATTTGAGTTTGAAATTACGTTTACGTGACAATAGATATACCAATAATAGCCATACGCGCCGGGCGGCCGGCCAGTCCACACTTTTCTATGTTACCCTCGCGCTTCCTCTGCACACTGCACGCACGGTCGAGTTATCCCAGAAAAGCGGGATTGAGCCTGTCCCGCGCGGGACATTTCATTTTGATTTAAAAATCGGGACGCCCCACCAAAATCGGGTCGTCTGGCAACGCTGCCGCTGCCATCTATAAGTAATACAATTATGAAATGATTGCCCATTATCAACATCTCTCCGAGTGTTATTCCGTTTACTCACTTACACACACACTCATACACTTGCACACGCACACACGTAATAAGTAACAAGCACATGCACAACGGCCGGCTATTTACAGTTTTAATCGTGTTCGATTGGGTATGTAATCGGACATTGGTTAGCGTATTGTTTGATGTATGGGAAAACGGTATTTTGTACAAAAGCTACTGTAACTGGGAGCTTGTTGACGGCCAATCTCAATTAGCCAAATCAAAATAGTATGCTATCAATATTCAAACAGTTAATACTTAGTAATAACTTTTGTTTATATAGCGGTACATAGCGGTATATAGCGGGGGGCCGCCATGGCCCCCCGCGACTACGTCTGCGTGGAGCCCGTAGCACAGATTAAAGAAGAGTTCCCGTAGTAGGTACCCCGTGACGAATATCCAAAAATTTCCTTTCAAACAAACCTTGTCCTGGCAAAAAAAGAATTGACCATGCAGGTATATAAGGTGACTGCTAGAAACCGCAAGAACCTTCAAGGGCTGGTCAGGTCAAGTGTTGTAAACATGACAAAAATGACAAAAAAGAAATTCGTGCTTTTTTCACTTTTAATTAAATAATTCATTTTGTGAATTTTAATTGGATAGTCTTTGGGTGTCTAATTTAATAACATAAGAAATATAAAATGAAAAACAATTCAAAATAACGATTATTTACAACGCGCGGGCAGCGGCCGTTGACCCACACGTCTGTTGACCCATCCGCGTCAGCTGGGCGATAAGTACCTACGTTAGTCTGCAATGAGACCTCATTTTCCTGACCAGTCCTTGATGTTTTTGCGGTTTCTAGCAGTCGCCTTATATACAGTCGTTCTGAAGTAATGCGCGTACAAACATTTTTGCAAATGAGTTTTATTAATAAGTATAAATTTTTATTTATTTCACGAACAATTGTTACACTCATTCGTTCTTATTTAGTATTAAGTAGTACAATAGTTAGTCACAAACTCATAACATATTAATTATCATCATGATTCAACATCATCATAAGCAGACACTGAAGGATGTAGGCCTATGATGTATGTTTAGAATAAGTGGTCAAGCGCTCGATCTAATAGGTATTGATCCTGGCTTCTATTCCCTAGGTAGGGCAAAGGATTTTTCGATTCATAGCCCGGTACAAATATCTACCCCCCCGCTGGGAATCGAACGTGGGACCACTTTGTTAGGAAACCGGTGATATAACCACTAGACCACATAGGCGGTTAAAATCGAAATGTATTCGATATCGATTTGCATGGTACTGAATTATCGCTAAAATTGAAATAACGATACAAATTAGTAAGCTTAAAAAACTGTTTGTCTTAACGAAGGCGCTACAAGCATTTTCCTTTCCATTACTCCTTAGGCACTGCGCAAACGCAAACAGTTTCTGTTGCCTATGGGATACCATAATACGAAAACGCACGATTTGCAGTGCGTTCAGTCAGTTGCCGCTATCAGACACTGCAACCGCGTTTTTGTATATGATGGTATCCCGTGTCGAGTTTACCTACGTTTGCACAGCGCTTTTTTCTAAAGTATGGCTTGGTGCGGTTACCACATTCAGCCAGTGACTTAGCCAAGTAAAAGAGATAATAGCAAACATTTTCTTTGCAGATACTAGATGCTAGTGATAACATGAATGTTTAATAATGGTAAATGATGTTCCCCAAACCACTTGAGTTTCAGTAAAGATGTGGGACTTTACGGAGATCTCGCACGGACTTCTTGAGAGAATTTAAAAAGTGATGTTCATTTTCCCGCTTCGAACGAGAAGTCCGTTCCGCCTTTGGCTGGTTCCTAAATCCTAGCGTGGCCACGTTTGGGGCCAGCGTCGGTCGCCGCGCCGCCGCCCGCCGGCCGCCCGGAAGCTCTTCCGGCATCGAACGCGCGGGTAATAATGCATTTTGTTTCTGACACCACTCTTCCTCCTCAGCCTGCCAGAGAGCCGAGTCACAGTTGTGTATGTGAGCATATAATGTTGCACCGAGTGCTAGTTCCATTTAACACGTATATTTTAGCACGTATTTAATTGTTTTATGTTAACACTGCGCTGCTCGTATGTTTTAATTTTTTTAATTTATATATTTTTCTATGTAACGTAAACTCTGAACTAAGTAAGTAAGTATCTGTATTTTTTAAATTAGTTTCAGTCACTAGATAATAGATAAATCGCCCCATACAGATCTTCAATTGTAGCATAGTAGTATAGCAGCTGATCTTTAATTAATATGCTAGCCATAACCATTGGCTGCTAGAAAAATTAATTATAACAGACATACCGAATTGTACACAATTATAATATATTAATTTATCTACATTAGAGATTTTCTTAAGGAATCGATAAGGTTTTTGTTTATAACTAATTTTTCTAACAAGTTTGGGTTTTCTATGATTATCGAGTGTCTCTCGTCACTTTTTTCGTTGTGGTCCGCCGACAGCTAAGGTTTTTATTTCTGAAGCAATTTACGATAGTTAATTTTTTTGCAATAGCTCGCTCTCTACATGTGGTCTGTGCTCTCTACTAAGACTTTATCTACGTATGAGATATTTATATAAGAATGGCACGGTACTATATCAATGACGTGCGCAAATTCAGCCAATCAAAGCTGAGTGGTGTCGCGCACTCGACTCTAAAGTGTTAGATGACTTCTTCGAACTATCATCGAGTAATGGAGCTGGTCTAGTTACGGAGCAAACTACAGTTGAGTACTTGATTTGTAGCACGAGGCCGGCAGGTGATCTTGTATTGTCTTATGAATGAGACTGTTGCGTGTTTTAGACAATACGGTGCGTTGGAAAATTACGACAGTTTCGGATCCGGTGTACACACGCCAACAGATCAACCTATACACAACTGTCAAAGTTCTCCAATGGATATTGATCCTTACGTCTTAAACGATGAGGTTGATTGTACGTTTATTTTGTTTTATTATATTGAAGAAATTTGTCATTTTGTGGTAGGTTTAGCGTCTATACCTTGGCTCTAGCAGGTGACGCGCTATACTATTATGAGATCGAGAGGGAACGCTTCCTCTTATAACATGGCATTAACGCACTACTAACTAAATAAAATACATGCAACATCTCGAAAAATATAGAGATACTTATGAGTATATGTAGTGCCCCAATGTTTCTTAAAAAGCAATGTTACTATTTATTTGTTTCATAAAACACGATCGCTTCCTTCGTTAGATAGACAAGTCGAACGCGTAAAAAACAGTTTCGACGGTGTGTTCAATCAAACAAATATAACTTAACCCTGTCGCGTAGCGGTGAAAGTTACTACCTACTACTTACCGGATTAACAAACCGCGACTAAAGGACTAAAGACTGCACATACATCCAACAGTATAGAGTGGCGATGGGCTCCTGCATGTTACGCTGAGCACATTAGCAGTCGCTATTTGGTGAAAAGTGGACTACGGTAGAGGACTGCTTTGGCTGTCCTCATTGCCTAGTCTCTGACTAACCCTTCGGGGATAATAGTCGTGATTATATGAATGTATGGAATGAAATTCGTTTGCGCGCCGAATTGATGTCAGTTCAATTTGATTTATGTGCCGAGCGCTGAAGCTCACTCTACACACGTTGCGAGTTTCGGCAGCGATGCAAAGGCGGTACAGTCGCGATGCAGTAACTTCGAAAAACTATACCTTAGATACACCATATCAAACAGAATAATCCTCAAAAAGTGGCTTGAGTTGAGTGGCAATCGTATGTCAAAAAAATAAAAAGAAAAATATTTCAATGCCACATACTTACTCAATTCAATTTAAACAACCTTATTTATAATTATTGCAATTTGCACATTAAACAGTATGGAACTGATAATTTCACTATCGTAATAATAACATAGATGACAATCAACACTTTCGTTAATTTAAGACATTATATTACTACGTGCAGTTACAGTGCTTATTCTATTATACTTACCTATACACTGCTTTGAGTAGACATTTTCGAAGCATTCACGCCGCTGTTATACCAAGGTTTAGTTTATCGAAGTTTAGTGACCACCGGTTTCAGACCAAGAGGCACAGAATACCAGAGGTCTCGGGTTCAATTCCCAGCGAGGGCTACATCTTTGTGTGCTCGGTTTGGTTGGTGGTACAGCTGTTAAGTCCGCCTGGCTAGCTACCACCATCTTATTTAAGTTAGTCGCCATAACGATGATGTTTATAGCATTGCTGTGTTCCGACAGTTTGAGATAAGTTAGCCAGTTCCTCAGTGGTCGAGGATTCCGGGTGAAGCGCGCTTCCACCTTCGGCCATATCGTCACTTACCATCAGGTGAGATAAAGGCCATGCGCTTACCCGTTTTAGAAAAAAAAGCAGTAGCGATGCAGCCGCTAGTTGGCGCCGCTAGTAAACTCGCGTTATCTATCATCGATATGTCGCAGTCATATGATAAAAACAGAGATTTGGTCAATTCCCTTAGTGATTTGATCAAATCACGGAGGATGTTAAAATAACAACATGATTTTAAAATTTCCCTAAAAAAATCTAGGGATTTGAACACCGCACTAGAACATAAATTGCCCTACTCCTGTAGGTCACGTAAAAGGTTAGAAATTTAAAATAATCGCGAAGCGCAGCGTAGCGATTGTTTTCGAGGAATGAATTTGAATTTCGAGTTATTTTTTTAATAAACAACAGAAATACTACTATACTACTCCTGTAGGACACATGTTTTTGGTTATTTCACGGAATCAGTTCTGGTAATTGTTCAAATCCCTAGATTTATTTAGGGAAATGATAAAATTGTGTTGTTATTTTAACATCCTCCGTGATTTGATCAAATTACTTAGGGAATTGACCAAATCTCTGTTTTTATCATATCCCTGTGGCAGATACATTCGCAGATGTCTTCGCGATTCAATCGTGCGTTTCAATAAAGCGCGTTTGTATCGCTTTTCAAAGTTGCAGTGTGTAAGGGGCATAAGCTCTGGCAACTGCTACGAATTTTACACGCCGTTCCTGCATGTCACAAATGTTTAGGAGTGCCAAATCAAGTCAAGTCAAAATGGCTTAAATCAAATAAACTTGTTAAAAATACTTTAGAATAGTCTAAACATTTTTATACCGGCTACCAATTTTTTGCCGTGGAGAGGAATAGGCGCAATAAACTGCACAGCTTTCTAAGGACTAATAACGACATTTACAAAATAATTTGTCCTTCCCAAATCATCCATAATAACATTTAAGTATGTGTTAATAAACTCTATATCTACTAAAAACAATGGTGATTCTTAAATAGTTGTACTTGGACACTTTATACGCATTATATTTTTTCCACTGCATAACTGGTCTATGTGCGGAAAAGGGAGGACATAGTCATTGATATAAACAATAAAGGATCCTTTTTCGTCATTTATGAAAATCTATCCTTAGCATGTGTTTATTTATTAAGAATTTTTGTTTATGACTTATGTCTTTGGGTGACTGAATGGTATTGTGGGATATGTGGCCGGTTTCATAGGAAAGTCCGTGTTCACTTAATTACATCATAATAGGATATATCCTGGTAATAAGATTTTGCCTGGTAACACGATTATGCTCAGAATACGACAGGATAGCGATACCGCTAATACAATAGGTATTAGGGTAATTGTTACGGTCGTAAATCCTGTTAAGCCATTGGATATAAAAACATACTATAACCGGTGTCGCGTAGCGGGGAAAGAATACTACCACCCCCTCTCTTTCCTTGGGTTTGGTAAAAGGCGACTAACGGACTGAAGACTGTACATACATCCTACAGCATAGAGCGGTGATGGGCTCACCACCTGTTACGATGAGCACATGTACAGGCAATGGTTCGGTTCTGTTCCAAAGTCATAAGACTGAAGGAACAGGCTGAATGGGCCTGTGAGGATGCCACAGATGCGGCACCATCGCGAAGGAGGAGGACGGGGAGGAGACGCAGACGATACGCGGACCTACAACCGTAGATGTCTGTGATCCAACCCAAAGGTGGAGGATGGATCCAAGGTTGAATTGTGAAAGGTTAATAGTACATATAGTTTTCGTGTAGCGAGGAACGTCTGTATGCTAGTGCATGGATGGTGAAGCGCGCTAGTGCAGGTTATAAGTGTAGCTGTACAGATGGGCATACTTGCGTCAGGGTGGATCCCGTGGTTCAATTCCCTAGTGGACAGGCCCCGCGGCCTTCATTTTACTCGAATTTGCTGCTCTCCAGTGTTTAGTGGGTAAACTCCCTCCCTCTCATGCCTGATTGATTATTACGCTTTCAGTGTGAAAACGGGGATGGATGGAGCCCCACATAACCTTGCCTCCCTTCTGGGTAGGGTATCCATAAGGTGGATTCACTGGAAAAAAAAGGTGGCGTCCGTCTGTACAAACAGAATCTGGTCGTACCCTCTCTCTCGGCTCGTATTACCAGTAAGGTACGGTTTTACGACAGTAGCGCAATGCCAGAAAAAGTTTAGACCAGATTATGACCGCACAATCTCTTGAACCCGTGATGACAACTTACCTACCATTAGTTACGATGGCTTGAGGAACCCTATATTGTCCTTATCAAAAGAAATTCCAAATAAAACAATGCGTAATTAAATAAAAAGTCTTTAACATAGTGATTGTGATCATTAGTATCAAAAACTGCCGCATACAACACTGCCAAATTGAAACGTTTTCTTCCAAACATTTGCGTTAATTTACCTTACTTACTCGCATCATAATTTATAACATAAGTACGGAAATTAGCTATTTGTGAATACCTAGTATCGCGACGCCGACGAAGCGATCCATCAAGCAGGGCTGACGCTGAACTCGCGTTTAATGTACCACTTCCGGCGATGGCGGTGGTGCGCAGACGTGTTGCAGTGATTGCCGATACGCGGGTCGCGGGCTGACCTTTTATTGTTCAGTTGTCGATAAGCCTGGCGCCGACACATGACCCATCACTAGCGAGCGAGCACACCGAATACTTGTCGTAGAACCACGGTACAAGTAGTATTACTGAGATTCTTCTTCGTCTTCCTGTTCTAGTCCCATTTTTCTGTGGGGTCCGGCGCAATATGTTTTTTTGTTGTTTTCTACTCTTTTTTCAGCCGTCACCTGAGCAGTCGCTTCTTTCTCATTCATATTAAAATCCCTTACGTAAGCTGTGTGGTATAGTGGATCATTAAAAGAATACTACCAACCCCTCCCTTGGGTGTCGTAAAAGGCGACTAACGGACTAAAGACTGATTACATTCAACAGCATTAGAGCAACGATGGGCTCACTACCTATAATGCTAAGCACATTTGCTGCTGCTTCTGTGGTCCTCATTGCCTAGTCTCTGTTTGACTAACCCTTTGGGGATAATAGTCGTTAAACTATGTATGCATATCCCTTAAGCAATCAATATATCTTTTTTTTTGTCTCCCTCCCTCTCCTCCATCTATTAAGACTTTTATTCATCACTCTTTTAGCCAAACACTTTTATTCATAACTTTTTGAGTTAAACGTTTATTGGACACAATGTCGGAAAGACTTTTGCCTAACTCAACGTTGGTACATTTCTCGTAGAAAGTTTTATTATTGATTCAGACAAATACTTAATCCGATTATCAGACAAAAATTACACCTTCGATCGACGGGGTATATGCAATGATTCAGTCTAAAAGTCGGAGATGGCACACACCGACAAAGTCAGATAATTGGTTCCACAAAAAGTCTTTCGTGTACGAGTTCGCTTAATGTATTTATTGTTGTTATGACGCTGACAGTTTCAATGCGAAACGTTAATTTTGCGATGACAACTCTTTCGAGATGCTGCCATCTTGCCATGTCATACGTCTTTCTGCTCTGGGTCGTACTCGTTTGGTTGGCGCCTCGGATGGCGCTCGCGTTTGAATGGTTTAAATACTGTAAAGGGTTATTTACAGTATTTAAATAATACGATTACCGACGTGATGACGACGCGACGACATCAATGCCTTCGACGGA
Organism: Scoparia ambigualis; assembly: GCA_963921215.1. NCBI lineage: Eukaryota > Metazoa > Arthropoda > Insecta > Lepidoptera > Crambidae > Scoparia > Scoparia ambigualis. Next base: position 26,206,904 of record OY992501.1, on the reverse strand, counting down.
AATTGGTTAGAGCTGGCTTAGACAAGAGAGAACTGGAATATTGTATAGAAATGTGGTGGCAGCTTACTATACCTAGGTACTTAATACTAATACTGCCAACCCATATATTATCTTGGGTGTCGTAAAAGGCAACTAACAGGCTAAAGACTCATACATACAACAGCTTAAAGCGGCGACGGGCTCATCACTTATCACGCTAAACTGATGTGCAGAGGTAGCCATAATTGGCATTTATGTTTTATTTAACCCTTGGGGTGCCTGGTGGGTCAGACTCGACACTTTAAATAATTACTTAGCGATATTTTTTTAAATATGAAACTCGCGTGGGTTGCCCTTGAGTAGCTTCGTGATATAGACTAGGGCTCTTTACCACCGCCCGTGCAACCTACAGAGCACTCGCGTCCGAGTAGCACGTTTCAAGTGCGTTTGGGTCTGAGAAACCCTACCAAGCACGCGGCTATTTTTTGTTAACTAAAATAATAATTCAAAATGCATCTTCATTTTGAAATTATAAATGAAGCCACTTAATTGGTTTTATTTTGTAAATATATTATTATCATTAAAAAAATTCATAGATCTCGTGCTCTACATGACTTGCTTTTAAGTTGAAACATTGAAAATGAACCTAGCTATTATAGATTATTACTAAAATAAAAAAATATTTAAAAAAAAAATTATCTCTTTATTATCTTAATTTTCCGCGTCTATTAAGTCCCAATAAATCTTCGTGTCTCAAAGATGCGAAGTTCCACAGGGCTATGACGCCCGAGTAATACCGCACGGCGACGCTCCACGCGCCGCTAAGGGGGAGCATACCGCCCCCCCCCCCCCCCCTATCATTCCCACAAAAACAAGTGTAAGACATAAAATGTTCCCCGTCTCAATATCTCCAGGCGTTTCTCTCAGTTTTTCGACTTTCGACCTCGTTCACGAGATATCGAAGATGTTTTTTTTGGTATTTTCAATTTTTGAAAAAAGTTTTCGACTTTTTCAAAAAAAAAATCCACCAACTGCAAGCCATTTAAATTCTGCGTCTTTTAAGCTTTCATACGTCCTCATGGCTCTAAACCATGAGGCCGAAAATGGGGCCCTACCGGAGCGATCGAAAAAACATTTTCAATGTTAACAGAAAACATACATTCTAAAATTTTAATTTTCTATCGTTAAAATTATACATAAGTATAATATTTTATTAACAGGTCCATCAGACCCACCAAGCACGCCGTGCGAGTTTTACCCACCAGGCACCCCACCCCAATAGGGTTTAACGGTGTGAGCTTTTACAATACGTACTTGTACACTAGTGTCCGACCGAAACATGTTTTTTTGCCGAAACCGAAACCGAAGGTTCGACATAAAAATGTCAGTGAGCCGTTCTTTCCAGATATTTCATTAATTAAACATCACGTCGGCCTAACAGGTCAAAATTTAACTAGGTACCCTAAAATGTGAAAAATTGAAAATGTTAAGTACTTACATTAACTGTAATACTGAGGATGCAACTTGTTAATTGTAGATGGTATAAAATAAAACAAGTTTAGTATTAAAATATGATAATCATATTATGATGTTTTACTTTCAGTTTTACTTTTAATTTTCACAACACGAGCAAAGAGCTCTGCAGTGCGATTCTCTAAGTTAAAGCCTTGGTAGCAGCGGCTGCCGCAGCGTTGAGAATTGACTCTGTCTCTTTCACCTTCATAGAATTGGAAAGAGACAACAGATCACAGCCATGCGCGCAGCGTCTATCTGCCGTACTCAGAGACGTCAATTAAGTTCAAATGACAATTAAATGTCTTTCCTTCTCTATTTAGCACTATACATAAGAAAGTGACGGCAAGAGACTTAATTGTCATTAAAACTTAAGGCTCCTGCCGTCGCCAACGACCTTGAGCGTACGGGCGGAGCTTATACTTCACCCCCGCACTACCCGCTAATAAACATCGCGCGCGCCAAGAGGTATCAATGTTCAACTATAGGTTTGCTATTACTACTAGAGATGGAAAAAAGTGCTTATTTTTTAACCTTTATGCGTTGTACGATTTTCAAAAATCATGCTTATAAAAAATATTTTTTGCTTATTACTTACAAAAAGCTGGCTATGTTGTGTTGAAACGAAAAAAGTAAAGCTGTAAGTGTTAGCATACCTACCTGCTTAATACGTTTTTCGTTGTAAACATAATGTGTTGTCAACGTGTTTCGTTGTCATTTAAACAAAAATTAAATATTAAGTTGTACGACGTAAATATTAAATATGTAAACAAAACCGTTAATAATTAACCGATCAAATTAAGTGCAATTCTGTGCAATGTATTTGGTCGCAGCCATCCTTTGTCGTGTTTTGCTCATAAATAATGAATGCTGTTTCATAAATAAAACCTCACATATTCATTGTATAGCCTGACCAGAAAAATAGAAAACCTGTTACCCTATCGGCTAAAAAATATGAATATGGACATGGGCTTCATTTCACATTTGAAGCCCATAATATGCCCATATAAGGACAAAATATGGGCTTCAAATGTCAAATGAAGCCCATGATGTCCATATTCATATTTTTTAGCCGATAGACCCGCAGGTCATGATGCGGAAAACTAATGACACTAATTTCCTTTACTGGCAACAGTAACTATAAAACGTCATTATCATGACATCATTGTCATCTGTTCATTGCTGTCAAAGTGTCAGCACGGACTATTTTTCGTTAATTTTGTTATTATTTGATATGTTGTTATTAGTTTTATTTTTAAGCGTTATAATGCTGAAAACTATTCATATAGTCGTGAGAGAAAAGTAGTTTACAATGTATAAATATTTGTTGGAGAGAAAGCTCAAGGCTTAGATGAATGATTGGCCTTGATTTTTATTGTACTTGTTAGTTGTGTTTTAAAAAGGCAATAAGTTTTTTATTTTAATAAATTGTTAACCTCCCTCCCCCTTATTTATTCAAGTTTTAAGTAATTTATGTTTTTTAGGTGTGTCTCGTTCTTTTGTAATGAAATTAAAAAGAGAAGGACATACGTCAGCTGTATTTTCTACGCCTAAGAAAAATAAACCAAAACCAAAAAAGAAAATTAAACTAGATGATTTTGAAGTGTGCGAATTATTTATAAAGTTTATGAATTTTATCCAGTTCGTAAAGAAGTACCGAGTGATTCATGTTGGTGGCGGTGAAAGTGATTCATTATGCAATGGAAGTTACAATGTGTTTGATATATCTGAAATCCAACCATTGGTGCAATCTGATAATGATGAATATGAAATGTCGTATGATATAGTTGAATACCTATTTAGATAGGTACTAATTTTGATTAATGATAGGTACTAAAAATATGGCTTTGATAATTTTATTTCTTTGACCCTTGACTTTGTTATGTAGGCATATCTACAGGAGCACGTTAGATTACACCAATCCAGAATCAGAAATGTTCTTTTTTGGATTTCCAATGACACCATAATAAATAAATTAATGATAGGTACTATGTCTAATAGTATGAAAAAACTTTAACGCTTGCCAATTCACATGGGTATGACTTTACTTAGTGTTGCAATAAAAAAAAGATTTGAGGCGCCCCTAGACCAGGTTTTTTATTTTTCTGGTCAGGCTTTAAATAATAATATTATATCACGGTATCTGGTGAGTAAAATGGTTTTTTTTGCTTTTACGGTTTTAGCTCATGACCTCTGGGATATTTTGTAAAGGCGTCATAATTTAAAATGGTCATTTTAGGTTGGTGTTTTGAGTCACACTTATTCAGTGGCTTTCGGATCTGGGGAGTATTTTGCCCAATATCCTTTGGGTTTGCTTTTGTTTCTGCATGAGATTAGGTAGGTGGTAACTTTTTTTTACGGCCCTTTGTAAAAACTTTGTATCAGACATTAGGTACTAATAAGGGCTGCGTAATGTAATGTGTTACTATAAGGCTGTAAGATTCAATTTGATTTACAGTGAATACGACACTAATAATCACGCTAAACAATTAACTGAATTTCTGTGTGAATTGAACTCGTAGGAATGAATGAAGAGCGTAACCCATCTGTTTTACAATCATTTTATAGACAGACACTCGTCAATAAAACAATAGGTACTCTTAACAAAGATAAACACTGGATCAAATATATGCATAAATATGTATAGGTAGGTACCTAGATTGAAAACATACCTATGAATATTATCGATACCAGTAATTTAAATTGACGTAAATCACATTTTGGCCAAAACGAGCTATGAATGCCGTCTTACTTTATTTTTTATTCTCTTTTTTCTGTCTAATCCATGTAGCAATACGGCCAATAATACCTACTTAACTATTTTAGACACATTGAAAATGAGACCTAAAGAACGTTTTCAATGTCAAATTATACATTTTTAGGTGGAATGTCATGTGATGTTCATAAACTAATAACGTAAAAAACGTCAAAATCTTATTTCGTTATACTCGTAAAAGCCCAACCATTTATTGAACATTTTAATGACTTTTCTTAGATGTAAGACACATCCATTTTCTAAAATAACAAACTAGACTAAAAGAGTAGTACGTAGCAAGTATTGATATTATGTCCTTTTTTTGTAATATTTCTTGAGATTCCTTTTTTGTCGCCTCTGCTTTTTTCCCATCTTGCACAAACTATGACTTTGGTCACGGAAAACTATAAGTACGAGTTTGCAAAATACTATTTGTAAAAAAAATTACTTATTATAAAAATTATTTTTAAAACACGCTCTCCAGTCAAATGACCACTCTAGTATTACTCATGAAACACGCCGTCCGATCACTGTCCAAACTAAATATCAAATACTATTTCGAAATAGAAATTTTGCCTGCTCGCACACGCAACGCAGCACAGGTTCGTCTAGCAACACGTCTCGCCCCGCACTGACTGCTTGGACGAGAGCGGGGTGACAGTAGGAACTTAATCGGAATTTTTGAGAAATAACATAATATATATTGGATTTTAAAAAATTAAGAAAATCATGTTATTTCTTGTTGGTTTATATAATAGAATATAAATTTTCATACGTTTGTGATTGAAATTGAAGCAGTAAAATGGTTACAACTGGAAAAATAGCGGTAACTTCAGATATTTTTTTTATTTATTTTTTCTGGTTAAAATTGAAAAAGAGAAAAACCAAATCACTAATCATATCTTGGTAATTACTGTGTATTTTTTTTATGTTTCCGAAAGTACCATATTTTAGGAAGAAAATGGTTACAAAGTTACTTAGTTTCGCGGTATTTTACGACGGATGAGCCTTAATTGACGTCTCTGAGTACGGCAGTAAGTGTCGCTTAGACAATCGCATAGTTGATTCAGTGGCCGGCGGAGTTAGGCAAGGCGAGCAACGCCCTATTGCCGTACCCGACGTTAGCCGAACGCGACCCGAAAGTACTTACGATGTTGTAGGTTTCAGCGCCGCCGGAAGGTTCGGCTGTTTTCTGGCCGAAACCGAACTTTCGGTCGGACACTATTGTACACATACAGATTTTATAAAACACGTATTTGTTGACGTATTTATTAATGTGAACAAAAACAGGTGACAGCCATAGAATTCATTGAACAATGAGCGGTGGATAACATAAACGCTAGGTTTCTAATATTATGTCATTATTATATCCCAACTCCCAACAGGTCTTCCTACATAGGGAGATTTGACCAAAACCCACCACGCTGGCACATTACATGACGCTGGCCCCCCAAGTAACATTTTAGGTTTTAAAAAGGTTTTGAAAGGGTTCTAAAACCTTTGTATGGAAATTTGCTCATAATGTTATATTAACATATACCTACCTACCTATTAACCTTGTGAGTGCAAAAAGATCCCACGTTTTAGAACCTTTCTAAGAGCTACGGCAAAACTTATAGTTTTAATCCAGAACCTTTAGAACTAATTAAACAGAACCCAAATATAACCTACACAACCTAAATTTAACGTTAGTATAACCATGACATTGTTAAGTTTTAATATAGATTTGGATTTAATCTTTGATAACTTAAAACCTTTTTGATGGGCATGAATTTTTTTAAACAGAAATGGCTAATGTCGATACTTATTTATAATGGCGCTATTCTGCTAATGGTAGCTTACTGATGCCAGGAAAACTTAAAAACGTAATGCGACTGGCACTTTATCGTGACAGCTTAGGATAATAGTGCTGTAAACGAGACGGGCTTTTCGTAAGTAAAAAATTTTCAAGATATTTTACTGTAATAAAAATTATTAAATTAGATTTTTGGTGGTAAATCGCATTGAAGCAAAACTTTTACTAATGTTAACAATATATATTTTAAATTATATAGCACATTATAACCTAATATGCCTTTTTAAATTAAATTATTGCTTTTTGCTTCGATTTTATTTTTATTTGTATTAACTAATTAATATAATAATTAATGTTTATTCCGCACCTAGATCTAGAATTTGGAACACGCTGTAACTAGGCGGCAACAAAATAGTTTGGTTTCCACCGCCACTAAACAAGTTGTCAATGCGTTGCTGTCGATGAGCAAAGGAGCGGAATAGTTACTTACCCACACGCATGAGTATATTGTATTTTAATTACTTTTATATAGAAAGACGATGATCAGCGGTGTCCAGAAAAATCTTTTAGAGGTTTATGTGTCACCGTTTCTTACTTTGTAACTAGATGTAAGCTTAATTTTGTAAATAAATAAATAAATAAAATTTGAAGAAACATATTTATCTCAATAATTTAATTAAAAAAGGCATAATTAGGTTATTATGTGCTATATAATTTAAAATATTATATTGTTTACATTAGTAAAAGTTGCTGTCATTAGGATATTACAAGAAAGTATTAAGATTAACCTTTTCAGAATTGGGGGGTTACTCTCGAACGCAAACTCAATCTTAATACAATTCCAATGCGATTAATATGTATCGATATTGGAATAAGTAAAAATAATTCCGGAACGCCATCTCGATAGTAATTTGTTCAATCAATTTCCAAGCAAATTAATTCCAATGTGGCGCTATTGTCGCTTACAAAAGTGCCATTTGACATTTTTTAGATTTGTGATTGGAAATTGATTAATTCAATTCTGTTTCAAGAGTAGCCTACCTGTAAGCTAAAAGTTAATGCCTTCAGCTCCTAAACAATTACTTATGGTTTGGGATTTTGCTAATCAGTTAAACAATTACTTATTGTTTGGGATTTTGCTAATCAGTATCAGTCCTAATTTGTTTGCATAGCGAACTCGAATACAACCTAAAGGTTTAAGATAGGTTTAAGAAATATAATAATAACTTATAGCGATTTCAACATCCCATGACCATATGTATCAAAGTTAAAAACTAAACCTTTAGATCTCACTTTCGCTTTACATTAGCCTTTCCAGAACTTACTCGGCAACATTATGATCCTAGGGCTATAAGCTCTTGTAACACAAGTCAAAATAACTTTAATTTCAACTCTTGTCAGCGGCTCCCAGGTTGCAATAATAAACTTTTAGTTTTAAGACTTATTAATAATTTTCAAGTACATAATATGACCAATAACAAAGCATTAACCTTTTTATGACTCTTGTAACATCTAAAGGCATTTTTTACAGCTTAGGCTTAAATGAAATGTTACTTGGGCCAGCTAATGCTTAGAACGGAGGGCAAGTAAGGTATAGGCATTCCACCTTGTACAGTCAACCTCAGAAGTACTTAACTTATCGCATTATTACCATGACCATAGACAAATAAGATAATAATTATAATACTTATATCGTCCTTGCCATGACACACTAACTTTATGCTCTCAACGATCGCGCTTGTGCGGTCTTTATGGATGAACGCAGTTGTTTTGTTACATGATGGATTATTTTTCTGTGATGATGGTGACATGGTGAAAGAAGTGTTTGTATTTGTGTTTGGCATGGGTGGTAGGCTTAGAGCATTCAACCAACATGCTCTAAGGTGGTAGGTTAAATAAGATGTTTTGGACGATTCAAAGTGCACATAAAGTATAAGTTTATTATATAAAATTATTTTGACTTTTTAATTTTTATTCAATAAAAATGTTTTTTTAGCTCACCAGCCGGAAGCCGGAAGCTCGGAGGCCGATCGTAGGTACATACTTATGTACTATAAACCACACCACCATACCAAGCAAGCAGCAAATATCGCCGGTGATTTGTAGAAAAGGCGAATGCTATTTAAATGTAGATATGGCGTATTCGCCCTTTCTACAAATCACAGACGTATGTATTTAAGAGTGTCTTTAACTACCTACTGAACAATAATTGACTGTGCTTTAAGTACAGCTATACCTACTAATATACTAAGCAACGTACGGATGTCCCGTACATTTACAACCACTAGCGGTTTCCAAGACATTTTGTCCTGGCTGTTCCGGGCGCGGACGGAAGCGTCCCCCCCATCCCCCATCCCATCTCCCCAAAGGTGAACGAACGTCTTAAACAGTAGATTTCTATTACGCATAAGTATTGGGCACAGATAAAGTAAATGTCAGTTAAGCGGGCACGTGCTGACTTATTAAGAGCTTGTGTTTGTAACATGTTAAATAGGTGTCGTGCGAGAGTTTTGGACCTACTTTTAAATGCATTAATTGCTTTGGACACATTTTCTAGTGCTTACGTTTATGTCGCACTGAATTGCTTGAATTGAACTTAATTTTTAACCGACTTCAAAAACAGGAGGAGGTTCTCAAGTTGTCTGCATTTTTTATGTATGTTCCACGATTGCCAATATTATTGTGAACCGATTTTGATCATTCTTTTTTTATCTGATAGACCAAAGTTTCAATTTGGTCCCATAAAAAATTAACCGTAGACGGTTTAGAAGTTTTTTTCAGATTTCTGAAAACCCACATTGATGTAGACTAATTGTTCCACTTTACGCTTCAATATCTTCGCGAACATTGACCAATTTCAATGTTTTTTTTTATTTTAAAGAGTATACTCCTGAGGTCCCATTATAACCAAGTTGGGATCCGATGGAAGAATCCAGGGGAAATTGAGTATATTCCAGAATTTTCCTATAATCTGATTAGAGCAGAGCGGTTAAAACGCGTGAAAAAGTGACAGACGTACAGACACAGACATAATTTTCATATTTAACATTAGTATGGAGTAAGCATAAAAAGTACACAATCTGATCTTTGACATACATCAAATAAAATAAATTAGCAATTAACATTGTAACGATATGTGTGTGGCTATTATTATAATTTAATATTATTGGGCATGTTCACAATAAGTACACAGTTTTCGGGTAGAGCTCTTTCGTCATGAGGCTTTCTCAAAACTTTATTCGAATCAAAATCCGACAAAGCAATGCCATCCAGTATTTTTACTCTACTTAATTAGTAGGTAAGTACCTAAGTAAGTACTTATATTGTTTTGTAAGGTTTATGCGAGCACTAGATAGACATCACTTTTTACGGATCAAGCTCGCGTTTAATTACGGTAGGCAAATAACTTTTTCATCCCACCATCTCGGAAAGAGTATTTTTAATCTTCAATATCTGAATGGAAAAGCCGTTTTTATTCTCTAGAGGATAAAGTAAATTTAATTTAGAACATCGTGTGCACTAAGTTTGTGATTTTAAAAAAACATTAAACCTATTTACTGCTACCTCTATGGTGCCGAATATATCATACAACTTTTTTTTAATTTGTTAAAAAATAACTGTAGCAACGTTACTTTAAAATTTTCTTAATTATACCTTAGTATTATTTTGTTATAATTTAAAGATTATTCTGTAATACTTACCTGTCATAATGTAGTAGTTAATACCTAAACTGAAATAAAAGTATCTTGTGAATGTAAATGTTTTTTTTTTGCATTTAGTCATTTCCTCGCTGAGGTGGGATGAAAAGTTACGTGTTGCACTCGATTGCAAAGATTTTTCACCTCGTGCTCTTTTGATTCCCTCGCTAACGCTCAGGATTCTAATGTTTGAATCACTCGCTGCACTCGTGATTCAATTTTAGAATCCTTCGCTTGCTCGGTCATCAAAATTGAGCACGCGGTTAAAAAGCAACTTTGCAATCTTGTATAACAAATAACTATTAACTAGGTATGAGACGACCAACACCTCAGTCTCCCTGTGACCACGGACCCTGTAAAGGGCTCGAAACGTCAGGAATAAAAAAATATGTATGTTGTAAATTAAAAGGAAACTTTGATCCGTAAAAAGTGTTTAATTTCAATTAAGTAGTTAAGTACTTTTTAGTACAAAGGTTTTTGTAAACAAATTCTCTAGTGCTTACTTAATTGGTTTTGTTTTTACGTCGTGGATACGTCGTTGCACATTAATGCATGTAATAATTCCGTAGCAGAAAAAAAGTTGTACTTGCTTGTAAAGTCTAAATCGTACTGAAATAATCATTAAGTATGTACTACATTTTAAAAGTAATGGTTTTCTTTAAACAATTCTAAGTAAGTACTTACTTCTACTACAACTTTAAGTGTTGTTGTGCTGTCAGACTACTTTGTAGTAGTAATAGAGACAGCAATCTGTTTTCCAGAGACCAAAAATGTTTATCAAATCCAGCGGGCCTGTCGGACAATTGGGTATTTGCATGTATTTTGCAGTTTTAGAGCCAGACTTGACTTTAAGAGGAAACACTACGTCTTGCAATGCCAAATTCTTATACAAAACACAGAAAAACGACGTTTCATAGTCCCCTGTTTCCTTCTTCAGGACCAAACCAATTTTTATTACTTTTTCAGCATCGGTTAAAGAAAGAGATTTTCTATGTCTGTAAGTACGTTTGATTTTTTTACATTAAGTCATTTATTGAATAACCAGGAGCCTTCCAAATTTAGCGAAATCACTCCGTTTTAAGGTGTCTTCAGAAACATAAAGTGGCTGGTTTAAAAAATTATCAGACATACAGATATAGAAAATCTCTTTCTTGAACCGATGCTGAAAAAGTAATAAAAATTGGTCCAGTTCTGAAGGACGAAACAGGGGACTACGAAACGCCGGTTTTCTGTGTTTTGTATGAGAATTTTGCATGCCACTTCGACGTAGTGTATTGGCGATCCTTAACCCCTCACACACAGTATAGTCACCTAACCTTATTACTAAGAATACATTCTGTCAGAGTTGAAATACCTATTACTGACAATAAATATATTTTAATTTATTTTTTCTATTTGTCAATGAGAAACTCGTGTTTTACAATAACATAAAAATATTGCACCATTAACAAATGATTTATATGAGTCCATTAGGAAAGCGGATCTTGTGTTTCCGATAATATACATACTTAATTAATTCTGCGTGTTTTAACTTTTATCTATCAACATTTGCACGCACTAATATCACCCAAATTACTCAAGATTCCCTGCCAGACGGAGTTCCCCTGGCACTCTCTAATGCAAGGGGCATGGCGGTGACTCATCCGAATCCGAATGTCAGCTGTAATAAATTCCGTTTTTGACGAATCATTCGCGTGCCCTATGCAACCCCCGTTTGTATCCCCCTGTATACGCGGTGTAAGTGTGTTGTATATATGTCGCAGTTTACATTGTGAAGCCGCCAATAAAAATGTCAATATGGGTTTGGTGAAGATGGAATAGTTGATATAACGGTTAAATTTGTGTATTTTTTTTTTATAAACCAGAGGTTAAGAATAATTGTGTATTTTCACAGTATAATGTGAGTGTGCCAGGTGTGTTGTGGCGGCTTATTATACAAATCCATCTCTTCCCTTGAGTATCGTAAAAGGCGACTAACGGACTAAAGACTGCACATACATCCAACAACATAAAGCGGCGATTCGCTCGCCACCTATCACGCTGCCGCTGTGCACATGTGCAGTTGTTATTTGTTGAAATGTGGGCTGTGGCTAGGGTTGCCAGAGTTGCCACCCGTACTCTTAAATAGAATATTGTTCTCTTTATCATGTAGGTGTACTTCATAATCTACGACACCAATAAAGTACGCTAAAATACTCTATTTAAGTAAATGACAAATAATTGTTAAATGTCGCAAAATGCAACAAAAATTACGTTTTTAATTACTAATAAATGAATACTTACATTATTTTTTATAGTATATACTATCACGGACTCCGTCGCTTTACCAGTCCTAAAGGCCAAAATCCCTTGCACAACGCGTCGACCGTCGTCTATTTGGTACGGGCACGTACCCGGGCGGGCGGTGCGCTTCATACAAAAATTTCTGCAAACTGGTAAAGCGACGGTGACCCCGATAGTACCTTCTTTATGAAAAAATACTTTATTCGTCCTAAAAAAAGGTGGCCACCCTAGCTGTGGCAGTGCACTGCATCTGCGGTCTTCATTAGACAATGACTATATCCCCAAAAGGTTATAGACTAGGCAGTCTATAACCTTTTGGCACAGAATAAATATGCTTTAAAGGGATATTGTCATGTGCATACCTATGTATGTTCGTTTGAGTAAAAGTCGGCGTTAGAAGCAGCTTAACCCTTTAGTGACTACTGCCACGATAACTGCGTTCATACATAATGATCACGCTAAAAAAAGATGGAACTTGTCTCTTTTGTTACCTTCTTTATTCTGTGCCTTTAGGCGCTGTTTTAGTTATCTTTTTTAATTGTTGTTTTTAATATCATGCAGTGGTTATTTGGTAAAACGTGGACAGTGCTATGCAGTGAAACGTGCTTCTGCGGTTTCATAACCTAGTCTCTGACAAAACTTTTGGGGATAATAGTCTGAGTATGTATTAGTGAGTATGTATTAGTACGTAGTATTAGTACGCAGTGACAAAAACCGCCGGGCATGCATGATTAGATTGATGGATTTGAATGAAACGAAAGAAGTGTGCAAGGACCCTAGCAGATGGCGATCCGTAGTCTCTGTACCTGTACCACTTTTTACTTTGACGTCATTATTTCATTTACAAAAAAACTTACACATATGAATGACTCTCACAATTTTAGGTCAACATATTGTTTATCATATGTAAAAAATTGCTGTTTTAGATTGCAGTTAAAGTAGCCGAATATATGTGTTTTTACGGAGGTCTGCTAATGGTACAATTAAACCAAGTAGTTGTTTAAATCGTACTACAGGTATTTTAAATCGTACTATGGGTGTTTAAATCGTACCAGTAATAAAAATATAATTCATAATTTTATTGTCTCACGTCAGGTGTACGGATATTAACTTATAGGTACATTATAGGCATGACATGGACCCTGTTAGGGCACTACAATATTTAACAAATAAAACATTAAATTATTACATTTCATTAAATTATAATAAGATTAAAATTAACATTATTCTTAAAAACATGCATTTTAGTCAAACATGAACCCTAACGAAAAATTATCTATTATTATCGTTTTAATACTCATACTCATAACACAACAAACCAAATCCGTGAGATTGAAATTTAAATGTAGTAGTTTTTACAAATTAGATCCGCAACAGTGTTTCATTTCAATGTGTAGTGCTCGCCTAAACCCTAGAAAACAATTTACTTCTTAGTATGTAATGTACTTATTAGATGCAAATAGATCGATCATTCATGAAATCCTGAACAGTATAGTAACATTTATTTATTAGTATTTCTCTAATTTTATTTTCATAAATGGAATCTGATACTATTAATTTTACAGCAGTTGGAATTTTGTTATAATTTTTTATAAACCTTAAATCAGGGCTTGCTTTAAAAATAGACAATTTAGGGGGGGGGGTAGCCATAATCTATTTTTGTGTCTTGTAATTAAGTTATGCGTATCTTGCGCTTTTTTAAAAAAGTGTAGGTATTTTCTAGTAAATTTATCTACTTCCAAAATGTATATTGAGGGTAATATTAACATCGAATTTTTAATAAAGTATGGTTTACAGCTTTGCCTTAGCTTAATATTGCTAAGTATTCGTATGCATTTTTTCTGCATTATGAGCAAGTCGCCTGCATCTGTAGGTACTATGGCCCCATAGTACCACGCCATAGCAGAGCCATGAGTGTACATACGCATAATATGCCGATAATGCCGTTTTAATTTAATGAAAAATAACAAAAAGCACGAATTTCTTTTTTGTAATTTTTGTCATGTCTAAAACATTTGACCTGACCAGCCCTTGAAGTTTCTTGCGGTTTCTAGCAGTCGCCTTATATAATTATATGAATGTGCATTTGCACAGTATTAAGTAAGTATAGTGTCCCCGCCGCGGTCGCGGTCGCGGCCGGCACTGCCTGCCACCGTCGATCGGGTTACGGATCGCATTACGTTAGACTTTTCACGGACAGACAAACATACGATGGTCAAACAGGCTTTAATACGAACTGGTAGGTAATAATAGGTATATGTATCATATCGTATAAAAGGCAGGCCGCCTTTTAAATTACCCGCCACTGTAGTTTAGTGGTACCACCGGTCTAAGAGAGGTCCCAAGTTCGATTGCTAGCGGGGAGGACATTCGGTTTGGTTTGTGGTAAGGCTTGTTAAGACGAGACACTACGTGGAAGTGGCATGCAAAATTCTCATACAAAACACAGATCTAAAACAGAAAAACGTAATCCCCTGTTTCCTCATTCAGAACTGGACCAATTTTTATGTTTTTTTAGCATCGGTTATAGAAAGAGATTTTCGACGTTTGTATGTTAATTTTTTTGTATTTAGTCATTTCTTTAACAGCCTTCAAAATTTTAGCAAAATCACACCGTTTTAAGGCGTCTTCAGAAACATTAAGTGACTGGTTTAAAAATAAATCAAACATACAGACATAGAAAATCTCTCCGATGCTAAAAAAGTAATAAAAATTGGTCCAGTTCTGAAGGAAGAAACAGAGGACTATGAAACATCGTTTTTTTATGAGAATTTTGCATGCCGCTTCCACGTAGTTATTCCTTTTAAGTCCGCAGCGCACGACTTCGGCTGACTATAATAATAATGATTATTAAACTATTTTAATCTAAGTGTGTAAATAATAAGCGTGTTAGTGTATATATTCTCTGACCGTGTCGTGTAGCGGTGAAAGAATACTACCACCACCTCTCTTCCCTTGGGTGTCGTAAAAGGCGAATAACGGACTAAAGACTACAGATACTTCCAACAGCATAGAGCGGCGATGGGCTCACCACCTGTCACACTGAGCACCTGTAGTGAAAATTGAACTATAGCAGAGGACTGCTTTTGCTGTCCTCATTGCCTATAGTCTTTGACTAACCCCTCGGGGATAATAGTCGTGATTAAATATATGTATGTATTATAAACGAATTGCCACAAATGTACGGTCGGGGTCACCGTCGCTTTACCACTTTGCAGCGATTTCCGTATGAAGAGCACCACCCGCCCGGGTACGTGCTCGTACCAAATAGACGACGCGGTGTGCAAGGGATTTTGACCTTTAGGCTGGTAAAGCGACGGAGTCCGCTATAGTACGTTCGCGCATCACTTCGGACGGCTGCACCTATTTAGGTATAATTATTCTTTCCGCTTCTAAAATTTTACTGCGGTCTGTTAGCATTATAATTATTATTATGAAGGGACACCGGTGCTGTGATGAACCGGCAAGAAATTTAGCAAGGACATTTCTTTTCTTCATTTCTTTTACAGGACAACATAATCTTTTAAATTAAAGCCTTGTTCGCAATAGACATTGCTTTCGCCACTTTGTTTATTTAAAACGAATTTTAAAATAATCAAACTAGTGAAGCAATGTACTCCTACATGGCTAAATCTCTCGCCTCTTGCGAACTACGAAGGCAGTGAAAACGGAAAAATTGGCAATTTTCTATTAGCTGTTATTCAAAATATTTTAGATATTTCGCACTGAAGTTTTCAATATGTAAGTATTACAGAACGTATGTGAGGAGATGACTGTTTCCAAAACACGATTGGAAACATTAAGCTCAATAGATAAAAATCCTGAAGTTACCTCTAAAATTTCATATTTAAATGCAATTTACGGCCGTGTTTTACAATAATAATTCCTATACAATCATATACACATAGGTGTTTATTTACCTATTCGATTTCTTGACTGTCCTATCCTATAGGATTTCCAAAAAAACTAAAAAAAATATTAACTTTTTGATAAAAACATTCACATTTTTATCAAAAAGTTAATAATTTTTTTAGTTTAGTTTTTAATAATAATTATTACGAATTACCGCGGACCCCGCACCGCGCAACACCCGCAAGTGCCCGAAATTTTTGCTGACCCTTTCAACTGCGGCCGCCCACTGATCAGTGCTCAATTAATAAGTAGAATTTCTATTGTCTAATGGCTCCGCGTTCTAAGTGTTAAGAGTACGAGTGATACACTGGTGGATTTTGCTGTGTCATTGGCGCCGAAGCAAGTAAAACAAATCAACCTGAGTTGCTTTCACATACAATCAAATTAATAAAAATCCTAAACAAGCACGCTAGACAAACGTTCCGATGAAATGACCTTTTTGACGTTAGCGAATCGCGCTGCGGATCAAGCGATTTGCTGATTTGATGCTGATTTGATGAAACCATTTCATCAAATCAGCATTCTCTAAATTCAACTCTAGTATCAAGAGTGTTACGACAATAAAATTAAGCATAGAAATCAGAATCATAGATATAAAAATAGGTACGGTTTCATTGAAAAGAAAGATAATGATGGTGTAGATAATGTAGGTACTAAAAACTACAAAATAATTAAAAAGGTCCTAAGCACTAGGTAAATGTCGTTACTTCTATATTATTATACAGCTGTGGAGTTTCTTGCGCCCGTTCTTCTTCAAAGACGTCCTGAATTTGCCCATACTGCCCATCCAGGTGCCCATACTGCCCATCCATGCTACTTGGGATGAATGGTTGATTGTTGTGTTGACAGAAATTTGACGCGCGCCTCTCCTTTCAATAAAAACCGCTTATATTAAAAAAAAATTAAGTACCTACTTACCTAAATTTTATTTTCAAGTTTTTAGTTTTTATTTTGTTACTTAATATTTCTCATTCTATTCAGTTCGTTAAGTGCCTCATTATTACAAGGTTTTTTTCCTGTAAATTTGTTGCAGTCTAACTCCTCAATACAGAATTAGAAATATGAAATCCGCCCTTTCTGATGGTGGCCATCTCAAATTTGGTTTTTTTGTAATGTACTGTGTACCACTAGTCAAGCCCTTCTATTTAATACTCACATTGAAGTAGTTAAACAAAAAAGTAATCCACCATTTTATGGAGGCGGCCATTTAGGATTTACAATGATATTGAATAAACTTAAGTAATTGTATTGTCATCAGAATTAAAGGTGTGTACCAAATTTCTGACCAATTGGTCAACAGGCAGGGGGCAAAATTTTAAGTAAGTACCTACTAAAAGTTGACCCAACAACAACAAACAGGGCAGGCTAAATAAAACCGTTTAATTAAAAGCTTGGTCTATGCATACTCTTTCAGGAAACGGGCCTAAATATTACGTAAGTATTGAGGGAATAAGAATGATATTATTACTTAGATAGAATGAAGGCTAAGAAATCAAACTACATCGTTGTGACCACAAAGCTGTTATTTATTAATTGGCTATTTCATATTATTATAGGCTTGCTTTTTTTTAATGTGACACGTCATAGTGACTACATCCTGCCTGATGGTAAGCAGCCGATGCTGTCCAAAATAATGAGAGCGCTCCTCACCATGGAACAAGCACGGTAACAAGCGAACCCATTCATGACGGCCTGTATAAATAGCGTTTCAGGCCCCGTTTAGAAGACCCGGGATTATAGGAGCTGGGAAACACATGCGCCGGCAGAGAATTCCAAAGCCAAATGGTCTCACAGAGGAACGGCTTGCCAATTTTTTTGATACGAGTGCAGATATTCTGCACAGTATGATGGTGGTTCCTAAGACCAAAAAAACCAGGAAACTAGAGGGCGGGATTAGATCAAAAAGTTCTTTAGAACACTCTCCGTAGTAATTTCGGTAGAAGACATTGAGAGAAGCAAAGTCTCTACGCAGCTGGAGGTCCTCAAGAGAGGCTGTAACCTCAGCATCTCCAATAATGCTTACCGCTGTCTATTGAGTACATAGAGGAGGTATTTAGGGGAGCCGTCCTATTCATGGGAACAATACTCCATACTCGATCGCACCTGAGTCTTGTACAGCAAACAGCGCTACTCGGGAGTGAAAAACCGCCTCACCTTATTGAGAATACCCAACTAACGGGAGGCAGTTATAATAACACTCTCGATGTAGCATTTTGGATTCAGTTCCTGGCCGATGTCCATGCCAAGAATGCTGAGGTCCACTGAAATATGTAAAGGAGAGCTCTGAAGAGTGGGAGGAGTAAGGAAGGGAGTTATCTTGGACGAGAATGCACAAACCTGGGTTTTTCTGGCATTAAACTCGACCAGGTTTTCAGATCCCCACTTGGAGACACGATCGAGAGTCAAGTTCAGTTTGGCAACCAGTTCTTGCCTTTTCACCACGATATCAGCTTGCTTTGCCGCAGGATGTCCTATGTACCGCTCATGCACCGTACTGTCATCCGCATAACAATGGATATTGCCCAAGGACAACATGTCATTGATATGCAGAAGAAATAGAGTAGGAGAGAGCACAGAACCCTGCGGCACTCCGGCATTGACTTTATAGAACTCGGAGGAACCACTCTTACAAAGGACACGAATCCTCCGCTCTTCTAAAAAGTCTGGAACCCAGGCGCACAAACGGGGCGGCACACCGAAGGCCGGCAACTTGGAAAGAAGGGAGGGATGCCATACTCTATCGAATGCTTTGGCGACATCAAGGCTATCTGCCAGAGATTCGTCATGCTTGTCCATCGCTTCACCCCATGCGTGAGTAACGCATGTTAGAAGATCACCCGTTGATCGTTGATGCTGTGATTATTTCAATCGACCAGAGCTTGTAAAGCTTTTTGTTTGATCAGTGCCCCCACACTCGTATAAACGAAGCCACGCGAAATGGCAATAACTACTTACAATCAATTCCAATCAATTGTGATTTGGATTGATTGTAGTGAGTAAGGCTTGTCTCAAGTATCAAGTCCGCCTGTATATCGTCGTCTTAAAAACTTAAAACTGAGCGACTAAAAATGTTGTGCTATAGAGAGTAGATGGCGTAGTGGCTAAGGTCTTCGGTTTGCGATCTCGCCAGAAGCTCCAGAAGCTGTTGGTTCGGTTGTTGTCGTAAGAGAGTTGTGGGCCAACGTGGTGGGTGATAAAAGCCTGTCCTGTGCCTAGCAGTTGTACAAATATTGTTCCCAGAGAGATAAGGTAGGCAGCTCAATGTTTGAGGATTCCAAGTGAAGTGCTGTTCACCTTGAGCCTTTATCGTCGTTTACGTCAGGTGAGATGTAGGCCACCCCCTCTCTTTCCTTGGTCTTGGGTGTCGTAAAAGGCGACTAACGGACTAAAGACTGCACATACATCCAACAGAATAGAGCGACGATGGGCTCACCACCTGTCACGCTGTGCACATGTGCAGTCGCGATTTGGTGAAAAGTGGACTATGGTAGAGTACTGCTTTGCTGCCCTCATTGCCTAGTCTCTGACTAACCCTTCGGGAATAATAGTCGTGATTATATGTATGTATACTTCAACTATTTTTAAGACCTTGTTAGTAGAAATAAGCTTGTAGGTACATCTTATGAAATCCGAATATTCACTCAATTTGTGCACTATCTATAGCTATTTTAGGCGTTAGAATATATTATATTGAAGTGCATAGGTGGCAGGAAATTGCGTGGCTGTTATGGGCAATTAAATAGGCTGTTAAGCTCTTAGATCAAAGCGACATGGGCGCAACAGACAACCAATGAAAACCCAAGACATGGTAGAGAAGCGGTAGCGACGGATTTGGCGTTGTTCATGTTAGAAGGTAGTCGATAAGTCTTGTTTGTATAATTTAAAGTTAGTAAATAAATATGAATAGGTAATGAAAATATTTATATTATTCAAATATAAGGCGACTGCTAGAAACCGCAAGAAACTTCAAGGGCTGGTCAGGTCAAGTGTTTAAAACATTACAAAAATGTCAAAAAATAAATTCGTGCTTTTTTTTTAAATTAAATAATTCAATTTGCGAATTTTAATTCGATCGAATGTCATTTCTTTAAAATAAATTAGATACTCAAAGACTATCTTACAAAAATTCACAAAATGAATTAATGTAAATGTATTTAATTAAAAATAAAAAACCACAAATTTCTTTTTAGTCATTTTTATCATGTTTGAAACACTTGACCTAACCAGTTCTTGAAGTTTCTTGCGGTTTCTAACAGACGCCTTATGTTTGCAAAACAATTTTTATTTTCTATAGTACTTAGGTACTTTATAGTAGGTAAAGTAAATGTGATAATATTTTTATTAAAGTAAACATTTTCATGTACTTAGTCATAACTCTACCACCAATGGGTCGAACTTAAATCATCTGAAGAGCCCGTTGAAAAACTCAATGACATTCGATTCTTAATAAAAAAAGATCAAATCATTGACTAAAATGTATGAAAAATAGAATCTAACATGAAATCTCTAGAGCCGTACGTCCTTGTTTGCACTATATTTATATATGTTTTTCAAAATCATTGAGAGAATAATGAAAACGATAGCGGACTGCGTTTGCTATTATTATTGTTGCTGCTAAATGGTAACCGTTTCGTTCCGCTCACCGCTCCGCTCTACAGTATAGCGGAAGCTTAAGGGGTATGTGGGCGAACTTTGATGCAGGCGGAGGTAGATTGAAAACATAAGTTTGTCAGCTCTCACAGTGGGGATAGTAGTCGTATAGTCACGACAAACGATAAACTTGATTGCGCAATACTAAAATGTCTAACTGTCTAAGTCATAGTCCCTTTTCTTTACACAATAAATCCCGGCAAACGATGGAGTAATTGATGATGGAGTCATTTGCCGGATGATGTGTGAACTGATGAGTGATGGATGAATGATGTTAAGTGGTAGTAGAGTCCAGGAGTTAGGACAAATGGTGCATCGTAACGGGCCGGCCACGACCTATTGACGACCTCCTTGGTCGAGTGGTTTGTACACCGGTTTTCATGGTGTCGCCATCTCTGAGGTCCAGGGTTCGATCCCCGGTCGGGTCAATTTAAAAATTATTGTTTTTCTTAATTGTCTCGGGTCTGGGAAACATTCTATGTACCTATAATAAGTATGTATTTAAGTATTTTAAGTATGTTTATCCGTTGTCTAGTAACCATTTAACGAGTTTCTTTGAAACTTATCTTGGGCTAGATAATTGGTGTGATTGTAGGAAAGATTTATTTATTTATTGCCGCTGTGAGCGGAGAGAAAGGACGCAATGAAAAATAAGCCGTTCGTCACTCCGCTTACAGCGGCAATAGCCGAGCTGTGAGAGACGAAGCATCAGTCACTTACATACTTACTAGGTTTTGTCAGTGATTTTTTGAGAAATGCTTAACAGTTGGTATTTGTATGGGGGAGCACCGTCCTCTGAAATACCAGAAAAAAAATGTTTTTCGGAATTTTACTATTCTGCATAGGACTGGCGTAGTGGCCCGACCTCCCAGCAGAGGGTTTTTTATAGTTTGATGATGATAGTGATTTTTTTTAAATTAACTAGCGACCCGCCCGTGTTTTCTTCTGCGCGAACATCCCGTAACCGTGACAAATTTAAAAAAAAATCTTTTAAACACACCTTGTCCTGACAATAACAAACAACAAAAAAAAATTAGCCGGTGCAGCCGTTCTGAAATGATACGCAAACAAACATTAGTGGCAATTGATTTTTTATTTATCTAAGATTTAGATAACATAGGTGCCATTTAAATTTGCGGTGATTGAATGCAGTATTCACATCATATCTGTTGATGACGATAATGCATCCATCAAATGAAAATCTTTAAACTACAATGAACGTTTTCACTACGATTTACTGATGATAAAATTAGTGGAACTTAATTAATTATTTTTATTTAAATAGGGAATACAAAACTATTAAATCAATATTATATTGAAAACTATCACGTACATTATAAATTATGTACTTATTTCCACGGCTATTTCCAACAAATTCGTCTGAATCAGTCTGATGAATATTAGTTTTAATTATTTACCTTTGTGTTTTATTTAAGGGGGTGCCGCGCGATCGCAAAAACTGACATAAGTCTCTTAATGAGCTTCAAAGCAAAATCAATCATTTTGATATTTAAAATTAGAACTATTCTGCTTTGAAGTTTCTGTCCTAGTAATTTGATTAGAGCAATGTTTTTATTCTGCGATATGTACAAAACTATCACGCGCTTGTGATAAAAATTAAAATTTACTATTTTAAGATGGAGGTGATCTGCAGAATATCAATACAAATATTTTCATGTAAGAATTATTGTTTCATGCGTAAAATTAAGAAAGTTGTCGAAAAAAAATGTTTTTAGGAGTCATTTGATTTACTCGTACGTATTTGTTTGCTATTGTTTAAAGAATTTGTTTCAAATTTCAACAAGGCCACGACCTTGTGCAATGAATGATCAGGCTAACTTACGAAGTTCTTTTAATGTATTTAACTAATTCAGCGCATAGTAGAAGTAACTTAAAAATACGTAAAATTTCACAATTTCGTGCAGGATCCCCTTAACACAATGTCAAAATCCTGCGTAGCTCGAATTAATATTATAATATGTTAAAACCAACATAGTTATTTTCGGGGTGTCCCTATTTAATATTTATGTACACACTCGTATATTACGCCCGATTCCCGGAGAAATAAGGCCTTATAAAAAACACCAGCTTTTCATTAGCTATATACGCGATGATCCTGACACAATATTTCTTCTCCTTTAGGATCACCGCAGACATGTTACTTTTAGCATCGGCGATCGGAGATTTAGCGACTGTATCGATGCTGATTGCTGAATCACGTTTTGGCGACTCTCTGCGTTCGATCGCAGTAAAATCGTGAGATTCTTTCGATGCAGCATCGCAATTTCGCGACTTCATGCATTCGGACGCGGTATCGGAATCGCGCGTTATAGGTGGTTATAGCGACTGCTCCGATGCTGGATCGGCAGCTCTTGCTGGCGGCGAGGGAAAGGGAACGGGACACAGGAGTGCGGGTGGTTGAACTTGCGCTAACGCTGTCAAAATCTAGCGCAGCACTGAATGACACACTGAACACTGCCGTGTTCCTAGATGCCAAATCGATGCGACCGACTCAAATACCGCGTTTGACGTTTTTAAGTGTGCGATGTGGAATGTGTCCCTGCATTCGGCTTTTAAAAAGCGGCTAAATCGCCGATCGCCGATGCTAAAAGTAGCATGTTTGCTGTGACCCTTATTGTTTGTTATGCTCTTTTAGCCGTGAGCCGTGTGACATAGCGGCTCATTATAAGAATACTAGTAACTCCACTTCCACTTGAATGTCGTAAAAGTTGACTAACGGACTAGATACTGCACTTCCATCCAACTTTGAGGATGAAGATAAAGAAGATAAAGAAAATTGTCCACGTGCGTACGAATTCGTAGGTAAATGCTTAGTTTAGAATAAGAGTGGGATGGGAACTTCCGTAATTGACTGATATCATCACTATAATAAGTAAAAAAAAATGGATAAAAAGTTGGAAGGATAAGATAAAACCAATTTATTTAGTATGGTATATTATACAGTCATAATATTGTAGACTAGATATTATTCATTAGAACTAGCGTTCGGCAGTAATGCCACAAGTGTCTAGTATATATTTTAATATGTGGTTCAATAGTTCGTATATCCATCCGTTCGCATATTCCAATATCGACTATATTGGACGAGCGACTACAATAATTGGTCGGCGGCGGGGCGGTCGCTCGTTGCGAACAGACGTCGGCGTAGGGTGACCAATTTTCCTGTTTTAGGCCACAAAACTACATACTCGTACATACATACAAACATACATAAATAATTTATCATATTATTCGTCCATACACTAAAATGCCCTAACTGCAAAAGTGACATTTCGAGATAATCGCCATTTATTGAAAAACGTTACGTGGTGTTAAGAGTTTAGTATTTTTAATCAACGGCATTTAAGTCATTGGATTATAACTTTGTGATTTGAAATAAGAGAGCTATGAAATTCGAATTAACGATGATATAGCATTTTATTATTAAAAAAAAAAAATTAACGGTGTTTTTCGTGTTGATATCGATATATCAGGTAACTTAAAAGATAGAAAAACAAATGAGTCAGACAGTTCGATGGCGCGTTTTATTCTAAATTCAATGATATCAAAAAGTCAAAATCGACCTCAGGTCGGTTAACGGCATTTTAGTGTTTGGACCAATCAACAATACTAACTACACACATCAAAAGTGTCTAGGGATCAACATATATTTTTGCAATAACTTTTCTCCTGATTGATATTAATTAAAATTTTCTTTAAGGATTCATCAAATAAAGTGTTTTCGTTTGTCTACAGTAACGATAAACCAAGTCACCTTTGCATTAATAAAGAAATTTGCCATTTTCCTAATAAAGGGATTTTTGACATTTGAACCACTAACATTAAAGTTCGAAAAAAAGACTGAAATAACAGTTTTCTTTAAAATTTTATTGGGTAACTTAAACAATTAATAATCCGTGTTTCTACCGCGAACACTAACAACACAAGAACATCGGTTTGGCATACTCAAAATGAGTTCATCCAAATCACGCTGTGGAATGGCCGCCCATGTTCGTTGCAACAACAAAAAAAGGTCTTCTTGCTACTGGATACCCTCCATATTCGGCAGAGCTCTTCTCTGTAGCATATCCCATGCATGCTCAATCGGGTTCAAGTCTGGCGACTGAGCAGGCCAGGGCATGACATTGATGTTAGCTGCGGCGAGAGTCTGTCTTACAACTCTTGCGGTGTGCGGTCGTGCATTATCATGCATTAACTGAAATAAGGGACCGATTTGCACTTGTAGAGGAACGATGACGTCTGATACAATCGTCTCAGCATAAATTTGAGCGTTGAGGTTGCCTCTGATCCAAATCAACTCAGTTCTTCCGCCGATCCAAATACCCGCCCATACCATGATGGTTCCACCACTATAAGGATGGACTTCCTGGCAGGATTTTAATCGCTGTTGGCGTCCAGGGGTTCTCCAGTGTCGTATACGTCTTGTATCCGGTCTCATACCAAAACGAGACTCATCAGAAAAGCACACGAAATGCCATTGTTCTTCTGCCCAATTTCTGTGTTCAAGAGCCCATTGATATCGAATCCTACGATTGTGCATTGCTATAGGTGGTACCCTTAGCGGTCTTCGGGAATGAAGGTTCACTTCATGCAAGCGGTTTCTGACTGTTTGGTCGCTAATTAAGTTCCCTGAAGAGTGATGAAGCCTCACGGCTAACATCATGGCGGTTATTGTTGGAGCTCTTCGAGTTGTGATTTGAATGTATCGGTCTTGTCTCCGTGTGGTGCAGCGATACCGTCCTCCATGGCGCTCAGCCACGGTACCAGTGCTTCGGTAACGTGTCCAAAGTCGACTGATAACACTCTGACATGTATTCAGAGCTAAAGCCACAGTACGTTGCCGGGAACCAGCTTCTATCATTCCCACGGCTCTGAGCATTTCTTCCCTGCTTAAATGATGTCGCCGCTCCATAATAACGTTGGTTTTAATCAGTAGTAGGGAAACAGTAGCACTAATAATGTCTTCAATGCGTTGTATGTTTTTATAGGGAAAATATTGACAGCTGATTTTCATCTTTTATTAGAAATTGATTGAAAGTTCCTGTTTCAAATTATGAAATGCACCAAAAAGGATCCATATAAATTTATAAAATCATAAATTTATTACAAAGCCACATCTCAATCTCAAGAAATCCGCATAAAAATGCTTGATCCCTAGACACTTTTGATGTGTGTAGATAACGCGCGTCACGTTCGAAATCAAAGCTAAGTTCTGTCCACGTGAATAAATACTTTTTCAAAGAAATAAATTACTCCTGTCACATAGAAAAGAAAAGACGTCAATAACATTTAGTGGTAAAATCAACCACAAGGGGGCAACAAATAAAGAACTTTTTCCTGTTAAGTCTTGCGAGAAAATAAAAGCTCACTTCTCAAGTGCGCTCTTATTTACAGAGACACATTTTTAGCGCCGACCTGACATCTAGTTTTATTGTCGATGGAAGGTATGGACGGCATATTTATACTTCCATATACGCTCGTTTCCCGAAGAAGTAAGCAGAGGCCACAGCTTTCCATTTCACAATCCTGAATCGGAATCGGAACAATCCTGTCACACTTCTGTTGCTTAGAATGTATAATGATATTATTCACTGAAACCTATTAAAACTATAATCACTCTTCATCACTTGATATCTGGAAGTTCAATTCCCCGGATGTTTTCGATGCATAGCCCGGTATCTTGATTTCAATGATGGAGGCCTTTGCCCAGCAGTGGGACAGTTTAAAGGCTGTCCAAAAAACTGTTCATCTAATTAAAATTAAGTAATTTTGCAGTATATTATCATCGTTACATATTATAAAGTAAAGTCGCCGTTTTCCTGTGTCAGTGGCACCGCAATATTCTCCTAAACCACGCAATGGATTTTTATGCGGTTTTCACCAATAGATAAAGCGTTAACTGAGGATGGTTTTTGTTTATATTTTATAGATATATTTTTTTTAAATGGCTGACCTTCGACGGTCTTTCTAAGTTAGCGTGGACGAAGGCGCGGGCGGGCCGCTAGTTTAGAGATAAAAATATAGATACCAATAAAAAAACCTAATATTATTGACGAACTAAAAAAGGAAAATCGTAGACACCCTACTTTAAAATATACTGTTACTACTTACTTATATATTAATATATATAGGTAGTATGCCGATTGCGCCACTGTGGTTATACAGCTGTTTCATTCACAGCCGCTAAGCATATCGGGAAAATAAACCGAGTCACAGGTGCATGCATATACCAGAGTAGTTCCTTTCATAATCGATGCAAACATCTGTGTGTACGTTGTCACATACACACACTATATTGGGGTTGTACTATGGTTTGACCCTGTATGGCTAGTGCGTTCGGCTTGTGATTTTACGACTACGACTACGCGTTTTACGACACCCAAGGAAGAGAGGGGTTGGCAGATTCGTTTAGTAAGCCGCTATGCCACACGGCTCCATAAGTTGTTAAGAAAAACTTTTTTTTTACCTCTACGGGTAGGGTTGCCACGTCGCCAAACCTAATAGCCGGACAGACCAGCCAGTTTGGGCGTACCCTACATTTTCGGCAGCAGGAGCGACCGACAGTCGACTCGCCTGCGCTCGGCCACGCTTGGCGCTCTCTCATTTGCGAAATGTAAGAGCCTAACAAGAGCCGGACAAGCTGGACACCGTTTATTTTGGCCGGACACGCAATTTCACTATGTGCAATGGGGTATTCATCGAAGCGCACCCATTTTGAAGCGCACCAAACCAAGCGTACCTAAACTATTCCTCCAAGCGCACCCGTTGGGTGCACTTCGGAAAAGGTAATTAAAATATTATATTTTTATTCCTCGAAGCGCACCTACGGTAAAAAATAGAGAGGAGCTTAAAAGATTCGTAATATTGATGTCGATAGAAACTAGGACTAGGTGCTTAAGCAACTTACTACGTCAACCATAAATTGAATCATGACAGTCATATTGATCTAAAAGTACCAGGGAGACATAAATGAAAAGAGGTAGATAGGCGCCTTAGCGATCTTACTTACCCTTAGGGTAACTCCCGGATACATGCCGTACTTTTTGAAATTAGCAAATAACGTGTGTATGATAAGTGTTTATAAATAACTACTTATAGGTGTATATAGTATGGTACTTAGTCTTTAAATTAAATATAACTTATTTTCAAAATGCCTGGTATTGTTGGAGCTATAATCATTTTCACACACCTCGTAAAATTAAACTATATATGCCGCGCCCCGGATAGCCGCCTCTGACGGTAAAAATGTCGGGGGTTAGTCGCCCCTATGTCTTTTTTTTTACTATTTAACTTTGTCATGAGCTAAAAGTTATCATATATGGTATCTAAATTTAATTATGTGCTCAATGTCCATCGAGGATAGACTGGTAACTACATATTGCTGAACGGGATAGACGCTTAGGTAAAAAAAATAAAAATTTGTTGTTATTTGTCTCCTGTTACACCATGAGACCAAAATCAAGAGGTTTTAGGATGTAATTTAAGCATTTTAAAGATCTGCGGCAAAAAAGAATACAATAATAATAAAAACTTTGCGATAAACTACATTTCTTAAAGGGCACTTATCCTTTAAATATTTGGTGTAAAACCTTGTATCTAAAGGATAGACGCCCGTCTGAATTTTATATTTAGAAAATCAAATTAGGTGGAAAATAATAAATGCTTTTCGAATATAGACACATTTATTTGAAAAACAAACCTGCTTTTTTAAATAATTAACATCGAACACAAACCTAAGGGAACCTATGCCGTAATTTTGGATTTTTGCCTTCTCAGTGTAAGGGTAAGAATGCCATAAGTCCTTGATATGTGATTAATTCCCAAGTGAATAATGTTATTTTTTACGTCTACTAGAACCGCTTGCAACTGAAGCTCTGTCCAACTTCTTACACGGGCTTGGACGCCCGACTTTCTAACGTATTTCCTAAAATCCGTAACTATAGGATAGACGCCTCGAGCAAGGGATACGTGCCTCTAGGCGCATGTATCCCGATTAAAGTCAAGGCATCTATCCGTTTCGTATAGTATAGGTGCCTCTAAGTACACGTCATGAACACTAAAATGAAAATGAAAAGAAACACGTCTAAAGACATATCTAGACACGTTTCCTTCCGATCTATCTATTTATTAAAAAAAATACTATGTAAAAAGTATCACGCCTCCAAAATTCGACCGTTAAAATTATTACGCACTTTTTCGCGCGCAAAAATGCTATGGTACGCACACCTATGCAACGACTGCTCAGTGGGCGCTCGCGCGTCACACTAGCGGTGCACTCGAGAAGGGCTATCTAGGTAATACCATCGAGGTCATACTTGGGGTCAACGTGCGAATGTGAGTTTTTGAATTTGAGGCATCTATCCTACTGCGGCATATATCCGGGAGTTACCCTAACTATCAGGAAAAAAGAAATAAACGAGTAGGACTAGGTGCTGCAACTAACTAAGTCAATAGTAAATTGTTATTTTGAACTAAAAGTACAGTAGTACTATTACTTATTCTGCGATAAAAGTACCAGAGTGATATAAATGAAAAGATGTAGATACTCTAAAAATAAACGTACGTTAATCGTTATCGATATTTTCTGTTAGTTACTACATCTCTTTCCTCATTTTATCTGCTGGTGCGCTTCGAGGAATAAAAATTTAATATTTTAATTACCTTTTCCGAAGCGCACCTAACGGGTGCGCTTGGAGAAATAGTTTAGGTGCGCTTGGTCTGGATGCGCTTCAAAATGGGTGCGCTTCGAGGAATACCCCTGTGCAATCTCACTATGTCCGGCTTTATCCGGACGCCTGGCAACGCTATCTGGTAAGCACTTAGCCTTCATTTAACCTTCGTGGAACCGCGCTTTACCCGGAATCCTCGATTACTGAGGAGCTGGCCATCTTATCTCTAAACTGTCGGAGTCGGAACACAACATAAGCGTGTCAGTTGCCGAACGAAAAGATCGGAGTTGGTTGGATGCGAGAAATCAATCCCTTTAGATCCGTTAGCCTACTGACGTAAGCCTATAACTACACAGGCTTTGGCTTTTCGGATTACAGGACTATTAACACGTTCACAGTCGCATGAGCCACTTACGGCTTGTTACAATTGAAATTCTATTGTTTTTATTAATAGAATGGGAATGTGTTTACAGCGTATAATTATTAGATTATAAGTATAATAAAAATTATGACAGTCTTTAAATAACCCATTTCCTTTCATTTCGAGTCTTGTTAACCCTTCCAGAAACCGAATACGATTGTGCAAGAAATGTTTTTATGAAGTGGCTATCCCTATTGCTCTTAATAAATTCCTATTGAGTACCTATGGTAGGTAGGTATTAGTTATTACTAATATCGCTGCAAGAGCCATCCACACAACACAAGTCTTACAAAGAGCATTGTGGTGTTCTAGGCTAGGTAAACGTAATATGCTCCACAATATGCTGAAATTGGAGAAAGCAAACTTTATAAAGTAAGCTATTCCTTACAAGCGGAAGTATCACAAATTCATGAGCCAAATGCCCTTAAGCTAACAGCTGCCGATGTGCTAGCCAGCTAATCGTAATATCAACAACCATATGGTAATAAAATAGGGCTAGGTGTATGATGACGATGATATGAAATATCAAGTTTTAATTAAACTTTACTCTATAAGTCACACTTTAAAAAGTTTGACTTTCTAAGCTTAAAATCGCAATAACTCAGCTAAGTAAACGTTTCTTGTAAAATTTTGAACATGGAATTTTATATGGGAAAACGAAATGCGTAAACCCTGTTAATTTGAATTTGTTTCCGTGTAAAAAATCAAGAGTTTACTTGGAATTCAATTAAAAGTAAGTATCTCTGTTACCCACTTCTAATTGTAATCCTTAATTACAATGCCTCGCTGTGGGTTGGTGACCATTTAACGCTTTACGTATTCCGAGTTATTTGAGCTATTGTCTTTTTCTGTTACAGTGTTAGGTAGGTACTAAATTGTATCCGATAGAATTTCGATATCGAAAAGCAGTAGAAAAGCACCTATATCGGGATCTTCAGTAACCTATACCATCTTGACATGTTCGAAAATTCATTAGGAGTACAATTTATTGTACATTCTTTCCTACCTACTTGGGGTGACGTGGCAGTTATGTGGGACTCCCCCCCCCTGATTTTATGGGAGGGTCTACTCACTAAAATACCAGGATATTATTGCCGCCTTTTGTAGTTATTTAAAATCGTCGTCTCGGAAGAAGTATTAAGTAAAGGACACACGCCTGCAGATCAACCTATCCAAAACTGTCCAAATTTCTCCAAACGATATTGATCCTTACAACTTAGCAACAAAAATCAAAATTTACTGAAGAAATATAACATTTTGTGGTACCTAGGTTGAAGTGCTTACAACGAACGGTTACTGAGACAGTATGCGACCGCCTTTTTATAAATCCGTACTAAGACTTGTCGTAATGTATAAATTGGAATGCTGAACCATAATAAGAAGAAGACTGACGAAGAAGAAGATTGCAGCAGCGTAAATGAGAATGTATGTTAAGATATGTGGAGTCACAAGAGCGGATAAAGTAAGCCATGATATGAGTATATCCACTTGTCTGTCACGAAGACTCCTAGAGGTTACTAAAAATAAAATTTCCTTTGTGTCTGGTTTTACGGTAGCTGAGCTCAAAACAGAGGAAGTTTTAAAGTACAGTCAACTGATTGTGTTTTTCAATTTAACGATTCCACATCACAGGGCTCTTATCTACAGCTTAGTAACATACAGGTAAGCGATAACCCCTCGTATGGCATCTGTCACTCTACTTCCGTATTACTTCCTGTTTATGTCCGGTCGAGGTTTATTGACAAATTTATATGAAATTTGGTATGGAGACTTTATTAATAACTTATAGCACTGGAATCATTATTAAATAAGCTATCTGGCTATGTATAATAAAGTATAATTTGATTCTACCATTAAATTGCTAAAAAAAAGTGAAAGTACTGTTTTTTCCCCGATTAATTTAAAAAAATATATAAATTAGAAATAAAACCATGAAAGGTGTAATAATTATTTGTTTTATTTACAATCCTAATAATATTATAAACGCGAAAGTTTGTAAGTATGGATAGATGTTTGTTACTCTTTCACGTAAAAACTACTGAATGGATTTGGATGAAATTCGGCATACAGATAGTTTATAAACTGGATTAACACATAGGATACTTTTTATATACCAGATAACCAGAAAGCTACGTTTATAGGGGTCGATTCAGCTAAGAATGAGTTTGAAAAAGCTAGTTAAGGAATAAGTGAAAAGAAATAAAGATGATCAGAAAGATGGATTTTTATCCAACCTTTTGGTTGTCGAAGGATTTTTGAACTAACATTAAGGTTTTCTGGAAATCTGTTCTTTTGGCTAGAAAGTAAAGTCTTAAAGCTCCGAGTTTAGCTCTGTCAGAGACCAGACTGGAAGTTTAGTGAATGGTGAATAATGTATATTAAAGATAATATGGAATGAACCAAGATTTCTTTGAGAGGGAGGAGGCAAATATGTACTACTACTGCTTACTTTACATATAAATGTACTGTGATAAAAGATGAAGTATGAAGTCAGGAAAGGCTGCAGAATATGATAGGGTGTCAGTTGAGATGCTGAAGGCTGGTCATGGCGTCGTAGCAACCTCAGCTGTACCGTCTATTCAACTTGTGCCTTAACACTGGCCAAGCCAAGAGATTAGTGCAAGGCTGTTATTTTGTAGCTAAACAAGGGGAAAGGTTCACAGATAGACTGTAAAAACTACAAAGACATTAATCTTCTAAGCACTGTCGGTAAATTTTATGCGAAAGTTTTGATCGAAAGGGTTGTGAAAGAAACCGATGAGAAAATAAATGGGATGCACAAGAGTGATTTCGAAAATAAATAGAATGTACGGATCAGGTATTTTTCTTGAAAAGCATAGCTGAGAAATATTTGGTCAAAGGTCAAAAGGTCTGCTGCTCTTTTGTGGATTTTGAAAAGACTTATGCTAAAGTGGTGAGGAATTAACTATGGTCGGTACTGTCAATGTATGAACTAAGCGGCTACCTCATTCGAGCACTGAAATCTCTACGAGGATTCCAGTGCTTGCGTAAGGAAAAACGGGTCGTACACTGAGTGGTTTAGCATCAAAAAGGGTGATAGACAGGGATATTTAGCGTCACCATGGCTGTTTAATCTATACATGAATGTTTGAATGTTTAATCTATACGAGAATGTATGTCTCGTCAAATGTCTTCTCTATGCAGATGACCAGATACTCCTTGCGTCGCCGACGCAAGTATTAGTCTCTATCAGTCCTTCTACGGATCTTTGCTTACTAGATGGTAACTAGTATGCAAAGACCGGTAGAAGGAACAGAATGAAAAAAAAGTTAGTAAGAAGAAAGTTATGGTTTTCAACGAGACTAGTGTACAACAGGGTGTGATATTATTATATTAATGGAGAAAAAGTGGAGCAATTAAAAGAGTTTGTCATAGCCACGATGTGAGGGATGGAAAGAATGATAAAGGTATTAAAAGGAGAGTGAATGCTGGGAAAAGAGTGAATGGGGCACACTAAGTACGCCTTTATGAACAGCCGGAATGTGTCGCGAAAAGCACGTCTTGCTGTGCATGGAGGAGTCTTAGTGACGACACTATTGAATGGTGTGTGTTGCAGAAAAAACATCAAATGTGAGTGAGAGTAAAATTCAGAAGAAATGAAATCACAGGAATTTTAATATTATTCGTAGTTCTAAAAAATATAATTTGGTCAGTGGATTTTGAATTGGGCTTTCATGATATTATGTATATTGCTTAAAAACGCATTTTTCACTAATACGGCTCGGGAAGGTAGTATTTTAAGCAGTTTAAACTTAATTTTTTTTTTAATGGTTCTATTATTAAAATTTCGCAATTCCGAAATTTACGTAGTCAATTTTGGAATAAGGGGAATCTCTGTAATTTCGAAAAGTTCCAAAATTACGAAAGTTTGGAATTCCGAAATGCATGCCCTACTACGTACACGTAGGTACTTATCTACCTAGAACTTCGATTAACGTAAGTAATCATTATTTGTCGCGGTGCTTTGTTAGTACCTATCTACTTAACTAACTCCTACTTACTTAGGTACTTAGGTAGGTACCTAAATGTGAAATAAATCAACTAGGTCATGAAAATATGTAGTTACCTATACATAGGTAAGTATATAGGGTGTTTCTTGTACGGTGTAAGACGATGCGTGGTGACTGGTGATAGGGGACTTTAACATACCTAATCTATCTATTGAACCCCCATGAATGGTCAGCGATTTTTGGTAGTTTTCGGTTTAATAATTTTTTTCTTTTCTAAGTATTTTATTACGACATCAGTTTAAATTCTTATTTTGTAACTTGTATTGATACTAGGAAGATGATTACTTAGATAAAGATAAAAATGCACAGAAATGTTTACGAAAAAAAAAGATAAACGTAAGTAGGTACTTAAAAAAAAGTCATTCGTCATAAGAAAAAAAATTATAGCTCGAAAAATACCAAAAATCGCAGAACATACATAATGGGGGTTCAATAGATAGGTATGGTAGTTCCCTATCACCACACATCGGCTTGACACCTTACAAGAAACACCCTGTATATAGGTACTATACATAGGTATAAACAGGGTGGAAAAAAAAGACCATGGTTGGAGGAAAAGTACCCTTAATGATGATAGCAAAGTTTACTAAAAGGAAACTATTCTTTATTTTCAAAAATAATTAAATCTGCATTTAAAGATTTCTGAAAAGTCACCTGCCTGAGCCAGGAATCGAATCGAGGAAATGAGAAATAAAAAAAAATCTGTATTTTATGGTCAACCGAAAGAGTCATTCTTAAGGATCAATTTCTTTTAAACAACATAGCATCTTAAATTAAAGAAGACCAAGTAAAATATTTTTTTATTGTAAAACTTACTTACTACTTATCTAAAGAAAATAGTTCACTTATCTTATGAATTGCTCAAAATGAGACCCATTTTCATTTACAACTCGATATAAAAGGCGACACGTAGCGAATTCAGTCGAAAAATACGTCTGTGCATACGTGAAAGTGGGTCTAATTTTGAACAAATTCATACGTCGCGAACTATTTTCTTTGATAGTGAGTAAGCTTTACAATAAAAAAAATATTTTACTTAGTCTTTCTTAATTTAAGTTTTATGTTGTTTAAAAGAAATTGATGCTTATGAATGACTCTTTCGGTTGGTATCATAAAATATAGGTATTTTTTTTTTCACATTTCACCGTTTCGGTTCCCGGCTCAAGCAGGTGATTTTTCAAAAATCTTTAAATACAGTTTTAATTATTATTGAAAATAATGGAATGTTTCCTTTCAGTAAAGTTTGCCATCATCAATATTATGGGTACTTTTCTACCATTTTTTTCCGTCCTGTTTAAATCAATCAATAAAAATAAATAACTAACTGACTTTATAATGTAAATAGGTTTTGTTGTTTATAACAGACAGGTTAATTTGAGTTTGTATATACATACTGATACAATACTGATAAGGACATAATTAGATTAGTGTCTTATCGCTTGACTTGGGATTTTATTTATGTGCCTATGCACTGAATTGATATCTTAATGTTTAAATTGCAGTACGGTATACTAGTATTCACTATTCAGCAATTAGGATTAAAGTAGGTAAGTACTTATATTCTAAAGTTTAGAAACCTAAACCATTGTAGACTAACTCACAATTAATTAGGACCTAGGTATTTGTACATTATCTAGTACTTATCTAATGATTATGTAGGTTTATAGTAGGAACTCACCTAACAAAACATAGGAACCAATGGGTAGACATCAACCAATTGAAACAACCAGTTTATAATGAATTTCTGAAAAATAAATGTTTTATATTTTCGTCAAGACCACGGTCACTTACCTACGTACGCCGGTCGCCTCTCCTTCCGAGTTTGTCAAACGCTCTTTTAAAATAATCAGTTCGTGCACACCTCAAAAATCATAACTGAACCAAAGTCGGACTCTAAATAGCAAACTTCACTGGCTGAACGTCTACAGCGATTGTTGTCAATAGCGGCGATCAGCGAACGTACATTCCGTCGATAGTCCTAACCAAAACACCGCGTCGTCGTGCCCATAAAGCCCGCGCCCGGCCCTGCGACGAGCTCTGTCAAACTCCGTACTGACGATACTGCAGCAGAGCGCACCGCCTCTGTACGCGCGGCCGACCGACCGATGCCGATATCTTTCGCCTACCTAAACTTGTGTTGTGTAGGCGGACTTAATGTATGGCTGTGAATCTATTTCATCGGGTAGAAAGGCTGCTAGCGCCATCTATCGACACGCGACACATCGTCGTACCAGAATTATAGTACTGCTTTTGATGTGCTTTTCAGTTATGCATTTTTCTTTTAACGCATTTATCACAAATATTTAGAGAGATTATAAAATTTAGTACCATTTTCTATTTCGGTGCGTATTGAATGAAATGATAAGATATCACAATAGCGTTTATTAGTCTTTGATAAAACGATTAGGTAGCGCCATCTGTCAGTGGATATAAATATTATGACTTACTAACAGCATATTAAAAGTATGAAAACTAATATTAAGTCTCTCTTTTTAATGCTTGTTGGCCTAATCCTACAGATGGCAGTACAATCTTGTTTCTTTGAAGTTTTGTTAAATTGTGCAAGTCGAAATTGGTTTGGAATTAAGGCTTTTAGCAGTTTTCAATAATCAATAATTTTATATTACTAAGATAAGACTTTAAACTATCGCGTTGCATTGCATTAAAACTGTTTTAACGGGACTAAACACGATTAATTTTGTAAGTAAGTAATTTAAGTATATTGCTAAGGTTTCACATTAAAAAATCACAGATTTCGCAGTCCCCGCAAGAATCAGAGCTTTGTAAATGAATAGGTAAGGTGCGTTGGGGTAAGTTCGGACGGTTTTTAGTTGTATTTGGAAGATATTGACAAAAATTATTTTTCTCGAGAGTTACATTAGTTAGCACAATAAATTATAGTGAAAATTTATTGTAATAAACAGGCTTTAATATAGAATGTGTTTTATATTGTAGGTAGATAAACGAAACCACTAACTATTTATCTGGTGTTTAAAATACGAATAAAATTTTAAAACCTAGGGTAAGATCGGACGTTCATGGGGAAAGACCGGACTACCTTCTAAAATCGCCATTATGGCTTAAAACACAGAGTTCATAGAAAGAATATACCTATCCGTTCTTACACGTCCTACGAGATTATCTTTGGAAAAATTTATATTGTTAAAAAAGTCACCTGGAACAGTACATTGTTTATTTTTTTGTTTCTGATCAAACTTTTATTAAACTGCTTATTTATATTACTAATCAGTCTTAGTCTTAGCTATTGATGTTTGACAACCGCATGCATTTTCACTCCAGTTTAAGATCCGATAATTTTAGTCCAAACTTCACCTGTTATTATATCTGCTTGGGGAAAGACCGGATCTCAGCTTACAACCCTATTTAGCCCATTTTAAACAGATATATCAAAAGACACCACACATCTTGATTACTCAAAGATTAAAAATTTGCAAAAATAGCTAATACTCACTAAGAAAGCCAGCAAAATGTTGCCTGGGGTTATTCCCGATTTCGTAAATTATCCTTTATGTTGACACTTCCAGTAAAACATGCATAACTCTTAACTGATGCGTAGGGGTTACTCGCATAATGACACATCGTGTCTACGCAAAATGACATACCCAAATTGACACATGTTCTACTCTCAAAGCAATAATAATGTTCTGAGGTTCTACTACGCGAAATGACATACGCGAATGAAACATATTATGTTCCTACGCGAAATGACACACGGTAACGACTACTCGAAATGACATACCTACATAGAGTTCATCCTTTTTACTGATTTTAAATCACGAATGCGTTTTCCTTTTAAAGTTAAATTGTGCATAAAACAAAAAGGTTAAAAACAACGTTTGCAAATGACAAAACATGACATAATGAGTACACATTTCCTATGGGTGTTGGATTTCTAGTAATAAACTTATTCGTGAATGTACGTTAAATATTTTTTCGTGAAATTTAAGTATTTCAACCGTAAACAGACAATATAATAACTATAATAGTTAAAAATAAAGTAAAAGTCATACCGTTTATTGGGTTGTTTCCGTATTCATCAAACATGAACTTCCCACTAATATTTTTTTCCTTACTGAGCCCACATCGAAATTATAAAGAAAACCCCTAAGTTGTGGATACGGTCTGACATATAACTAATAGTGTCTGTTACTATTTTGTTTTTAATACATTAATTTTACGGTCCATAAAAGAGATCATGTTATTATATATTTCGTTAAGAAATAAAACTTCCAAAAGTGCGACATAACCATATACAGTCGTGGTCAACTAATTAGGGACAATCTCTAGTTAAGCCAAATTGTGAATTTATTTTTTATTTTCCAACGAGTCTTAACAATATTCCATATCTTTTACACGTAAGTATAATTAGTCATTGATGTGCCCGATTATAACAACTTCTTAAACATTAAACCTCTTTACAGTATAGCTGATAGATTATCAGTGTGCTATTTGTTCAAAGAATGCTGGCTGGCCATTTAATTAGGGACACTGAGATATTGCGTTCTATTTTCAAAATTTGAATCTCAATACTTTTTTATTTCTTCTTTTATTGTTTTGTGGTAGTTTTGGCGGCAATCCAGATTTTTAATTTTAAGTTTTGAGAATTATTTTGAAGAAATATGGGCAAAAATAAAAGTTGCGATCCAACACTACGAACAATTATCATGAAGTTTGTCGAGCGTGGTTGGTCATACCGAGGGATAGCAGAACATTTAAATTGTTCAAAAACTATGGTATGCAATGCAGTGCAACATTTCAGGCGCAATAACACAGCTTTAAATGTGCCCAGGACAAAAAGATCGAGAAAAACAACTCCGCAAGAAGATAGAATGATAACCAGGTTAGCTAAGAGAGATCCGTTTCTAGGCTCTATTTTAATTAAACACGAAGTGTTTGGGGCAGACGAAAGAGCCGGTGTATCAGCGAGGACCGTTCGACGACGTCTGGTAGAAGCAGGGTTGTTCGGAAGAGTGGCTCGCAAAGTACCGTTGTTGAAGAAAGAACATAGAAATGCTCGTTTGGCGTTTGCACGTAAATATGGACATTGGACCTACGCCCAATGGCAACATGTATTATTCTCTGACGAGACCAAGATTAATTTAATTTCTTCAGATGGAAGGCAATACGTACGGCGTCCTGTAAAAGCGGAAATGAATCCAAGATTCACAAAAAAGCAGGTGAAACATGGCGGTGGAAACATTAAAATTTGGGGTTCATTTTCTGGACGTGGAGTGGGACCTGTGAGAAAGGTTCAGGGTAACTTAGACCAACATCAATACAAAACAATATTGGAGGAAACTATGCTTCCCTATGCTGAGGAGCATCTCCCTATTATATGGACGTTTCAGCATGATGACGACCCGAAACATACCGCCCGTTCAGTCAAGTCGTTTCTTACCAGTCAGTCAGTATCGGTGCTAGATTGGCCAGCAAATAGCCCGGACCTCAACCCAATTGAGCACCTTTGGCACGAAATCAAGAAAAAAGTTTCAACTTATCGTACCACAACTTTAGATCAACTTAATCAAGCTTTTTGTGAGGCATGGGCAAACATTCCTATCGAAACATGTCAGAAACTGATAATGTCTATGCCACATCGGTGTCAAGCGGTAATTACTAACAAAGGTTTTGCTACTGGGTACTGATTTTACACGTAATGAAATGGAGCTTATAAAAATATTATAATACTGGAGATTATTCGTTTTGTTTAACTCTATTCATCATTATACTTTACTGTCCTTAATTAAATGTCCAGCTACATAATTATACCTTAAAATTTAATACATGTTCAACCTTTGATATTAAATACTTTTTTCTATTTAATTATTCTCTTATTTACAGCCATTTATAGTATAGTAATCGGACCAAATTATGCAAATAATAGGTGCTGAAAAATCAATAGGGTTTTATATTTATATGTACATAACCGGTTATTGCTCTTCACTATCTTGAATGTCCCTAATTAGTTGACCACGACTGTATATACAAAGGAGATCATTCGGGCTCAATACATTTTTGGGCCTTTTCTGAAAGTGCCGGCCAACAAAAAAAAATAGTACGAATTGTTAGAACTAGCCATTAATACGGCACAAAAGTTGTAGGATTGCTCTGCGCCAAGTTATACAAGTTCGATGATTCATCATTTTCATACATTTATTGATTTCTGAAAGTGCTGGGACTGGTAAACATAAAATAATGATAGATATTGCTATAACTAATGATCTGGAACAATTATCTGTGCTGTGGGGTCAGCATCTCTTCTGTTTATACAAAAAAATTAGGAATCAATAAATGTATGAAAATGATGAATTTTCGAACTTGTATAACTTGGCTCGGGGCAATACTACAACTTTTGTGCCATATTAACTATTTCTCCAAATGGCTAGTTCTAACAATACGTACCATTTTTTTTTGTTAGCCGGCACTTTTTGAAAATGCTCAAAAAAAATGATGTCCTTTAGCAAGACTGCACCAATTTGGCTATTTCTTTTTTTGTTATGATTGTAAATTGGCAGGACAAGGTTTGTAAAAATATATTTTTTGGAAATTTATCACGGGATACGGAGTGTTTACGCAGGCGAAGTCGCGGGCGGGTCGCTAGTATTATTATAAAAATTATTTTTTTTTTAAAAGAAGAAATAGAAGAAATCAGCAAAACACGGATACCTATGAACATAAATGCATGCAGGCAATACTTTCATAAAAAGTGTGCGCGAATTTTCCATTTTTATTTTTTCTTCTATTAAGAAATTGAAATCCTTTGCCCTTTTAGAACAAATAAACAAAAAAGTATAGCGATTGGCTATCACCATTGTTTAACACTAGAATTAAAGGTGAAAAAAAGATAATGCTATCTCTTTCACCCTTACCCTTTATCTGTCCAGAGATCTCAATTGATTTAACTATTAATAATACCCTTGGAGAGTGCACCGCTTTCTCAGGTAACAATTTAGAACACCTACAAGTTATATGAGCTTAATTATGAGAAACTCAATTTTACTTTATTATTGATTTTTATAATACCTACCTAATACATATCTAGCTAGATGATTTTGTCCCACTTTCCTACAGGCACGTAAACGTCAAAACTATATTTTAAAATAAAAGTAAAACAAAACTTAGTTAAATCTAAAATACCAGCAGTTCGGATTTTGGGAGAGTCTTCAATTGAGAAGAGCTTGCAAGGAATTCAGGAGGCTATTTTTTCTCCATCTTAGTAACAAAAACAATGTAATTTTACTTAATTTTTAAATACTTACTTTAGTTATTTTACTAAAATAATATTCCGCGATCTATAAGCTTTGGTGTAACCGAACATGTCGTTTTTGGATTTTGTTATTGTAATACTATACTATTAAAGTGTCTCAGTGCAGTGGCCAGATATTGAGATAAGCGATATATTATGTTATGTTCTATTAACATTAGGAACTTCGAATAAAGTTTTAAAAAACAGGACCTTGGGCACTACCGTCTCCTCTTACAGCAGTATTACATTAATCTTACTATGCAAAATTCGTATGGGAATTTGCATAGTAAGTTAAAAGAGGCCTAATATTTTTTTCACTCCTCTTGCTCAAAAAGACCGTCATTGTAGCGTTCTAGAGCGGGGCTTAAATAGCTTTTCTCGCCCTAGGGGAAAAAGTAATTTTTTTTTAAATTTTTGTCTGTCACATGACAATGAGCCTACAAAAACGAAAAAGTATTTAGTCTTATGTAAAATAATCATGAATAAAGCCTCGACTTATTACTGTTTACTTATATCAACAATTTTTTTGAGTTAACACAGACCACGCTTCAGCAAGAAAAAACTGCACAGTCTGCACATGTGCTTAGGTGGTGAGCCTTTAGCCCGTTAGTCGCTTTTACGATACCCAAGGGAAGAGAGGTGTTGGTAGTATTATTTTGATGAGCCCATCGCCGCTCTATGCTGTTGGATGTATGTGCAGTCTTTAGTCCATTAGTCGCCTTTTACGACACCGAAGAGAAGAGAGAGGTTGGTAGTAGTAGTATTATTTTGATGAGCCCATCGCCGCTCTATGCTGTTGGATGTATGAGCAGTCTTTAGTCCATTAGTCGCCTTTTACGACACCAAAGAGAAGAGAGAAGTTGGTAGTATTAATTTGATGAGCCCCTCGTCGCTCTATGCTGTTGGATGTATGTGCAGTCTTTAGTCCGTTAGTCCCCTTTTACCAAATCGAAAAAAAGTGAAGGGTTGGTAATATTATTTTGATGAGCCCATCGCCGCTCTATGCTGTTGGATGTATGTGCAGTCTTTAGTCCGTTAGTCCCCTTTTACCAAATCGAAGAAAAGTGAAGGGTTGGTAATATTAATTTTATTGAGCCCATCGCCGCTCTTTGCTGTTGGATGTATGTGCAGTCTTTAGTCCGTTAGTCGCCTTTGACGACACCCAAGGGAACAGATGGAAAGACTGCATATATA
This sequence comes from Scoparia ambigualis, assembly GCA_963921215.1. Lineage (NCBI taxonomy): Eukaryota > Metazoa > Arthropoda > Insecta > Lepidoptera > Crambidae > Scoparia > Scoparia ambigualis. Next base: position 26,164,717 of record OY992501.1, on the reverse strand, counting down.
TCTACTATCCAACAGCATAGAGCGGCGATGGGCTCATCAAAATAATACTACCAACCATTCTCTTCCCTTGGGTGTCGTTAAAGCAACTAATGGGTTAATTTTAAATAAAATAAACCAATTCTTATTGTATTGGATTGTTTTATTTTCTCGCATTCGTAGTGAAAAGCAGAGTTGTAACACTCGGCGCTAAAAGCCCATTAAAACTCGGTTTCTATTTACTCCCTCGCTAAAGCTCGGGAGTAAAACTACCTCGTATATAATGGGTCATTTTAGCCCCTTGTATAACAATCTACTATTTCACTCCTCTTGCTCAAAAAGACCGTCATTGTAGCGTTCTAGAGCGGGGCTAAAATAGCTTTTCTCCCCTAGGGGAAAAAGTAATTTTTTTTAAAATTTTTGTCTGTCACATGACAATGAGCCTACAAAAACGAAAAAGTATTTAGTCCTATGTAGAATAATCATGAATAAATACTCGACTTATTACTGTTTACTTAAATCAACAACTTTTTTGAGATAGTTATTATTAAAGTTTATGATAAAATTAGTAATCATTTGAATCTATGGACAACACAGACCATGCTTCAGCAAGAAAAAACTGCACAGTCTGCACATGTGCTTAGGTGGTGAGCCTTTAGCCCGTTAGTCGCTTTTACGACACCCAAGGGAAGAGAGGGGTTGGTAGTATTATTTTGATGAGCCCATCGCCGCTCTATGCTGTTGGATGTATGAGCAGTCTTTAGTCCATTAGTCGCCTTTTACGACACCGAAGAGAAGAGAGAGGTTGGTAGTAGTAGTATTATTTTGATGAGCCCATCGTCGCTCTATGCTATTGGATGTATGTGCAGTCTTTAGTCCGTTAGTCCCCTTTTACGAAATCGAAGAAAATTGAAGGGTTGGTAATATTATTTTGATGAGCCCATCGCCGCTCTATGCTGTTGGATGTATGTGCAGTCTTTAGTCCGTTAGTTGCCTTTTACGACATCCAAGGTAAGAAAGGGGTTGGTAGTATTATTTTGATGAGCCCATCGCCGCTCTATGCTGTTGGATGTATGCGCAGTCTTTAGTCCGTTAGTCGCCTTTTACGACACCCAAGGGGAGAGATTGAAAGAATGCACATACTAACTATCCAACAAAATAGAGCGGCGATGGGCTCATCAAAATAATACTACCAACCCTTCTCTTCCATTGGTTGTCGTTAAAGCAACTAACGGGTTAATTTTTAATAAAATACACCAATTTATATTGTATTGGATTGTTTTATTTTCTCGCATTCGTAGTGAAAAGCAGAGTTGTAACACACGGCGCTAAAAACTAAGAATATTTTTTGTTAGTTGGGTAATAAATTCAAATATTAATTTAAAAACACAGTCTTGCATTCAAAGATGGATGGTGAATTGCAATTACGTCAAATTATCTGTCAACAGAAAAACCGATATTTCTCCATCTCGCTCACACCCGCACGCAAATTGTATTACTTTCTCTATCAAGTAACTCGGTTAGAGCCGGCTTACCGGGAGCTGCCAATACGCGGGTGGGTTTATTGACCTATGTGACGTCATGACGTGTATTTTGTATTAGAAGTTTATCTGCCAAAAAGCCGATCGCGCCTGCGGATTATTTTATAGCAATATGTTGTTGAAAAGCAAATGTTGTTGATAAGCAAATGTTTTTGATTTAATGTCCATAGTGTAGGCGTTTTGTAATGTTTATCTACTTTTATAATTACTGATTGTGCCATTTCTCAATTACGGTATAGAGTGGTTGTGTTCTAAACTTCTGAAGGGAAGCCGGTGGGAATCGAGTTGTATGGAACCTTCGTCACTGCAGTGGGCCCTATATACGCCTCTTTTGCTTAGGTATATGCAGTGGGCTGGTCATACTAGTTGCTGGATCGACAACCAGGTAGACGTGTTTTGGGGTGGAGATCGCGATTCGGCAAACGTAGTGTAGGACGTCCTCTGGCTAGATCAAAGAGATTTAAATAGTAATAGAGCGGCTATTGGACACTATTTCATACAAAAACTTTGAGCTGGTGCTCAAGTTACGCCATCTAACGTTGAATAGCAAAACCTTACATCAAGAATAATAAGAAGTATATTATGAACAATCAGAATAAGTTTCACCTACCCCACGGTAGTTGACGCCCTGCAGTAGGGATGTTCCGTTAAAAATTCGACGTACTATCGATAAGTTTGATGAAGATTAACCAAAATCGGTATAATATACAACATTAGAACAAGCAAGTGACAATTAGGGAAGAAAATGATCGGGTGTTTCAAATGATTAATTAAGTAATAAAGTGTTAAGTTATTAAAAATTCAACATACTTAACTAATTATAAACAAAGAATGAATGAATGAAATAACATAAGCACCTAGCTAGTACCTACGAACAGCATACTGACAACACTCATTTTTGAACGAAACCCACCCCCGCGATCGCTCATCATAAGTAAGGATTATTATACACTCCCGTATACCAAAATCAAGTCTACTTCAAAGCAAATGTAACATGGCTGTGTGATTGGATTAACTAATCAATTCATAGGAATGATAAGGTAAAATGGCTGACTTTAACAGATTAACACGAGTTGATCCATATAGTGATTCATTTTAAAATATCTAAGTATACATATATATTATAGACCACATTGCGTGTTAATGACAACTCGCAATCGCAAGTACAATCACGAGCAAAAATATGTAAACAATTGTAACTCTTAAAACAATGGAATAAGAGTCAAAGTGTATACATATTGGTGCTCGTGACTGCACCTATCAAATTATTTTTGTCGATCTTAATCTGTTACTTTATATTTCATTCTATAGATATATTTGATGCATTAGCATTAAACAAAAATGTCATAACGGATGCGATTATATGTTTAATTTGGATATCCTATTTTCTTATGTATCCATTTAATGTTTTTTAAGTTTAACCTTCGATCAACAATACCAACTAGATAACGCGTCACGTACCAAATCAAAGCTAAATTCTGTCCACTTAAATAATACTTATACAGCTACATTTCTCTACTAACGAAGTGAGACAAAAGTTATAAAACAGTTTTAAGTTCAACCTTATTACAACCATGGCACCCAGTAATAAAATCACAAATCTTCTAAGGGCCAATTTCACCGTACCGAATAGAAACCGAGTTTAATAAAACCTGGTTCAGACTAATCGCGTTCAAAACTTAGTCTTGATCGCGGTTTACGTCGCACCGATTTCACCGGCTTCGTTTTGATCCCGTTTACTAAAACTTAGTTCAGCTTTGACAAAGAGTGAATGAGTGAATGATATGTCATCAACTATACGTTATTTTTTTTAAATTCTGGCTTGGAGCCTAACAAATCGAGTTCAAAGTGTTGCAATTAAAAAATTGTTCCTTTACAAACGGGAAAATAAATTAAAAAAACATAATTCAAATCACGTTAATCTTCAACAAATGTTCAGAATATGATGGGTTAGTATTAGAAATTACATATAAAATATTTGAATCAAAAATTTCAAAATAAATATCTTGTGAAACATGGTAAGAATAGTAAATTGTCAAAACTATTTAGCACGTCAAGCGCTAGTATGCGGGTTCTTGTAACAGGTAAAACTACTTGATCACTGTAAAATCGTTTATTGTTCAGGTTCACAGGTTTCAATCAAAAATTATAGGTACAAATGCTTTAGAATAGGTGCTAAGACTTATGGCGCGAGAACGGAGATCGTAACGTAACGCAGTCTCTCTTGCGGCAGCCATTGCTCTATTGGCGCGCTGTTGCGCTTGCGGTTAAAAGTGGAACTAGCACGTTCCATTACACGCAAAAGGCCGGTTATGCTTAATGTGTTAGGCGACACGCTATAACTACTAATTTAAAGGGACTTTTCATCAAAATTTTCGTCAAAAGCTCGTGCCAGGGCTCTTTTCATCTTTGTTTTAGAAGCAAAATATCACTAACAAAAATATTATTTATTTCTTTAAAAATAAATAAACAAGCCTCCCATACTCCACACAATTACGACAATGTCAGGCAAACAGCTCTGAGACAAGACTTCTTGGCAGGAAAATGAAGTGTCTGCAGTTCTGCAGTTTTGTCATAATTTCTAAATTTTGTGTTTTGTCGAATATGAATGTGAAATAATGGTGGTTTAATAACTGTCATGTGTTCGTGAACGTGCATTTATGTGTTGACAAATAAAACAAAACAGTGCAACATCAATTTTTAAATTCTTTTAATAAATCCGTGTGAGATCTCTGTAAAGTCCCACATATTTAGTAACACTCAAGGGGTTTGGGGAATATAATTTACCATAGTATATTCATTATCACTTTCACGTTCATATTATAACTCATTTCATTATCATCCACTACATGCAAAGAAAAAAAAAATCTAATGACTAGGCAGTATGGTCTCTGACCTTAGCCTGTTCCTTCAAGGAACAAATAAAAAAAGCACCTAAACGAGTTTAGCCAAGCTAAACGTCGAAAATCGGCCGTTCAGAAACTGAACTAAGTTTAACTTGAACGACGTTTAGTTTATGCCGGTGAAACGCAAACTTGAGAGAGGAACTCAGTTTGGCGCGTAATCTGAGTTTAGCCCGAATTGATCGCGTTTAATGTCAGCGGTGAAATCGGCCCTAAGTATTATCATAATACTGATCCGTTACACAAATGTTGGCGCGTCTATTGGTCAACGTTGACCAACCATTTGTAGCGTGTGGGTTAAAATCAGTAATTGTGTTAAAAATTGTATATTATTTGTTAGTTTAAAGCTATTTTTTATTAACATTTACATAAGTAGTACTTATCACGTACTTACTTAATAAGTAACTAAAAACTAAAACAAATTAACTAAAAAACTAAAAACCTATAAATATCTTATAAATAAAAAATATCTTTGTCAGAACCGCTGCCGCGCGGCAAGTTCGTTCCCCAAATGGCTGGCAGCGTTGCCCTTTTGAATGGCGTGTTTAAAGCTTAAAACATATTTTATTCTACATGTAGGTACTTACTGAATCTAAGACACTCCGGCCGCTAAATTGCTTTTTCGGGCATTATTTATGCAACTTTTAAATACACGGCATTGTGAACGTGTTTACATTGGCCGTGTTTCAAGCCAACTAAACAAAATAGCTCACTTTTTAAGTGCGCTGTAATTTAACGAGCCGCGCCGCGCGCCTACCTGACATCTAGTTGGTATTGTTGATCGAAGAGTTTAAAATAAGTACCTAGTAATATTCTAATTAAACGATCATCGCACGATACTGTTACACTGCATAACATTGCGTTAGGGACGCAATGATCATTGAGTCAGAATATTACTACTTATAAAAAACTTAAACTTACGATATAAAAATATTATCTACTTATAACATTATTCGATAAGTAAAACGACATCACTTGAACACCACTAAATCATCTACTTCCGCTTCGACAAGTGTGGTGACATCCTGAAAGTGGATACTTTAGCTTTTCACCACTAGAGGTCAGCATAGGGCAACGGTAAATGTTCTAGAATAATTTATTAGAAATTATGATTATAGTCTGATTATTGGGTAAATATACAAAATATTTACGAAAATAAGCTGTAATCACATTCAGCCTTTTTTCCATATCGGGATTTGCAGTATCGCAATAGGCAATTTGGTATATTTTCTATTGATTACGTCAAATTTGTTCACGCACAAACACGACTGCACTAGAGGGCGCATAACATCATACTAAGCGACTTGTTACCACTTGGTAATAGGTTGTGGATTAAAGTTTTGATCGCTATGTCCTGTCTATTAGTAATAGTTTAATGTCTTTGGGCTAGATGGAGCAAAAATATACGCAAGGTAGCAATTGTACAAGAAGAGCCGAAGATCGACCTCAGTGGCATGTCTTGGGAAAGGCCTATGTCTAGCAGTGGACTGACACGGGCTGATTATGATGACAAGGAACAAAATACTCTTTCAAGTATTGTATGTTAATCGCGTCGCGTATAGCGGTGAAAGAATACTACCATACCCCCTTCCCTTGGTTGTCGTAAAAGGCGTAACGGGCTAAAGGCTGCACATACATCCAACAGCATAGAGCGGCGATGGGCTCACCACCTGTCACGGTGAGCACATGTGCAGCTGTGACTTGGTGCTGATACGTGGACTAAGGCAGAGGACTGCTTTTGCGGCCCTCATTGCCTAGTCTCTGACTAACCCTTCGGGGATAATAGTCGTGATTATTATGTATGTATAATATCGACGGCGAAGTGACAATACCAGATATCCTATCTAAAAATTAATTTCTTATATCATTAACATTAAGGTCGGTTTCCGCGTATTTTGATGAAACGACTTATCCGTATTATTATAATAGCTTCTAACTAGAAGGTACAACCAGTACTACTTAATAGTTATACTGTGGTACAACTTGGTATAACTCGATTACACTTAGACGCGAAAGTTTTCGAGACACTAAACGTTATTTTCGCTTTGTGTAAAATGTTGTCTTTGTTAGTTACAAGGTATTGTCACTTCGCCCTCAATATGTAGCTTAGAGTATAAATGTATCTATGTTTACTTCTCCACAGGAACTTTACAGCGAAGCGAAGACGAGGAAGGAAGCTAAATATAGGAAGTTGATAGCATAATAAAAATACTTACACATTTTCGTTCGGCGCGAGTTTGATAATACGCTGGGCCTGCCGGTGCCGGGTAACCGGTCGCTTCAAACAACACTTTGTTCTCTATATTATGTAATAAATGGTAACCTTATGTACGCATATGTATTGTTAAAGACATGGGAACGTAACGAATAACATAATATTTGTGCATCATGTTGATTCAAACGACCTCCGTGGTCGAGAAGACTGGCCGGTTCTGCCGGCGCGCCATCACTGAGGTTCAATTCAATTCCCGGTTGGGTCAATTTAGAAATAATTGTGTTACTAAATTCTTTTCGGGTCTGGGTGTTTTCTATGTTTACATATGTTTTTTCTATTCTGCAACGGGTAAGCGCTTGGCCTTCATCTCACCTGATGGTAAGTGACGATAAGGCCGAAGGTGGTAGCGCGCTTCAGCCGGAATCCTCAACCACTGAGCAACTGGCTACATTTTCTCTAACTGTCGGAACACAAATGCTATAAACATCGTTGTTATGGCGACAGACTTAGATAAGATGGTGGTAGCTAGCCAGGCGGACTTAACAACCCTACCACCAACCAAACCGAGCACGCAAAGATGTACCCCCCGCTGGCAATCGAACCCGGGACCTCTGGGTCTGAAACCGGTGGCTTAGCCACTAGACCACGGAGGCGGTTAAATCTTGTAAAAAAATGTTTTATCGTTATCTAGCTAACGATTTAAACAACTTCCGAAAGAAGCTTTAGAGATGAATTATATTAGACCGGGCCGTGCACGGGGCGTGCCGTGTACGTGGCCCGGACGGGGCACTGATTTGAAACGTTACATACATGTTGTATCTATATTAGACCGGGCCGTGTCCCGTCTGGGCCAGAACGGCACACGGATCGTGCACTGTGTAATATGTACTGCTTCATACAAAATGTATGCAACGTCTCAGCGTCCGACCACGCACACAGCACGCCCCGTGCACGGCCCGGTCTAATATAATACATCCCTAACTTGGGCTAAATAATAGGTGTGAGAGTGAGAGTAATTTTTCTTTCAAATATCGAAGAGAAGAGACTGAGAAGATGATGATAGAAAATGCGGATTTGATAACTTGTGCCTGAATTCGCAGTGAGATATCAAATCCGCACTCACTTTTGGTCGGAAAAAGGGACAAGGTAAAAGGCGAGTTTATGGTCGAGATTAAGAGAATCGAAATGTTGGGGGATAAGGAATTAGTGGAATTTCTTTCCCCATTCGATCAATTCCGATCACGCGTTAGCGAATATGACATTTCACACATGCATACTTAAATAATCACGACTATTATCCCCGAAGGGTTAGTCAGAGACTATATAGGCAATGAGAACAGCAAAAGCAGTTCCCTACCATATTCCCCTTTTCACCAAATAGCGACTGCACATGTGCTTAGCGTGACAGGTGGTGAGCCCATCGCCGCTCTATGCTGTTGGATGTATGTGCAGACTTTAGTCCATTAGTCGCCTTTTACGCCACCCAAGGGAAGAGGGGGTGGTAGTATTATATAGTAGTATTCTTTCACCGCTACGCGACATGATATCTCGTAATGGCTTAAAAACAGCGTCTACTGGTGACAAACAAGGTGTTTTGCAATTTCGCCATAATACCTATGTACACAACTAACTCACAGATAATATCAGAGACTAGGCAATGATGACCGCAAAATAAGTCCTCTGGCATAGTCCACGTTTCATGAAATACTAACTACACTGTTGGTTATTTATGTATTTTATGATATGAAAGATATTCGATATGTAATTTTTTTTGTAACTACTTAAAAAACCCCAGTTTTCATACTTAAAAATGAAAAATATAAATTTAGTTAAATTAAAATACATAAATACTTATTTAAGGGAAAAGTTCAATTATGCTAGCCGTTAAAAAATACTAGATTAAGTGAAGGCTCAGCGCGTTAAGGGGATCCTGCACGTAATTGTGAAAATGTACGTATTTTTAAGTCACTTGTACTATGCGCTGAATTAGTTAAATACATTAAAAGAACTTACGTAAGTTAGCCTAATTATTGTACAAGGTCGTGGCCTTGTTGAAATTTGAAACAAATTGTTCAAACAATAACAAACAATACATAAATCTAATGACTCCTAAAAACATTTTTCTTCGACAACTTTCTTAATTTTACGCATGAAACAATAATTCTTACATAAAAATATTTGTATTGATATACCGCAGGTCGCCCCCATCTTAAAAAAGTAAATTTTAATTTTTAACGCAAGCGCGTGATGGTTTTGTACATTTCGCAGAATAAAAACATTGCTCTAATCAAATTACTAGGTCTGAAACTTCAAAGCAGAATTGGTCTAATTTTTAATATTAATATGATTGATTTTGCTTTGAAGTTTATTATGAGACTTATGTCAGTTTTTGCGATCGCGCGGCTCCGCGCGGTGCCCTCTTAAGTGGAACGTAAATTTTCGTATGAATTTAGGTAGGTAATAAATTCTTTAAAAACATAACTAACGACAACTTTCTTCGTTTTAATTTTTTTTTTTTAGATTTTATGAAACTTATTGGTTTCAAAGACTTACTTTGGGTCGTTGCGCTAATGTAGTTAGTTAGTCGGTACGTATAATCGAAGTCACGTCGTAGTATCGTGTAGTATACGCTAAAATGCTACTACGAAATTGCATCCCACACACTTTTATTTATAGAGAAACGTCTAACTTGGATATGACCTTTTACGTTATCATTATCACATGCAACCTGCATTGCTAATTCCACGAGCATAGCATAGAAAATGTTTACAATGTCTTTGAGGCAATACGTCTCTGAATACTAATTGCTCTCGTGTATTTACTTCCGGATAGTGTTTCCAACTATTTCTTTACATACACACATTCATATAATCATGAATTATTATCACAAAAGGGTTAGTCTGAGACTAGGCAATGAGGACCGCAAAATCAGTCCTCTACCATAGTCCACTTTTCACCAATTAGCGACTGCACATGTGCTTATTGTGACAGGTGGTAAGCCCATCGCCGCTCTATGCCGTTGGATGTATGTGCAGTATTTAGTCCGTTAGTCGCCTTTTACGACACCTAAGGGAAAAGAGCGGGTGGTTATATTCGTTTAATGAACCGCTACGCGACGCGAAACTCTTTATTTAGTGTGTAGAATCACCAACCCGCATAGGGCCAGCATGGTGGGTAGTGGCCCATATGTCCCCATGTGTTGTTGTTCTTGTGGGAAGGCCTGTCTGTGCCCTCTCCACGTCCCATACAAGATGACCGTTGAACATGTTAGTTGTATTTTATGAAGCACTAGCGGCCGCCGCGGTTTCACCCGTGTGGTTCCCGTTCCAGAGAGAATATAAGTATCCTATGTGTTAATTCAGATTATAAACTATCTGTATGGCGATTTTCATTCAAATCCATTCAGTAGTTTTTACGTGAAAGAGTAACAAACATCCATCCATACTTACAAACTTTCGCGTTTATAATATTAGTAGGATTTCTGTTGAGGCATAGTTCCCTGTTATTCTAGATCGATATGAACCCACCATCCCCTATTGGGCCAGTGTGCTGGGTTGTGGCCCTATCTTACCATGCGCTGTTGGCCATGTAGGACGCGTTAAGTTATTAAAAGTAAAACATCGCTGGAAATTAAGATGACTTATTAAGATTTTAACTTAGCTTTACAAAACAAAGTCTACCGATTGCTGCCATGCCCGAGAGAAAGATTTAATAGAAAACAACTCTATGGTTACAAAGCATAGCATAGTGTTGCCATTGTAAATTTACCATATAGGTATTAACAGGACGTTTACATAGGCTGACAATAATTCGTCAATCGTGCACATCTTCACTCCCTCTGCCTATGATGATAAGAAATAAAGATTTTTATTGACATTTTAGTGGTTGTTTTCCCGCGGCAGAACGATTTACCTTTAGTAGTACTATCGAATCAAGCGAGTTATTTTTTGAAAATAAAAATATTTTTGGTTTTAAGTAATCAAAAAAATAATCATCAACTCGTGAGAATATTACTTAGTGCAGGAGTTACATTGATTTCGTGCGGCAGGCAGTACCCAAATACATCACATCTCGTATAAGAAACTATCGATTCTCACGCTTTCGAGTTGATGATTATTTTTTTGATTACTTAGTAGGGAACAAAAATATTTTTATTTTTAAAAAATAACTTGCATTATTCGATAGTAGGTACTATTAGAGGTTAATCGTTCTTCCGAGGGAAAACAACCACTAAAATGTCTTGGTGTATAGGTATTTATTACTAACGCCCGCTCGCGACTTTGTCCGAGTGAATAAGCACCCTGTGTCCCGCAACACAACAAAAAAAAAACTATTTCATACAAAACTGATCCTGACAATTACTAACACAATGAATTAGCCAAATAGATGCATTCGTTCTACAGTGATCCACGAACATACATTCGTAGCAATTGATTTTTATCTTTATGTACTTATAGATATTTATCATTATATATTTTCATCTAAAGTCGTTTTTCTCGTAACCTTCCTTTCGAAATAAACCTCATTTATACCATGTAGCTCATTGTTTGGTTTCTCTACGTACGAAGTGTACAGCTGTATTTGTTGCTTACTGTACTTAAATAGACAGCCGGAGAGTGATGGATGTCACTGAGCGCATCGCAATACGGAAGTGACGGCGATCGATCGCTGTTTGTACACACCACCAACAAGTAAGCCTGCGTGGCAGGTGGCGAGTCCATCGGCGCTCTATGCTGTTAGAAGTATTTAAGATAATAATTTTTTAGTAATTATTATTTTATTTACATTAAGTGGATGATAATGAGTGATAATGAACGTTTATTATCCCCGACTATTATCCCCGAAGGGTTATTCAGTGACTATATATATGCTGTCTAATGTATATGAAGTCTTTAGTCCGTTAGTCACCTTTTACGACACCCAAGAGAAGAGAGGGGGTGGTAGTATTCTTTGACCGTTACGCGACACGGTATAATAGTCGTAATTATATACAATACATATGTATGTATGAAAACATTATGTACTGAACCTGCGGTTGAGTTTGCTTTATACATATCGTTCCTACTAAATAAAAGGTGAATTGGGAAGTTCCTGGGTATAAAAAAATCTTATTATGATTAATCCTTCAAAAATATTGTACACTTGTTTTTTCTTTTTAAGAACGAATTACGAATAGACAGTGGGTGGGCGCTGGCCACTTGTCTAGGGGGGCTGATATTTTTATCAGGTGTTATGGTGGAAGCGGTGGAAGCGCACTTCAAACGGATTCCTCATTTATTGCGGAATATTACTAACCACATAACAGGAAGACCTCTTGCTTTGGTTCGGGATCCCTTTTTTCGACTATTATTTTTTTCTTAATTTAATTCGGCATAACGAGTTAGGCATATTTTTTTAGCCTAATAATATATTGACATAATATATAGTTTTTTGTCATACTATTTCAGTAAGCATAAATATGGTTTAAGCTAATGTATTTTGTCCTAATTTTTTATATGCATAAAGTTTTATGGCCTATTGTTTATTTCGTCTAATAGTTATTAGGCATAAAGATAGTATGGTAGATTAGACAAGACAGGAGGTGGCGTTATACTCAATTTCCAAAACTTTTTTCTTCTGTTCTCACAAAATTGACACACAACATTTTTATATAATTTACGATAACCGCGCTAGAAAGTTTAACGTAGTACGTACCTACGTACTACCCCAAACCTTGCTATCGATTATTTTCACCTCATTTGAAATGAACTATTTTAATGGCATGTCTTTGATAAAAACAATACTTACACGCAGTTGAATGTCAAGCCAACGGGTTTGCTAGATCATAAATTAGAATAACGGTTGCTGCAGTGTTGAATGGGCGACCTTACAAACTGGAATAGCCGCTTCGTGTATGTTATGCACGGTAGGTTTATTGACCTCTTCCTATTTGTTTAATGGTAACCGTGATTTCAAAGTCTCATAATAATCTTTTGGTAGACAACTTACGCATACCTTTTTAATAAGTAAATAACGTAAACCCCCGTCTATTTCTTTTATTTATAATGGAACACAAAAGTGGAAAAGTGTTTATCTGTGATCTTCTAAAGTTATATGTAGACATCATGGACGTAATAGGAGGCATAAACTAGTTAGGACACAGACACAGACAGGCAATAATTAAAAAGAAATAGAGAAAATATACTTATGGATAATAAATACTAAATTCTTTTATTACACACATGAATATGCATAAGTATTAAAACAGAAAAGTTGACACAGAGACAAAGTACAAAACAGGCGGCCCTTTGCCAATAATCTCTTCCAGGCAACCTTGAGTGATGAAAAAGGAATAAAAAAAAAAGAAGATAAAGATGTAGAACAGATTTAAGGGAATAGGTAAATTGTAAACGTACATTCATACTAAATTAGAGATGACGCATATATTAAAAACTCTTTTGATTTTAAAAAGTACTGGCCATCAAATAATGTTTTAAATTTTTTTGAACAACGAACAATTTAAATTTTGATTTACAGATATTTAAGTGACGCTACTTTTTAATTCCAAAAACAATAAAAAAACGAGTTTCGTGTGTTGATAACTCAGAACAATAACAAAGTTATTGTTCTGAGGTTGATAACTTTGTTTTTTTTATGAGAAAAACACCGTTCAAGCCCAGAAATGGCTTATAAAGTGTTATCTGGAATCTGCTCCATCTAAACCAACCATTTGTCGGTGGTATACATCCCGATTTCAATCGCGGTCGTATGGACACAAAAGACGCTGAACGATCTCCAAATGAAGAGTGACTCAACAAAACATGAACAAAGTCCTGAAAATCATGAAGAAAGATCGAAAATTAAAAGTGCGCGAGATAGCTGAGATAGCCTTGTGAGATAGTGAAGAATTCAACTAGGTAGTAAGTAACTAGTGTTTTCCATTATTTTACGTCAAAAATGGCCATGAAAAAGCTTTTTTCCAAATGGGTTAACAATGGATCAAAAGCGACAACGTATTATTATACGATTCAGAGCGCTGCTTGTCACTGTTACGTCGGTATGTGACAATGGATGAAACATGGATTCAGCAATTTTCACTCCGGAATCCAAACGGCAGTCAGCAGAGTGGAGTGCGGCTGGTGAAAGCCGCCCGAAGCGGCCTAAGACAACAATCTACCCTAAAGGTTATATTGTATGCCCTTTGTATTTTGGGATGTGCATGGAATACTCTTTATCGACTACCTTGATAGAGGGAAAAATATAAAAGTAAAAATCATTTAAAATAACCATTGTAACAAAAATGAAACAAAAATGAAGCCATAACAAAAATGAAACCCGTAACAAAAAAAATATTAAATATTACGGTCTTTACACAAGTCGCATAAAACTGATTGATTTTTTCCAGCAACAATAAAAATCATTATTTTTATGATTCGTTTAGATCAAATAAAAATTAACTTATACCTAATAAATGCAAAACATTTCATCATTTTGGACATTATCGTAGTTGGGTAAAAAAAACAGTCAATTGTGAACGTGTGAAAAAATGACTGCGTGTTTTTGTTGTTTTTCTAATGTATAAATCTTTGGTAAGCCAACATATACTTTTCTTTGAACTTAGATGGTAATTAAGCTGTCAATATAATTTTGAGCTTCACTTAATATTTCCGGCGGTGTAGACTGTAAATTAAGTTCTTCATTACTAGAACTAGATATAGAAGCCGCTATGTAACTACAAAATATAGGTATGTGAAAGGTAGGAAGTCTTTTCATCTCTTCCCTTGGGTGCCGTAAAAGGTGACTAACGTACTAAAGACTGCACATACATCCTACAGCATAGAGCGGCGATGGGCTCATCAAAATAATACTACCAATCCCTCTCTTCCCTTTGGTGTCGTAAAAGGCGACTAACGGACTAAATACTGTACATACATCCAACAGCATAGAGCGGTGATGGGCTCATCAAAATAATACTACCAATCCCTCTCTTCCCTTTGGTGTCGTAAAAGGCGACTAACGAACTAAATACTGTACATACATCCAACAGCATAGAGCGGTGATGGGCTCATCAAAATAATACTTCCAACCCCTCTCTTCTCTTCGGTGTTGTAAAAGGCGACTAACGGACTAAATACTGCACATACATCCAACAGCATAGAGCGGCGATGGGCTCATCAAAATAACACTACCAAACCCTTTCTTACCTTAGGTATCGTAAAAGGCGACTAACGGAGTAAAGACTGCACATACATCCAACAGCATAAAGTGGCGATGGGTTCATCAAAATAATACTACCAACCCCTTTCTTACCTTGGGTGTCGTAAAAGGCGACTAAGGGACTAAAGACTGCGCATACATCCAACAGCATAGAGCGGCAATGGGCTTATCAAAATAATACTACCAACCCCTAGCTTACCTTGGGTGTCGTAACAGGCGACTAACGGACTAAAGACTGCACATACATTTAACAGCATAGAGCGGCGATGGGATCGTCAAAATAATACTACCAACCCCTCTCTTCTATTGGGTGTCGTAAAAGGCGATTAACGCACTAAAGACTGCTCATACATCTAACAGCATAGAGCGGCGATGGGCTCATCAATATAATACGTGGGTCACTACGAAAGTTTTGAGATACAAAAAAAGTATAAAAGTTATTCAATTTTTTTTTATTACAGTTTCTCAAAGTACTCTCCATTAGCTTCTATGCATCGATTCATCCGCCTCAACCATGATTCATAGCATTCCCGGTACTCTTCTTTAGGGAGGTCTTCTACGGCCTGCAAGTAGGCATTCTGTGCATCCTCAGGACTGTTATATCGCGTGTCACGAAGTCCGAGTTTGATTTTCGGAAAGAGGAAGAAATCGCAAGGAGCTAAATCGGGGCTATGCGGAGGATGACACAATTCTTCAATCTCTGTACTCTTTAAAAAATCCTTGGTGACAATGGCCTTGTGCGGCGACGCATTGTCATGATGCAAAAAGAGCCTCCTTAAACCAGTTTTAGGTCGTTTTTATTTTAAATTATTAAATACAGTAGTTAAACACACTTCTATATACCACTTAGCATTCACAGTTTTTTGGTCGTCTAAGGAAATTGTGGCCACATGACTACTTGCAGAAAAAAATGTGGCCACCATTTTTTTCTCAACACTTCGCCCGCGTTTCACCTTCGTTGGAGGTTCATCATCAGGAAACACCCAAATTGTCGATTGCCGTTTAGTCGGTGGATCATATTGGTAAATCTAACTCTCGTCTCCAGTAATAATGTTAAAAATTGACCGTCCTTCTCCGTGATCAAATTTTCTGAGCATATATTTGGTCCATGTTACACGAGCTTCTTTTTGTTCTGAAGTCAGCGAGTGAGGCACCCATCGTGAACATAATTTCCTGACTCCAAGCCGGTTGTGTAAAATTTCATTAATAGCTGGCGATGAAATCTTCACGACCTCTTCTATATGTTTATAAGTCACTTTTGGGTCTTCCTTAATAATTTTTTTCACAACTAGGACGTTTTCTTCTGTAACTGAAGTCGCGGGCCGGCCACTTCTTTCATCATCATTTAAGGAGAAAATCCCTCGTTTAAATTGAGCAAACCATCTGAAAACTGTTGCACGCGATAGTGCATAGTCCCCAAACGAACGACGAAACTAATCGCTCTTTGCACTCACATTAATTTAATCCAAATTTATAATCGTACAAAATCATCGCACGAAAATGTTCTCGCTTAAAATCCATAGTTGACGATGAAAGCCCGCGGAATTGAAACAAAAATCAAACGTCATTTATTCATTTTTAAATATTTGATCAAATGGTTTTCTATGTTCGAATTACAAATAATTTATCTTTAAAAAAAGGTTCAATCTAGTTGCGTTCTTTTTATAAATTTTGAGTATCTCTAAACTTTCGTAGTGACCTTACGTACCAACCGCTCGTTTCCCTTGGGTGTTGTTTAAGCGAATAACGGGCTTAAGGCTCACCACCTAAGCACATGTGCAGACTGTGTACTGTGAAGTTGTTTCTTGTTAAAGCGTGGACTGTGTGGGCGTGGTATGTGTTGTCCATAGATTCAAATTATTATCTTCAGTGTACACATTTTAAAATAGTCGATTTGCGAAATAGACGTTATGTTATACAGACCATCTGAGAGTTTGACGTTTTGCTACATGGACCTTTTCCTAATTATTAGGCTTACTGCTCATTAGACGTTTCGCGCTGTTGGACGTTTTGCTGCTTAGACCTTCTGATCGTTTTAAACTTTAATGAATGCAAAACATTCCATCATTTTGGACATTACCGTAGTTAAGTAAAAAAAAACTTGTCAATTGTGAACGTAGCTTTTGTTAATTTTTGTTACGTGAGAAAAAAACGTATTTATTTTTTTAATAACAAAAATAAACAACTTACTACTTGGAATAGAGTCAAAAATATGTTAAGCCAAAGAAAAAAAAAACATTAACCAAACAAGAACGTCATAAGTAAAAGCATTTTGCATTTGGAGCATTTATTAAATACTGATAAGGTAGGGGAAACCCGTACAAAACCGTATACCGTGGTAAAACAGTACAGTATATAGCTGTGTCCGTCATTATTTTGAATTAGCCGCGCATTTGCCGATCTAGGCAAAGCCAATAGGATCAAACCGTCAACAGACACTTCGCTGCAGGCATCAGGCACGAGCGTTAACCATTTATCTATCACAAAAATATTGTTTTTAGGTGTTTTGATCTAATTTTATCGTCATCAAAAGTTTGACTTCTAAATAATATTATGTTAAATAGGTAAGTGCAATGTTGTTAACGTGAAACTGTGTGTATTAACTTAATTATCAACAATGTTTTGGTACCGGGTCTGCAATAAATGAAAACTGAATATTGATTTATGATGTTTAAGGTCAGTGGGGCAAAACCGTAAGGGGTAAAATCGGCCAATCATGATAAAGGTAAAACTGCAGTAGTAACATCTTCTTCTTATAAAGAAGAATTAATTACGCTTAACATGAAAAAGAACCCAATCTTTAACTTTTTAATCACCCAAGCTATCAAAACCGAAAACTTCGTGCAATAATAATAATATTGTCAAGAAGAATATGGCACAGGTTGAGTGGATGAAATTTGGGTGCAGTGAGTGTATTACCTGTAAAGGATGGGCATACGAAGGATGTACTGGCTGGGATGAAAATGACATGGATTGTTTCGAATGTTTTGGTTGCTTGGTTTCACGTAGATAACAGATGGGGCAATATCGTATGTACTATACGGTTTTGTCTACCCCCTGGGGCAAAATCGTAATTCGTCGAGGTTTAGTTTGTGTTGATTATTTTTTGTTATTATGATGATTATAGTATTATTTTTTGTTAATTTCTATAGCCAATGAGAGTCTCTAATAAACGAGATTATTATGAATATGTAACTTACATTTATTTAGATTTTATGTAGGTTTGTTCTTAGCTATACGGTTTTGACCCGGCCTCCCCTACATTGAACTTTATATATATTTTCAACACACTTGCTCGTAAAGTGGCTCTTATTACACCGATTTCAGCATCGTAATGTAGCTTATTACACACTAGTGCGATAATGTAGTTTAAAAATTAAATCTCGACCAGAGCGAAAAAATAATAGCATTCCACTACTTAGGAAAAAAAGTTTATTTTAAAATTCTTGTCTGTCAAATGACAATGAGCCTACAAAAACGGAAAAGTCTTTAGTCATAAGTAGAATAACTATAAATAAAGACCCGAATTATTACTGTTTACAAAAATCAACAAGTTTTTTGAGATATTTATTTAAAGTTTATGGTAAAATTAGTCCTTTACGATCAGAAGGTCTAAGCAGCAAAACGTCCAACAGCGCGAAACGTCTCTCATGAATAAATAAATGAGCAGTCTTTAGTCCGTTAGTCGCCTTTACGACACCCAAGGGAAGAGAGGGGGTGCTAGTATTCTTTCACCGCTACGTGACACGGTTAAACAATGCTATGCAACGCACTGCAAATACAATCTTACTAAATGTATGACAAAGCTGTTTTTGTTGTTGCTCCGATGCAAATACCGTTCTTTGCAAGATGGCCCAGTCGCAGGACTATGTACCTACCTAGGTATTACCGACCGAACTGTAAGTAAGCAGTCTGCAGCAGCTTTCGTAATAGTATTTTGGGGGTTAAAGTTGCTCGCGTCCGTGGGTTTACCCTTGAGACCCTACACGTGATCCCTAGGTGGTGCTAAATGAGTGACACTGACTGAGTGGTAGAGCCACGCTGCGTTGCAGCACGCATTGGGCCGGCTCGCCCGGCGTAATACCACCCTCTCACGAATATTCGGCGTGAAATAATAGCATTTGGTGCTGTTGTATTTCGTCCGACCGTTTAGGGTTCCGGAGGCCTCTTCCCCCCTCCCAATTCCTATTCCTTCAACCTATTCCTCCCTTAAAGGCCGGCAACGCGCCTGCGATTCCTCTGGTTTTGCGGGTGTTCATGGGCGGCGGTGATTACTCTCTATCAGGTGACCCGCTTACTCGTTTGCCTCCATCTTTTATAAAAAAAATGAACGTCTCTATTAATTCAATTCAATCGGATTCAGTCCCAAGTCCCAATACCTATATAATCACTTGTCACGATCGTCTGCAGTGACTTTGGTGCTGACATGTCTCATCCAGTTCACAAATTCAAGTCTGTTGTGTATACTTTTTTCACTAATAAATATTAGAACATACATCACACTTATTAGAGCGTAGAGTAGTAATTTTCGTTTAGTCCACTCTCGTCCCCTCGACCCCCAATAAATAATGTGTCCACTGGACCCCTAACTACAGTGTATTTTAGACCCTCGGGGGTCGAAAGTAGATTTTATTTTTTTTAGCCAATTTAAGTTTCTTCTCGACCCCCAAAATACAGTTTCGATAATAAATGATTAACGAAACGTTGAAAAAAAATTCTACCTCAGGTGGGAATTGAACCCACGTCCTCCGCACGACGGCGTGCGGTCTTGCTTCATTATCTCTAGTTTTAAGATACTTATTTAAAATAATTGTTTGATTTTAAGCATGCCGTGGCATCATTTAGTTGGAGCAACACCACTGTAATAGACATAAGGTTTGTAATGTAAGAATGTGCACGTGTATGCTTTGTTGGATGTCCTTTTTCAAATAAATATAGAACCTTCAATTCGATGAAAGCTTGCAGCATTGCGTTCATGGAAGAACTAAGATCTCAAAGCGTTCAGGCTTAGCACTTTTCAAAGAAGTTTCCAGAGCCGGTTTCCTCCCATCTTTGCTTCGTAGATGTTTCCAGGAAGCGACAATATTACGACGTAAAGTAGGTTCCGAGAACGAAGGCCTTCCGATAAGGAGCCTGGAAAAAGATCAAACGAATTTATATTGAAAACTAGCTGCTCGTGTTGCTCAAAGACGGCCGCGTGAACACCATCCATATTATTATATTTTAAATATTTTTAAAATACGAGATATCTGACTTTTCCCGTGGATATTAAAGAAAAATCTTTTTACAATTTTCTCTTCATACGTACCTAGGCTATTTGAAAGTATGAAAAATAATTTTAAATTACACTCTTTTCTTTTTCTAAAAATAAAACAAAACAAAACAGCAGACATAATAATGCTTTCCTATTCCGCCAAGAAGTCCATTACTACATAATTATTCATTTAATCCTGACGTTTCGTTCACGTAACCCCTGAAAATCTAATTCTAAAGTGGTAGATAATTCATACATACATAGACTCACGATTGTTAGGCAGACACTAAGAAGCAGAAGCAGTCCACTGCCATAGTCCACTTTTCACCAAATAGCGACTGCACATGTGCTCAGCGTGACAGGTGGTGAGCTTATCGCCGCTCGTTGCTGTTATGGATGTATGTGCAGTCTTAAGTCCGTTAGTCGCCTTTTACGACACCCAAGGGAAATAGTATTCTTTTAGTGAGCTGCTACAGGATACGGTTGATGAAGTGATAATAATAATAATAATTAAATCGGTACACCTACGTATAATAGTCGTATCGTAATAATAGGTAAAATCTAAGGTGGCATCTCGCACATCTGTGCGAGTTTAAAGTGTGCGAGTTGACGAAGATGTCATAGTTTCTTCCAAAATTACACATAACGGTGCAAGCATTTTCATTTCTTACCACTACATAAAAGAAGGGAAATGTCAGATATAGCACTACTTCTTAAAATATTCCAAGGTAATATAGACTCTGCCGAACTACTCAGTAAATTTTATAATATTACACTCCAGGAAAACAACGCGACACACAAATTTACTGCATGTACCTTTATCTGGAACTATAATTATATTATCGATCTAACGCGTTCATTAACAGGGCTGAGCTTATGTTGAGCTTATCAACTCCGTATGTCGAAATATGGACTTAGACTTATTCAACACCATCGTCTCTAAGTTCAAAAAATTAAACAATGATAACTTTTTGTCTGTTAGTTCATGAAAGTTATTGAACTATTATGCGTCACTCACGGCTCTTAAAAATATATTGTTAATTGCATTGATACACAATACTTTGTTTATAGTGAAAACTTGTATTCATACCTATATTAATTTATTTTTAAAATATAGCTGTAAGTTTTTAAAAAATTGCGAAATAAAATAAAATAAAATAGCCTATCTCGTGTACGAATAATATGCAGATGTTTCTGGTCCACTTAAAATTTAACTCTTGTCGTAATGCACATGAGCGAATGTACACTCACCTAGTTAAACTACGTCGATATGAGCGGGCGCTGCGCTGATTTTCCGGTGAACATGTGTCTCTAAACGTAAGAAAAATTTATACTTTTTTGCATGAAACGAAATACCAACGGCGAAATCATAACATTTCCCACCTATAGACCACTTTTATCTAGTAATATACAAATAAAACTCCCATAAAAGAAATACTTAACTTGTTACAGGTAGGTACGTGAAAGTAGCTAATTCAGTTCCGAGACGGGGTTTAATAATAGTTCGTACAAAAGTTCAAGGGACTAAATAAGTCTTTCACCCGAGGTAAACACTGTGCTTTTCATTACAAATACAAGGAAAGTAACTGAAAATAAAAACATGAATTAGCTAAAGAAAAAATGAGTGAATTTTATTTTACTTACTTAAATCAACAACATTTTAGAGATATTTATTTACAGTTTATGGTAAAATTAGTAATCATTTGAATCCATGGACAACACAGACCACGCCCACTCAGTCCACTGTTCAGTAAGAAACAACTGCACACTCTGCACATGTGGTGAGCCTTTAGCGCGTTAGTCGCTTTTTCGACACTCAAGTTAAGAGAGGGGTTGGAAGTATTATTTTGTCAGCCCATCGCCGCTCTATGCTGTTGGATGTATGTGCAGTCTTTAGTCCGTTAGTCGCCTTTTACGACAACGAAGGGAAGAGAGGGGTTGGTAGAATTATTTTGAGTGTAACGAATTAAAAGTTTTTTTTTGTACTTTTTTTAATTTGCTTAGTCATTTCCACCTCAGCGAGGTAGGATGAAAAGGATTTTTCACCTCGTGCTCTTTTGATTCCCTCGCTGATGCTCAGGCAGGATTCTAATTTTTGAATCACTCGCTGTGCTTTAGAATCCTTCGCTTGCTCGGTCATCAAAATTGGGCACGCGGTTAAAAAGCAACTTTGCACTCTTGTTATTTCACCTCACAACCTCGGAAAGATTCTGTTTATCATTAGAAATCTGAGTGCAAAAGTGTATTTTATCCGCTAGCGTGGAAAGAGTTTTTAAAATTCGAACCCTTCTGTTCCATACTTTTTTATACCGCAAGTCCACTGAAAACGCATTAAATACTTATTTTATGTCAGTGCGCCAACCTCGATTCTTTGAATAATCGTACTGGCCAGCCACCACAGGTGGCAGCACTGGAATGAATGAAAAAAAATATGCAACTATCAATCTCAGAATAAGTTTAGTTATTATTCTATGCTAGATATTAATATTACCAATAATTGCAGTATTTATTTATTTATTCCAAACAAATACCTGTTGCACTTACAGCAACGCCAAGGCGTGTAACAGGTCATTACAGTAATTTTAATTAGTAAAATTAATAAACACGAATTAATACCTAAGCTGTTTTTTTGCACCTAGCGTATTCCTTGCTGTAGTAAGGTGAAAAATTGTTTGTTTCACTCGGCAGCAAAGTTATTTTGCATCTCGTAGCTTTGAAACCATCGCTACGCTCAGCTCAGGATTTTATATTGCTCAGGTTTCAATACAAGTACTCGCACTAAAAACCAACTTTGCAGCCTTGCAAAACAAATAACTATTTTATTGTCGTTGGTGTTGTCTGCTGGCTCTTTGTTTCCTCATTATTCGCCTTTCAATTAATACCGACGTATGAACCTTAATTAACGTATAACATAATAATTATGGTGTCAGATAAGATTTTAGTATCGTGTCATACCAACTACTGCGTTGAAGGGTCTAGTTTTAAAAACCAGCCAAGTGCGAGTCGGACTCGCGCACGAAGGGTTCGGTACTATTTATCTACGCAACATTAGAAATATCGAGCAAAAAACTAAATGCATCATGATGTAGATCTACATAGTACATTTTAAGCCTTTTTAAATTATTTATTATATTTTTTATACTATTATGTTTATATTAAAATAAATATTTAGAATATACTCTGTAAAAAACATGTTTTTTTAAATATTATAATATAGACAAGGAAGTTTGAAGGAAACCTCTTTGGATACAAGAATGCAACCTCTTTTTGGAAAAATTAATAAATGTATGTGTAATGTATGTATAATTATGTTCTATTTTAATGATGTAAATTTCAATTTATTTCAATAGATTCGTATGATTAAAACAATTATAAAGTGAAAAAATACCTAATATAAAATAAACAAAATGAAAATAAAGTATTAAGGAGAGCATTTTTTCAAGATTTTTCGTATTTTTTTATTAAAAAAAGTGTACAGGCAAAAAATTATTTTTTATTTTTCCCGAATTGTTGGTATTACATAGTATCAATTAAAAAGCTTTTTATGTTAAACAAGAAATTATGTATTTAAAGGTTAAAAGTTACTTTAAATAAATTACAATTTTGCTGTTATATTCAAAGCCCAATAACAAAAATTTTAAAAAATGCTATTTTTTTACACATAAAATTTCAGTAATCTGACTATTACAGTTTTTAAATTATTGACGTATAAATCAACAAAAAACTATTAAAGTTACATTTTCTCGAAACAGCTATTTTTGTATTGTGACACTTAGTTTGCCGGGAAGCGAATGTTTGTTTAGGTACGCATTACGTTTGGTACGAGTAGTGTGCATGCATGACAAAGAGTTTCTTCGATAATTGCTTTTTCAATCAGCAGTATTAGTTATTTGTTATGTCATTCATTGCCGTCGGGTCACAATAACAGTAGAAATTTGACCCGCGCGGCGTTGAACGTAAGCTGAACGCAAGGCTGCAAAGATCGTTTTTGGTGCGAATACTTGTTTTGAAACCTGAGCTTATCGGGGGTTTCAAAGGTACGCGATGCAAAATAACTTTGCTGCCGAGTGAAACACACAATTTTTCACCTCACTACAGCGAGGAAAACGCTAGGTGCAAAAAAAAAACTTAGTTGTTAAATTAGTGTTTATTCATTTTACAAATTAAAAGCAGATTTAATTTTATCACCACAGCTAGGGTTGGCTGGAAAAGATCTCTTCTAGAGATAAGCTCACCTTTGTATATGTCCTGTGTAACTTGTGTATTAATGTAATTTCTTTGTGCAATAAAGTATTAATAAATAAAATTACTGCAATTGGTAATATTGATAGTTACATTTTTTTTTTCATTCAGTCCAGTGCTGCCACCTGTGGCTGGCCAGTGCGATTATTCAAAGAAATTTTAGTGGCGCACTGACATGAAATAAGTATTTAAGTAATTCATTTTCAGTGGACTTGCGGTATAGAAAAGTATGGAATAGAAAGGTTCGAATTTTAAAAACTCTTTCCATGCTAGCGGATAAAATGCACTTTTTCACTCAGATTTCTAATGACAAACAGAATCTTTCCGAGGTTGTGAGGTGAAAATGTCTATTTTAACGCTGCCACTTTTCCGTTACCTTTTGGTAAGGGATTGTGTATCTATAGTTTTATATCTCATCGCAGACTAATAATTCTCATCAGTTGTAGCGGACACATGATTGCAATAATGGAGGTCTTGGTCAACAGCGGAACAGATATAGGCTATACTTTACATACATGCAAATCGCTATAATTCTCAACGGATGTCGGTAAATATTTCATTATTTTATTACAACGCAACAGTGCTACTTTCGCGACAGTCGCTGTCACAATGGGTGGTTACGAAGTGTGAAGTGTCACGCTTGGCGTGGTGTCCACTGTAATAGGTGTTTGTTGTATAAGACAGTGTTTTTCAGGGGCTAAATTATTATCAAATACCCTGTTCTGATGCACTGACACAACTGCTAACGTAAGAGGTCAGATACAATTAAAAACCTATACAGCATATTTGGTAATAAGTATCCCAAATAAGAAATTGGTTTAGAGTAATAAAGTAGGTTTAATGCTCTAAGCAAATTAGTCTTAATAATAATTAAAGCTGTTATAACTTATTGTTTTTTCGAACGTTTTACTAAAGTTACTGTTATAACAGTTAACTTTAAATACAATATGCTGTAATTATGAACTTTTACAAACGTTATTATGGTATTTAAGTACATTGAATCTGTTTAGACATAACAAATTCTAGGCCATAAAAAGTTTTAGAGAAAACATTTCCGTTATTTTGTGATGTCTCTATGACTGCTTATAACAATTCAGACTTTCAGAAGTTTTAATGGCGACTACTGTATAACTAGTAGTATAATGACTCTTATATAGATTTAATATCGTACAACCGTCATATTCATACCTTTTTATTTTCTGGCATTTTGATATGACAATGCAAGTGTTTAAAATCTGTCGGTAAAAGCCGAACTAAAGGGAGAAAAGTTGTCCTGAAATATCGTGAAATACTTGCTTCCTTTGGTACTGTTTGTGGTACAGCAGCTTCAATTCATAGTTTAAAATAATGTGAATATGAAACGTTCTTAGCAGTGAGGGTTCTGTAGGTATAGATGAAGATTTTGGAAACAGAATTATGATCAAGAGCGTATTGTTAAACAAATGTAGTGTCGAAGATAAAGAAACGTCAAAAAATGACTTGACGACCTCCTTGGTCGAGTGGTTTGTACACCGGTTTTCATGGTGTCGCCATATACCTATGAGGTCCCGGGTTCAATCCCCGGTCGGGTCAATTTAGAAATTATTGTTTTTCTAAATGGTCTCTGGTCTGGGTGTTTTCTATTTATAATAAGTATGTATTTAAGTATTTTAAGTATGTTTATCCGTTGTCTAGGTAACCATTTAACGAGTTTCATATCGAAGCTTCTCTTGGGCTAGATAGTTGGTGTGAGTGTAGGAAAATTTATTTATATTATTATTTATTTATTACTCCCCTCAGGTGGGTACCAAACCCACGTCCTCGCTGCGTTGACCACTCCGGTGGTTATTTTGTTCAACGTTTCATTAACTTTGAGTTCTCTCGAGCGGTATTAACGCAAAAATCAAATAATACTCGTACGAGATTAAATGTAGTGTCCTAAGCATTGTTAATTTTTTTAGCTTTTTTTAAGCAAAAATTGAAAATTCCGCACAGATACATCGAAAAGGGCTATAAAGTTTAATGTTTTACACATTTCATTTATTTTAAATGATAGAGTTTTATTTTTTTAATTATCACACTAAGATTATAAAGGCGAAAGTTTGTGAGTGTGTATGTTTGTTACTCTTTCACGTAAAAGCTACTGAATGGATTTGGATGAAATTCGGCATACAGATAGTTTATAATCTGGATTAACACATAGGATACTTTTTATCCCGATATTTCCACGAGAACGAGAACCACGTGGGTGATACCGCACAAAATGCTTAGACATAGTTGACGAAGAAGGCCCGGTAAAGTTGGCAAAAGGCAACTGTGTTGTTTGCCAGGGCCACCTCAATTCTATAAGCGAATGTAAATCTCATAGTGCCAAAAAAGCGTCTACATCTTGAATCACCACCATATTCCACATAAAATAGTTTATTATTACATATTTCATTCATAAATAACACAATCTTTTGTATGACAGTTTTTAATGCATCCGTTTTTCAATACAGAGAGATTGATATATTTTCTAACTGTTACCCACATAATAGGCAATTATAAATCAGTGAGTACTTAGATATCGGATTGCTAAATTGTTAAAAATACAGCAATAGCGCTAAATCAAATAGTGCCTTACGACTGATCAGCGTTAACGAAGAGAGTTCGTCAGTAAACCGGGGTGGGAAAACGTGTAGTCAGCAAATAGTTATTGCAGTCTCATCAATAGGATGCACTTAACTGTATTAGCGATACTTTTAGTTCCACTCACACACAATTCGTTTTAATTATATAAGTAAGTATACTTACTAATATTATAAAGAGAAAAGATTTGATTGTTTGTTTGTTTAGATTGAATAGGCTCCGAAACTACTAGGCCAATTTGAAAAATTCTTTCACCGTTGGGAAGCTACACTATCTCCGGGTGAGATAGGCTATAAAATATATTTAAAAAATTCGTCACGGAGTATGAAGTCGCGAGCGGTCCGCTAGTTATATTATAATTTTTGTATGGTTGTGCAAAGGCCGTCATCATTGAAATCAAATAATCGCTAGCTGTATTGTGTGCTCAGCGTGACAGGTGGTGAGCCAATCGCCGCTCTATGCTGTTGGATGTGTGTGCATTCTTTAGTCCGTTAGTCGCCTCTTACGACACCCAAGGTAAGAGAGGGGTAGTATTCTTTCACCCCTACGCGACATGGATAAACGGACCCTTATAGGTCGGACGGTCAAACTTCTAACAATAGTAGGCAAAACAATGTCATGTAGTTTAATCTATACTAACAAAGATTTGATTGTTTATTTGTCTGTATTGAATAGGCTCCGAAACTACTAGACCGATTTAAAAAATTCTTTCACCTTTTGGAATCTCCGGTTGACATAGGCAATATTATAATTTTTTTTTAAATTTGTGATCCTTACCGAAACTCTAATCAATTTCTTACATCGCGTGCGCTACGAAAACTATTGATGATAGAACAAAATAAGCGATGTACGAGTAGGAGTCGTCACTGGGGTACGGGAGGGGAGTCATTTTGGAAATTCGTCACAGGGTACGGGGTCCACGAGAACGAAGTCATCGGCGCCAGTCGGCGGTCTGCTAGTGTTGTTTAAAAGTCATAACGATTTTGAAACGAGTCTTTTATTATTTTATTTAATCAATTATATTTATTATCAAAGAATTCAAAGAACAATGAAGCTATGTTCGCATCTGCTTCATGTTGTATAGTCTCTCTCATGCATGATTAAAAATTAGATTTATCTGCAAAGTAAACTAAACTAAACTTCTTGTCTCCACGTGCTATTGTCCACGTGGGAGGCCTGTGCCCAGCCGTGGGACGTTTATAGGCTGATGATGATGATGAAACTTCCTGTAGGTCGCGTTATAGGTTAGTTAGAGATGTTAGAATATGAGTTTGTATATCAAAACTCTTTGAAGATGAAGCTATGGAACCTCCATAGATAAATGGAATAACTATTACTTGTGACATCCTTCAAATGATTAAAAAGCGAATATGATGGTGTCACTTCTTTATAAGGCAGAATGTCTGCCCATAAAACCTTTATTATCAAGCGCAAGCTTGCAAAGAAGCTAAAGCAAAATTGACCCATTCCTCAATGGGTTAAATTGCGCACAGGAAACACCATCCGATACAATGCTAAGAGACGTCACTGGAGTAGGACAAAGCTCAAGCTGTAAGCTTCAATGATATTATTGTAACATCATTGGTAAGCTTGTATAATCCTGTATGTAAGGTCCGTGTATGTAAGCTAGAAAAAAAATACATAAATATTGTTTGCTTGTAAGGCTGCTTTCAATTTAAGCGTTTAGAGCAGGACCAACACGGTTCAAGTAACACTTGAAACAGACTATTTATTAGTAACGACCAATGTATTCTGGCCTACGTACGACAAACGGACCGCAGCCGTGCGTGTGTCTCAATAGTGTAGACTCTCTAAGTGAATCAAGGGACAGCAAATATAACATGATCCATCCCGGTGCCCCAACGTCCTGCTAAATTGAAAGCGCCCTAAATGTCTTCAATATAATAATTAAACATACTATGAAATTTATGCCTCTACTTATCAAACTTTGATTTAAGACAATCGCGAAGCGCAGGGTAGCGATTGTCTTGAATTTCGAGGATAATTTTTTTTTATTAGACAACAGAAATACTAGCTGCCCTACTCCTAGTAGGTCACGTGATAGATTAGAAATATAAGACAATCGCGAAGCGCAGCTTCATCTTAACCGAATGTTCAAATATTTGTAAAAATATTTCTTTCGGATCTCAGAGGTGAAAACTTCTAAGATTTGATGAAGCAATGTTGACCAAAAACATAAGCATCAAGCACTGACAAATTTCGACGGTTGAAAGCCAGACCTCGGTAGCCAAGTGGTTAAGTCAGTCGCCCGGAATGCGGAAGGTGCGTGGTTCGATTCCCGCCTGAGGTTGTCGTCGTTTTTCAGTGTTTATAATTTTACTTAAGTATATTTAAGCGTTAATAAAACGCTAAAATATAAAACATTAATCTATAAACGCAGCTTCATCTTAACCGAATGTTCAAATATTTGTAAAAATATTTCTTTCGGATCTCAGAGGTGAAAACT
This sequence comes from Scoparia ambigualis, assembly GCA_963921215.1. Classification (NCBI taxonomy): domain Eukaryota; kingdom Metazoa; phylum Arthropoda; class Insecta; order Lepidoptera; family Crambidae; genus Scoparia; species Scoparia ambigualis. The sequence goes on along the minus strand of OY992501.1, from coordinate 26,135,316 downwards.
TCTAAGATTTGATGAAGCAATGTTGACTAAAAACATAAGCATCAAGCACTGACAAATTTCGACGGTTGAAAGCCAGACCTCGGTAGCCAAGTGGTTAAGGCGGCCGCCCGGAATGCGGAAGGTGCGTGGTTCGATTCCCGCCTGAGGTTGTCGTCATTTTTCAGTGTTTAAAATTTTACTTAAGTATATTTAAGCGTTAATAAAACGCTAAAATATAAAACATTAAGATAAGAAGTATTTTATTCACCTTAGAGGTAATTTTTTTCAATGTTGATTTTTTAGAATAAGAAAATATTATTGGTTGTTGTCCTGGTATTATGTACTAATATATAACTAACGTCGGCTGTGATTTTATTATATACTATAATGTCGTGTTGCTTTAATTTATGTGACTGATTAGATAATTAACTTTAATAAAAATCTAAATACTTATGTGTATTTCAACAAAGCTTAATTTGTTAAATTTCATAACTATAGAAACTGTTTTACCAAACTTACTGATTTCATTTGTTGTTTGAAACTGGTTTTAGAAATAAGTGCGATAGCGAGTCGTTCAAATGAGCAAAAGTTGATTTTGAGGTTTGTGTATTATTTTACTCTCGTTTTTATACAGACGTATCTAAAAATTATATGTAGGTAATAATTTTTTTTACAAACTTCTATCAAAAATGACGTATCTGTTTTAAATGATTGTAATTTTGTATACCACAGTAATATTTAAAATAAATATACATTTTTGGAAAGATTAACCCGAAATTAATATAATTAATCAAAATTTATTCTGATCAGTCTCGTAACAAGATATTTACAATTTAACAAACATAGCGCTAAACCGCAAATTGCTTGTCCTGAAAAGTTACCATGATGCTAGTTACGTCTATTAGTAAGATATGCGACGATATGTATACACGGCGTCAGATCAACCTACCCTAAACTGTCAAATTTCTCCAAAGAATATTGATCCTTAGAACCAAACGATAAAGTTTAAAATTGATTGTAGAAATTTGACAGTTTTGGGTAGGTTGATCTGACGCCGTGTGTACTTACTTACAAAAAAAAACGTGTTAGGTCCCGTTAAAATAGTTTTAATGCAATGCAACGCGATAAAGTCTTAACAGAAATACAGGCTGCCCTACTCCTGTAGGTCGCGTGATAGGTTAAAAATTTAAAACAATCTTGCGGCGCGTTATATAGCTCGTAATCCAACTGCAGTACATTACCGTCTGAGACGTAAGTATTGGAGCAGGATTTGCGCTTCGTTTGGAAATGCTTACTCAGTTCGTCTCAGCCGGCGGGGACGTATTGAAGTAGCATTTCTATATACGCCACTTGGACTAGGACATAAGATACTTTTATCCCCCTAACAGGTTCATAGAGTAGTAGTAGTAATAGTAGTAAGCACGGACGAAGTCGCGGTAAATAGCTAGTTAGTAATAAATTTATTCAAAGTGACATTACAAAAGTTCCTAGGTGACTCCAGTATGCAAAGCACCTACAGAGGTGTTCTACAAACACCTCTGTAGGTGCTTTGCATACTGGAGTCACATAACTGTATAAAGGCTTAAGTATTTACTTTTGTATTTTCCTTCTTTTTGTTATTCATGTGAACATAACGACGGCCCCGCAGAATAACGTCATATCTGCAAGGTAGTTGTATCGCAGATATGACGTTATTATTCGGGACCGACGATAAGTTGAAAGCTGCCCCGCCCCGGTCGGGTAGTGACGTATGCAGGCACAATTAAATTTCGCTTTAATATAGATACAAAATGAGCGGCACATAATGATGCACTCTTCATGTCACTATGTCACTCCACATTATCGCCCTTAAAGCCTCCATTCATTAAGAAAAGGTTTTATAGTGACGCGACAACACATTTGTTGTATCGATAAACATAATGTATAATTACCTACATAAAATCATAAATATAAAGAAATCTAAATTTCACTTTTAGTTTTGTTCCTCCGTTTTGCAAAATGTTGTCTACGGACGTATCATCATCATCATAAGCATCTAAACGTCCCACTTTGCACTGCTAGGCACAGGCCTCGAGGACCTACCTGGGTCAAATTCACCAAAGTGGCAAATTCTAAATTCTGTTTTGTGTTGAATTTAGGAACCTAGCAGTTATTACATTGATTATCAGCTTAAACGATCACTAAACTTGTACTTTTAAACAATACGTACGTTGGTAAAGCATTATTATACTTCTCTTGTCATTTTATTTCCAAAGTGAGCTATCGCTGAAAATCATCATTCTGGGAACGTTTTTGTGAGGTTTATAATAATGTTAAAATATGACTAAAGTAGTTCTTTTTGACCTTGTTCAATAGCGGAAGCATGCAATTATTAATAAGAAATTTTAAAAGAACTCTAAAGAAATTGCAAATACTTAAATACGTTTCGAAGCAAAATAATATCGCTACAAATGGTGCTATTTGACTATTTCCTTGTATAAAATTATTAAATATGCCAATATTGCTGACGGTATATTAATTGATAAACTGTAGGTATTAGGAGTTCGCCTTATTTTAATTTTACTAGACACCTTTTTTAAATGGGTATCATAAATAATAATGTGTTATCTGTGATTTTAGTGAAGTGCCCGAAAAGGACGAAGTGTTCATGGAATATTTAAACTTAACATCATAAGCGAAATGTTTTGAGGTCATACTTATTTATTTATTAGGCATAAGGTATATTCTTATCAAATGAACACAATATTTGTTAATATATATTTTAAATTAAAAATTTTCATGTTGCACAAATAAACTAGATTCTCCGCCTCATGATTTTGGAGCTACCACCCTAAATAGTTTTTGGCAAATTTATTCTAGTTTCGCTAAGGAATTATGACGTCAGTTCTTTGACTGAAAACAGAAGTAGACGTTTTTGTTTCTTGGTACCGTTTTTCAATACCAAACAACTCTTAGCCTGTAACAATTTCTAATTTCTTACCATATTATCGCTGAAACATTTTTGGAAGACTTCTCTCTTGCTTTTAGCTAACTGTTTTTAAAAATTACTACTTCGGACGCGTTCTCGTAATGATTTTTTGTAGTTATTTCTATAAATTTTAATGAATACGTTTTAAATTTGAGGTAAGTATAATTTATTAGTATAGTTGATATGAACACAGTTTGTTAAAAAAAAACTGTATTTAAGTATTTATTTGCTAGCAAAGGTAATTTGCCCGAAATCCTCACCACTGAGGAATGAAGAACTGGCTATTATCTCAAACTGTCGGAACACAACATTGCTATAAACATCGTTGTTATGGCGACAGACTTAGATAAGATGGATCTTTATGTCTGTTTGAGCGTTTTAACGCAAAACATTAAAATGTATGGCTGCACAAGTTGGTTGACATTGGAAATCCTGCAGAAACTGTGTACCTAGTCATCTTTACTCTTGCGAGAAGTGTAAGTAACTGTCACTCGCGCTGACTGTGATAGTATCGACATTGCCTTAAATGGCACTTATAGTCCATCCCTACAGCAAAGTTAAGACGAGAAGGTTTATCTAATAAATATTTTGTTTCTGCCGCTTGTGTAGTTATCGTTACTCGTTCGAAAAATGTGAGAAACTGTCACTAACGCTAATATTGTGATACTCGTAGTATCGACATTGCCTCATATCGCGACTTGTAGTACGTCCCTAAAGCTAAGTTAGACGAGAAGGTGTACCTAATAAATAAATTGTTCCTGCCGCTTGAACTTTAACTTTAGATTATGTTAATGTAACACTGGTGTGAAGATCAGGGGTGCGTAGCTTTAATTATGTGTAGCAGACTCGTATGTACATAGGAAAAGGCGCGAGCCGGCGACCTTGTAACATAGTCAGAGGGTTAAAGTTGCAAAAATAATATAACAACCCAGCGATCTCGAGAAGTGGTGAACGCTAAAATGTCTGTTCGATAGCGTCTATCATTAGTAAATTGGTAGACATATTTACAGACACTTAGCGAATGTTAACGCTAGTTAATCGCTGCCACAAAATACAATAATAGAATAAATAAAGAAATAATTTAACGCAAATTAGCTCATTAAAGTTTTAAAATTACCAATTTTACGATTGCTGAATGAGGTATTGTTGACATAAAGTCAAACCTATACGTATTATATTCCTTATTACACTATGTCGCTTGTCTGGGCCCCCTGGACTTTCCGTAAACTTCACGTGGACCCTATAAGTGAGATAAAGGCGAAGTACATACTTCTACCCACCAACCCGCATTGGGCCAGCATGGTGGGTTAGTGCCCAATATCTCCACGTGCCATTATCCATGTGGGAGGGCTGTGTCTAGCAAAGGGACGTTTATAGGCTGATGATAATAACCTACTTCTACTACACATAGTGGATTAAAAAAATAAAGCCTTAACCCACATAATGAAAAAAAAACTATTTGACTCTTGGTTCTTGGAAAAGATGCCAGCTTTTAAAATACTGGATAGATTAATAAGTAAAGAAAAACCTACATGCAGGTGGCACTTGAAGCCGTCAATTTGGTATATATCTAGCAGTTAGTAGACCGACATTATGGAAAATAAAAATATATTGTCCCTTCGCTCTACTTTCTCATTAAGCGGATGATCACAAAACCACTTCCATCAAAGTCACCGGTTGAATGATTTCATTGAACATTTGTTGTTTGAAATAATTAAGATTATACATACGTACACAATATAATCGTTACTATTATCCCCGAAGGGTTAGTCAGAGACTAGGCAAGTCTAGTCTAAGGCAAATAGTCTACATTTCGCCAAATAGCGACAGCACATGTGCTAAGCGCGTAGCAGGTGGTGAGCCCATTGCCGCTTTTTGCTGTTGGATGTATGTGCAGTCTTTAGTCCGTTAGTCGCGCTTAACGATACCTAAGGAAAGAGAGAGGGTGATTGTATTATTTGAATAATCCATTACGCGACACGGCTCGATTAAGATTATAAGCAAGTACGTGAAAGTGTAAAACTACAGGTACTGTATAACAGTAGTCTATATAAAACTGTCTTTAGGGTCCCATCTACCGCTGTACCCAAAATTTATCAAAATCGGTTAAACGGTTTGAGAGGAAACACTACGACGAAGTGGCATGCAAAATTCTCATACAAAACATAGAAAAACGACGTTTCGTAGATTTGTTAGATCATTTTCACAAAAGCATATTTTTATAGATGCGAACTTTTGTATCGATTTTTTTCATATTCGTAATTTTTTTTATTCGCGAAATTTAATGTAGCGATTTTTCATAAAGCAATATTTTATGGTCGCGTTTATTTTGATCGCATAAATTACCAGTAGCTTTTTTTATTATCTGCAAATATTTTCAGCAGCATTTTTTCTCAATCCACATTTTTTGATGGCATGAAAATTTTTCTAATAAAAGAACCAATGTAAAAGAAAAAATGCTACTGAAAATATTTGCAGATAATAAAAAAGCTACTGGTAATTTATGCGATCAAAATAAATGTGACCATAAAATATTGCATTATGAAAAATTGCTACATTAAATTTCGCGAATAAAAAAAATACGATTATGAAAAAATGCGATATGAATACTTGCTACATTAAAATTCGCGAATCAAAAAAAATTACGAATATGAAAAAAATCGATACAAAAATTTGCTTCTATAAAAATATGCTTTTGTGAAAATGATCTAACAAATCGTTTCGTAGTCCCCTGTTGCCTCTTTCAAAACTGGACCAATTTTCATTACTTTTTCAGCATCGGTTAGAGAAAGAGATTTTTTTTAAACCAGCTACTTAATGTTTCTGAAGACACCTTAAAACGGAGTGATTTCGCTAAATTTTGAAGAAATAAATGACTTTAAAAAAAAATCAAACATACAGACATAGAAAATCTCTTTTTTAACCGATGCTGAAAAAGTATAAAAACTGGCCCAGTTCTGAAGAAGGAAATAGGGGATTTCAAAACGTCGTTTTTTGAGAATTTTGCATGCCACCTCGACGTCGTGTTTCCTCTTAAGCGTGAACACGTAACAAACAAACATTTTTGGAGGTTAACAATGCTCGCATCCGTAGGTGTGTACCCTTGTGACTCTACATGTGACCCCTGGGTGGTGCTAATTGAGCTACCGGAGCCAGATGAGCGGCTTTCGTTGCAAACAGGGGACCACTGAGTGCTCCCGTGGTGGACCATCAGGCAGGATGTGGTCACTATGACGATTCACATAAGAAAAAAAGAAAAAAGGGGGTAATAGTATTCTTTCACCGCTACGCGATATGGTTGCTAAGCGACACAGTGGACAGTTTTACTCCTTTTAATCATTGACACAAAGCAATTATTCTACTCCATGTAAAATAGCTGCAAAAACAGTTTATTTGTATATCTTTTCTGGAAGAATGGACTTACCGGCGGAATGCACCGGAATTCGATTTCCGCACAAAGGCGAATGTTTGTTGGCTCACTGAGTCGAATATGTTTCTGAACCAAAACTGGTGATTCAATATTTAGCTCACTCTTCTTTACTCATATAGTACAGCCAGCAATAGCATTAGTTGAACATATTTTGTTTCCAATTAAAAAAAAGTTACAGTACCTATTTCGTTATTTGCGACAAAATAATATGACTTTAACATGTTTTATTTATTAAACTTGTATGATTGATTATATTAACTTTAATCATGCTAAGCCTAAAAACTAGCGAATGCATCGCTCATTTTTGGGGTTCCGTACCTAAACAATAAAAGGAAAACGTAACCCTTATAGGAACACTTTGTTGTCCGTCTATCTGTCTGTCAAGACCCTTTTCTCTGTAAATTATCTCTGCGGTCCCTTGAAGCTTTAGAAAATCAAGCATCTAAATCAACTCAATCCAAAGATACAGCCATTTGAGCTTAATTTTTTTCGATAAGTGACTGATGATAGAATCATATTTTCTAACATTTCGCAGGGGAATCAAAACCTGTAGACTATTATAGAATCATGAAATTGGGAAAGACGGAAGGTCTTACAGCACAAGTAAATTTTTTTTTTGCCATTACAAAATTATTTTCAGTTTGTAAACTAATCGTGACCTATGTCGATTTATGAAGGCAATAGTTTTTCAACGGCAAAGTTAAACGGAACCCTCGGTGCGTGAGTCCGAGTCGCACTTGAACGGCTTTTTTATTTATAACTAGCGGCCCGCCCGCGACTTCGTCCGCGAGAAAATCTATCTCGTGATCGAGTGTGGCGATGACTTTCCGAAAATCGAATTTTACTGCAAGCGATTTTTCGATTCGCATAATTTCCAATCGAATTGTTTGCTGATATTTTTATTCCGGAAGTTGATTTTTTCAGAAGCTATTTTTCTTTTCGCTTTATTACCCAAACTAATTTTTTTCTAATAGTTTTTTTCCGGAGGTTGCTTTTTCAGAAGCTATTTTTCTTTTGACGTAATTTTTGAATTTTGAGTTTTCTCTCTAGCGTTTTATTTTTTCAGATAAGTAATTAAGTTTATTGTCTTAACAGCAGCTTGTCTTTCATTGGATCTCAGCAGAAGCAGTCAGTCAGTCAGCAGTATCTTATAGTCCCAAAATCCCGATATTATATAGTTCTATTTCGTGGTTATAAGACAGTAAAAATGTTACCTATTTTTATTAAATTAGAATGGGAAAAATTGCATAATAGTACATTGTTACCCTAGGGGAGAAAGTAGCTTATTTACTCCCGAGGCTCGGGCGCCAATAGTTCGAGGGAGTAAATAAGTCATTCAAACGAGGTAAACACTGTGCTTTTCATTACAAATATAAGGAAAGTAAAAACAAAAGCATGAATGTCTTTAGCCCGTTAGTCGCCTTTTACGACACCCAAGGAAAGAGAGAGGTTGGTAGTATTATTTTGATGAGCTCATCGCCGCTCTATGCTGTTGGATGCATGTGCAGTCTTTAGTCTGTTAGTCGCCTTTAACGACACCGAAGGGAAGAAAGAGGTTGGTAGTATTAATTTGATGAGCCCATCACTGCTCTATGCTGTTGGATGTATGTGCAGTCTTTAGTCCGTAGTCGCCTTTTACGACACCGAAGAAAAGAGAGGGGTTGGTAGTATTATTTTGATGAGCCCATCGCCGCTCTATGCTGTTGGTTGTATGTGCAGTCTTTAGTCCGTTAGTCGCGTGTTACGACACCGAAGATAAGAGAGGGGTTGGTAGTATTATTTTGATGAGCCCATCGCCGCTCTATGCTGTTGATTGTATGTGCAGTCTTGAGTCTCTTAGTCGCCTTTTACGACACCAAAGGAAAGAGGGATTGGTAGTATTATTTTGATGAGGCCATCGCTGCTCTATGCTGTTGGATGTTTGTGCAGTCTTTAGTCCGTTAGTCGCCTTTTACAACACCCAAGGAAAAAAAGGGGTTGGTAGTATTATTTTGATGAGCCCATCGCCACTCTATGCTGTAGGATGTATGTGCAGTCTTTGATCCGTTAGTCGCCTTTTACGACACCCAAGGGAAGAGATGTGTTGTTAGTATTATTTTAATAATAAGTCGCAATTACACATCAAAAAGTCAGAAAAACGATTCTCCCTAGGGAGGAAAAGTACTACTTTCCTTCCGCTCCTCAGGCAACTTCAGACCTACTTTCCGTGTATGAGGAATGAATTGTAGATGGTTATACAAGGGGCTAAAATGACCCATTATATACGAGGTACTTTTACTTCCGAGCTTTAGCGAGGGAGTAAATAGAAACCGAGTTTTAATGGGTTTTTAGCGCCGTGTTTTACACTCTGCGATTTACTACGAATGCGAGAAAATAAAACAATCCAATACAATAATAATTTTTTTAATAATAAATTAAATTGGTTTTTTTTTTAATTTACCCGTTAGTTGCTTTTATGACACCCAAGCGATGAGAGGGGTTGGTAGTATTTTTTTGCTGAGCCCATCGGCGCTCTATGCTGTTGGACAGTATGTGCAGTCTTTCTATCTCTTCCCTTGGGTGTCGTAAAAGGCGACTATCGAACTAAAGACTGCACATACATCCTACAGCATAGGGCGATGATGGGCCCATCAAAATAATACTACCAACCCCTTTCTTCACTTGGGTGTCGTAAAAGGCGACTAACGGATCAAAGACTGCACATACATCCAACAGCATAGAGCGACGATGGGCTCATCAAAAAATAATACTATCAACCCCTCTCTTCTCTTCGGTGTCGTAAAAGGCGACTAACGGACTAATCACTGCACATACATCCAACAGCATAGAGCGGCGATGAGCTTATCAAAATAATACTACCAACCCCTCACTTTTCTTCGGTGCCGTAAAAGGCGACTAACGGACTAATCACTGCACATACATCCAACAGCATAGAGCGGCGATGAGCTATCAAAATAATACTACCAACCCCTCACTTTTCTTCGGTGTCGTAAAAGGCGACTAACGGACTAAAGCCTGCACATACATCCAACAGCATAACGGGCTAAAGGCTCACCACCTAAGCACATGTGCAGACTGTGCAGTTGTTTCTTGTTGAAGCGTGGACTGTGTAGGCGTGGTCTGTGTTGTCCATAGATTCAAATGATTACTAATTGTACCATAAACTTTAAATAAATATCCCACAAAAGTTGTTGATCTATGTTTTCATTCATGATTATTCTACTTATGACTAAAAACTTTTTTTTTGTAGGTTCATTGTCATTTGACAGACAAAAATTTAAAAAAATTACTTTTTCCCATAAGGCAAGAAAAGCTATTTTTTCCTTGCTCTGGAACGCTACAATGACGGTCTTTTTAAACAAGAGGAGTGAAAAAGTAATATTTCCTAATGATCCTAGTTTCCTAGTTTCCTAGTGATCATGTAAGCGAATGTGTAATTTATGTGACTCGGAATATTTAAAAAAAAAATTTTTAGAAATTACCATGGGAAATTTTGTACCGACCATCCAACAGATTTAAAATTAGTATCATTTGAAGGGTCTAGGGTCTAGTAAAATAGATATTTTTTTACTATGGCGACGTTTTTCAAATACGTGGGATTTAGGTTATAAAAAATGTATTGTTTTTGAAGATTTTATTTTTTTCCAACAAAATAAAATTGCAAGTGCAGACCAGACTCCACAGGCGGCACCCATTCAAGAGTATAACATGTGAATTAGCCATCGCTTCGCTCAACCATGTTTTAGGGAACGTAACGACCCGACGCACATCCCACCACCGCCAAAGACACTTTGAGAGAGCATGACACACTCGAGCAAGTCCAACTAAAGCAAGAAAACAATAAAAGTTTTTTTTTATTATAAATAAACCCAATACTTTTTGCAACTAACATAGGTACTTTAGGCTTCTTTGGGTCCCTATGAACAAATTGACACGTATTCCATAACTGTTGTAGGGTGGGGACGGGGTTCATACAAAATCCCCCATGGTCCTTTACCCTCCGGAAAAAAAAAAAGCACAGAAAATAAAAAATCGGGAAATTATGCGAATGGAAAAATCGCAGAGTAAAATTCGATTTTCGGAAAGTCATCGCCACACTCCCGTGATCACATCATCATCATCAGGCTATATACGTCCCACTGCTTGGCACAGGCCTTCCCACATAGTGTATGTTCTACGATTTTTTGTAGTTTCCTAGTTATTTTTTTTTTGCGTTATTTTATATGATTCAATAACGAGACGGCTAAAAATTATATGTTTTTTTTTGGGTCGACTTTTCCTCGATGTTTTTTTTTAATACAATGCCTATTGATTGCACTTTTATAAATAAAAAATCTCCTACCTAATTTTAACCTAAGATACAAAAATTTTGATCCTAGGTAATTTTAAAAATTGGGTTAATCAAAACAGAATGGAATTTTTAACTTAAATAAATAAAATTAAAAAAGATTTTCCATATAGATTCTGACTAGTTTTAAAAACTGCCCGACCAAACATGCTTTCATACTAATAAAAACAAATGTACATATTGGGTCATTTTTTGCCGAAATCGGTCGTTGAACGTGGTAGTTCGGAAATAGTGTAATTTTCATATTTTATAATTTCTTAGTAGCTTTGGATATTTTTGTGTATCAGGGGATTAATTAACCCTTTACATTTAAATTAATACCTACTACTATCCTTAAAATTACCATTATTAATGAAAGGGCCAAAATAAAACTCAAATGCGGCACCGCCGCAAAAATTTAAGAAGAACATTTTTGTGTTACCTAAAATGTGTGTACTGGGAAAAGATCAATAATACACAAAATTTCTCTAAATTTATTTTATCGCCTTCAAAGTATGCTCTTACGCTAACGAATAATCCAATCATCAAAACATTTTTTAAACGCTTTTTCCGGAATTGAGTTCAGTTCTCGCCGTGAATTCTCCTTTATCGAATGAAAACGGGTGCCACGAAGTGGTAATTTGAGTTTAGGAAAAATAAAGAAGTCGGCTGGAGCCATATCTGGTGAATAAGGTGGTTGCTCGTTGGTATTTGTTGAGTTTTTGGACAAAAATTGGTTCACAATGATGGCCTTGTGCGAAGGCGCATTCTCGTGGTGCAAAATCCAAGAATTTTCTTTCCACAACTTTGGCATTTTTCGTCGAATTTGCTCTCTTAAACGCCGCATAACGCTCAAATAATATTCTTTATTTACCGTTTGACCTTCCGGCAAGAATTCCGAGTGCACAACGCCGCGATAGTCAAAGAAAACAGTCTACATGACTTTGACTTTTGATCGACATTGGCGTGGTTTTTTCGGTTTCGGTTCAGTCGGAAGGCGCCACTCCGAAGCTTGTTGACTAGTTTGCAAGTCAAACTCGTAAACTCACGTCTCGTCACCAGTAACAATGCGTTGCATGAATGTTGGGTCGGAATTAACTCGTTCTAGCATGTCCTCAGCAACTGCGATTGAGTTTTTGGAGAGAGAGAAATACAGGGATCTAAATAGTTTGTTGGAAACATTTTTAAAAAACGTTTATTTAACAGAGTTATTGCGATTTTAAGCTTTCTATAGAGGACTTTAAATCGCAATAACTCAGCTAAATAAACGTTTTTTTTAAATGTTTTCAACAAACTATTTACTTTAGCATGCATTTAATTAAAAACTATTAATGCAATTTTCATCAAAATTGCCTTAATAGTTTTTAAAAATTTCGACTTGGAAATTTGTATGGGAAACCGAAATGCGTAAACCCTCTTAATAATTTAGACTAACTTATTTTTGTCGTTTGTTCAAATGTTTATAAGAACAGTACGACTCGCATACTATAATAGTCATAATTATGTTGTACGCTACGTCACTCACAAAAGGTTCCCCCTTTTCCCTTAATTAACGGAAAAAGTTTGGGCATAATATCACTGTTGTTTATTATCCTTTCGCCCGTGGACATTGGACGAGTGGGAGACGCACTTCCGATTCAAGGATTCCATAGTCTCTTTTTATACATACTAACATACACTCACGACTAGGGTTACCATTTAGGAATTTGAAAAGTCCCGACATAAAGCCTGACATTGGATAAAAGTCCGGACTTTTTAGTCACAAAATGGAAACATTACTTACTGTTTATTTGTTTTTAGATACCTAATTAAATGAGAAGAAAATGTAAAGATTAAAGACTTATTTGATATTACTTAATATGTAGTTTTGTTACTCATATTCCAAAATCCGAACAAATTTAAGAGCCGGACAAAATTCCGGACTAGAGACTAAAAGTTCGGACATGTCCGGACTAATCCGGACGGATGGTGTCCCTACTCACGACTATTATCCCCTAAGGCTTAGTCAGAGACTAGGCAATGAGGATCGCAAAAGCTGTCTTCTGCCGTAGTCCACGTTTCACCAAATAACAACTGCACATGTGCTCAGCGTAGCAACCGGTCTTAGCTATTGGATGTATATGCAGTCTTTAGTCCATTAGTCGCCTTCTACGACACCCAAGGAAAGTGATGGGGCGTTGGTACTCTTTTAATGAGTAGTCACCACACAGCTTTTAATGATTTAACATTTAGTGGAGGAGCTCTATGGCGCAGAGGGCGTTCGGCTTGTGATCTTGCCATTTATGGGAGGTTAGGCGGTTAGCGAAAATTCCGGGCACTTGCGGGTCTTGCGCGATCCAGGGTCCGCGGTAATGTAAGCGCCATTCACATTTTTTATCAAAAAGTTAATAAAAATGTTTAGTTTTTTGTAAGTTCAAAACAGTCAAGAAATCATTAATTATGATTGTAAAACGCGGTCGTAAAGTGCATTTATATTAAATTTTGGAGGTAACTTCAGGATTTTTTTCTATCGAGCAAAATGTTTCCGACTGTGTTTTCAAAACAGTCATCCCCTCACACATTCTGTAATATGTTGAAAATTTCAGTGCGAAATATTTAAAATATGTATTTTTAATAACAGCTAATAGAAAACAGTAATTTTTTCCATTTTCACCGCCTAACCTCCCTTTAACCTAATGTTTACATTTACCGCATGACACATTTATATGTCACACATAATAGAATTTTTATTGTGTCTATTGGTATTACGGAAAAAGATAGGAGTGCAATGTCTTGTGATGATGTTTTGTGATGACGTCGCCCACTCACACTCAATATTCAAGGCCCAGCTGAAAATCAGCGTTGTGGCGTCTAGCCGCAACAATGGCTGAGTTGGTTAGCCTGTTCGGCCAACTTATATTGCTTTATTATTTTTTTTTACTTTTTTATTATTATTTTTATTGTTACTTTTTTTTTCTTCCCGTCTGTAATTTTCTTTATGATGTAAGTACTACCGAATAAATGATTTACTTACTTGCTACTTGATGCAAGATGATGATGATGAAGATGATGAGGATGACCAAATTAAAATATCTCGAGCTCCTCCGGGTTTCGGGAGGCACGGGAAGCCGTTGGCACAACACGTTGGTCCCGGTTGTTGTAGTAAGATAACAGTCGTTAAAACCCGACCCGTATTGGGCCGGTGGGTTATGGAAAAATCTAACCATCTACCGTTGTCCGTGTGGGAAGGAAATAATAGTAATAATGCCAATCTATTTAAGAATTGTAATGCGATAATGTGCCGTAATTATCGGCCGAAATTAGTAATCAATCGCTTGCCAAACGCTGGTAAGTGGACACACGGATCGCACTGCGCAATGAACGAAGACGACCTGTCTCGATTCTATGTCCCTAGTAAGTAACATCGAAGTAGAAAGCACAAGCTCTTCGCTTTGTCAATGTGTCGCTCTGTTGCGCGCGCCCGCTCCCCTGTCCCACGTTCCTTGGCTGCGCTTAACGCTCTCCTGGACAGTTAGCCCTGATTGTAATTTGTTTGCGGATGGATGGAAAGTAATTTCACTTGAATGCTTGCGGTTTTGCGAGAAGATGCATGTATGTTAATGTAATGCTAAGTGTTTAATTGGATTACTAATGTATGGCCAATAAACGTTTCCCAAAGTATCACATCCCAAACAATGTTTCCCTAATTTTCATTTGGCAAAAAACATTTATTATCGATACAACTTTTCGCAATTTTACAGTTAGCAAAACTATTTTTGGCAAGTTATTGTTTAACAAATAATTACATGGCAACATTTCACTTTTCCAAGTATTATTTAGTCAAATGTATGGCACTCTTTCAAACTTGACCAAGTAAAGCGTTGCCAAATGATTATTTGACGAAGTGAATAAAATTATGTAAATTTTCCAAAGATTCATTTAGGAAATGAAACTAGTGCGATAAGTTTTTTTTTAATGTGACTCGTCATAGTGACTACATCCTGCCTGATGGTAAGCAGCCGATGTAGTCCAAAATAATGAGAGCGCTCCTCACCGTAGAACAAGCACGCCCAAGTAACACAGACGTGCTGAATAAAAATTGATTAAGAGCACTCATCAAGAGCATAAGCTGAATACTATGCTGAATAACGCCTGAGTACCGTCTATTCAGCTGTTATTCAAGCAAAAAGGGCCCCAATTTTGAATGCTTAACGCTGAATAACATCTGAGTAACAATTGAGTAGGAGCTTAATAATGTTTCAATTAGCTTAATAACTGTTGAATAACTGCACACATTGCTTTTATTAAGCTTTTACAACTCAGTTATTCAGCTACGTCGAATTGGTTAGAGTATTCAGAATTTATTAAGCATTTAATTTATTGTTGACATTTATGCAAGCAATATTCATAGAAATTGGGAAAAGAAGAAATAAATTGGGTTCAATAATTTAATGTCGATACCTTTATTTGACATGACGTGAACTTTAAGTTATTCGGTAAGTAAATTTTAATTTACAAGTTAGCGGTCTGCTACATGTTAATTATTAGTGCGCAAGTAATTTTGTCGTGAATAGTACGTGTTTTGTTTTCATTTTTATGACGCGCTTCGCTAATAATCAAGATAATTAGTTGTAAATAGTATTTTCATACATACATACTAGGTCTGACAAAAGTACTTGTGATGAATTATCTAATTCTAGCCATTTTATCCAACAAAATAACATGTCTTGAGTTGGAAATGTTGTAGTTGTAAGATTAATAAGCATTTTGGTAATCTCGTAAATTCCTTGTAAGAATTAATAACAAAGATTTCAATGGCGATCGATGTTTTGTTGTATAATGCTGAATAAAAGTGCACACATGTTTTGTTACTAAACTATAACTTGAAAAAGAGTAGTCTCTTTACACTTACTTATGAATAACATTTATATAGTTGACCACATTTCTATATTAGTTACTCACATTTTTAGGGTTCTCTAATCTAACGAACAAAAACCTTTTAAAATGTGTAACTTTCCCATCAGGCTTTCACTAAATAAATTACTTACATTTAAAATCACAACATCTTTGTTATTTTTTTTTTCGTGAAAAATACTATTATATTAATAGTAGGTAGCTATTATATTTAAAAAAAATTGCAGGTTTCGTGTGTGTGGTGTGCACTGGGCCCTAGTTTATTTAATCTTTATTGCACAACAATAGGATGTACAAATGGCGGACTTATTATTATATTATTAATTTTAATTTATATTTCGTTTCAGAAAAATGACGTTTTTAATAATTTCAACACGTTGTAAGGGTCATTCAGATTTGTGTACTGTGCCGACCCAATGGGAGAACAAAGTACAACTTCGATGGCCAAGATATAATGCGGATTTATTAATTAAGTAAAGACAGCAGTGTCCAACCTCGCGCAGATTGGCTTACGATGAAACAAACAAACAACGCAAATAAAACATTTTATCGCAACGTTAATTTTATTTTCTTGTATTGCGATACGTTCTGCTAATAAAATAACCATTTCAGAAATGAAAAAACACAAATAATATTGTTTATTCAGCAGCTGAATAAAAAGTATAACATAGAATCTTATACAGTTTAAAGATAAAGTAAAAACAATTATTCAGTATCAAGCTGTATACCAGAATTATGTAAACAATATTATTCAGAAGCTGATACTTTATTCAGCAATTAGCTGTTTCAAACGCTACAAGCTTTGTACTGCTTTAATAATAGCAGTATAGATTATTGTTAATCAGATAAATGCTGCCGAAGGCACTGTTTTTTAGATTTAAGCCACCAGGAATGCGTAATGCTTAATAACGTCTTGTCTAATAATCTTACGGAGATTAGTTATTAAGCGTAAAGAAGGAAAGGACAGAAATACAGAATTTATTAAGCGATAAGTATTTTTAGGGTCCGTACTCAACCTTATTCAGTATATGGCTATTCCCAAAGCTCTTACACAAACCATATACATCTTTGAACTGTTAAAAGTTCTAAGTGTGTACTGTTATCTTGCTTATGTGTTACTTGGGCGGTAACAAGCGCACCCATTCATGAAGGCCTGCATAAATGCCGTTTCACGCCACGTTTAAAAGACCCGGGATTATAGGAGCTGGGAAACACATGCGCCGGCAGAGAATTCCAAAGCCAAAGGTCTTACAGAGGAACGACTTGCCTAATTCATCGCATAATTTTCGCATCGAATTGAATTGCATCTTTTTTTTGTAGTGAAAAATTTTTTTAGTTTTTATATTTTTTTTTGTAAAATATTTTTTTTTACTTCATTGCTCTTTTGGACTTTTTTCTGAAATTTTACGACATTTTTTTTTACTGATGTCATGGTTTTACCTGTGGAGGTTGAAATGAAAAAATAAAGAGACAGAGGGTCAAATGCCCAAGTTGCAAGAGTAACTTTCATCAAACATGGCTACTTGACAGTTTTTGGAAAAGTATTTTAAAAATTATAAACGCTTATTTTATACCCCCCGTACAATCAGTTTTTTCGCGAAAAAGCTTTATTTAATATAAAAAAACATATTATTCTTCTTTAATTTCATATTTCGCGCGAAAACGGTTGGTCACGTGACATTTTGCCCTGTGTCGTCACATTTCACTAAACAAAAAAAAATATCATGAAAACTGACAGACAGTTTTTGTTTATTTGTGAATGGTGTCGTAACACGAAGCTCAATCATGGCCGCCCGTGTTTGGGTCTTGTAATCCACAGATAAAAAATCTCAAATTTATTTTGTAAAAATAAAATATTTAGAAATTATCTTAATAAAAAATAGCTATTGGATAATTATCGTTAAATTAGAAACTACCATAACCGACATATTTCATATTTTATTGTTACAACTGTCAAATAGCCATTACATAAGTACTAAACCGTTACCCTCACAAGAGTTGCAGAGGGATGGTTATGCCCAGAGTGTTGTGCTAAAGCAAAGCGTGGCGGGGACAATTCATTTACTCCTGTAAAACATATGCCAATGCCTGAAAACCAATCTAGCAATGGCGAAGACGACAATGCTAAAGGCTCTGGTGATGCTTTGGTTCCTAATTACGCAGATCGTGAACAGCTCAAGTCTCTTAAAAATGATATTATATACACGTTATAATCAGAGATTTCTAAGCAAATACGAGACCAAATGAAAATTGTACTTGCCCCAATTACATATCAACTTAAAGACCTCCAGAACTTTTTTCATTCCTTAGTGAAAGGTACGATGAATTCAATACTAAAGTGGAATCATTGGTAACAGAAACTAGATGCCATGAAGATCAACTTAAATTAAATCGTACCAATATCAATAAGCTAAGTGAGACAATAAATTTATTTGAACAACAAATGCGAGAATCCAACGTGGAAATAAATGGAGTCAATGAAATGCGATCTGAGAATTTATATACAATTGTAAAAGGTACTGCGCAATCAGTATCCTTAAAACTTGATGACAGTTATATACTCGTACTCAAGGTCACAAGAGTTGTAAGATTCAATATAGAAAATAAGAGACCTCGTACCATCATCGCCAAGCTCAAAAGTTCCAGATGCCGGGATGAATTTAAATCCCCGTGTCTCGCTTCAATAAATCTAACCCCAAAAACCGAATAACTACCTTAACTATTGCTGCGCAACTAGCGCTGCATGCTGCTCGGCATAACGCCAAAGAGAAGCAGTACTAGTTTGTATGGGTTCGCGACGGCCACATTTACGACCGAAAAGACGAGAACTCTCAATACATTCTTTTAAGAAATAATCTATCACTAGATAAAATTGTCTAAATTTTTGTGCTTTTTTTTCTTTAGTGTTATTAAAGTGTTTTTTTTGTATTCTTTTATATTTTTTAATTGATTTAAGTATATATTTCCATAAAATAAGGGATATGAAAAGCAAATGTAATGATAGATATGTATAATCTGTAGTTCTATTATTAAGTTATAGTTAAGTAATCATTACAGTAAATTATAGTTATCTTTTTTTTATAGTCGAATATAGTATTGATATCCACAAACAGTAGCAAGTAAGTAGTAGTAAGTAGTTTAATAAAATAAAAATACTGCAAACCACGTTGCATGCCGTGGCAGCCTCTAATTGAGACGGACACTTAGTTTTAAGTCGATATGTTCTACCTAATTATTGCTTGTATTTGTGTGTCTTGTTGGTTGTACTAAATAAATAAATAAAGAGAGATATATATATATATATATATATAAAGCTATTTTGGGTTGCAATTACGACATTTATTTGCCTCTGTGAAACATGGCTGGATAAATCAATATTTTAATCGGAGCTATTTGATGAACGATATCGAGTTGTAAGGCGGGACCGCGATTTGCCTTATAAAGAAAAAAATAACAAGTCACATGGAGGTGAAGTGTTGATAGCTTTATCGAGGAGTTTAGATTTTGTACTACGTCAGGATTGGAATGACAGTATAGAGAACGTATAGTTAGCGTTATACGTATGGGTTAGCGTTATACTACGAAATTGTAACGTCAATATCTGTACCACTTACATCCCTTGCTATATTCCGAATGAAACATTTATATCTTTTCTAAGCCAATGTCAAGATATAGTAAGTAGATCTTCCAACTGTAAGACGATAATCTTAGGGGACTTTAACATACCTAACGTGCAATGGGAAAATCCACACATTAACTTAAAGCACTCTTATCTCTGCAGTTTCATAGATTCAACCGGTTTAGAACAATATCACTTTATTTTAAATGAAGCTCCGAATGTATTAGATCTTCTTCTTACCGACTTTAGTCCTTGTAAAGTTGAACGCGCTTTTCCTATCAGTCCTGAAGACGTTTACCATCCGTCCCTACAAATTCAAATCAAATTGGATTTTGGAGTGCTTAAAGAAAACAACTCGATACCAAGGATAGACTTTAGAAAGACAATTTATAAAAAATGCATATTAGATCTTAGTGAAATTCCCTGGTCTCATTACGCAAATGCACTAAATTGTAATGTTTTTCTTCAATTCTTTTACAATCAGCTTTGGAATGTTATAAATAACTATACGCCGTCTTCTTGTAAGAAGGGTAATCGCTCTCCTCCGTGGTTTTCCAAGGCCTCAATTAGAACATTAAAAGAGCAGAATAAATACCACCAACGCTTTAAGAGATATCATAATCCACGTGATTATGATACGTACTCTTATCGGAGGAGTCGCGCCAAGCTATCGTTGAGTCAGTGCTTCAAAGCTTTTATTGCCAAAATTGAAGCTAACCTCACAGGCAAAATTAAAGCTTTTTGGAGATATACTAAAACCAAGCGCATAACCAATGATATCCCAATATCGATAACTTATGAATCGCGTACAGCAACTTTCGGAATAGATGTTGTTAATCTATTTTCAGAATATTTTTTCTCTGTTTACAGTTCAATCGATTCCAATGTAAATGATTATGTTCCACCGTTTCCTCGATCAAACTACAGCTTATGTTCATTATCGATCCCATCGGATGACGTTACTTACTATACTTCAATTATCAGAACTAGGACTAGTTGTTGAGGTTTACTGTCGTAGTAAAAAACGTTCGGGTTTATCCCCCAACAATAATAACCCATTTTTTTTCGTCGGCACTTTGAGTTTTGGGCCCAGACTTGTATGGAACGTGAAAGACCTCGTTTCAGTACGAGACTTCACTCGTAAGGCCAAACGAATGCTTGGTTTTATCATGCATACAACCAAATCATTTACGGCCGAAATTAATAACCGATTCCGAGATAGAGATATGCCTATTTTGGATTTGTTACTAGGCAACTGTTGTTATTTCCCGTCATATAACAGAAATATCAAGGCAACAAATCTAAAGTAGGCCTATCTCTATCTCGGGATCGGTTATTAATTTCGTTCGTTAGAGAACAGAAATCTTCAATAATTCTTTTTAATTCTTTAGTTCGTACCTAATACTACAACAGTTCGTACTGCATACTGTTTATCTGTATGGTCACCAATTTATTAAATAAATACCAACAGAGTTGAGTCTGTACAAATGCAGTTCTTAAGAAAATTATGTTGTAAGTTCGGCTTGAGGCGCAAGCTTCCAGATTATAGCGATCGCCTTCAGTATTTTAAACTTCTACTTACTTAAAATTGCAAATGGTACTTTGAGTGATGATTTGCTCCAGTATTTAAACACAAGCACCCCTAAACGTATGTTTCGCAACACTCGTTTGTTCAGCTTTCCACTATCCAAGAATAATGTATCTCAAAACAACCCACTTTATCCTAGGTGTGAAGCTTATATCAGTGTACGTACAATGAGCTCGATATTTTTCATCAGAGTGCTAATTGCTTTAGGAATAATTTGATCAAAATTACTTTTAACTAAAACACTGAATCTGATATTGCATGTCTTTATTGTATTGTCTTTTCTGCTAATGTCGATATTTAGGTAAACTAATTTACAAAGAATTTCAAAAATGTAAATCAATTAAATGTTACAGATTGTTATGTGCTTTTGTTCTTACAGGTACTTACCTATCAAATAAATAAATAAATAACCTTATACTGTAACCGCTTTCAGTCCCTGTTCATCTCACCTTATGGTAAGTGACGATAAGGCCGAATGGAAGCGCGCTTCATCCGTAATCTTCAAACCACAGATAAACTGGCTATCTTATCTCTAAACTGTCGGAACACAACAATGCTATAAACATAGTTGTTACAGCGACAGACTTAGATAAGATGGTGTTAGATAGCCAGGCGGAATTAACAGCCCTACCACCACCCAAATCAAGCACAATAAGATGTACCCCCCGCTGGGAATCCAAGCCAGGGCCTCTGGGTCTGCGACCGGTGGCTTAGCCACTAGACCCCAAACATTATTAACATGTCTACTCCAACATGATTGGAGTCTTACTATCTTCACATTTATTCCCATATATTCGCATATATTCTTCTCGCACTTTCATATCTCATACGTCACATAATTATATACTTCTCGCTTTTTTACTTTCTCGTGTATGGGATGCCCGACTACAGGCGGTTAAATGTTACTTAGAACGCTGCTATGTCGAATGTCCATTTGGCACTAATGCATAGGTACATACATAATCACGACTATTATCCCCGAAGGGTTGGTCAGAGACTAAGCAATGAGGACAGCAAAGAAGTCCTCTGCCATAGTCCACTTTTCACCAAATAGCGACATGTGCTCAGCGTGACAGGTGTGAGCCCATCGCCGCTCTATGCTGTTGGATGTTGTACAGTCTTTAGTCCGTTAGTCGCCTTTTACGACACCCTAGGGAAGAGAGGGGTAGTATTATTTTAATGAGCCGCTACGCGACACGGCGCTAATACATTCATCATAGACATGGGTAAAGCCAAATGCATCCCTGCCTACCTGAAATGTTTTTTCAGGCGCTTGGTTAATAGTTACAGCAAAATTAAGTTTCATTGGGAAATAGGGTCTTTTATATCAAATTGCATTATGATTGCATTTCTGCATCAACAATTATTCTCGTCTGCGACTATTATTGAGTTTCTAGCAAATAGCTGCTGGGCTTGTTCTTAGAAACACAATTGCGTTCGAAGGGTCGACACAGTCTCTCTCAAAGAAGACCTTATTAGCGACTTGTTCCTGCTAAAACAATTATGTTTAAGGGTCGACTCAATCACTCTCATAGAAAGCTGGCGAGCAGCTTGGTCCTACAAACTGTCTGTCCTACAACTACCACTTTTCTGAGTGCCAGTGAAAGCCACGCTGCGGTGCAGCACGCACTGGGCCGGCTCGCCCGGCGTAATACCACCCTCTCACGAATATCCGGCGTGAAATAACGGGACTTGGTGCTGTTGTGTTTTGTTCGGCCAGAGAGGGCCCATCCCCCCCCCCCCCCCGGCCTCCTTACAATTCCTATTCCTTCCTTAACCCTATTTCTTCCTTGAAGGCCGGCAACGCATCTGCGACTCCTCTGGTTTTGTACCCACAAATGTCCATGGGCGGAAGTGATTGCACTCCAGTGACCAGCCTGCTAGTTTGCCTCCTTCTACTATAAAAAAACACAATTGTGTGAAGGGGCGACTCAGTCGCTCTCATAGAAACTTGGCGGAGGTGGCTTGGTCTTGAAATTGTTTGCAGATTTGTAAAGGTAATACTTAATCCTAGCTATATAATCGTGTCGCGCAGCGGTGAAACAATACTACCACCCCCTCTCTTCCCTTGGCTGTCGTAAAAGGCGACTAACGGACTAAAGACTGCACATACTTCCAACAGATAGAGCGGTGATGGTCTCACCACCTGTCACGCTGAGCACATGTGAAGCCGCTATGTGGTAAAAAGTGGACTATGGCAGAGGTCTGCTTCTGCGGTTTTCATTGCCTAGTCTCTGACTGACCTAACCTAACCTAACATGACGACCTCCGTGGTCGAGTGGTTGTAAAGCGCGCCGGGTTTGGCGTCGGTCGCGCCATCTCTGGGGTCCCGGTTCTTTCCGCGTCTGGTCAAATTAGAGAAAACTGTTTTTTGAATTAATTTCGGGTCTGGGTGTTTTTCTTTGTTTATGTAAGAGGTATTTATCCAACGAGTTTCAATAGAAGCTTATTTTGGGCTAGATAATTTTCGTGAGCGTAAATAATTTTTTTTAACCCTTCAGTGTTATTGGTCGTGATTTTAAACGAGTATGTTTGTATCTAATGTATGTCTGATCGCTTTCATATCAGTCCGCTTCTTCTTGCCTCCGTAAAGGCCGTAGTTTGCTTGAGCGGAGGATCTTTAGATGCAAGCAATTTTTACTGCCCGAGCCCGCAACGGTTTCGAGCCACTAGAATTACGTTTGCGATATATTAACAAAAATAGCAGAGAAAATATAAAAGAAAAAAAAAATATGAATAATAAAAAAGTAGAATTAGGAGTAGCTAAAGTAACCTAAAAAATAAATAAAGGCGCGATAGTTCATCTAAAGAAAAACAGTGAAGCAGGTATAGTTTTTATACGTCCCACTGCTGGTCAAAGGCATCATCGAAATCAAGTTTTCGCTGCAATTGATGGGTAAATACTCTCTCAAGAAAGTACCGGGAAAATATCAATAATACACAAAATGTTAGTTTCATGTTTTATATTTTAGCGTTTTATTAACGCTTAAATATACTTAAGTAAAATTTTAAACACTGAAAAAAGACGACAACCTCAGGCTGGAATCGAACCAACGCAACTTCCGCATTCCGGGCGGCTGCCCTAACCACTTGGCTACCGAGGTCTGGCTTTCAAGATTCAAGATTCAAGATTCAATATCATTTATTCAGGTTAGGCCATGTTTAGGTTACAGCACTTATGAATGTCATTTATGCCATCGGTTCGTAAGTCTAACTATGGGGCGGGAGCCTTGTACTAAGAAGAACCGGCAAGAAACTCAGCAAGGGCATTTCTTTTCTCCCTTTCTTTTACAGCGTCAATTAGAGTTGAAAAATGCCCTCCCTATCATAGAAGGGCACTTTCTATTACAATAATAAAAACAAAACAACTACAAGACATAAAAATAAAAAGTTCAGGTATTCATCAATATAAAATAATCAATGTTGTCAATGTCTTACAGTACAGAAAAATAAAAGTAAGACTACAACTTCTAATATACTAAAATTAAAAATAAGTTAGCAAGAGCAGACCAGCCTCCACAGGCGGCACCCGTTCACGAGTATGACATGTGAATCAGCCATCGCTTCGCTCAACCATGTTTTATGGAACGTAACGACCCGACGCACATGCCACCACCGCAGAGACATTTAAGAGAGCATGACACACTCCAGCAACTCCAATGAAGCAAGCAAGAAAACATTTAGGCAACGCTTTACGCAACATAAGTTTTCAGTAGGTACCTCTTGTCTGTAAGACACTGCTGATAAAGGCTATCATACCAGGGTAAAATGAGCTAGTTATAAAGAAAATGGACATAAGAAAATATAATGTGATTATTTTATCATTACCAGGCTGTTTTGTCTTCTAAATATTCTTTAACTGTTTAATAACCTTTCTTAAGTAAACAAGATTTTACATGATTTTTAAACTTATCTAAAGGTAATTCTAGTACAGTACTTGGTATTTTATTATAATAGTGTATACCTTGCCCCAAGAAAGAGCCGAGAACCTTCTGTAACCTGAACAGGGCCATCATAAGTTTTGACTTATTTCTAGTATTGAAATTGTGTACGTCACCGTGTTTAGTGAATGAGTTAATATTGCAACGCACAAAAACTATACAATTATAAATATATTGAGATGCAGCTGTAAGAACACCAACTTCTTCAAAAATATCTCTTAGAGAAGTTCGTGAGCTTAGTCTATAAATGGTTCTTATTTCCCGTTTCTGTAAAATGAATATAGTTTCAACATCAGCCGCTGTTCCCCACAGTAGGGCGCCATATGACATGACACTGTGAAAATAACTAAAGTAAACCGTTTTAGCAGTTTCAACGTCGGTTAACTGTCTAATTTTTCTAATGGCGTAAGCAGCAGAACTGAGTTTGCCGGCCAATTTCGATATATGAGGATTTCATTGAAGTTTTGAGTCAAGGGTTATCCCTAGAAAAACAGCCGAGTCTACCAAATCTAATTTATCACCGTTTATCCTTAAATCAGTTTGTTCGGTCTTAACATTTGGTAGTGTAAAATTAATGCATTTGGTTTTTTTAGCATTTAGCTGTAAATTATTAACAGTAAACCAACTGAGTACCTCTGAGAGAGCATTGTTAACATCGTCATAATTTTTCTTAGACCTAGTCACATTAAAAATGAGTGAAGTATCATCTGCAAATAATACAATATCACAGAAGTTTTCTACAAAGAATGGAAGGTCATTAATATATATCAAAAATAAGAAAGGGCCTAGGATCAGTAGTGGAACGACCCTTAGTAAAACCGAATTGCTTACTATGTAGAAGATTATTTAAATTAAAGTATTCCACTAACTGTTCGAGAATAATTTTTTTCATAAATCTTACTAAGTGCTGGTAGTATTGAAATTGGTCGATAGTTACTGGGGTCCTCTTTATTTCCCGATTTAAATAAAGGTATAACCTTACTAAACTTCATAAGATCAGGAAAGATTCCTTTATCAATACAGTTATTAAATGTGTCAGCAAGATGGGGTGCAATAGAATATATAATATTCTTAATTATTTTTATAGACATGCCCCACAAATCACCTGTGTTTTTCATTTTTAGTGATTTGAAAGTTTTAGTAATATTTTTAGCGTCAATATATTGAAAATTAAAAGAAACATTACATTTGGGTACATGTTGTTCGAGAAAAGATTGTGCCGCCACTGGTGATGAATTTAAATTTGAAGTTGTTACCACAAGTATATTTATAAAGAAATCATCAAAAATATTAGCAATTTGTGCATCTGAATTGATAAGGTTTTCTTTAACTTTAAGAGTGAAAGTGTTGTCCCGTGGTTTTAATTTACCAGTTTCACGGTTGATGATATCCCAAGTGGCTTTTATTTTATTATTAGATTTTTTTATTTTATCTTTAATGAAATTAGATTTTGCTAGTATGCACACTTTCTTAAACAATTTGGAGTAATTTTTTACATATTCTGTAAAATTTAAATTATGGTTATATGGCCTTAAATTATATAACTCTTACAGTTTATTTCTACTTTTATAAATACCAGTCGTGGCCCAGTCACAGAACTTAAGTTTTTGTGAAAACTTTATTGTTTTAGAGGTAAACACTTGATTGTATTCTGTATTTATTAAATCAAAGAGATTACCATATAGTACATCCGGATCATCGTGTATAAAGGGCAAAGTATCGATTTTACAAGCTACATTGGTTTTAAAACACTCCATTCGCTTTTTTGTAACTGGTTTACATGTTACAGTTTTAGGCTCCTCCTTAACTTCAAAATCGTAGGTCACCTTCAAACCACAATGGTCAGACGTAAGACTACTAATAACTGACTTAGACACAGGGTTATAGTCTGTAAAAACATTATCGAGACAAGTTGCCGAATGTGAAGTTATTCTAGTGGGTTCAAGAGAAATAGATTTCTTAGATTAAAACATTTAAAAAAAGCAAGTAGAGGATCACTCCCTGGAGTGTTTTCTAGAATATTTGTATTGAAAAATAAATTTGTTTTAGTATGTGGTACAAAAACAAATTTATTTTTCAATTTTATTCTCTGAAGTACGTCTTCCGTTACTGATTCGAAAACACCGAAACTGCCGGATGGGGGTCGGTATACACACACTATTACAAAGCTATTGCACTCTATACATGATAGCTCAATGGTACGCTCCACTGAAAGGCCTACAATATCGTTTCGTTCTGTATATCTAATATTATTTCTTACTAGTATTAGAGAACCACCGTGAATAGCTGTACTACGCACGTACGTGCTTCCTAGTTGAAAATTATTAACATGGAATGATGTGTCATGACTTCTTAGCCAATGCTCAGTTATACAAAATATATGAATATCCTGACTCTTTGCAAATAATTCCAATTCTAAGTCTTTGCCAGCCAAACCCTGAATGTTTTGATGAACAAAATTAATGTATGTGGATTTGGCTTTTGTCTTAGACCTCAGTTTAAACCAGAGGTTGATACCTTATTACTAGTTGTAAAAATTGCATTAGTAGAATTACTAATGATAACGTTATTATAATATGTATTCTTAGTTATAGAAATAACTGCATCTTGTATATTATAAGCTAACAAATTAGCTATCTGGGTCTTACATTTCTTCGAAAGATACATATAGTAGAGGATCCGAGTATACAACGACCTTCACCGAGCGGTTAATGGATGAAAAGTATTTTATATCAAATTTAATGTGTTAAAAAATATATTGCGAGTGGGTTGGCTAAAAAATTTCAGTCCAGTATATGATTAATTAAATATTTAAAAATATTTTTTTTCAAATATTGTACCTGTTTCGATAATAAATAAATTACATAGGTACCAATCAAAAGTATGAAGCCTATAGAATATGCTAACGTTAGGTTGACTATTTTTTTCCTGTCATAACATTGGGTAGGCAGGTGTAAACAGGCAAGTCAATATTAGTAATTTGCAACCGTCTGGTTAAATAAATAAAATTTATGTTTATATAAAGATAAGCTCATTACAAACTCACACACACACCAAACCAGTGCAATGTAAAAAAATATATTTTTTTTAATATTAAATTAATTATTAATGGTACTGGACTGAAATTTTTCAGCCAACCCACTCGCGATATATTATTTAACATATTAAATTTGATATAAAATACTTTTCATCCATTAACCTTCTCGGTGAAGGTCGTTCTGTACTCGGACCTTAGACTAATAGTATCTGAAGTCAAAATCAAATTATTAATAAATTTATTAATGTCAAAAAATAAAATAGTGTCACTATGACGGCACAATAAATTATACAATAATAAATTTATGTCAAAAATGCGTTTGTTTTGTTCCCAGGTTTAGTTTGTACAATAGGGAAATGCACAAACTATTAACCTGCAATTTGTATCCGCTTGAAGTTTTAATAAAATATTTATATTTTCTATAATGTCACGTTTATTAATTTGTGAACTGTCACCAAATAAAACAATTACATTGGTAGCACTGTTTATTGAGTGCTGGGATATGTCACGTACTATCGTATGCATTGACTGACCAGGGGCACAGATATTGGTCACTTTTTAACACAGACCTCTTTTTTTAAGGTCCGTGCTTTTTTTGTTATATTTCTATCAATAAGCAACCCTAAGCCCTTACCCAATTTATCAGAACAAAAGTGTTTTTC
This sequence comes from Scoparia ambigualis, assembly GCA_963921215.1. Lineage (NCBI taxonomy): Eukaryota > Metazoa > Arthropoda > Insecta > Lepidoptera > Crambidae > Scoparia > Scoparia ambigualis. Next base: position 26,106,872 of record OY992501.1, on the reverse strand, counting down.
TTACTAACTTACTAACATTGTTTTGGGTCAAGTGATTTAAATCATCAGTAGGTGTAATTGGCATCTCTGTACACACCATTAAAGGACTGGGATCCTTGTCAGACAAGTTAATTGACTTTAACTGAGTACTAGAATTTAATGAAAGGTTTTCACAATTATTTAAATCATTATTTTTAACTAAAGAGTCATACCGATCAGCATTGTATTTGCATAGATCAATCAACCCTGTAGCTGACTGAATATGCTCTTCGATTTGTTTTTGTGGAGTTGAATATTTTTTATTTACAATGTCAAGAGCCTCATGCAACCGCTGAATATCAGATTGTAATTGCCGAGTGTCCCGGTCATACATTTGCCTGCTTTTAATTAGTTTACTATTATAAATCTCTAAAGAATCAATAAGGCCCATACGTTATTTTCTAAGAGCAATGTTCTTGTAAAAACAGTTGTTCTTTTTAATTATTTTTTCCGTTTTTCTTATAAATCTATGAATTTTTATATATTTCTTAATTTTATTATTACTTAAGTTATTCATTTTGTTGTTCTTATGTGGAAGTTGTTCTGCTGAGATTCCACCAGGTGATATCATAAGCTCCTTGAACAAACTTTGGGTATGTTCCACTTCATGTAAATTGAACTTTTTTTATTACATGAAGATATAAACATTTTATGTATAACTGAGCACTGGCTTAAAGATTATCAGTTAATTTTTAATATTAAAAACTTTCAGCTTTCCAGTGCTTTTACTAGAACAAATGCAATTCGCGGCGGATCCTTAATATTTGTTAATTACAGTAAACATACGATTACGGAACGAAAGGATGTAGTTTCCCTTTCTATTGAACGCGTTATTGAGCTGTCATGTGTCTAGTTAGAGAAATTTATAATTGTTTGTGTATATCGACCTCCTTCTGGTAATTTTAGTGTCTTTGAAGCCACTATGGAAGATGTAATTAAGAAGATTTGTAAATCTAAAAAGAAAATAGTAATTTGTGGGGATTTCAATGTAAATTTATTAGACAGTCATTCAACTAGTGTAAGATTAATCTCGTTGTTTAAATCATTTGATTTGGATTACCAATTTAGAGAACCGACTAGAATTACAGCAACCACTGCAACCTGCTTAGACAATTTTTTTTGTAACTTTGCTCCTGAGTCTAAGTTCATACTAACTAATTTATCTTCAGATCACTGTGGGCAAAAAATAGTTTTTACTGAATATGGACACCCTAACTCAGAAGAAATATCTTGTAGGCCAGTGACAGAGAAACGGGTTAAAATTTTCAAGCATAACATAACTACTAAACTTGCATGTTTACCATTTATACAGGAAAATCCAGATGCTCTTTACAAGCATTTTTTTGATCTTATAAACGGTGAATTTAATAAAACTTTCTCTATTAAAAAGTTTAAAACTAATATTTCAATGAAATTTAGGGATTGGGCTACAGCTGGTTTACATAAAAGTAGGGCTAAGTTGTATGACTTATATGAGCAGAAAAAATATAATAATAGTCCAAGTTTTCTAGAGTATTTCAAAAAGTATTCGAAAACTTTTAGAAAGGCTTGTGCATGTGCCAAGTCATTATTTATTAGTGAAAAAATTAAAAAGTCTGATAACAAAATAAAGGCAACATGGAACTGCATAAACCGCGAAACTTGTAAAATAAAGCCACGTGATACTAAGTTTTCTTTAAGAATAGGCAATAGCTTTTTAAGTGAAGACAATAAAGTTGCTGATGCTTTTGAACAGTTTTTTACAAATATACCAATTGCCACAACTATGTTACTCAACTCTTCACCAAGTAATGCAGAAATTCTGCTAAAAAAGTATGTACCCATGTGTAATGAAGTGTTCAAATTTAAACACGTAAACTGTAAAGACGTACTTAAATCCTTTAAATCTTTAAAAATAAAAAACACTTGTGATTTGTGGGATAATTCAACAAAAATTATTAATAATATTATCGAGTCCATTGCGCCTTTTCTTGTAGTCATATTCAATAACTGTGTTGACGAAGGAGTTTTCCCAGATCTCATGAAGCATAGCAAAGTTCTGCCACTTTTCAAATCGGGTTGTAAAGATGACAATTTCAGGCCTATTTCGATTTTACCTACTCTTAGTAAAGTTTTTGAAAAACTTATTTTAGATCAACTCGGCTCCCACTTCGCTATAAACCACCTTTTTCACAGTGAACAGTATGGTTTTACCAAGGGAAGGTCTACTACTGATGCTGGTGTAGCTCTGCTAAAACACATATTTGAGGCTTGGGAGGGATCGCAGAATGCTTTTGGAGTGTTTTGTGATCTCTCCAAGGCTTTTGATTGCGTTGAATACAACACCCTTTTAATAAAGCTAAACCACTATGGAGTGCACTCTGATGCCTTGAAATTGATTCAATCATATCTTAGCGGCAGAATCCAAAAAGTTAGCGTGAACGGATCCATATCATCCGGATCTTCTGTGCTAATGGGGGTCCCACAAGGGTCAATACTAGGTCCATTTTTATTCTTAATCTATATTAATGATTTACCATTTTATGCGGAAAACTTTTGCAATATTGTTTTGTTTGCTGACGATACATCTTTGATATTTAAGACTGATCGAAATAAAAATAGTTTTGATGACATCAACAGTGCCCTAACAGATGTGTTGAATTGGTTTACTACTAATAATCTTCAATTAAACGCGAAGAAAACCAAATGTATAAATTTTACTCTACCTAACGTAAAGAATATTATAGGAAATAAAATTAAACTGAATGGTGAACTGTTGGACCTTGTTGATTCAACAGTTTTCTTAGGTATTACCTTAGATTCAAAAATACAATGGTACCCTCATATTAGCACCCTTGCGGGGAGACTTAGTTCAGCTGCTTACGCTGTTAGGAAAATTAGGCATTTTACAGACGTGGAAACTGCTCGATTAGTCTATTTTAGTTACTTTCACAGTGTTATGTCCTATGGTATACTACTTTGGGGTAAAGCGGCAGATATAGAAACCATTTTCATTTTACAGAAAAGAGCAATAAGGTCCATATATAACCTAGGATCACGTGACTCCCTTAAGGAGCTGTTTAAAGAAATAAATATTCTTACAGTTGCATCACAATTTATTTATAACTGTATTGTTTACGTGCGTCAAAACATTACTCATTTAAAAAAAAATTGCGATATAGACAAACTAAATACTAGAAATAAGTATAAACTTGTAATTCCTAAATTTCGACTTCAGAAAGTTTATGGATCATTTATGGGACAAAGTGTCATAATTTACAATAAAATCCCGAACGATGTTATAATTTTGCCCTTTGACAAATTTAAGACACATGTTAAGGACAGACTTTTAGGAAAGGGCTATTACACTGTAAGCGATTACATCAATGACAAAAATGCATGGAATTAACATTCCTCTAGTTTCGCATACATTGTTCTAATGCGTTCATAGTGCCCGAGTAAAACTTGTAGATTCACTTTTGTTTTTATCTTTTATTTTATATAATTGTTTTATGACTATTGACTGTATAATTTGGTAACGACATATTGTTTTGTAAATGTCGTTACCTCTATATTATTATAAAGCTGTGGAGTTTGTTGTGCCCGTTCTTCTCCACAGCTAAAAGACTTCCTGAATGGGTGGGGTGGGTGGGTGGGTTCCTGTGCCTATCCATCCATCCATATAAAAAAAAAATTTGACGATTCAAAACGCTTAATTTAAGCTTACTGAATAAAGTTATTTTGATTTTGATTTTGATTTTTGATTTTTCATGTTGCTGCTGAGTCTCAACGAGTTCAGAAATCTGGTGGTTGGCCGCACTGAGGTCTCTTTCCAGCTCTGTGATGCGGTCCAATGCCCTTTCATATATGCTATGTTGCTCCTCGAAGTTGGAGATCACACCTTGCAGTTGGTTATGCTGGTGAAGTACATCCTGGTGTTGAATATGCAGTTGACCTAGTTCACTCTTGAGCTGTGAGTTTCTGACAATAATGGCTTTTATTTCCAATTCACTCTCTTCTCTCTCTCGTAGCAGTTGATTGCAGGAATCCTTCGATACTTTTAGCTCCTGAAGTGTCTGTCTGAGCTTAAGTTCAGTACTCTGAGTAACTGCCTTACGGGTAAGCATTTTGAGTTTTTTGGTCTGCATCTAAAAATAATAAAATAAGATTAATATTTTATTTCTTTTAATTTTACTTTGTTTATGTACTTACCTACTTTTTATGAACACAGAAAGATTCTTGAAAAACAAATATACCAATATAACTGGTGGGGGGTAGATGTGTCACTAAGAACCAAGATTCATAAATGACACTATTAGATTATAATTGATGGTTAAACAAACTTACCTGAAGTGAAGTTTGACCGTAATTGTACGAGACGTTGCATCCGAAGAGATTTATATTCACAAGGTAGTCCACTCTTCAATGTACCAGGCATCCAACACATATTAAGAGCTATCTAAAAGATTTTAAAAAAAAAAAAAACATAGAACGTTACCCATATTATAGACACAGGCGTCATCTAGTGAATACCAACCGAGTGCACGAGTTTGTCACCCGCGCTGTCATCGTCATTCACTTTTAGAGCTTTTTTGCAAAATTAATTTATATGGGGCCAGCATGTAAGGGAAGGGAGGGATCTTTATACAAATCTCTTCGGATGCAACGTCTCGTACAATTTCGGTCAAACTTCACTTCAGGTAAGTTTATTTAACCATCAATTGTACTTCGACGTTGCATCCTCGAGATTTATATTCACAAAGTAGATGTTTAGAACACAAATTTTGCGAAATAATTTAAGTACCTATATGATTTTATTCAACTATTATAATTGAGTATTTACGAGTATAACCGATTAAATATAATTAGGTACTACATTAGTACAAACCAGTATAAATTTAGTTATATATTATAATATTATAATGAATGATAAGCTAGAAATTAATAAATGTAAATAGCCGCTGCAAAGGCATTATCGTCATTCTCAATGGTAAGGGGTCGATTGTAAAACCGTGCAAACACCAGAGAATTACCAGTCCATCCTGCAGTTATTGAAAGGCCTTTTCTGTGTGCTGCCGAGGTGGACGTGGACGCGTGTCTTACACGTGTGTGCTGAGAATAAAGAAGTGTCAATGCCGCTGTTAAATAGGGTGTTTTTAAACTAACGACTTAATGTAACTAGTTACATTATGAATAGGCTTCAGGTGAGCAATAACCTTTCCGTTCTAGGTTTATCTCTGTAAACTTTAGTCATATCTAAGTAGGACAGTAATGTTTTTGCAGGGCAGATCTCAATCTTATTTAGAAAAAATGGTATAAATAAACAAGGCGGTCGTCGCCTTGGAGCAGATGTTTTAATTAAATCATCCACAATGGTTTCGACATAGTTATTATTTATTTTTAAATTAGAAATTCGAAGATAACGTCTGTACTCTTTGTGCGGTTGACAATGCGAGCAGAGTTACTAATTTTTTAGTAATAAACTCCAGAGCTTGTTCCTTATTTGGATATAAATTACTAAGGTGATCGATTACAATCTTTAGATCTCACGTCTCCGAATATTTCTGATGACTAGGTTTAGTCCTGTAAATAAATACCTTTAAAAAATCGAACAACTAAATCAGCTTCACTATAACGTTTGCCCTAAATAGCTAGAGCAGAACGATGCATATTTAATGAACTACAACCAATTTTTGCTGTTAACTGTTAACCGTAAGGAATTTTGATAGAATTGGAAGGGGGGAGTTATAGAAATCAACTTTATAAATATCACAATAACTCCACCATTTCGTAAAAGCGACATTATATTGTTTTAGTGAGGATGTAGACAATGAGGAAATCATCACCTCGATGGTTTCATTACATAACGATTGTCTTTGAAATGCTTTTCTGATAATTTGTATGCTACCAGGATAAGTTTCTTGCAAAGGGGGTGCTGGGTCCTGAAAGGTGATAATAACATATCGTCACTTGGGCCGAAGTATATTGGTGGTAAGCTACTGAGGTAAGTAGAAGATACTAGGGTTGACTCGGCCAATACGATACGACTAGTACACCAGTGGCTTCGTCGTTAATTATTTTCCTGAAGCATTTAATATGAGCGAGAAAGGGGGAAAAGCATAAAAATAAAATAAATTCCAATTTAAGGTGAATGCATCTATGTCAAAGGCGTAGGGGTCTCGTTGCCATGAGACGTATTTATTGCATTTATAATTTTGGTAAGTAGCAAAGAGATCTTTAAGAGGTGTCCCAAACGATTGAACAATTTTTTCGAACACAGGTGCCGACATTTGCCATTCTGTATTGATATTTATACTCCTTATCCGCCTCGAAGTTATCTTTAGATTTTATGTAGGATGCAAAGACAAATATTTTGCGTTTCTCGCACTTTTGCCATAGACGACAAGTGATATTATTTAAAGGAACTCATGGTACTCCACCTATTCTATTGATATTTATTTGTTCAAGAATGCGTTTTCGTTTTCCTATTGGCAATTGCAAACACATATTTTCTGAATTTAATTCAAAACCGAGAAATTTTCTAGTCTTTTGTGGTTCCAAGTTACTTTTTTTGAAGTTTTTATCAAAGCCTACATTTTGTTATAAATAAACAGTTTCGAGAACAAAACTTTTACATTCTTCATAAGAATGGCCAAGGCACAAGATCTAAATATATTAGAATTAAAAAACCTCTGTTTCTAAGATAAATCCGGTAGATAGACCGGTTTCATGAGTTTCGTAAAGACATAATAAGGTGCTGAACTAAGTCCAAACGGTAGGCACTAAAATTTCTACGTAAGTATTACTTTTGTGTCCCAAAAATTTGAACCTTAAATACTTTTTGTAGTTTTCATAAATAGGAACTAAAGAAAAAATACGCGTCTTTGATATCAACATTATATAACTGTCTTGGAACAATAATTTGCTTGCTGTCCGTATGTCCTCCATTTTAAAGTGGTATGAGGCGACAGCTTTATTCTATGATTTTAGGTTCAAGATAAATCTGGACTTTTAGGTGTTAAGAATATGGGAGAAATAAATTGGTCTTTGACATCCTCTCATATGCATATTACTCCTGACTGGCACAAGTCAGATATAGCTGTGATTAACTTACTTATTTCAGCCGAAGAAAAGTTAGGAGTGATAGGTTCAGTAGCTTGCTTTACAGTATTATTAAATGGTATTTTGTAACCCGTAACGTACTGTCAGACTACCGGGACATTTGCGATTGAACACCATGTGTCAACAAAAAAAAATTTATACGTACAGCATGTAAGGTTACCTTGGTTGTTATTTACGCAACATCGATCTGTATGACGGTCTCACTGCTGTCGTGGTGTGATAGCGGGCGGACGTCGGTGCTTGCGCTGATCGCCTCCGAGGTGGATACGGGAATCTTTGCTTGCTCCCACCCGGCCTGGCAACCCATGACCTTGTTGCTTGGATGGGTCTTGCCACTATCCCTGCTGGGCAACGTAGTTCTTAATGAAGTTGACGGTCCAATGTTGTTAGTACTCCGTATTTGCAAACCAGATTTTTCAGCGGCCTTAGCAGCTTCTATCTTTTCTCCCAAATTTTCTCCAAAAGAGTGTGCGTCTCTTTTAACATCTTGTGTCATTGACAAGAATTTTTTATCAAGAGTAGGCAGGTAGTGTAAGCATTTTCCTATTCATGGTATTTTCATAATGTAAATGCAGTATAATTTGGCCAACTTCAAACAGGTATCAAAGTTGTTGCTAACAGTTCTTTTTTATTATCTTTGTTCATACCATCTATGAGGATTTCCCTAGCGTTTAGAGACCTCTTCTGGTATTTTGGGTCCAAATGGTACCTCCTTCACTTTAGAAACTCCAAGAACGTCAAGAAAATCCGACGATATTGGATTTACAACTGGCAACTCCTCTGCTGCGCTTGGATTATTACAACTAGGTATCCCTAGCGTCCTGGATGGTCTGGGTAAGATCCGGACTGTATACTTGTGCTACGGTCATGACAGATCGTAAGTCTTTTTCAATATTAGATTTATATACGTCCGTTATTTACGGTTCTTTATTGAAATCGGAGTCACTAAGCCTTGTGGTAGGCGAGAGGCCTCGCGCAAACGAAGTCATTTGAAAGGAATGATCAAAGAATAGAATTGCCGTAATCGCGTCACAGCCTAGGGTAGGTACCCGTAATATCGATCGTAATCGCGTCACGATACTAGATTTCATATTAGCACTGACCGTAATCACGTCACGGTACTACATAAGGGTAGGTACCCGTAATATCGATCGTAATCGCGTCACGATACTAGATTTCATATTAGCACTGACCGTAATCACGTCACGGTACTACATAAGGGTAGGTACCCGTAATATCGATCGTAATCGCGTCACGATACTAGATTTCATATTAGCACTGACCGTAATCACGTCACGGTACTACATAAGTGTGCAGTATGTAAGGCGGAACTGTAAGATTTCGTAGAAGTCACTTGCACACAAAAAAACACTCCAATAAAAAGATTAGTAAAAAATAAAATAGAATGTAGGTACTGCCTCGCGCAAACGAAGCGTCATTTGGAAGAAATGACCGAGGAACATAACTGCCGTAATCGCGTCACAGCATAGGGTAGGTACTTGTAATATCGATCGTAATCTCGTCACGATACTATATTTCATATTAGCACTGACCGTAATCACATCACGGTAATACATAAATGTGTAGTATGTAAAGCGGCACTGTAGGATTTTGTAGAAAACACTTGCATACGAAAAAACGCTCCAATAAAAAAATAAAATAGAATGTAGGTAACTACTGCCTCGCGCAAACAAAGAGTCATTTGAAAGGAATGACCGAAGAAAGGAATTACCGTAATCGCGTCACAGCATAAGGTATGTACCCCTAATATCGATCGTAATCTCGTCACGATACTAGATTTCATACTAGCACTGACCGTAATCACTTCACGGTACTACTTATGTGTTTTTTACTTTTTATTATTATTTAAAAAAGCTAAACGTCTTATGTATTTTTGAAAATCGATAAATAGTGAAAAAGTCAAAAAAATGTGGGTAACCACAAAGGCACTAGCGAAAGTATTAATCGAAATTAAGAAGGAAACGTACTATGAAATATATTTCAATAACGTTTCTACTTTGAATGTCTCACTAAGAGGTTCTGAGTTGTATATTCGCTAACGAATTACATAGTTTTTAAAAAATCGTTTGTCTTTGTAATTTAATCATAACATCGACAAATGTAATATTTAAAACACTGACTGACCTGATTTACTTGGCGATCGTCGTTTACGCAGTTTTTTCACATGCGTATATAATGATTATCCATGCTTCCTTTTGTTTTTTGCTTACATAGTTTTTTGCTACACAAAACACTTTTAGGGTAACGATGTGCGGATGCCCGAACACGAAAAGCGAATGACGATGACAGCGCGGGTGACAAACTCGTGCACTCGGTTGGTATTCACTAGATGGCGCCTGTGTCTATACTATGGGTAACGTTCTATGTTTTGACGTGACAACGTCTTAAATTAGGTTGCGGCTGGGAGTCACTTATGAAAAAGTGTAACGCTCGGTAACGTTACGATGAGTCACCGAACGAGAGAGAGGCCCGCCGAATGCCTTGCGTCTCTCTCCCACTCAACTATGATCGGTCTGCATATTTGTTTTAAATATAATTCTTTTTATAAATAAATGTTTTAAATTGTTACTATTATTTCATCCTTCTTCCTACTATACGAATGAATATTCACATTAAAATTATTTTACCACTCAAAGTCGTTGTCACGTAAAACTTTCGCCCGTATACCGACTTTACAGGCAACCAATTTTTTTTTAATAAAATTTCTTTTAGATAGCTCTTAATATGTGTTGGATGCCTGGTACATTGAAGAGTGGACTACCTTGTGAATATAAATCTCGAGGATGCAACGTCGAAGTACAATTACAACTATATTTCTAATCAAGATTTAATTGAACTAAACAATTTTATGTATTTGGTATAGAAGTAGTTTAAACCAGTCAAAAAAAAGAAAAGTTAACACACAAGTAAAAACCAATTGGTATGCAACTTTATAGAAAGAAAGCACCTACCTAGGTTCCTCCTTGTACAAAGTGACAATATCTTATATTATGCTCCTAAAATACAGTGATACTAATGATATTCTATCAGCTCAGAAGTACCTCTATTTTCTAAGTTATTGTAATTTTTAATGCTACTATGTCAAAGAAGAACCAGCCTAGTAGGTACATTGACACTTACAATAAAATGTAGTGTTTTGAATGTTAAAACACAGTTTCTTGTACTTTAATAGACATAAATATAATGAAAACAATACTCCCCCGGTTTATGTTGTTGCAGTCCACGGCAAAATTATGTTATTTTCACAACTAGGTTAAATTGTTTTCAGTCAGCTGACGATGAATAGACATAAATATAATGAAAACAATACTCCCCCGGTTTATGTTGTTGCAGTCCACGGCAAAATTATGTTATTTTCACAACTAGGTTAAATTGTTTTCAGTCAGCTGACGATGACAGTTGAAATTTTATTTTTGCGAATAATTTAAAAACTGAAGAAATATTTGCAGAGATAACACTTGTAGACGTTATTTGGCTCTTTATTAGATCACTAATTACAAATGAAGCAGTTAATATGTTAAAAACAATTAATATCAAAACGGAGCTAATTTTTTAATATATGATTACTGTCGTGTTACCTGTAAAAATCTTTACAGGTAACACGACACCTGTAACAAAAATTTTAAAATAAACTTTTTTTCCTAAGTATTATAATGCTATTATTTTCGCTGTGGTCAGGATTTAATTTTTAAACTACATTATCGCACTAGTGTGTAATAAGCTACATTACGATGCTGAAATCGGTGTAATAAGAGCCACTTTACGAGCAAGTGTGTTGAAAATATATATAAATAAGTAAGTTTTTTTTTTATACACTGAAAAAAGACGACAACCTCAGGCGGGAATCGAACCACGCACCTTCCGCATTCCGGGCGGCTGCCTTAGCCACTTGGCTACCGAGGTCTGGCTTTCAACCGTCGAAATTTGTCAGTGCTTGATGCTTATGTTTCCAGTCAACATTGCTTCATCAACTCTTAGAAGCTCTCACCTCTGAGATCCGAAAGAAATATTTTTACAAATTTTTGAACATTTGGTTAAGATGAAGCTGCGTTTATAGATTAATGTTTTATATTTTAGCGTTTTATTAACGCTTAAATATACTTAAGTAAAATTTTTATACACTGAAAAAAGACGACAACTTCAGGCGGGAATCGAACTACGCACCTTCCGCATTCCGGGCGGCTGCCTTAGCCACTTGGCTACCGAGGTCTGGCTTTCAACCGTCGAAATTTGTCAGTGCTTGATGCTTATGTTTCCAGTCAACATTGCTTCATCAACTCTTAGAAGCTCTCACCTCTGAGATCCGAAAGAAATATTTTTACAAATTTTTGAACATTTGGTTAAGATGAAGCTGCGTTTATAGATTAATGTGTTATATTTTAGCGTTTTATTTACGCTTAAATATACTTTAGTAAAATTTTTTTAAACACTGAAAAAAGACGACAACCTCAGGCGACAAATTTTTACAAAAATTTACAAAAATGTTAGTTATTCATCCAAATTTATTTTATCGGCATTAAAGTATGCTCTGTTGTTTAAGTAAATAACAGCGCGCCAAAATGGATAACAGTGAGTTGGGCCAATCTAACAACAACAAAAAAAACAAAAAATTGAATTTGGAATCTTATACAAATCATCCGTTCCCGAAACTTTTTTGACAGAATGTATATTGTTATATACTTAGTAGTATAAATGGGTATAACCTTAGATTTTTTGTTTTAATCTAAGGGTATAACCTATTGGTGTAATAACCACGTTTGCCAAATACGAATTGGTGATCACAAACCTGGGGGTTACATAGAAGAAATCTGAAATATACTTTTACCTGTCTGGGATTTGAACGCTGGACCTCTAATTATCGGGCCGAGCTTAGCACTAATTAAATTTTAATTAATGTCATATGGCACTGTGAATGTTATTAACTAGACGGTACATCACTTCCATAACACCATTTTTAATTAGCGCTGAATAATACCACATTTGCGTACTAAATTTTTATTAATATTATCTACTTTTATAGTTTTGTCCCTTTTAGGAATACCTATAAAAAATATACAGGTTTTGGCTATTTGTTTTTAACAAATTTGAGCAAAGTTCAAACCGGACGAGGCAATAAAAAGTTTCATACAAAGTTCATCACCGCACTACTCCCAGATCCATTTCAAAGCCATCTATCTATCTATCCATTTTAAAATCGCTTTTCATCTAAAACACATATACCTCAAATGTATAATTATGTATGTCAACGCTATCACTATCGGTAGTACTTACTAAGGTGCGTTGGGGTAAGTTCGGACGGTTTTTAGTCGTATTCGGAAGATGTTGGCATAATTTATTTTTCTCGGGAGTTACATTAGTTAGCACAATAAATTAAAAAGTGAAAATTTATTGTTAATAAACAGGCTATAAGATAGAATGTGTTTTATACAGTTATAAACGAAACAACTACTATTTTTCTGGTGTTTAAAATACGAATAAAATATCAAAACCTAGGGAAAGATCAGCCGTTCATGGGAAAAGACCGGACACCTTCTAAAATCGCCATTATGGCTTAAAAGACATAGTTTTTAGAAATAATATATCCGTTCCTATACGTCCTATAAGATTATCTTTGAAAAATTTTATATTGTTAAAAAAGTCACGTGAAACAGTAAATTGTTTATTATTTTTGTTTCGGGCATCCGATCTTACCCCACTGCACCAAATCTTAAATTGCAGTGGCTCTCAAACTTTCGTGTTCGGAACTCTTCGATTTCCAGATTGATGATTGGATAGGTAATACTTAATGTTTTGGATATATACTCGTAAATAAACCTTACAACTTATTGCTGATCAAACATTTATTATTTATATTACTAATCAGTCTTAGCTATTGAAGTTTGACAACCACATGCATTTTCACTCCAGTTTAAGATCCGATTATTTTAGTCCGAACTTCACCTGTACATATCTGCTTGAGGAAAGACCAGATCTCAGCCTACAACCCTATTTAGCCAATTTTAAACAGAAATATCAAAAGACGTATATTTTGATTACTCAAAGATTTAATATTTGAAAAAATAGTCAATACTTACCAAGAAAGCCAGCAAAATGTTGCCTGGGATAAATCCGGATTTCATAAATTATCCTGTATGGTGACACTTAAAGTAAACATGCATAACTCTTAATTGATGCGTCGGAATGACTAACATGGACTGGGACGCGGAGCAAAACAAAATGGCGTTTCACGCTTTCTTGCCAGATTACTAAAATAACTCCCAATTCGGAATATATTTAACAAATACGGTCTTCCCCCACTTCCGAACTTACTCCAACGCACCTTATTAGTTATTCTGTGCCACTTTCTCCTTCCTGACATTACATTTATTTTGCAAAAATGACATAATGCATTTAATTGACACTAACAATTATGTTAGTTATTTTTATTTGACAAGAGATAGTTATTATCTGCCAAATTATTTTAAGCGACAAATAGCTTTATCGCTATCCTATATTTATTGTATCTATTAAAAAATATAATAACAATGAACCTAAAACTAAAAAACCTTAAAAATATAATATAAAACTAAAATATATTATTAAAAGTAGTCCCTTTAGGCAAGGTTCCGAAGATACTGGCAGCGTTCCCCCTTTGAATAGCAAGACTAATTCTTTGTCCGAGGTAGCTGCCAGATCTTCGGTCTCCTGTGATGTCGACTAACCTTTTTGCCATTTGCTTAAAAAGCCTTATAGCACTAGGACCCCACGGACCAAGGGTCTCGACACCGAATGGGACAAAATCATATTCGGAGCCTAGACCCCTGTACTTGCATGCTTTAGCTTTTTCAGCCGCTTCACAAGCCGCACCAGCTCTGTTGTTGGTTCCATGTAGATGGGAAGGGGCCAGCGTGTCTGAACAAGTAGCATCCCATACCAGCACCCTGCCCATCTTTCATGGAATCAAACTCATACCGTCCGGTCTCTTGCCATCGTCTCTTGCAATACCAGTCGGCTCAAGTAGACTTGGCACGTTGACGGTTGCAAGGGACCGGCGTATGATATCGTTAAGTGCGGCATGTCTCGAGAAGCGACCTGCACTTTTTTGGCATGACAGTCCGTGATGTCCTAGCTTGTCGACATCACTGCCACAAGGACATTTATGAGGAACGCAGACCGGAACCCCAAGCCGTAGACAGGTTGCGATTCGGAGCGTGTCAGGCTCAAGAAATGTTTCAGTATTTGACGAAGGGTACGCGTGAAGCCAGTAGCCGGCCTCATGCGTACTCACGGCCAAAAGCCTAGCAATAGCCTATCCTATTGTATTTAAACGTCAGCCAAAAACTTGGCTAAACAAGTTGCTTCTATTGAGCAATGTATATTTGACATAGACGTCAGTAGTGTTTCTACTGACATTCCAATTAATTATTTAAATTAAATTATATGACAAAAGAGGAAAACTCTTGCGAAATGTTTGTTAATAAAATGAAATTAAATGAATGTAAAAATAGCTTTAGCAAAAGCCCATGTCAATCATTAAATTTAAAAAATGTACAGTCTTTAAACATTGTCCACCAGAACATCCAAGGAATGATGGGCAAAGATTTGGAGATTGAATTGTTCATGAACTGTAATAAAATTGATATTCTTTGCATAACAGAACACTGGCTTAAAGACCATCAGTTCATGTTCAATTTTAAGAATCATTTGGTAGGAAGTTCGTTCAGTCGAGGAAATGCAATACATGGTGGCTCCTTAATTATTGTTAGTAAAAAGTTTAAATTAAAGGAACGCAAAGACATAGTGAGCCTCTCGGTTGAGCGAACAATAGAAATAGCTTGTGTGGAGTTCGAGCAGTTTGTTGTATTAAGTGTGTACAGACCTCCTTCAGCATCATATGATTTTTTCGAAAAAGTTATGGATGAGGCATTACATAAAGTCCGTAATGTAGGTAAAACAATAATTGTTTGCGGGGATTTTAATATTAATTTGTTAGAAAATTCCATAATGTCAACTAAAATTAAAAACTATTTCTATCATACAACTTAAATCATTTATTTTTGGAGCCGACAAGAATAACTGCCACTTCGGCCACCTGTATTGATAACATATATACAAATGTAAAACCACTGGCAAAGCAAATTATTAATAACCTGGACTCTGATCATTGTGGCCAAATGGTCAGCTTTCCACACCAGCGTAAACAAGTGACAAAAAAGAATATCATTGTTGTACCAAAAACTGCAGGTCGGCTGGAACGCTTTAAAAGCAATCTAGATACAAAATTAAATTATTTAGAATACAATGACAACCCAATGTCTTTTATAATAATTTTTGTAACATTTATTGTTCAGAATTTAATAAAACTTTTATTCCAAAAAGATCTCAGTTAGTGGTACTGTAACTTTTAATGAATGGGCTACAATTGGTATTCACAGAAGTAGGAAACGCCTTTATGAACTTTATGGTGAACGCAACTATAACACCAGCGATGACTTCAAATTATATGTTAAAAATTATTCAAAGTTATTCAAAAGAGTATGTCGATTAGCCAAGGCAAACTATCTGAGTTCTAAGATTAAGAATAGTAATGACAAAATAAAAATGACATGGAATATTATAAATAGTGAAACAGGAAAGGTCAAAAGTCGTAATAATGAGTACAATTTAAATTGTGATAATAAAACCTTGACTTCTGATGCTGATGTTGCTGCAGCATTTGAGAGGTTTTTTACTGACATTCCAGTTTCAACTACAAAAGCCTTGATTTCCTCCCACACTGTAGCTGAATCTGTTTTGAAGGAGAATGTTAAAGATTGTGAAAGTAATTTCAGTTTTCAAAAAATTTGTGTTATAGATATAATAAAAACATTTAACACTCTCAATAAAAAGAAAACTGCTGATCTGTGGGGTAATTCCGTGGACGTCGCTAAATCTGTAATTATGACAATAGCTCCAGTTTTAGCTTGCATATTTAATGAATGCATTGACTGTGGTGTTTTTCCTGACCTCATGAAATATAGTAAAATAATTCCATTATTTAAATCAGGTAGCACTTCTGACCCCTCTAATTTTAGACCTATTTCTGTGCTACCGACATTTAGTAAAATTTTTGAAAAGTTAATGCTAGACCAAATGCAAATTTATTTTTATAAAAATAAACTTTTACATTGTAAACAATATGGTTTTACTAGGGGTCGCTCTACAACTGACGCCGGTGTTGAGCTTTTAATCCAAATATTTGATACCTGGGAGGAATCACAGGATGCCCTAGGGGTATTTTGTGATTTATCCAAGGCTTTTGATTGTGTTTTACATGAAACTTTGGTCAGGAAGCTTAACCACTATGGAATTAGGGATGCTTCTTTGAGCCTTCTAATCTCATACTTGAGTAACAGGATTCAAAAGGTCGACATTAACGGTAAAAGATCTCCGGGATCAGTGGTTAAAATGGGAGTTCCGCAGGGTTCAATACTTGGTCCATTCTTGTTTTTGGTTTATATTAATGACTTACCTTCTTTTGTAAAAGACAGTCATGAGATAGTATTGTTTGCTGATGATACTTCACTTTTATTCAAAGTGAAACGACGACACCCAAATTATGACGATGTGAATAATGCGGTTACAAAGATTGTTCACTGGTTTAGTGTTAATAACTTGCTATTAAACGAGGGAAAAACCAAATGTGTAAGATTTGTATTGCCTAATGTTAAGCAGGTAATAACTAGTGTACAAATTAAAGATAAGAATGTGAATCCTGTGGACACCACTGTGTTTCTAGGCATCACGTTGGATGCCAAGCTTCAGTGGGGCCCACATATAGCTAAATTGTCGAATAGACTTAGCTCTGCGGCTTATGCAGTAATGAAGATCCGTCAGTTAACTGACGTTGATACAGCTAGATTAGTTTATTTCAGTTACTTTCATAGTGTAATGTCGTACGCCATTTTACTGTAGGGAAATGCTGCCGACATTCAAACTATCTTTGTGCTGCAGAAAAGGGCTATTCGAGCAATATATAACCTACAGGCTGGTGACTCTCTCAGAGAGAGATTTAAGGATATAAGTATAATGACAGTTGCATCACAATATATTTATGAAAATCTTGTGTATGTTCATAAAAATATTGAAATGTTTTCAAAAAACAGTGATATTCACATATTAAATACTAGAAGTAAGAACAAATTAGCAGTGCCTTATACTAGGCTCCATAAAATAAATAATTCCTTTAGGGGTCTGTGTGTACGATTATACAACTAAGTACCAAATAATATTCAGAAATTAGATCTTGATAAATTTAAAATCAAAATCAAAGAAAAGCTTTATAAAAAAGCTTATTATAAAGTGTCGGATTATACAGAAGACAAAACAGCTTGGGTCTGAAATGCTCCAAGTACCTACTCCAACAGCTATTTCTAATTGCCTATAATTAATTTATATAGAGCACCATATTTAATTAAACTATTTACATTCAAATTCATATTTTGTATTTTGTGACCTGGTAACGACATATATTATATATATTTTTTGTAAATGTCGTTGCTTCTGTGCGCTGTGGTTTCTTGCGCCCGTTCTTTGCCACAGTTAAAAAATGATGTCCTGAATGGGTGGTAGGTTAAAAAATATTTGGACGTTTCAAAGTACTTATTAATTGAGTTTATTGAATAAATATATTTTGACTATTGACTATTGACTATTGACTATTCCGCTACAATTTAGTATGGGATGGGATTGTGTAGGTACCTACTTTGTATACTCGTATGTAGGGTTACCTTCCGTCCGGATTAGTTCGGACATGTTCGAACTTTTAGACTCTAGTCCGTATTTCGGCCGGTTTTTTTGATTTGTCCAGATTTTGGAATATGAGTAACAAAACTACATATTAAGTAATTTCAAATAAGTCTTTAATCTTTATTAACTTTTTATTTATCTAAAAACAATATATAAAACGTGAGTAATATTTCCATTTTGTGATTAAAAAGTACGAACTTTTATCGAAATGTCAGGCTTTTTTAGGACTTTTCAAATTCCTAAATGGTAACACTACTCGTATGTGATGTGATCGAAGCTACGCTTACACTAATTATCTAGGCAATGTTTTGCTTCTTTTGAAACTTGTATAACTTGTATAACGTATAAACATACAATCAATTTAGAAAAACTTTTTTTCTAATCTGACCCGAACGGCTATTAAACCCAGGACCTTAAAAATAGCGCGACGCCAGTACTGATGCGCAAGCCACTCGTCAATATATGTTGATTTTTCAATTAGCTTTCAACTATTCGATAAATAATATATTGCAAAAAAGGAAACTACTTATTATTATGTAGGTATTTACAAAATTTGTTTATTGACATCCGAAACTGTTCATGCAAGCACAAAACGGACAATCAATAAAAAAAACAAATCATCAGCCTACTGCTGGGCACAGACCTTCCCACATAGACAACATCACATGTCGAGGTTCACCAAACAAAAATATAATTACAAAAAAGAAATACACAACTGAGTAATGAGGTACCTCGTTTGCCTACTTTGCTTCCCAAAGCACATATTTTCATCAGGCCGCCCATCCAGTCCAACGCCAGTGCCGTAGTTGCGATCGCATCCCGAACGTGCAAGATTTCACACAGAGAAATCAGCCTTACTTTGAAAATAATTAAAGTTTTCACGTTTGGTCGTTTTCAAATTAAACGGAACTTTTCGCGCTAGTTATGTCAAATGAGCTGTAAAGTTGTGTTTTGATAATATCTATTCTGAAAAGTTACCTGTAAGTTAGTCTTTTTTTTAAATATGAAGAATAATGCATAGGATATACGAAAATATTACAAAAATAACATCAAATAAAACAAAAATATAAATAATAACAAAAATAATACAATGGTGAGATTTTTGATGTTTTTGACAAGCGCTGGGAGGTTTGATAAAATTAACATTTTTTTCCTTAACAAGGGCACTTATTTCAGCCCTGTGATAGAGATTTTGGATGTGTAAAAAGAATAAAAAAGAATCATGATAGAATCTATGTACGAAAATATTATAGAGAAAGCAAGTTTGGAAGAACAGGAATTGGAATATATCCAAAAGAATTTAAAGAATTTTGGGGTGACATTTCTGAATGACCTACTAATTCTAATAGAATTACCAATTATATTGTAAATATCCACACAACACAAATGAGATAAGAAAGCAGCAGAGGAAGAAGAAATCAATACTTACATATTTTTTTACTAAAATGTTGATAAATACATTAAAATAAATATGGTAAATAAAATTCTTTACTAACTACTTTGCTTTGAAATCAGCTAAAGTCGACTACTTTAGCTATTTTCAAACTAAATCCATACATTTAATTTGAAAACAACCAAATTCTATATTTTAAATGCAGTTTATGTGAATACGGTAAAACTTATAAAATTGATTATTACAGTAAAACATACTTACCTATTAACATAGACAATCATTTTAGAAAGTAAAAATTAAGCTCTTCATATAATTTTTTACACAGTAAGTTTTTTTTTCTGTAAAATTAAAAAAGTGTTACTTTAGTCGTTTTCAAATTTTTCGATTCAAATATATTTTGAGTATCAGTTTGATTTGTTTTGCAAAAGAGTAGTAAATCTTTTATACTGAGATATAATGTTTATGACTATGACTATTATAACTACTGTCCCACTGCTGGGCAAAGGCCACCATCATTGAATCATCAGGGATATAAATAAAATAACACTTTAATTGCTATAACGGCACGTTTAAAAATATTACTACTTCAGGTTGAGATCGAACCCACGTCCATCGCAATCCGAGCGGCTGCGTTGACCACCGCTTCGAAACAACTTAAAGATGGCGAGAAAGACTGCGCGTCCATATGCTAGCTGATTAAATTACTAGTAAAATAAACTGAATATATTAGATAAATGTTATGAAAAGTTATTCAAGATCTGTAAAATAATGCCGGTAGATATGAAAGTCAGAATAGGAATTATGGTGGAACAAATTAAGATGTCTGAGAATAGAATAAAATGCATATGCACCCAATCCGACATGCTTCTAACAAAAAAAGTACGAGGTACCTCAAATACTGAACTACTATGGAAAGCGAACTAGGCAATGGCTGACACCCACACTGTATAATGGACTCCCTGGGGAGATGCAGACACCATTAGAGGCAGATAATAATGAAAAAAATACACTTAAAAATATCTTGCGTAGGCATTATCTATAAGTGCCCCTAGGTGTTGCTGTCTCTTTATGTTGTCTCTTTTTTGTTATATAAATGTTATCTCTTTTGTTATCATGTGTTAAGTAACTCTTTTAAATTTAATTTTTGAAATGTGCTGCTTTCTGGGAGAACTCTGTCACAAACTGTGTTGCAGTTTGGCAGAATGTTAGACTTAATACCTATGTACATTTTCTAAATTAAAAAAAACTACTTCATGTGGGGATCGGACTTCTTGGCGGGAAAGTGAAGCGCCTGCAGTTTTGTTTTATTTTCTATAATTTTTGTTTTGTCGAATATTAATGTGAAATAATAGTGCATTATTTATTGTTAAGTGTTCGTGAACGTGCATGAGTGTTAGCGTTGGTTAAATGCTCTAAGGTGTTAGCAAATAAAACAAAACGGTGCAACATCACTTTTCAAATTCTCTCAAGAAGTCCGTGTGAGACCTCAATAAAGTCCCACAGCTTTATTGAGTCTCGAGGGGTTTGAGGAAAATCTTTTACCATTAAACGTTCATTATCACTCATTATCATCTATTTAATGTAAAGAAAATAATAATTACTATTAAAAACTGGCTAAATGTGCTGATCGCACGAAGCTATTATATTTTTTTATTATTGCTTATTCATTATTATTTTAGGTAAGCAATAGAAAAAGACAATGTTCAATATTGGTAACATTTTGTTTTGTATTGTATTGTTTAATTTAATTTAATGAAAAAAAAGGTAAGGATCGAACCCACATCCTCTGCAATCCGAGCGGCTGCGTTGACCACCGCTTCGAAACAACTAAAAGATGGCGAGAAGGACTGCGCGTCCATATGCTAGCTGAAGGTTAACCACGGCAGTACTATTAGTTATACTGTTTAAACTATGTATATTGCTCTGTCTGGGAATTGAACCAAGGACCTCCGTATATGGGTCCAAGCGCTTTGCGCGGTCACCGAGGCTCATCAATATATTAAGTTAAACGAATTTGGAATGCAATAAATTTGAATGTACAATAATGTATTCGCATTGTCCATGATCAGACACAGAGAAGTTGAATGTAGTGACTTTCAATGGACTGTTAATTAATTGTTTTATTCTGTAAGGGTGACCTACTTCTCTGAGATTGTTTGTTATGCTAATAAAGGTATTCATTAGCTTAATAATGCAGCTTTCTTCGTTAAAAGCGTATTGTATTTGAAAAGTTAGTTAAACCCTTGAAAAATAAAAAATACCTTATTATAACATAAACCTTTTCATAAATCTTTTAAAAAACAAACTTTCAATCAACTGGATGTATAAAAATATTTAGTTTGTTGTATCAACACGTATGTATTCGAAGAATCGTGACAGAAACCGGTTTAAGCTAACATAGTGTACATTGGCTATAAACGTAGGTACTCCATTATACGTTTTGAATCGAATCGTTTAGTAAAATTATCATAGAATAGGCAAATTACGTATGTACAATAACGTAGTAGGTGGTTAAAGTCGTTCTTGACCTAACAAAGTTGAGATAACAATGTTCGGTCAGCATTGCGGCCGACACGGGTCAACGCCGAACCTTCTTACCACTTTTACAGGCAAGCAAGCCTTCCCGAGCAGGGGAGCGTATAAAACAGAGTGTTATGTAGGCGCGCGACTCAGTCGACACCGTAGCTCGCGACAGTCAGGTGAGCGCGACTCGGTTGTACCTCCTACTCCTGTCCTGATACCAGCGGCGACTACCGTAATAACCGCCCGACCGCCGGCACAGACGCCCGCGCCGCGACCGCATGCCGCCCGCAGCTAACGACTACGACAACACAACACTACCCTAGGTTCAATGAGGTACTTATGCCATATTTTTTATTGAACCCTTCATTCGACTGATAAATATGCAATGCGAATGTTTTTTTTTATAACTTTTATTGACGTTTTGCTCCCTTTTGAAAGTTATTTTTCGGTGTAATGTTCACCGCACTCGCATTATTAGTTTGTTACTTCTAAAGTTATATTGTGGCGGAATAGGTGTAAACTTTGTACATTTCATTTAGTGTGCCAAATTTTATTAGAAACTCTCACAGTTTATGATATGATTAATGCGGTAATTAAAGCAATTTATTGGCTCTCGATTAGTTTATGAGCTATAACGAATTTATGGAGAACAAAAATATGCTGTGCCAATTTAATTTAAAAGATAAGAAACGATACGAAAGGAAACATAGTGTTTAAACTAAAACGTGAGAAGTGTCTGTTAGTCGCGACGTTCCGCTCGCTGGATGTTGTAAAATAAATTGATAAAGTTTGTTGTAAACACCTCTGCTCCGCGGAGATTATCAAATGATTGCGCGATGTTTATGAATTCTCTCGTAAAGTACACGAACGTGCTATAACATTTCTTAAAGGGATAACGAAATCCGTGAGATCCCTGTGGTATGCGATTTTGTATCACTTTAAACGTGTGCCGCCACTCGCTTCGCTTAACTTAATTTCCATCAAAATATTACCTACACAATATTACTTTTTAATTGAATATTTACGTTGAACTATGTTGGAAGGGATCCGGTCAGCTACGGCCAGAACATGTTGCAGTCAAGTGCATCATCATTTTGCAGTGTCTTTTTGAAATTGTTAAAAAGGTTTATCTTGGAGTACTGTCTTACTATGCCAGATACTACTACTAACTACTACTACTAACATAGCGTATTAATCTTCGATTAACAATGTTGATCGAAGGTATTAATGGTAAACCATAGTTATTGTTTGGTAATATTAAAGTTAATGTAAATTCGCTAATGGCCCATCCTACAACTATTTGTTTGGGAGACGCTGAAATTGCAAAAAAAGTTAGCTGTTCCATACGTTTAGGTAATTATTTTTTAATATTTGCAGTTTTGTATGGAACACATACTAGACAACACCTAAAACCTTGTAACAAATTATCGTTTTTATCACAGGTTATTCTGACTTTGAAGTATACAAAACGACGTACACAAAAACCTCCAACTTTGATTTTGTTTTCAGCTGTAGAATTATATCTTTACCTTCTCGTCTTCATTTTACCTTTACCAAAAATATTAAACAATTTTCCACAATCTAAGGAGGACCAATAAATTATAATTTATTAAGTATACCTTTTGACATCCTACTTGTTAAAGGATTCATTATTGTCTTTTTTTCTAAACATACCATTTACGGAATACAGAAAAGATATCTGTGATTGCATTAGACGCAAGCATAGTGATAAGTTTGTGATAATGGTAATACTAAAATTCAATTAAAGATTCGTTCTCATTAACCCATTGATTTCTTGTACGAAATAACTTTGGCTTTTATTTTTCCAAAATATTACAAAACCATATTAATGTTCATAAAGGAGTTATAACGACAATTACATAATAATAAACTAGCGACCCCTTGTGATTCATTCTTTTAATCACTTGTATGACATAAGCCTAGCGAATAGGGCAAAAAGTGCTTGAAGCATTTGATCCTATTCGCACACAAAAATGGTATTTATTAGACTAGCAGCCCGCTCGTGACTTCGTCCACGTCAACACCGTGTATTCCGTAATAAATTTCCAAAAAAAACTTTTACTTAAACTTTGTTCTGACAATCACGAACACAATAAAAAAAGAATCAGCCAAATCGGGCGAGCCGTTCTAAAGTGAGCAAACATTTTGGCAATTTATTTTTATTATTATAGATAGATTGCTAATGCTGAAGAATCAATTACTTTTAACTGTGTTTGCTTTTTTTCAAATTGTGTCCTAGTCGCATTCGGTCGCATTTGCAGTTGGTCCTATTTGCAAAAGGTCACACTCATATCGAAAAGGTACCACAGATAACAAAGGTGGCAAATAACCTTTACCATTACCATGTTGCGATCTACCACATCTGTTATTGGCTAAGTGTTATACTATACCTATAACTTTTGTAAGCATGATCGTTACGAAAACGCTGTTGTTGTTTCCCAATAAAAAATAAATCATTATATTACGAGTATATTAACGAAACACTAACATCGAGTAGCTATGTGTTTGTTAAAAAGTTATTAGAACCGATTAAGTGATTCCAGAGAAAAATACTCCTTACTCATCTCTTTTTAAAATAAGAGTCTTTAAAATATAACAGGTAGACAGGCTCACTAAGGTTTCGTAAAACTGTTATTATCCTTCTAATATTATAGACGCGAAAGTTTGTAAGTATGGATGGATGTTTGTTACTCTTTCACGTAAAAACTACTGAAAGGATTTGGATGAAATTCGGCATACAGATAGTTTATAACCTCGATTAACACATAGGATACTTTTTATTATTCCCACGGGAACGGGAACCACGCGGGTGTAACCGCGAGCGGCCACTAGTAATAGTGAATTGAATAATTAGTACATTTAACAAAAACATCTATGGTAAGGTACTTGGAGTTGATCTCACCCGATGAGGTGATCAGGCATTCTTATCTCTATCAGTCATTAACATTGATATTATGGCAACATATTTAGATAAGATGGTGGTATAGATGGCCAGTCTGCAACAAGCTCTACCACTAAACAAATCGAGTACCGAACCCGGGTCCACTGGCTATGAGACTAATAGTCTGATCACATGACCACAGAGGTTAAATTTACTGAGTAACCTTCAAGTTCTATAGCAAAATTTCGACTTTAGGCACCCATAGCTCGGCGGAAATACGACGCAGAACAATAGTGTGAACAGTGCTAAATACTCCAACTTCACACTTCCCGTGTTGTAATATCTGTCTGCAATTTTGTCGGCGCGTATGATTACTGCCTAAAATTGAAGTAATAACGTCTCATTAGCAACAACGTTTTATTCTTAGTTATTTGCAAACAAACTAGTTTATTTATAATATGGTTTTTGTTAATGTTGTAACTACGAAGATCTTACAAAATAGAAGGTGTCCCTGCAAGGGTATTTCAACAGCCAAAATAATTGCAATGTACTTATTAACTTTTATACTTACACTAGTAGCCGCTCGCGGTTTCACCCTCGTGGTTCCCGTTCCCGTGAGAATATCGGTATAAAAAGTATTCTATGTGTTAATCCAGGTTATAAACTATCTGTATGCTGAATTTCATACAAATTCATTCAGTAGTTTTTACGTGAAAGAGTAACAAACATCCATCCATACTTACAAACTTTCGCGTTTATTATATTAGTAGGATAATATTAAAACTCTGCTATGCTATAAAACAATTTTCTTTTTTTTTTATTTACCTTATTTTACTCTACCTTGGAGGCCGTAACTCCAACTGTACATTTAAAATTCTTTTTTTTATGCCTTACATTTAGGTTATATTTAGATCTCTTATAGCTACAAAAAATAACTGTGGTTATTATAGAAGAACTTTGTAGGTACCTAACAAAGTTTTATCGTCAATATCTTAGCCATGGCCTCATAAGCCCTACGGTAATAACTTGTACCAAGAAGAAGCCGCAAGAAACTTGGCAAAGGCTGTATCTTTATCCGGTTTCGAGTAATAATATGAATATACTCGTTATAAGTAAGTAAGACCTTGTAAGGGTACTGAGAACCAACCGGTAAAAACTCGGCAAAAGCTTTTCTTATTTCCCTTCCGTCTACGTATGAATATTAGAAAATGCCTTACTTATCGTAGAAGAAAACTTTTGATTGTAAATCAAATCATCATTAAATCATCATCAATGTCATTAATGATTATGACGTCATGAGCACCTTCACCATCATTATCACAATCCGTATTCACCCCAATGACATAATAATATAATATCATTGATTCACCCCCCGCTGGATATATCACTCTTTGCTTGCATCAGTCAATATAGGTAACACATAATGGATCGATAGATGGATTTGTTGAGACAATTTGAAAAGTGATGTTGCACTGTTTTTGCCAAAACTCATGCACGTTCAAAACTTTACATCGATATTCGATAAAACACTAAATTTTAGAAAACAAAACCACCCAAAACGTCTTGACGCTTCACTTTCCCGCCAATAACTTCAAAACCTTTAACTTATTCAGCTCAGCACGACTGTCAAGGTCATCCCCGGGGATTAAGGTCAGTTATTGCTAGAAAGCGTTGCAGCCAGTTTCCTGGAATAGACGGGACGGCAAAGGGTAGTTTACTTTCAATAGGTCGTAAGTCGTAACGCCTTACCACGACACGGAAAATGAGCTGTTAGCGTATTGGCAATAGAGTTTATTTCCGTGGACTACTCAGTAGATGATGGCAAGGTCTCATTTTTTATTCGTTTTAATGAAATTAAGGGTGAGTTCCACCCATGAAACTGAACAACTTTCCCCAAGAAACCTAAGTGCAAAAATGACAAAAAAATGTCGACCTCCCATACTATTGTCGTCAGCTGATCGGACAGTTTTGGCCTTTGCCCAGGAGTGGGACGTTTGTAGGCTGGTATTTATTAAAAATGCTTCTGAGATCACTCTCAGCTTGGGTACCTATATTAATAAAAATCAATTGCCGAAATGTTTGTACCCGCATCACTTTGGAACGGCTGCAAATATTTGGCTAATTCTTTTTTGTTGTGTTTGTAATTGTTAGGACACGGTTTGTGTAAAAAAAAATTTTCAAAAAAAGAACGAAAAAGTGTAAAAATTTTGATTTAAAAATCACCATGTATAGTAATTGAGTTAGTGACATTGAAGACAGCCAAATACATTATCTTACATCATGTGTAATGAAAACAGTTTGAAGATATTTAAAAATAATAATATTAATAAAAACATTGACAGAATTGACTTTAGCTTATTGTTTACAAATTAATTTTAACCAAAAGTTGACACGACATTCATTGATTGTTTGTTGGGCGGTACGAAGTTCGCCGGGACAGCCCGTACTAGTATAAATATAATCAGTTTTTGCTTTCAATATAAAGTTAGTAATGTTTTGTGAGTGACAACAACTTCATAATATTATATTCTGTGGTCCTAAAGGTTTTTTTCGGTGTTTGTGGTAACTCGCACGTGATATAGACAGCATGTGTGGTGTGGTGTAGTCGTGGTTGGACTGCTCGTACTATTATTACGGGGACGCAAACGCAGAAGAATCTGGATGCGGCCGTTTTTTAAAGCCAACTATCGCTTATCTTATATAAATAACATTTTAAGTAGTGGTTTTTTGGATGCTTAGTAGAATATTTTTTTTAACTAAAAATAACGTAAATAAATAACCTAATATAATCTCAAAATAAAAATATCTTGAAAACTATGCATTTCCGCACTTTGGCTCCCCCTCCCTTTGGTTTCCCCCGACCCCTCCCGCCCTCCATCCCCCTCCCTCCTCCTCCCTCCCCCTTCCTCCTCCTCCCTCTCCCTCCCTCCCCCTCCCCTTCCCTCCTTTTTCGGTGTTTCATAATCTAAAGTGTTTCCCAAGGGGTTTGGGAGGAATATCATTTAGCATTTAAACGTTCATATTATCATCAACTTTAAGCAAAATCAATTAACTCTATTATTACGACTGAAGGACTAGTATCCATGTGCACGAAATAAATTTAACCCCTTGAGCACCGTAAAACCAGACACAATTGAAAATCAATTGTTTTGCGACCGCCGGCGGTCTTATGATCCTTGACCTATTTAAACAAAGTGAAGCGGCCGGCGCGTCTAATGAAACAGCTCGATCGACGTCGACTAATCCATTCTACCGGTCGATCGTCGTTCGACCATCGATCGATTGGTCTGGTAGAAACTATCGATCGACGTCGACTAATCCATTTTACCATCGGTCGATATCGTCGATCAACGAGACACTATATCGATCAACGTCGTCTAATCCATTCTATCTACCATTGATCGATGCTCCGATCGACGATCGATCGATTGGTCATGTAACACCCTTAGGCTAGACATAGACTATATATATAATACTGTATATAAAAGAGCACTAAACGAGTAATCAGGGCAATTACAAAATCGCGGGCGGTCTACTATCTAGTAAATAACATAGCATACATATAACATACATACCTAAAATAACGACTATTATCCCCGAAGGGTTAGTTAGAGACTAGGCAACGAGGACAGCAAAAGCAGTCCTTTACCAAGTCCACTTTTCACCAAATAGCAACTCTATAAACTATTAAGTCTATAAACGATATCTATAAACCTGAAATAACTGTCTGATCACGATATCTCATAACTAGAATCATACGTTTAGTAATAAAGTATAAATATCACTACAATCACTAAAGTTAATCACCAAAGTTATTATACATGCAATTAATTTTCATGAATATAGAAGAAATTGATATAACAATTTTCAACGGTGGTAGAACAATATCTGGTCTAGTCCAAGTTAAGCTTCTTGTGAATTATGTTAAGAAGGTTTACGCATTTCGGTTTCCCATACAAACTTCCAAGTCGACATTTTTAAAAACCACTAAGCCAATTTTAATGAAACTTTACATGCTGTAGTAAAAAAAACACAGGCACAAAAAAACACAGGGATCTAAATAGTTTGTTGAAAGCATTTTTAAAAAACGTTTATTTATTTAAGTGAGTTATTGCGATTTTAAACTTTCTATAGTGGACTTTAAATCGCAATAACTCAGCTAAATACTCATTGTTAATTGGTTTAGTCGGTGTTGAGTTTCTTCCGAAAGCTTCCTAAATGTGTCAGTTTTATATATTGTAATTATAATTTAATGATACATATACTTTGTATAAATTTTGGTTTGGCTTAATATGTGTGTTTGTAAATGAATTTTAATGTAGGTTGTTAATATAATGTTGATAAATCACCAAATTGTTGGGCGTAGCAGTGCGCTCTTTAGCTTTAGCTTTAGCATTTAGTTTTAGTGTAGGTATCTACGGAAGACCAGCGTCGTGGCATTACTGAGATGCTACGACACAATGCTGAGTAGATGCCTTTTCAGTGTCACAAATAATATTGTTATTTGTAATTTTATGTTGTGTTTTGATGCTGAATAAATTTATTTCTATTCTATTCTATTCTAAATAAACGTTTTTTAGAAGTGTTTTCAACAAAATATTTAGATCCCTGTGTTTTACTTTAGCATGCAAAGTTTCATCAAAACGTGGTTTAACGGTTTTTAAAAATTTCGATTTTTAAGTTTTTATGGGAAACCGAAATGCGTAAAAACCCTCTTAACTAGATAACGGATACACATAGAAACCACCCAAACCCGAACAGTTTTTTTTAAGTTGACCCACCCGACCGAACCGGTATGCTAACCACCACCACGGAGGTCGTTTAATATCATTTTATATTTTCCATCCACCTACAAAGTGTATCAATAGAGGCGGTCGATTCGCCATAGAATAGTGTATTTATAAGGTGATTCGATACCTCCCACTAACTATTAAGTTACACTTGGCTCGTCACAATTGACTTTTGTTATTCTGCGCCACTTAGCGTGGTTTTGTTACAAATTGTACGTCATAATCGAAAATAAGCGGTCAAGTTCTGCAACAATGCTTTATATGAGACGAATACGCAATCAATAGTTTATATGTTACTAGCGGCAGCTCGCGGTTTCACCCGCGTGGTTCCCGTTCCCGTGGGAATATCGAAATAAAAAGTATTCTATGTGTTAATCCAGGTAATAAACTATATGTATGCCGAATTTCATCTAAATCCAATAAACAGTATTTACGTGAAAGAGTAACAAACATACACACTCACAAACTTTCGCCTTTATAATATTAGAGTGAAGAGTGAATAATATGTTATATATGATATACTAACATAATTATGTACATACATACATATTATCACGACTATTATCCCCTAAGGGTTAGGTAAGTCAGAGACCAGGGAATGAGGACAGCAAAAGCAGTCCTCTACCATAGTCCACGTTTCACCACATAGCGACTGCACATGTGCATAGTTATTTACTATTCCAATATATTATACATTGACCATAACATCGTTTCATACGAAAGTCAAAATATTACTACCTAGAATATTTATAACCGTGTCGCGTAGCAGTCGTAATAGGCGACTAACGGACTAAAGGCACATGTATGCATACATGTACATCCAACAGCATACAGCGGTGATGGGCTCACCACCTGTCACGCTGAGCACATGTGCAAACGTTATTTGGTGAAAAACGGACTATGGTAGCCCTCCCTCTCTCCCTTCGTTCCAGTTTTCGCGGTCTGTTGCTTGTGCTGGCCAATCCTTAGGCATAAGCATCAAGCTTGTCCGTCCACTGCGTCTAGGTCGGCCTCGCTGCCGTTCCAGTTCCAGTTGCCGGATCCAGTCGGTTGTGGCCTTTGCCCTCAACTCGAGGTATCGCCACATGTCCACTGAGCACATCGCAGTCGCTATTTGGTGAAAAGTGGACTATGGCAGAGGACTGCTTTTGCTGTCCTCATTGCCTAGTCTCTGACTAACCCTTCGGGGATAATAATCGTGATTATATATGTACATGCGCCAAGCATGTTCTGCCCAGTTCCACTTTAGCTAGGCGGCTTTTAGAGTTACATGGTAACAAACAAGTATTATTAATAATAACACGGGCTCTAGTCACATAGCTATCACTATAATCATAATAAACAGCCATGAAAATGATTATGCAATGAAGTTTTTCACTATATGTAGTATACAGTCGTAAACTCAAAGTATTAGAATTTACACGCGTCAGTCACGGATCCTTGTGGGATGCGATAAATAGAAATATTTCCTAGATTGAAATGCGCTATCGTACTGTAACCAATAGTATCCAAGGTCAACAAAACTAGGAACCGAAATAAACGTGTGCGTGATGTTTATTTGGACTTGGTCACTTAAAGGGGTGCGTAGAAGTCAGAAGAAGAAGAAGGTCACTTAAAGGGGTAGGCCATAACCCAGCGTGGTGGGTTATGGCCCAATATCCCCACGTGCTATTGTCCTCGTGGGAGGCCTGTGCCCAGCAATGAGACGTTTATAAGCTGATGATGATGATGATGATGACTTACGGGTTAACGCAGCGGTTCTCCACACAAATTTCCAAGTTTAATTTTTTACAAAGCAATAAGCCAAGTTCATTTTTTTTAAAGTAAAATACAGAGTTGTAATTTGTTTTTAAAGATAACGAAACGTTGAAAAAAATTCTTCCTCGGGCGGGAATCGAACTCACGTCCCCCGCAATCCGATTGGGCCGCGAGTTATCTTTGAGTTTATTTAAGCGTTTTTTAACGCAAATAATCAAATATTACGAATATAAATAAATTTTTTTTTTAATATTTCTACAAACAATTTACTTCTCTGTACTTTACTGTAGCAAGCGAACTTTTATTGAAATTGGCTAAATAGGTTTCTAAAATTTTTAACTTGGAAGTTTGTATGGGAAAACGAAATACGTGAACCCTCTTAGAGTTCGTCTTTGCACGTATATTGCAGATAGTTACGTCTGCCCCGGTAATACCTATAATCGATCATAAAAATGCCTTATATTTTCTGAGAGCATTACCATCATCATAAAATTGTTGCTCGCGGCTGTTTGCAGTAAAAACAGTCATGTCTTAAAAACATGACTGCGTGGCGCAGAAGTAGTTTCAACGTCACGAGTTGGCGATGACATTATATTATATACTAGGGGGCACGCGTTGTCTTTTTTTTGTAATATCTTCTTTTTAATGTTTCTCTGTAAATGACTGTTTATCCCTTTTGGCATTAGGTAAGAACAAAAAAGACAGGGATTCTACGATTTGCACTGGAAAATTAACCGCCACCCAGAAACCACATTATGAATTTAAAAGTCAAAAATAAGGGTCGTCTATCTCTCTTTCTCTTTTTGTAAATAACTTATTACAAAGTGCAAATAAGTATCACTTACGCAAGCCTAAATTATATCATGAGAAACAGTACATTGAATTGAACATGAGCATAGGTACTGCTCAAAATTGGTCCTTCGAACCGGATATGGTATCAAGCTAAATATATAAATATATCCATATTTTAATATAGAAGGATTACCAGAGCCTCACATTATATTTCCAGTACATTATATTCACTTGTGTCACATGCCGTAATAATGTCTGGTTTCACGGAAAATTATATTGTGCCCTTTGCAGCTGTTAGAGCCCACGATTCATTTTGCTTTGCAAATACTGAGTGGCGACAACGAGAATTATATACAAACGTGAATTTACAAAATTGGTTCATCTAGATACTGTCAGTTTACTGAAACCTAGTTTAATACAGTCTTATCGATTTCTCAGTGTCTGCCTAGTGCATGCGAATTTAATTTATTTTGAGTGTAAGTACGAGTATGCACATAAAATAAATGTGAACAAAACGGAACGCTTGAAAACTTTACTTTTTCTTTGAAAAGATTCTGAATACTTAATCAAAATAAAAATCAAAAGCTTAAAATAAGCATTTTTAATCGTCTTAATTTATGTTTACTTTTATGGATGGATGGATGGAAATTCAAGATTCTTAATAATTTTTATTAGTTTTTGGTGTTTCGCCTACAAAAGTACAATAAGAAAGCACTAATCGAAGATATTAAGATCTTAAAACCAGTGTAATAATTTAATATTATTATGTTGCAAAGGCCCGCTAGAAATACCATCTAATCAAATTTTACGTCTTGTTACGATTTTACGGAAAGTTAATTTTAATGCCTCATTGTACACGAGTGTGCGATGTCTATTTAATGTGCTCGGTGACTCGTAGCCAATTTACACTAATGTGCGAGATTGTGTTAAACATAACTTCCCACTTAGATTAATTTTAAAATGTATTTCACGTGTAGCTAAGTAGAGGATCGATGGCGCAGCGGTTAAGGCAGAATATAATCTAACTAGCGACCCGCCCCTGCTTCGCACGGGTTACTACCCGTACCCGTACCTCAATAAATTATTACCTATAACCTTCCTCGATAAATGGGCTATCTAACACTGCAAGAATTTTTTAAATCGGTCCAGTAGTTCCTGAGATTAGCGCGTTCAAGCAAACAAACTAATCAGCTTTATAATATTAGTATAAATATTAAGACTTTACCGAGGTCACCGGTGACCGACAAACAATTAAATTTCAATTGTGTCTAGTTTTTTGGTAGTCAACGTGTTTACCTATACTTAAATATACACTCAAAACTAAATAAAGTTATAACTATACTTACCTTCTATGGCAAGATTGTTTTGACGAATCACAAAAAAAATATTGTAGTATTTAATTTATACGTCCGCGTGACGAATTTCCAAAAAATTACTGTCATACAAAACCTAGCTTGTCCTGATAATTAAAAACACGAAAAAATTAGAATTAGCCAAATAGGTAACTCTTCTGAAGTGGTGCGCAACATTCATTTAAAGCACAGACGTACAATAAGATTTATAGCAGAGCCACGCTGCGTTGCAGCACGCATTGGGCCGGCTCGCCCGGGGTAATACCACCCTCTCACGAATATCTGGCGTGAAATAATGGCACTTGGTGCTGTTGTGTTTCGTCCGGCCAGTGAGAGTTCCGGCCCCCCCCCCCCCCTTACCTCCCTCATAATTCCTATTCATTCCTTAACCCTATTCCTTTCATAAAGGTCGGCAACGCATCTGCGACTCCTCTGATTTTGCGGGTGTCCATGGGCGGCGGTGATTGCTCTCCATCAGGTGACCCGCCTGCTCGTTACCCTCCTTCTTACATAAAAAAAAAATATATATAAAAAGCGATTTCTTCCAGGCAACCAGTCGGAAGTAGAGAACTTAAACACTTAAGAATCGGAGGTGCAAACATTTCAATTAAATTTTATTTTAAAATACTAAAATTAATCAAAAACCTAAAATACGTACATACATACATAGTGTGCAATCTAATATATACATATACTTACAATACATAGTAGTTTCAGGTATGGAGTAGCGGAAATAGCAGCTTAATAAGTCACTAGTAATCGAATCATTAAGGTCCCAACTAATTAAAATCAAAACATTACTTTATCATTTTTTCTAACATACTTAATCGTAAATTCAATGTAATAAAAACAATGCAATAGTTCCGCTCAATCCGATCGATCGAGTTCATTCCGTACCTTCTTATTCGGAGCTACACAGAACGTCTCTTTGACAAATTATGGGTTGTGTGCCACAACATGAATCGAACAAAGATAGTAGATGTTAGTTCAGGTATTGTTATTTTCTCAAGTGTGTAATTTGCACTCAAAGACTAAATAAACCACTTTCTAGTTAATTGTAAATTATTTATTTTACAAATAAAGTAGCTTCTTAGGTAAGAGACCGTGGACTTTCAAAAACTTCAAAGGATGTTGCTTCCTTCTTCTCATTACTATGTTTATGGTGCGGTGATTGACTCTAAAGATTCGACCAGCTTTTCTAGTACTGGAAGTGGGATGCTGTCTTAAATATCGTAGAGTTCTTCTTTCTAATTGCCGGCTGACATTTAGTGGTCAGGCCTGCGATTCTCTAAGCGACACATAGACGCTGAGCGCTTGGCAGTGATCTGCTGTCTCTTTCCAATTCTATGAATATGAAAGAGACAGAGTCATTTCTCAGCGCTGCGGCAGCCGCAGCTATCAAGGCTTTAGCTTAGAGAATCGCACGGCTGTTGCCCTCGTATTGATGTCCGGGGACAAGATCACGGATAACACAGAAGCGGTGTACTGCATTTGTAATCACGCGAGCATTCCGCAAGGTGCCTTCTATTTGGAAAATGACGGTAAACATAGCAGCTTCAGCAATACCACAGCTTCTCCGTACAATAATATCATATCAACGAATTCATGTCAATCGAATGGTTTAGCCATTTTCACATTACAAATAAAATTGTGTTAATAAATCCAATTAAGTAAATTAAAATTAATTTTAATTGAAACCTTAGATTAAAACAAAAAGTTTCTTTTAATCTAAGATTGAAACCCATTGCATTATTATTCTGAGATTGAAACTCTCTGCTTTAGATATTATTCTATGTTGAAACCAAGAAGCTTGTAGTCCTTACCTACAAGCTTCTTGGTTGAATCTAAAGAAATTCCTGCGTCAATGTCAATGTCATTTTGACTTTACTAATCAAAACTATTATTGCAAAAACAAAATAATGTCAAAGTTTTCGAAAAGGAGATCATAATGTAGGTACAAAGAGTAGCAAATAGTTCGCTACTTCCTTTAGCTCGGCAAAACTACGTATTGAATCTACTTGGTATTGACATGTCATGATGGATAGTGATAAGTTTTTCATTATCCCCTGTATCACCACGACATTGACAACGTTAGCGATAATATCGTTTTGCAATAATACACTGATTATGAATTTATTATGAGTCGCAACATTAAATTCTTATTGTGTGTAATGTATGGGTTTTGGACTTTTAGTTAACTGGAATCTTTTTAGAAAAAATACTAATAGTCTCTGGTTTCAATATTATCCCCGGTTCTAGACCACACACTGTATAAATATTATTATGTAGATAAAGTTTTCTTGCCTTTTTGTAAATATACCTCCATAACGCTGTATTATAATTCTCATTTAGCCGTGTCCCGTAGCGATGAAAGAATACCACCCCTCTTTTTCCTTGGGTGTCGTAAAAGGCGAAACAGCATAGAGCGGCGATGGGCTCACCACCTATCACGCCGAGGTCATGTGCAGTCGCTATTTGGTGAAAAGTGAAATATGGTGAAGGACTGCTTAATCGTTGTCCTCATTACCTGTAGCCGACTAACCGTTCGGGAATAATAGTCGTGATTTTAATGTACTAAAGGCCGCTCGCGGGTTCACCCGCGTGGTTCCCGTTCCCGTTTGAATATCGGGATAAAAAGTACTCTATGTGTTAATCCAGGTTATTAACTATCTGTATGCCGAATGTCATCCAAATTCATTCAGTAGCTTTTACGTGAAAGAGTAACAAACATCCATCCATACTTACAAACTTTCGCGTTTATAATATTAGTAGGATGTACGTTATATTCTCAAAAATCTGTATTTTCAATCATGTAGATCTCGATTACTTATGTTATTATATTCCACATGTCTGTTATTAATTAATTACAATTGCAACACACTTCTGTATTATAACTCCGTCATCAAGACCGGTTCAATGCTTTTATTTTTGCGTAGAAACTTCTTTATTATCGTATCATCAACATATTGATTAACTAAAAAATTCTTGGTTGGAAAGTGAGACATCTGCAGAACCTATTGTTTTATTTTCAAAAATGTGTGTTCAATTGAATATTAACTTAAAATAATGGTGGATTTTAACCGTTAAGTGTTCGTGAACTTGCATGAGTGTTGGCAAATAAAACAAAACAGTGCAACATCACTTTTCATAATCTCTCAAGATGTCCGTGTCCCACATCTCTACTGAAGTTCAAGGAATTTGAGGGAAATATCATTTACCAATAAACATTATTAATATCACTCACTATCATCTACTTTATACAAAGAAAATATTTGCTATTATCTCTTACTTGACACTAGTACACATTTTTTGTTGCTTAAGTTTTTCTATAAACTTTATTATTATTCGCTAAGATCTACACTTGCTTGTCTACCAGTTTCCTGTCGATGTCGTTGTCACACAGTAGGTATCATCGACAAGGAGTGGTCGCTATTACTAGAGTCTAGAGCAGGCCTGTATTTACTTTAGAGCCTGCTCTTCGTCACATAAAAAAACTAAGTTTTTTTTTTATACTTCGTTTTTATATGTGATCGAAACCACCCTGTTACCTGAGGCCATACTCTCTAACCGCGTTCGAAACTTCATCTGCCTGTAATTCGTCGTACACGGCTATGTGTGCATGTAATGCGCCAATCACTAGTGAAATAAAACAACAGCGCGTGTGCATTGTATGACGAATTAGGGGCCAACGAAGTTTCGTATTCGCTTAGAGAGTAATTAGGCCCTTTGCTACTATAATTTGAATTTGGAAATTAGACATCAACGCGCACCATTGAAATTGAAATATTTTATTCGCAATCATATGGGGCTGGTACAGATTATTGAATCATCCTAAGCCTAATCATTAATCAATACAACAAACAAACAATTAATAAAATTTAATTTATTTAAGCGCTCAGTTTGTAATTGTATCTGCTTAACATAGTTTGTTATTTTGTCAACAGACCTCTAATCTCATTTTGAGGAAGGCATCTAACGATGATAATAGGTGATTAGTCTAGTTTGATTACATCGAGGAGCTCGATGGCGCAGCGGCGAGCGCGTTCGGCTTGCGATCTTGCTCGCTAAGCAACTTTCGCAATGCCTGGTCGCTGGATGTGTGACCAAATTATAAACATCTCAAGCTCCTCCGTGCTTCGGAAAACAAGTTAAGCCGTTGGTCCGGTTTGTCGTAGTAAGATGATAGCCGTTAAAACCCACCAACCCGCATTAGTCCAGCGTAGTGGGTTATGGACCAATATCATCACGTGCTATTGTCCACGTCACCACGTGGGAGACCTGTGCCCAGCAGTGGGCTGATGATGTTGTTCGGCGTTTAGGGCTTCAGAGGGAGGAACCTCCTGACAATCACGCGCCGTGTCAAGAAGTACAGCATTCTGTATACGACCCTTGATCAAAACTTTCAGCTAGAGCCTCTTTAGATTTTTATCGAGGCTCTTAGCTATAGCTTTGCTTATTATTATTATTCTCTTTATTTAACATAAATCTTATGTTTTTATTTAACATAATCTTATTTATATTATTATTATACCCACGTAGTGCTGATATACGATGCCGCGTGCATAGCGCTACAACAAATATGTAAACAATATTACCGTGCAATGTAAAATATTTTATGTTTTGACACCGTATCATTCAAGTCCCTCTCGGCAATGCTGATCGATTATGGTGGGTAGGTTGAGAAAAGTGGTATATAAAATATGTAATATAGCGTATGTAAATAACCATGTCGCGTTGGTGAAAGAATACTACCACCCCCTCTCTTCCCTTGGGTGTCGTAAAGGCGACTAACGGATTAAATACTGCACATACATCCAACAGCATAGAGCGGCGATGGGCTCACCACCTGTCACGCTGAGCACATGCATCATCAGCCTATAAACGTCCCACTGCTGGGCATAGGCTTCCCACGTGGACAATAGCACGTGGGGATATTGGGCTATAACCCACCACGCTAGCCCAAAGCGGGTTGGTAGGTTTTAACGACTGCCATCTTACGACAGCAACCGGGACCAACGGCTTAACGTGCCTTCCGAAGCACGGAGGAGCTCGAGATGGTATAAATTTGGTCAGCCATCCAGCAACCTGAGAAAGTTGCTTAGCAAGCTAGATCGCAAGCCGAACGCGCTAGCCGCTGCGCCATCGAGTTTCTTGCGCCATCGAGCTCCCCTCCTCCTTCTCTTTTGCGATTCTTCGTTTTTCAAAATAATTCTAGATATTAATAATTGGGTTAAATCACCTCCTTTTAGACTGTTCTATAACATTCTTTAAAGCTACGTATAAAAGAAAATGTTTCTGTTAATTTTAACTACATTTCCTCATTCTTTCCTTACCTTTTGTTTACGACATATTATATGGATTACACTCGGATTTAAACGGGTTCTCAAATTTCATGTAAAGCAAAATACCAGACTCATTACTTTTTTTATACGGTACACCGTGTTCCAACTCATAAAAAGACTTGAACAACGTTCTATGAAATATTTCATCTTTGTTGTCTCCATTCGTGACATTAAGTTCCCATCATTTATTGTAGTTCTCAATATTTTGACATTGTTTTGCACCGATCATCTCACCGCACTTTGTATAATCTATATTATAGTATTCATAATGAGTGTTATTAAGCCTGCTCGTTAATATGAAGTAACTTACATTTTTGATCTTATCCCGCCCTCTCCTTTCCCACGTGCTGGTCTTAGGAATCACCATACAGTCCCGGGTATTTTAAGCGGGGCGTGAAACGGCATTTATGCAGGCCGTCATGAATGGGTGCGCAATCTTGCTTATTCCACGGTGGGGAGCGCTCTCATTATTTTGGACTGCATCGGCTGCTTACTATCAGGCAGGATGCAGTCACTATGATGAGTCATAATAGAAAAAAAAACTTATATAAGGTGACTTCTAGAAACCGCAAGAAACTTCAAGGGCTGGTCAGGTCAAGTGTTTTAAACATGACAAAAAATACAAAAAAGGAATTCGTTTTTTTTTCATTTTTAATGAAATAATTTATTAAGTATTTGAATTTTAATTGGATAGTCTTTGAGTATCTAATTTATATTTTAAAGCATACGGCCGTCTGTTGACCCGTCCGCGTCAGCTGGGCGATAAGTACGTACCTACGTTGACGGGTCAACCGACGTGCCCGCGCGTTGTAAATAATCGTTATTTTTAATTGTTGTCATTATATTTTTCTTATGTTATTGCTTTAAAATAAATTAGATACTCAAAGACTATCCAATGAATTTTATTCACAAAATGAATTATTTAATTAAAAATGAAAAAAACACGAATTCCTTTTTTGTCATGTTTACAACAACTACAACACTTGACCTGACCAGCCTTTAAAGTTTTTTGCGATTTCTAGCAGTCACCTTATATAACGCCTCAGTGGTTGAGTGGTGAGATCTTTTATACCCAGGTAGGGCCAGTTAGTGACTGCATTTCACAAACGCCAATTTAGCCAATACCAATAAATTTTAGCGGTGATTTGATTTTAATGATGTAGGCATTTGCCCAGCAGTGGGGCAGTGTGTCAGCGAGTCACCGCCGCCTATTCGATTCCCGCTTTACGCAACATCAAAGCATAAACGACGAGAGTCGGACTACAGAGTGCCATAATCGCGTTTTGTTTACTGTTTGATCATGATAAGCCGTTTAAAGACTCTGTCTACATAATGGACACTACACTTTGAACTTTATTCTATTACCATAAGGTCGAAAATCAAATTGTACAGAAATACTGTGCCTGTGAAAGGGTTAAACTTTGTACGGGATCGAATTAGCGCAACCTAGTAACGAATTTAGAATAATAACTTGTCACAGAGCGGTTTTAGCACAACCTGTCTCTAGGTTGCTTCGATCACAGAAATATACTTGAGTAGAAACTGTATGAATGAACATTATTTATTTATTACACAACCTTGAAAAGCGCAACGTATGGAACAAATGAGCACAAACACACATACTAATCGTACAATATATTATCTTAAACATGACATCAAACGCGCAATAAGTATAATATATCCTTTCACCGCTTTAAAAACTATTTTTTTTGCTTGACTTGCGCGAACTAAGTATATTTTATATAATATATAAAAAAGAACAGCATGTTCTACCCAAACAAAAATTATCCAATGTTGATCCACGCCACAATATTTTTTAATTGCTTACTAATTGCCGAATATGTCGAGCGGATTTTGCGTTATTGAAGCAAAAACTTAAGTGTTATTTATTGGACTTGGTTTTAACACTATATGCTATCTCTACTCACCAACAGACTCGAATGTCCAATTAAATTGAATACGAAGTTCAGAGTTTAAAGCCAAAACGTCGAACACCGATTCTTTAACGCTTCATATTATCATTTTTATTATTTTTATCGTAAATTCGCGCTCACTTCGACCCTCACATTTCGATCAAAAGTGACCTTTGTGTGGTTAGCGGAGAGTCGAATTTAGCGAATGCGAATTTGATGACGACATGCTGGATCCGCAGCGAGTTATCAAATCTGCATTCTCTGAATTCGACTCTACAAACGTAACAAAGATGATGAGCATTGGATAATCGACAATAATCGACATGCAGGATTATTTCTCAAACTTAAGTAAATCACATTATGAATACGATTGTTTGTTGTATTACATCGATGCTTTCGCGGTTTTGTTTTTGTTTTTGCC
The DNA here is from genome assembly GCA_963921215.1 of Scoparia ambigualis. Classification (NCBI taxonomy): domain Eukaryota; kingdom Metazoa; phylum Arthropoda; class Insecta; order Lepidoptera; family Crambidae; genus Scoparia; species Scoparia ambigualis. The sequence goes on along the minus strand of OY992501.1, from coordinate 26,065,779 downwards.
GTTTTTTTAATGGTTCACGTTATTTTTTTAAACGGTTTCATTTAGCTTGACCTGTTTGTTGATGTTGGGTCAAATTTGGTAGGTACTTAAAATTTTGCCCCCTTCCTGTTGACTGATTGATCTGAAATTTAGCACACACCTTTAGTTCTGATGATAATACAATTATGTATATTCCGTATCGTTGTAAATCCAAAATGGCAAAATGGTAGATTACATTTATTGGTTAACCACCTCAATATAGGTATCAAATGAAAGGGGTTTACAAGTAGAACACAAAAAAGAAAAAAACTTAAAACTTGAAAATAAACAAAATGAAGTACTTAACTACTTAATTCTAGTTAAACGTTAAGTTAAACGGTTTTATTGAAAAAAAGGGTAAAGAAAAAAAATGTACTAAAAACTACAAAATATCTAAAAACATCCTAGGCACCAGTTATCACACCACTCTCCTCATCACTCTAGTCTAGGGTATTGATCAGACGTAAAAATAAAATCGTGGGGCGTAACATAACCTGTATAAATGTGTAATCAGCATTTATAATGGTAATATGAACGGTTGACTGTTGATAGAAATTTCACGCGCCCCTCGATTTTATTTTTACGTCTGATTAATGCCCTAGAGGAGAGTGGTGTAATGACTAGTGCCTAGGACCTTTTTAATTATTTTGTAGTTCTAAGTACATGCATGTGCATCATAAACTTAACCCTGTCAGCGAAATGTGCACGCAAACCGCACTTAAATAGTTATAATAATAAATATACAGGGTGGTTGTAAATAAGTTATGGGTCTGTTAACATATTTGTATGTATGTACCTACCAAACATTTGTGGCTCATTTTGCGATGGTTCAATGTGTATTTCTGTTGGTGAACCTCATCAATAAATCCTATTAAGTGCAACAACATACATAATATTGTATAATATGATTTCTATCTAAATGTATGAAACAGCTGTTTTTATTTCGCAATTTCAGAGTTGCACCCATTTTTCAGGGAATGCAAGTTGTGGGAATATACAAACACCTTGTATAACCCATTTATATGTTATTTTTGGTTACGGTCACCACTTTTCATGGTTACGGCCATACCAAAATGAGTTGCATAATTAGCGACCATGCGTATTGCATACAGGATTTTTTTTATGTGCAAATATTTTTTTATGTAATTCAGTAACGTTAATAGACTTCATATTGATTTTTTTAAATTTATTTATTACTATCGGTCGCTCGCGGTTTCACCCGCGTGGTTCCCGTTTCCGTGGGAATATCGGGATAAAAAGTATTCTATGTGTTAATTCAGGTTATAAACTATCTCTATGCCGAATTTCATTCAAATCCATTCAGTAGTTTTAACGTGAAAGAGTAACAAACATCCATCCATACTTATAAACTTTCGCGTTTATAATATTAGTAGGATTTATTATTTATTTAACTTTTCCAGCACAATAAAAAATAACTCGTGGATACCGGGCAAGCGAGAGGTCATGTGTAACGTAAAGGTAACCTAACCTAGGTATCCAGTGGTATCGTAATGTGCCAGAGTTCAAAATTTGCGCGGTCCTGTGGTCGATTGACCATGAGTAACGGTATTTTTGTGGATATGTTTGACCAATTATAGCTAATAAATTTTTCATTTAAAATAAATAAAATTAAATCTGTAGCTCTAGATTAAGTTACTCTATAATTTAAAACAATATGTGCACAGATCTTCGATCAACAATACCAACTAGATAACGCGTCACGTACAAAATCAAATACGTCAATAACATTTAGTGGTGAAATCAACCTTAGGGGGCAACAAATAAAGTTCTTTATCCTGTTATTCCTTGCGAGAAAATAAGAGCTCACTTCTCAAGTGCGCTCTTATTTACCGAGACACATTTTTAGCGCCGACCTGGCATTTAGTTGTATTGTTGATCGAAGGCACAGATAAAGAAAAAATCCTGTATATTCACGGCTATTATCCCCGAGGCGTTAGTCAGAGAGCAAGCAATGAGGACCTTAGAAGCAGTCCACTGCCACAGTCCACGTTTCACCAAACAACAACTGGGCATGTGCTCAGCGTGACAGGTGGTGAGACCATCGCCGCTCTATGCTGTTGGATGTATGTGCAGTCTTTGGTCCTTTTACGACACCCAAGAGCTAAGATGGGGCTGTTCTATTGACGACCTCCGTCGTCGAGTGGTTAACGCGCCGTCGTGCCATCTCTGAGGTCCCCCGGGTTCAATTCCCGGTCCTGTCAATGTAGAGAAAACAGTTTTTTTTTAAATTTGGATGTTTTTCTATGTTGAAGCATATTGATCCGTTATCTAGTTTAACCATATTAACGAGTTTCAAAAGAAGCTTATCTTGGGCTAGATATAATTGGTGTGAGCGTAAATAATTTTTATTTTTTTAGCGGCCCGTCACCCGCGCCTTCGTCCACGCTAACTTATAAACACCGTCATACTTCAGCCATTTTGTACAAAATATCTACAAAATATAAACAAAAGCCATCCTCAGTTGATTCTCTATCTTTTAGTGAAAACCGCATAAAAATCCTTAGCGTGGTTTAGGAGAATAGTGCGGTGCCACATACACAGGAAACAACGACTTATGAGCCGCTACCAGCCAGCACGAGTGACAATGTAAAGTGCGAAGAAGTAATCTTGACAAGCGTACGATCTTTCCCTTCATCAACATGACCCTATAAAGGTCCCACTTCTGAGTACAGGCCGTCCTACACGGACGACAGCATATGTGGAGATCAGGCCATAACCCACCAGGCTGGCCCAATGCGGGTTTTTTATACGTAGTATAGCCCAACAAACACTTTGGTGTCAGGTAACTTTTTTTTTTGTACTTATTCTGGCACGGAACAGTTATTAAGTAGGTACAAACAAAATACAAATACTAAAAATATACAACATTTTATAGACAAAGAGTGCACAAACATAATAATTAATTTATAACCTAAGAGGCCTAACAGCGTTACAGCATCTACAATTAGATCGGAAGTGATATAATACGAGGATTAAGCATGCTATAACTCCCTTGTAGCTCTTAAAACTATACTATTGAGTTATAGTCTACGACTTAATAGATTTCTTTTAACACTTATCTTAGCACCTAAATGTTTGTTGCGAGGGCAGATTACTCCATTCCACCTGATGCTAAGTGGGAATAAAGTGCAGGCATGAAGACAACTGGTGCAGTTTAACAAGACGAAGCATCAAGCCCTCACCTTGCTGACCCTAAGCCTTTAATGTAAGGACCCTATACATTAAAGGTTGCTTCACACATATCAGTGAAGCCACAGTTCCGACACAGTACCGGCACAGTCCTTTTCATACATTCTCTATGAACGCATCCCCACCTGTCAGTGTTAGTGCTCTCAGTGTCAGTGCTGCCACCGGCAAATCACGGACGTATTCGTTTTGACAACGTTCATAGAGAATGTATGAAAGAATAATTTTCACTGTGCCGGTACTGTATCGGAACTGTGACTTCACTGATATGTGTGAAGCAACGGGAAAACATCTTGGTGGGTTTGAGCGACTGCTGTCTTATGACAACAACCAGGAGCAGAGCTGTCACGTCGCGGAGGAACGGAGGAGTGACACGATGAGGAGAGGAGATGACGATATCAGCACGATGATTTCAGACGTATATTATTTTAAATAAATGGTTAGTTATTATATTGAGCACAATTTAAGTCATTCACAAAGAAGGTCACAAAAACCAACAAGGCTTTAGTTGCCTTGTTACAGAGCAACGGCTTTCCGTGCCTTCCGAAGCAAGGGATCTTATTTTAGGCTCGAGATGTTATTTTACACATCCAGTGACTCGGAAAGTTGCTTAAAATATTGAAAACAGGGTTGCGATTCTCTGAAGCCTAGTTCGAACCTGTACTAGCAATTTTCTCGAGTAGCGATACATTAATTCACTACTTGCTTATTTAAAACGAATTTTAAAAATACCCCTCACTCTTGGATTTTTTTTTACACTTTTCTGACAGTCACTGTCAACGTCACATTTGACTGAATCAAGCATAGACTATGCGATATTTTACGATAACAATACATAAGATGAACCACAGAACCGAAATAACCAAACTTGTTCATACTAAAGTAGTCTGTAAGTCTATGAAAACACGGTACAAAGTCAAGTGTGTTTTGTAGGTGCGGTCTCATGCGACCGCTTGGGGTTTGAGGGGTTGAGGAACTCGATTGCGCAGGCGCTAAAACTTTCTGCATGTCTCACGTTCCGATCAAAAGTGATATCTGTGACTTAAGTGTAGAGTTTAATTTAGAGAATATACGGATTTAATAACTTGTTGCGGATCAAGCATGTCCTCATCAAATCCGCATTCTCTAAATTCAACTCTACGCTAACCTCACTAAGGAACAGAACGTGAGAGTTGACGAGAGCGAGCAAGAGTATGATCGAGCGTTAATACTCATGTGGTAGTACATTGCATCAGGTCATATTAGTTAGTGTGAGTGAACTAGAATTATCGTGGGCTTATCCCTTCGTCTAACTGTCTTACGTTTCACGCGCGCTTCTAATTAAAAAATGAAGTGCTTGATCGTGTTGTTAATAACAATCACATTGACAAATGACATTAATTAAAATTTTATGTCCTTTTAACGTTTTCTACTGAGGTAACCGAGGTAACTGGTAATTTCCGGATCGGGTAAAGTTGGTTTTGGAATTTTTTGATGCATGGCCCGGCCCGGATTTGAAATCACTAACCCACGTTTGGCAGGCGTGGCGATTACATACATATACTAGCTCGCGGTTTTACCCGCGTGGTTCCCGTTCCCATGTGAATATCGGGATAAAAAGTATTCTATTTTTTAATCCAGGTTATAAACTATCTGTATGCCGAATTTCATCCAAATCCATTGAGTAGTTTTAACGTGAAAGAGAAACAAACATCCATCCATACTTACAAACTTTCGCGTTTATAATATTAGTGGGATACAATACCCATCAACGTAGCGTTTGCCCAGCAGTGGGATAGTACAACTTTTAAAAGTTATTTAAATATTTCATTGATATATATGGTGACTACTAGAAACCGCAAGAAACTTCAAGAGCTGGTCAGGTCAAGTGTGTTAACATGACAAAAATGATAAAAAAAAGGAATTCGTGTTTTCTTCATTTTTAATTAAATAATTCATTTTGTGAGTTTTCTTTGGATAGTCTTTGTGTATCTAATTTATTTTAAAGCATATAAGAAAAATAAAATTAAAACCAATTAAAAATAACGATTATTTACAACGCGCGGGCAACGGCCGGCCGGCCGACCGTCTGTTGACCCGTTCGCGTCAGCTGGGCGATAGGTTCCTACGTTAGTCTGCAATAAGACCATTTTTGTCATATTTAGAACACTTGACCTGGCCTGCCCTTGAAGTTTCTTGCGGTTCCTAGCAGTCACCTCATATTTCGAACAAAGCGGGTTAGTAGGCGAAAATGTTGGTCTATTAACAATTAATATGTAATTAACTCGGTCAAATAATTAAAGCGGCTTGGTTCCGGAGGTGCCCAAAACAACCTAATCCTATCTAATTTATAATAAATCTGAAATTATTGTTCTCACTTAAACATTGAGTGTGTTCAAACGAACGTTCAACTATGTTTAAAATAAAAATGTTTAAGGAACAAAAGCACGTTTTCATTCGCTTATCTGCGAAACGTAATTGGTTTCCGTGGAAATATGTTTTATTCTATTATCCAACTTGTGTATATTTTTTAAGTTTACATAACAACATTTATAGCTTGGTCGTTTATTCAGGTTGTCAGTAGAAATAAGTATAATTGACACGTTAACGATATAAGTGCTATCCCGTCAGGGTCTGTGTGGGCATTTGCCAGCGGCCTAATTTATTCATTGCGTATAAGTAACATTAATGTGACGAGAAATTCAAATTGCACATCTACTATCCTAGATAAAATCCAAAGAAGTAGAACTCACTAGAGAAACTAAAACAAGCACGACCAGGTAATAATCAGTGTGGCAGTACGTACAATCAACAGCAAAAGTCGATGATCACTTTAGTACCGTATCATTATACCTTTACTATTAAACAAACGCTTGTTATATTAATCAGTTGGTTTGCCGTAGTGCTAAAGCGATCAGCGTGTTTGCCGTCGACTGTACGCGTGAGGTTATGCGCGGGCGCATCGGCTGCACTCACGCCCATTTACCGAGAAGGAAACGTACGTGTTACGAAGTAAAGTAGGAAACTGCTCATTTGAAATCACCCTATTACTGATATTAGAAAACGCCTTGCGCACGGCATGCCGTCGAAGTCACGGAGTTTCCTTACGCGACAAACCGGACAAGACCAGTCTTGGCAGCAGCGGCGAGACGCGACCGACGGCGAAGGGCGTCCGCCGCATTATATTGTGAAAAATACGATTTCGCAGCTTGTGTTTGACTCTGTAGCGAAATTTATGTGCGCCCGGACTAGGACACCTGCTGTGAAGCGCCAATTTTTCCCGCGCGTAGACAGTCGACAGTCGACGTAGTAGCGCGCGTGTCCAATGAGGCCTGTGCATTGTTTTTCCTGAATAATCGGTGGATATTGCATCCCGCCGCCGCCGGCGAGTGCGATGACCGAGAAACACGATTCCTTCAAGGACCAGCGGTTGGTACTTCCTGCGGCCGTTACGTTGGCAGTATCTACATTCGTTACACACGATTGTGGCGGGTTTTTTTTTCATTTTTATATTTTAGTTTTTAAAGTTTTGTTTTTACTTACGTTTTTTTTTGTTCCAGTGGGGACGCAGAGTACATATCTACGAACTTCAACATGAGGAACAACGGAAAGTGAGTACCTACAAAACTAATTAGTATTTTTTTTAAATTAATAAATTTTTTGCTCTGTCTTCTTTTACAGTAATAATAACTAATGTTACTACAGATATCATGTGTTACAAATTGATATTATGTTACAATAGTGGGTTATTTACAGTAAAAGGCATCTTCAGAAAATACTAATTCACTGTATGCTTAATTGGGAAAAGGGCCCAGTCTCGTGTCTGGCAAGTTTAGGAGGCTAATTTGAAGATACATAATTTATTGACGTCGCTAAAATCTAGAGAACTTATAGAGATACTAAACGAAGAAAAATTAAATAGAATTGACACATTACATATTTTATTTACATGTTGTCCGTTCCTTCGTTATTATTAATTGAGAAATACACGAAGACATTTTAATTGACACGCGCTGATTATGATGATTCTTTAACATCATCTTAGCATAAAAACACAAAAAAGGAAAAAAAATCTATGCAAATCAATCCTTTTGAAATCACAAAATTATCATCTGCCCTATTATCCGGAGTCGTTAGAAAGTAGGTTTGCAATGTGGGTTACTATCTGAGTCGCATCGGCATCCTTCGCGCGTGGCCAACGAGTTCTTTACGTGATAACATGACCACAGTGCACATGCGTGCAGCGGCCATTTAGGTATTATAACTAGAGCACTGATTCGAGAAGCTCAATGGCGCAGTGGTAAGTTTAAAGGGTTTAGGGCCATGTCTACAGATTCCCAATTCTACGAATTCTCATGTCTACAGATTCCCAATTTTACAGATTTTCATTTCTACAGATTCCCAATACTACAGATTCTCATGTCTACAGATTCCCAATTCTACAGATTCTCATCTTAACAGTAACATATTTCTACTGATTCTTAATTAAACAGATTCCGAACAATACAGACATATTCTCGTTGTTGGTTATTGGCGTTCGGTTTACGATCTTCGTAAAGCAACTTTCTCAATACAGTTTCGCAGTTCATGGGATGGGTGACGAATTAAAAACATCTTGAGCTCGGAAGGCACGTTGGTACCGGTTGTTGTCGTGAGATGGCAGTCGTTAAGAGGAAACACTACGTCGAAGTGGCATGCAAAATTCTTATACAAAAGACAGAAAAACGACGTTTCGTAGTCTCATGTTTCTTCCTTCAGAACTGGACCAATTTTTATTACTTTTTCAGCATCGGTTAAAGAAAGAGATTTTCTGTTTGATTTTTTTTTGTTAAAACCAGCCACTATATGTTTCTGAAGACGCCTTAAAACGGAGTGATTTCGCTAAATTTTGAAAACTCATTTAATAAATAAATGAGTTAATGCAAAAAAATCAAACATACAGACATAGAAACCACTTTCTTTAACCGATGCTGAAAAAGTAATAAAAATTGGTCCAGTTCTGAAGGAGGGTTGTCTTTAAAAACGTATTTTTGCTACTGTTTGCGACATTTAACAAATAGTTGTCTTTTACTTAAGCAGTTTCACGTTAATAGAGTATTTTAGCGTACTTTATTGGTGTCGTAGATTATAAAGTACGCCTACATGAAAAAGAGGGCAATACTCTATTTTAGAGTTCGGGTGGCAACCCTAGCCCCAACTCAATGGGCAAAACCTTGCTTCGCGGTGTCGTCTCTAGTGATAATAGCTCAATGGCTGCGCAAATCGCTCGCTGTCACGCACCACCTCACGACTCCATCAGGATTGTGTCAAACCGTCACGTTTGCAGATTCGAGACCGATCGCAAAGATAGCGAATTCAATTAGTTCGTCATCTAGATTCCAATTAACATTTATAGTATAACATTAACATTTTATGGCAGTCGTTAAAGCCCACCAACCCGCATAGGGCCAGCGTGGTGTATAACACAATCTTACCACGTGGTGACCTCTATGTGGGAAGGTCTTTGCCCAGCAGTAGGACTTACCATGATGAAGTTGACCACGCTACATGCCAATTTTAATTAATTTTGTTAGCCTATATTTTATCCCACAGTAGGGAAAATGGCTATCCTTGGCGACTTTAGCTTAGAATGCAAGGTAAATAGTATTGTTGTCGTTGAGTAAAGAATACTACAAACTCATACCATCCCTTAGTTGTGGGTGTCGAGTGTCTTGAAGTTTTTAAAAATACGTCACGGGTCGAAGGGGGACGAAGTCGCGTTCGAGCCGCAAGATTTCAAAGAGATTAGAACGGGTGTCATACCCAGTACTGCATATTTATTTAATTTAATAATTAACTACCCATAAATTCCGTAGATTCTATAAAATTTTGTCGATTGATGTAAAAACAAAAGTCACAGAAAAACTATTTAAGACATCCTCATGGCCGCATGCAAGAAACACGAAGGCGACTAGCTGTCACGTCCGTGTGTGATTTTACGTACTTAGATACATAATATTATTGCGCCCCGCCCCGCCCATTCATCCGCGTAAACATTGAAACCATAATGGTTTATCTGAAACCGCAACGACAGCCGAACTTTCAAACTGTGCCTTATTTAACTCAATCTCGAACAAGATTATTTAATTTATAGATAGATATATACATAATCACGACTATTTTCCCGGAAGGGTTAGATAGAGACTAGGCAATGAGGTCAGAAAAAGCAGCCCTCTTCCGTAGTCCACTTTTCACCAAATAGCAACTACACGTGTGCTCAGCGCGGCAGGTGGTGAGCTCATCGCCGCTCTATGCTGTTGGATGTATGTGCAGTCGTTATTAGTCCATTAGTCGCCTTTTACGACACCCAAGGGTAATGCTTATTTACTTTATATTTATAAAAATTTAATTAGCTTAAATTTATGACCTTTCAAAAGGATTTTCAAAAAATATTTCACGCATCTTTCGTACAAGACTTGTCCTGACAGTTAAAAATGCAACAAAAAAGTAATTATCTAAATAGTGAACACACATTAGTGGCTATTGATTTTTTTTTATAATTACGTTTATAGTAAGTACCTCTATTAATAAAAAAGAATAAAAGTAGATAGATTATGTACCATTAGCACTTTTAATGTTATAAATTCCGAAGGCTCTTGTTATTGTTATCGTAGCCGATGTATCCGGAGTACGTACGAGTAATATTTTGTAAATTTACCCGATTAATTGAACCAAATTGAACGAAAACACTCCACGTTTGCAATCACAACAATCATATCATACGGTTTTTAATAATTATATACGTGGTGGACTGTGGGTTCTCACCACTATTTAAGAGGCCTATTACATCTCGACTGTGATTTTTGCTAAAAATGGCCAATTTTAGCGTTCTCGATCTCAGAATCAAAAATATACTAAGAGTTTTGACTTATTGAATAGTGTAGAATAGCTATTGGCATAGTGCGTAGTGGTCGCGCTTTTTGTAAATTTTGTTAATTTTTTTAAATAAACCCAAAATTGCAGAGAGAGATTTTCATAAACTACTTTTCAATCTAGGAGCTCAAAAAAGTGCCTTCGCGCATTTTATGAAAATCTCTCTCTGCAATTTTGGGTTAATAAAATAATAAAATTAGAATGTTATCTCTTATATTGTCGTATAGTGCGTAGCGGCTTCGGAATTTTTAGATATCATAGATTTTTATATTAAAAAAAAATCTTATTCTAAACCAAAAATCTTCGAAAATCTTTTTAAGTTAACTGTGAATTTTTCCTATCTACGATAATATAATTGAGCAAATTGTATACCAGAATAATTGTTACTTTATGAGGAATAAAGATTTTATAATGAATTTGTTATCCTATTTCGATAAAAACGATAAAAACAACTGAAAAATTACTTCAAAATGCAAAAATGGGCATTTTACGCATAAATCTCATTTGAGATGTAATAGGCCTCTTAATTGAATTGTTAGAAGTTACGAGGGTAGGATGTTATGTAGTCTCTGGAATCACGTCGAATTTATTTTGATTTGATGTAACCCTAAAACTATTTAATCCCACATTGATTGCCCGCCTTTGCTTTTTCTTGTTAATTTTAATATTAGATACAAGTCTCGAAACCCCAAAGCCTTATACATCAGAAATGTAAGTACTAATAACACCTCATTCTATAATCCAATCGTCAGGATTTGTCCTCCTATAACGAGTTGGCAAACTTGCATGAAGAAACTGATTCAAGTATAATTATTTTCACAAGATCTATCAGTTTAAAAAATACGTGCGTCAATGGGTCAGTGATGGTTTACATAGTAGCGTTATTTTGGTGCACCCATAATACATGTAATTGTTTAACGGATTTGTTTTTATTTATGTATAGTGTGTAAGTAATTGAAATTTTAGTAAGTTGCGTAGTAGTTTTTGTTACGAATAATACTTTGAAATTGTTTGATGTTGTGTTGTGTAAATGTTTAATTTTTTGTCTTTATGTGTACTTATACTTACATGCTTTTAGTGTACTTTTTTATCTTTGTACCAAGTAAAATAAAATAGTAATAAAATTGCGCATCGTTGTAAAATATTTTACTTTATTTTATGTTTGTTTCATAACTCTTTTATTTTTATTTCTTTTTATTGTTTGTATAATTTTCTTTTTGCTTTTACTTTACGGAATTATATAAGCATGTTTTAATTTAACCAAATATCTACAAGCCAGGTTAAGTGGTTAAGGGTTTAACCTTGAAACGGAGTTTCGCCCGAGTTGTTTTTGTAATAACACGTGTTGTGAGTTGTGAGGCTCCGTTTAATGCAACCTACCGTACAATCCTAAGTTTCCTTGTACAAATACCTACGTTACTTGAAATCGATTTAACGCCCATTAATATAATAAAACAGTAAAGCCATAAATTAGGATAATTAATTAACTACACATTTAGATGTAAAAATAATTATTAAGCGTAACAATTATTAAACTTTAACATACATCTTAAAAATACAACAACAGTTAACATGAAAATACAGCATCATCATCAGCATCACCTACACATGAAAAAAATACATCATTTGCTGTGTTTAAATATAAAAACAATAAATAAATTAAAACTATTCCCATTTGCTAGATAACAGTACAATAAGAAATACTTAATAGGACTCTTAATGGGAACTTACTTGCAGTTTTAGTACTTACGAGCAGAGTCGTCTCGTTTTGCCATCACGGCCTTGGCAGCGCGATGTGAAGGTAATTGCACAGCCATAGAGCATGCAAGGCAACATATTATAAAAAAATATTAAAAAAATACTGTTTAATATAATTTAATTTTATATTAATAACTTTTTTTGCTTTACTGACTGTCGTCCTCGTGAACACTTCGTATTATACTGAACGAATTTCCAGTGATTTTTTTTTCAGAATAGGTAATCCTTGTCCTAACCATTACAAACAGAGCAAAAAAAAGTGTTAGTCAAATCGGTCGAGCCGATTTCGAGTTTTGCACTTAGCAACACATTTGGCGGTTCATTTTTATTTATATAAGAAAAGATTTACTTATGGTTAATTTAATTCTATTTATTTTTAAAAATATTTCTATCAAATGTAACGTGGCTTAAGTAAGTTATCAACTAAATAAAAAATGGTTTACGCGAGATAAATTCATAAATTATAGGTAGGTAGGTAATCCGATAAGGAGATCCTTGCCAGCTAAAATGACAGCTAAGTATAAACTATCTGTCACGTATTATAAGAGCCCAGCTGTCGTAACACCAGACAATAGAAATTCAATTGTTAGCAACCTCTAATGCCGCGTCCGCACGCTTGGCACTTGCCGCAAACACAAACGTTTGAATTTGTGATTTATTCGACGGATCGGCTACAAGCGCTTGCAAACCAAGCAAAACGCTCTATCCACACGTTTGAATTTGTGACGGCCTGTTTAGGTTTGCCAAGCGTGTGGTAAAAGTCTTTGTGATAGACAAGGGGATAACCTAATGGGAACTTAATTGAAAATTGTGGAACAGGCTCTTCACAGGAGGTGGCAGTGTGAAACAAAAGGAAACAAAGACTAGAGCCTCGCATTTATGGTTTCAGTGTCAAAATAACATACTTATATAAGACTAGCGGCCGCTCGCGGTTTCACCCGCGTGGTTCCCGTTCCCGTGGGAATATCGAGATAAAAAGTATCCTATGTGTTGTTAATCCAGGTTATAAACTATCTGTATGCCGAATTTCATCCAAATCCATTTAGTAGTTTTTACGTGAAAGAGTAACAAACATCCATCCATACTTTCAAACTTTCGCGTTTATAATATTAGTAGGATAACGTGACGTTGAAAAAATTACTACCTCAGGACCTGAGTCAAATACCTACCTACCTGGTAGGAGTCAAACCCGCGTCCACCGCAATCCGGCTGCGTTGACCATTTCGCCACCGACGTATTGGTTAGATCTGTCGAAATTGTTCAAAACTTTTGTCTTAATAAATAAATAATAAATTAATTAATAAACTTTCTTACACTTAGCATTCGCCCTTACTTCAGACCAGGACCCTTCATGAACCAGTAGGGCAGTGTCATCCGCATAAGAGGTTATTTTGCATTTAGGCAGAGAGAGATCGCACAAACCATTTACGTAAATTAAAAACAGGGTAGGTCCAAGGACACTACCCTGTGGTACGCCGAAACTAAGGTACGCCTCCATACTTAGGTGGTCGCCAATGACTACTTGTTGATTACGATGACTAAGGTAATCTTTAAAAGTACTCAAAGCAACACCACGTATACCGTACTGTTCCATTTTCTTTAAAATAATGGGGATAGAAACATTGTCGAATGCTTTCGAGAGATCCAAGAAAATACCTACAGTCTTATCGCCTCTATCCAGGCACTCAACAACATAATTAAATAAATAAATAAATAAACTTTCCTTGTGAGTGTACTCACACTAATTACCTAGCCCAAGAGAAGCTTCGTTATGAAACTCGTTAAATGGTTACTAGACAACGGATAAACATACTTAAAATATTTAAATACATACTTAAAATACATAAAAAACACCCAGACCCGAGACAATTTACAAAAACAATAGTTTCTATATTGACCCGACCGGGGATCGAACCTGGGACCTCAGAGATGGCGACACCATGAAGACCGGAGTACAAACCACCCGACCAAGGAGGTCATCAAATGTCTTAAGAGAATGCCGCGTGGTCGCAAAAACTGACATATTAGTGAACTTCAAAGCAAAATTAATCATATTGATATTTAAAATTAGAACAATTCTGCTTTGAATTTCCAGACCTAGTAATTTGATTAGAGCAATGATTTTATTCTGCGAAATGTACAAAACCATCACGCGTTTGTGTTAGAAATTAAAATTTACTTTTCTAAGATAAGGGGGTGACCTGCGGAATATCAATACAAATATTTTCATGTAAGAATTATTGTTTCATGCGTAAAATTAAGAAAGTTGTCGAAAAAAAATGTTTTTGGGAGTCATTAGATTTATGTATTGTTTGTTAATTTTTTGCAACTTTTCGTTACTTTTGAATTAATTAGAGCGTTATTAACGCAACAAATTAAATATTACGAATTTAAAAACAAGATTTTAAAACATTTTCGTGTGACAAAGCTGATCATCGTTTTCCTTAAAGACAACGAAACAAATAAAAAGATTCACATGTAGGTATACAATATTTTATTCTCTCTTGCCTTCTCTGCACCATTTTAAGGAAAAAACTTCCCAATCGAGAAACATACCTACCTATTTTGTCTCAGTGGAAAGCTTTGCGGCCGAGGCAAATATAATCATTACGGCAATCGAAAACCGTTTACACCCTCCGTAATCCGTAACTGATTCCGAATAAGGGTGATGTGCACAATAAACAAAGGAATTGTAGCCAGCAAACAATTGACAATCAATAAATATCGTTTCTAATCATCGTTTCACCTTATCTGTGTTAATTAAAACATCCAGTATCTAAATTAAAGGGGAAACACGATTAAAACGATTTAATTGAATACTATCGTACGATATTATGTTACTGCACTACAATTATTCACTTCCTCGTCATCACTGATGTAATCGTTCTTGTTTTACGTAAATTAAAGTTTTTTTTAGTTTAAAATAGTATAAGTAGCTGGGTTTAAACGCGAAAGTTTGTAAGTATGGATGGATGTTTGTTACTCTTTCACGTAAAAACTACTGAATGGATTATTATCACCACAGCAAGGTTTGGCTGGAAGAGATCTCTTCTAGAGATAAGCTCACCCTTGTATATGTCCTTGTATAACGTGTGTGTTTCTGTAATTTATTTTTGCAATAAAGTATTATAATAAAATTATATCAGCCATTATTTTAAATATTTGGGCAATTCTAATTATTCTAACTTACTTTAATTTATTCTGGTTTTGTATATTTTGTTTTGTTTTGCGGTAATGCGGATGGATGGTCATAGTCCAACCTACCAGCGTGTAGTCGTCCATGTAGGAAGGCAGAGGCCTTTGCACATAAGCAAATAAGCCTATAGGCCCAGCAGTGGATTGCTTTTATTTTATATCGTTAAAAAAAAGAGTTTTAATAACACGTTTTGTATGTTGTCACTGTTTGTATGTTGTTTGTACCATGTCGCGTAGCGGTGAAAGAATGCTACCACCCCCTCTCTTCCCTTGGGTGTCGTAAAACGCGACTAACGGACTAAAGACTGCACATACAGCAAACAGCATAGAGCGGCGATGGGCTTACCACCTGTCACGCTGAATACATATATGCAGTCGCAATTTGGTGAAAAGTGGACTATGGTAGTGGACTGTTATGGCTGTCCTCATTGCCTAGTCTCTGACTAACCCTTCGAGAATAATATAGTCGTGTATGTGGTTTAAGGTTGAATAAGGCTGCGGAATAAAGTTATTATCTTGTACTATTATTCCTCATACACTCATCAATTACTAGCCTACGGATTGATTTTATTCAGGCCTCAGGCCCCAAGCGGTCGCAAGAGACCGCACCTACAAAAACACACTTGACTTTGTACCGTGTTTTCATAGAGTTATAGACTACTTTAGTATGAACAAGTTTGGTTACTTCGGTTACATCTTACGCATTGTTATCGCAAAATATCGCATAGTCTATGCTCGGTTCTGTCAAATTTGACGTTGACAGTTGCGCCAATTTTTGTGTATGAAAAGTGGCACGAGTGAGTGGTAAGGTTGAATAATAGGCTGCGGAATAAAGTCATTATCTTGTACTATTATTCCTCATACACTCTTCCATTGCAAGCCTACGGGACGGCCTTAAAAAAAACCAATCCTTACATATCCGTCTGTCACGACGACTCGTAGAGGTTGATAACAATTGAATTTATATTTGTCAGGTATTACGACAGCTGAGCACATGAATACAACTTTTTTGTAACTCTCTTCAATGAAGCTTATCAAAATGTAGACAGACAATATTTACCGCCGAGTCCCGTATCTATGAGTCACGGTCTAATTCGTCACGGGTACGAAGTGGTCACTAATAGTAATTGACTAAAGAACAAATTTATAAAGAATTATATTACACTATCGGCCGCTCGCGGTTTCACCCGCGTGGTTCCCGTTCCCGGGGGAATATCGGGATAAAAAGTATCCTATGTGTTAATCCAGGTTATAAACTATCTGTATGCCGAATTTCATCCAAATCCATTCACGCTGTTCCTTCTGCATATCAATGACATGCTTCCTCTTGGAATCATTCATTGCCATGCAGATGATAGCACAGTGCATGGGGGATATAACGGTCACCCAACGGCTGGGCGGGTAGACACCGAAATGAAGCGAGCAAATCTTGTCATTAAGCTCGATCGGGTGTTGGACCTCATTTCTAAATGGGGCTCAGATAATCTGGTGGTTCAATGCCAAGAAAACACAGGTGTGCGCGTTCACAGCAAAAAAGTCGCCATTCCTTCCCCTTCCCTCTCTTCAGGGTACATCTCTATGTCTGCAGAGCAGTATTAACATGCTCTGTATGGATATCCGCTGCGATCTGAACCAAAAGGACTACATCGAAACCGTGATTCAAAATGCCTCACGTAAACTCGGTGTCCTGAACAAGGTGCGGCGATTCTTCACGCTTATCAGTTGTGTCTATTATACAAGACACAGATGCGGTCTTGCGTGGAGTATTTATTGCTCTCACCTTTGGGACGGCTCCGCAAAGTACCTTCTCGATGCCTTGGACAGATTGCAGCGCCGCGCTGTGCGCATTATCGGCAATGCGTAGGTCACTAAAACTCTCGAGCCTTTGCAATTGCGTAAAGAGATTGCATCACTCAGCGTCTTTTGCCGTTTATACCATGGCGAGTGCTCTGAAGAACTCTTTGACCTCATCCCTCCTTCTCCCTTCCTCCATAGGAGTACGCGTGCTGCTCTCCGGAGTCACTAATTTACAGTCTCTAATATTCCATCACGCACAAAGAAATTTGGTGACTCGTTTCTTTGCCGCACTTCCAAAAGATGGAATAGTCTACCAGCACACGTATTCCCTCCTACCTATGACATAGGGTCCTTCAAACGAGGCGTGAAGAAGCACTTTGTGGGCCGGCGGAGTGAGGGTGACTGATGCTACGTCTCTTAAGCTGCACCAGTTGTCCTCGCGCCTGGACTTCATTTCCACTTAACATCATGTGGAGTGGGGTCATTTGCCGGGCTAAGTATAAAAAAGAACAAAAAAATTCAGTAGTTTTTACGTGAAAGAGTAACAAACATCCATCCGTACTTACAAACTTTCGCGTTTATAATACGAGTATTAGTAGGAAGGATATAGCAGCTCTTTACAGTTTTAAAATTACTAATTTACCGTTCGCTAAATGACGAGCGTTGACTCAAGTGACATATCCCATACTTTTATCAATACCTTTATACGTCATTATGCCACTTCACTAGGCCCTCTGTTATGGTTGGCTATTGACATAAATACTCGAAATGGTCTTGTTCCCCGCTCGTGATGAGTATCGTGTCCGTCATTAAAATACTATAACGAAGAAATTGTTGTCGCTTAAGTGCCTTTTTCTCATTTACTATAGAAAAACCTAATTGCTTATGTGTCTAAACACTTTTGTTATAACATATATTACGAGTATACATTCCCATAGTTAATTAACAAACAAATACCCCTATCTATAAATTAGAACAAATATGTTTGTAAAGAAATTGTCAGTTTCGGTTTTCTTACTAGTTTTTTTAAAGAAAGACACCATTGTTATTTGTTATCCCGTGATTCTCTCTCAAGAAAAAGTCAGAATCCGAGTGACACTAGATTCCTACTTGCACAAAGAAATGTCAATTATTTTACAACACAGTCGTTTAATACGTCTGTGGTTTACAAACATTTTTTGCACAACACGGTTAAATGCTAAGCGTATTTATGTTAATGATGGTATTGTATCTTACCTTTTTTTCTTTTACATTTTGTTTTACCGTTTTTCTACTCCCTACTATAGTCCACTTTTCACCAAATAGCGACTGCACTGACTGCGTGACAGGTGGTGAGCCCATCGCCGCTCTATGCTGTTGGATGTATGTGCAGTATTTAGTCCGTTAGTCGCCTTTTACGACACCTGTCTTCCCTTCTTTTATTCTTTCTTTCACCTCTACGCGACACGGTTATGGTAGAGGACTGCTTTTGCTGTTCTCGTTGCCTAGTCTCTGATTAACCCTTCAAGGATAATAGCAGGGGGGTGTCACTCCGCAGTTTAGGTACGTTCGTTCGGCGCACCTCCCAGGCAGGCCGCCTAGGCGTATAGCAGTACTCGCGGGCGCGTAAACTCTACGCTCTGTGACGTCATGACGTCAAATCGATATCGAGTCAGCGTTGCTTAACGGAATATGAACGCTCGGGCCACACGATAAATTTCAATTTTGCGTGAAAGTCTTTAGAGAGTGAACCTTCTGTACGTAGTACTATTAGTTATTCTGTGTTTCAATTTGCTTTGTTGAAAAAGAAACAGATGTGGTATTCTACCCAGAATTCGACTGGACTGGTCTCCAGTGATACTTATTCTTGCCACCAAGCAGCAATGTTTAGCATTGTTATGTTCCTAGACCCATACAGTGAAATTACATGGCATAGACCGAGACCCAGTAAATATACAGGTCATAGAGGCATAACACATACAACCTGGACATTTTCAAGGCAAGGGTGAACAGGCATTATCTAGGCAAGTATGCTACATCCTAGGCCGCATCGTCACTTACCATCATCTGAGATCGCGGTCAAATACTTGCCTACAAAGAATAAAAAAAATTAAAATAACCTACCAATTTTTATTAGGTCAGTTTGGTGGGTTACTGCCCACTTAGCCCATGTGCTGTTGCCCATGTGAGAAGGCCGGTGCCCAGCAGTGGGACGTTTATAGGTTGATGATGATGAGATCACAAGAACTGAAGCTTCAGAGTTAGCCTCAATCGCGTGGTACTCTTCATGGTCTGCCCATAGTCCGCAGCCAGCATTCATGGTCTGCACTCTGTAAAGAAAAGGATATGTTTCTAAAAAAAAACTTTTTTTTATTGTTTTAATAAAAGAGAACTAAAAAAGTAAAAAGAAAATCTTTTTAATAAAAGCGTGTTACATTTGTACGTTTTATTCCCTTTTTTTCTCTCATGCTGATAATTCAATGAAACACGCTTTTTTACCGTTTTAGTTATTTTTTTATTAACAATTAATAAAGTTGTTTTAAAAAAAAAAACATTTTCTCATTATATATCTTTTGATTTTTAGTACAGGATATCAGGCAGTCGGTCAATTTTAAATGTCAAGATTTCACTTATGGACAGGTGATAATAAATAAAAGCTTGTAATAAAATAAAATGTCGTTGTTTATTCCCGTAAAAATGGTTATTTGCATTGCATAACCCTTCTACAGTGACAATGTTCATTTCTAATACGTGTGTAGACCTGTCAAAAATATATTTTATACTATTTTTTCACACAAACCTTGTCCTAACAATTACGAACACAACAAAAAAATTTTTGATTTTGATCTTTATTTATGTTTAGAAATATTACGAACATGGACGCTTTTGATAATATCCTTTGCAAATAAACACCAGCACGTATACTTTTTATTGCGGAAAATCCGCCTTTGAAATCCGACGGCGCGGCCAGATTCGTCATAATTGCAGACTAATGTTTTTTACATCAGTATTTAAACATAACAAAAATAACGCGTGATTGAAAACTTTCTGATTTTAAGAGGTGAAAAAGGTCCTAAGAAAACACAGGGAGGGTTCTAAACATTTTCACAAAAAACTGCTTTTCAATAGAATATTTAAACAATGCGAAACAATACTGGCGGCAATTAAAGGAATAAATTAGGGGATCGTTTTTAAGTTGGATTTTGGATCCAGAACCCTTTTAGTCTGGCGCAGTTGCAACAGATAAGTTAGATAAGATAGCCAGTTCCTCAGTGGTTGATGATTCCGAGCTTCCACCTTCGGCCTTATCGTCACTTACCATCAGGTAAGATGAAGGCAAACGTTCAGGTACCCCATTGACGATTTAAAAAAATCTTATCACCAAGATACTAACCATACCGTGACAGTACAAATAAAATAATACAATACAGTGTTTTATTTAAATGCACAACTTTAAAAAAACACTGTATTTACATAAATAACAAATCTGTATGCTAATTAAAAATGTGTGTAACGAAGAACCATTAAGTTCGTTTACCCATATCGTGAGATTTACTTTATCGACGACTCGAGGTGTTTACGATAGGAGTTTTCTACCCGTTTTAAGGTACACTTTCCAGTCGCGCACTGCTACGCAGAGCGAGTACACGCATCCGCTTATACTTATGTGAAGATGTGTAATCTTTTCACGAATACCCTCTTTAGAAATAATGAGTGATAAACAAAGTTTATTTAATGATATGCGGTTAAGTGAAGAAGAAACGAATCGGGAGTGTGAGCAACAACTAAATGAAGAGTATGAATGGTACAATTCGGGATTTGAATCGCAAAGGTCAGCAGAGAAAAGAATGAGGCAAGAAAGTGGAGAAAGTGGAGACATTGAAGAGGAGAGAGAAGAAGGATTCATCACTGTGCGCATAACACCAAAGCGAATAGCTAGGAGTTTTTCACAAATTTGCAAGACCAAGGAAATATGAACATACAAGATCAGATTAAACATGAAGTGTGTGTTACGGGAAAGGAAATTTTAAAGGAAATTTAGTTCTTAACATCAAATACAAATAAGCCCTTACAGAGTTCTGATATTATTTGACAATGTAAATGATGCCGAAAAATTGATATAAAACACAAAATTTAAAGAATTACAATACAGATGTCAGTTAACCTATGAAAAATCCTTTATTTACGGAGTTATTAAAGATGTCGATATAGAATTTAACGAACAAAAATTTTACATACACTGGAATGCAATGTTGAAATAGTTTCCGCGAAAAGTTTAAAAAGGTTGGCTGAGGGCGAATGGGTAACCAGCGAGTCCGTACACCTCTGTTTCAAAAGTTCCGCCTTACCTTCATACGTCATTGGGTATGTTGCAGGTTTAAGGTAGGACCATATCAATTCCCAGTGACGTAGTGTTTCGGGTGTTGGAGATTCGGCCACTTGATACCCTTTTGTCCATCAAAGAAAGTAAAATGTCCGAAGTGCGGGGAAGAGCATGCATGCTGTGAAACAGAACAATACAAATGTCTTAATTGTAAAGGCCCCCATATGGCATTGAATAAAAGTTGCCCTATGTTTAAGAAGGAGAAAGAGATTCGTGACATAATGATTAATGATAACTGCACCTATAAACAGGCGTTACGGAAGTATTTGACTCACAGAGAGGCCGAAAAGAAAAAAACAAGAACGCGTGAAAAAGACAACTACATTCAGAGATCCGCTACAAAATGAGACTATATTGCCAACACCATATAAGAACGCACTATTATAAAAATACAGCAGAGTGTGCAGGGACAGTCAGCGAACAAGAAAATGGATGCAGTACGGAAAAATCTTTGCCTAACAGGAACAACGGGAAAAAGAGCAATAAAAAGAAAACAACTACAACCACTCCTCTATCTTTCGCTACGCAAGAGGATAATATGGTAAATTTGGAAACTAATGTAGAGCCGGAACAAAAGAGTAGAAAGAGCAATAGGTATAATTTTAAGGTATTACTACGAAAACTAAATCAGGTTTAGCTGGCTACTAGCAGATTCGAAGAAAACATTTCATCGGTTATGGGATTAGTGTTGCAGGAATGTAAGTTATTTTTTGTAAATTTATATAAGGAAGGCGAATGGTTGAAGACTATATTAAATTACTTTTAAAATTATGAATAAGAGCTATTTTAAAGATACTGTGTTAAATATCGTGCAATGGAACTCTCAGAGCGTAAGACCTACATTAATAGACTTTGAGTGTCTGCTTAACCATCAAAAGATTCATGTGTGACATGGATTCTTGGCATGTTCTCAGTGGAACATGGCTTGAACGTCAATCACAGCGAAAGATAAGTAACTTATATGTCAGGCATGTCCTATTGTAACTCGTAACAATGGTATCGAAACACTACATGTAAAAGTCGAAAATTGTAATGATCTGCGAAATATAGTATCAATTTATTGCCCTTCAACGGTGCGTGCGTACATCGCAGGTGGACTGGGATGGTATTTTTAGTACTTTCTCTTATAAGACGCTAATAGCAGCTGACTTTAATGGCCACCATTCAAATTGGTCGTATAAGAATGACACTCGAAGATTGCAGCTCTTTGATTCTTCGCTTAATTTCGGCTACCTTTCGCTTAACGATGGTACGAATAAACAAGTGTACACTGATAGATCTAAGTGTGTTCAAGGCTCAGGGGCAGATTTTTTTTAAGATCACCCCTTCGCTTTCTATTATGACAATATAACTCACAGCGATATCAGAAACCCTTAATTTTATAAAAGAATTGCCGTACAATAACGTGGTTATACTGACCGACAGTAATAGTGCTTTGCAACATATTGCTGGGTGTGCCTCTGGCTGCAGAGTTACTCCATCAGCGTATGCTAAACTCTAGCAGACTGATCAGTTGAACAAAGAAGGCAAGGAACTGAGATTGCAGTGGGTTCCATCACATATTGGCGTGTTGGGAAATAAGGATTCTGATAAATTAACGAAACGTGGTGTAACTGAAGGACAACCATTACAAGTTATACCAAACTATGAAGAAAATTTACACAGATATGTCAAAAACACTGGAAGACATATTTTGACGAAAGATTAATGTCAACGGGTATTTGGTACAAGGTCATGCAATCGGAGCCTCCTCGGATTCCTTGGTTTAGTAAGGTTAGTTTAAGTCGGAACCTCATGTAACTGCTCACAGACTTCGATCTGTTGTTCCACTAAATAGATTTGGACATCTCAGGAAAAAAGTTATCTCCCCCAATTGTACAGTGTGTGGAAAAGTTGAAGATGCCTATCATTTATTGGTGGAATGTGTCCTAAATCGAGCGCTGAGAGAATTCTTAGTCGCGAACCTGAAATTCAACAGTCTTGATATTGGAGTATTTCAAAGTGTACTGTCTGACCCCACGCCCAGCAGTGCGATTCTCTAAGTTAAAGCTTTGGTAGCAGCGGCTGCCGCAGCGCTGAGAATTGACTCTGTCTCTTTCATATTCATAGAATTGGAAAGAGACAGCAGATCACAACCATGTGCGCAGCGTCTATGTGTCGCTTAGAGAATCGCATAGCAGGGAAGCGACGCTGATTTACAGATACGCGGCGCAAAGCCTTAAAATTCGGCAAAATTATAATCAACCGATGTAAGATAGCTCATTAATTATTGGTTTATTACTTTTTATTTTTTTACTTTAAGTGTAACAATTACGATGGAGCCGACATGTAATTATTATACAAAAGCCCTTAAAATAAATAAAGAGAAAAAAAGGTACTCTTTCATATAATTTTGCGGAAAACCATTGATTCTTATGATAAAACCAACATGAATTTACGCCATCAATTGTTTCCAAATTAGGAACAAGAACCGCAAATACGACAAAGGAAATGTCGTAGCCATCTTGTCCGTGTGGAAAGCTTACCGTTCGTACCAGAGAAAAAAGCTTCCAATCATCTATCTACTTTGTCAATTTAACTCTCAAAACATTCTGTGTGTTACTAAACGCAGCTATAGCAGAATTGACCGTATCAGAGTGCAAAACAACACGTGTTTTTGCATTTGATTTTACTATTAAAATTAATTGTAAACTTATTACAAAACACAAGAAGGTAATACTTATATAAATATATATTTAATGATTATCTCTACTTTCGTTATCCCTGTTCTGTGGTTAGGTACATATCCCTGAAATCCGTCACCATTTATAATTTGTTTAATTATAATTACTTAACAACTTCCCTTTATCAGTTTCACATTAGTGTTTTATAATGGAAACAGTATAAAGACTATGATTGTTTTCAAATTGTTTACATTTACCTACACTGACCCTAAATAAATATGTAAATGCGAGTTTGCGTACAATTTACGCACACTGAATTTGCATCCGCGCGTCTCTGAGGGATAACTGTTGACCTACAGTACGGAAGAGCGCGCGCACAAGGTCCAAATCACCTTGAACGGTATTCGCTCAATTCCAATCAGCATCTTATTAACACATAAGCGTGGGTTCATGAATAATGTATCCTAAATCATGTTCGATTGTTGTCAACGAAATGATCGCGGAGTTCGTTCAACTCGAAAACTTGAGTGCATTTTGTAACGGTTAAATCTACTCGTTCAATAGTCCTTGTACCGATCCTGTCCTTGCCTTACCGTTCTGAACCGGTATGGCTGGTCGCAGGCTGTCTCGGTCTTTTTTTCTGTTCACGTGTGCGATATTGATGTACAGTACAGCTACTCATTGTGTTGAACGTCTTCCAAACATTGTCGCGATGCGCGGTTCGACGAACTGCCCAATTTTTATTGTGACCTCGGAATGTCAGTGTTTTAATTCGCTTTTTTATAACGAACGGTGTTGTACTATCTCGTAGCCAGAGAATCCTGTATTAGGTATCGTCTTCTGACAATACTTTTTGTTTATTTTTATTTTTTAACGAAGGGTTTTGTATCGTATGTACAATGTAATAAAGTATAGTACCGAAATTCGGATTGTTTTTTTTTTTATTTTCATCTTAAGGTTTTGCACGGTCGTCGCGCGTCGTCTTTTGACAATTATTTTTATTGCCACTTTGGAATTAACAAAGTACAGTGTCATAATTCGTATAATTATGATTTTGACAATCCTTCTTATTGTTAACTACGGATTGTTAACAAACTAAAAAGTAATAATACGAAATTGAATTTGATATTTTTTAGATTTGCTGGAGTTGAACTTGTTCTTTTTGACGATCCGGTTCAGGTCTACCAATAACGCTGTCGTGGTTGTTTCGGACGCATGAGCATTTTATCAACACGACCTTCTTGCTTTATAAGCGAAGGTGACCATTCAATATCAGCAATCTTAATATTTTTCTAAGATATTACTTATAATATATATACTATTTTTATCCAAATACTTTTCTTTTTTCTTTTACTGAATGTTCGAATATCCGTCCTAATTTTATCAACTCAGTAATAATAATAGCAATTGGATAAATAGTACCTACCTTGTACCTAATTACTAACAAAGACACAAAATCTTTGTTATGTTTAACAAAGATTTTGTGTCAAAATAAATGACAATAACTTTATTTAATATAAGTTATTTCATAAATATAATTACGTTTATGAAATAAGTACGTTTAGGTAATGAATAAAAGAAGGTCTTCGTTCTTCTTTCCTTCTAATTATAAGTAATATTCTAGATAAGTCTCATGACGTCAGGACATAAATCCATCAATCCATCTTAAATAATTAATCATTGTATTTGCATTGTATTTTTTCTTGTTGTCTTCTCTATTATGCAAAACTATTACAAGCGGACATTTTATTGGCGTTTGTATCATCGTTTTTGAAATCGTATAAGTACGTGATATGTAAAAAACTGTTTAGCCATAATAAAATAAAATAAATTTAAAAAATTTAAGTGTCTAAATTTATAGTGAACTACTAGATACAAAAAACCTCAGGCTAGATTTAGTCAGGCATATACTTACCTTGGTTATGACAGTGAACTTTTACTAAACCGGTCTGACGTCTACGAATGCCAGAGAATAAACAGCGCTTCGTAGTTCAATGATACGATGATTAGTATTACGCAAGTACATAAGAAAAGTTAGATGTATTGTTTAGTACATGACTCTCGAAATTGACTCATTAAACGTGTAATTACATAATTTTAAATTAAAGTCGCCGTTTTCCTGTGTTCTTCTAAAACACGCAATAAATTTTTATACGGTTTTCACTGATAGAAAGATCGACCCCGAAGTTTCAGTTCTTATGCTTGCGCTGAAATTTCACTGGATCCATCATCTAGTACCCTTTATACCGGTACGCAGCAATGTAAAAGAACCCTGATTGGCGGCATAAATAGGTAATAGGGGTTGTCGCTATCCAGACCGTTACCTTATCCATATAAATGTATAACTAAGCGTGGATTCGACCAAATTGGAATAAGACTTACTCCGAGATTAGTCCATACAAATTCGGCGTTTAATCTAGGTATTAGACCTTATTCCAGTTTGGTCGAATCCACTCTAAGTAACGTCGGATGTGGTATTATGGGAATGCGATATTAAATGAATGTGGTGCATCCGGCAATCTGGTATTTCGCTACTACGGTGTTACGGCCACGAGCGGGCGCAGCGATTTTAGCTGAGTATTGGCAGTCCTGCCAGTCATTCACGTTGAGCCCGCGCAAGTAATGTATAGTCATTTTTAATTTAATACAATTTGTGACCGTCATCTTTTTAAACCTTTTTAAACCTTTCCGCGTGATGTTGTCCATGCGGAAAGTCGCGTCCTGTGCCCAGCAGTGGGACGTTTATAGATTTATGATTTATTTTGATTTTTTTTTAACTTTTTAATACCGTTTTAAAATGAGTCTACAGTATGAGTTGATCTAAACGTAAACCGAATAAAAATTCGTCTTTCAATGTGTAGTGATCGCGTAAACTTTAGATTACAATAATAATATGGTATATTTCCTTGTCGAATCGTCCAAAATCCTCTTATTATCAAGAGTTGACGTAACAGCGCTGAACTGTGTCAATTACTTCTAATTGGTTTAAATGGCAAACATTTGGCAGTGCACATGTTATTGTTGTTGCGAACGAGAAATGTCATAATCATAACACACGACAGCAAAAGATATTATAATAAATAAACCATTGTGACGCAGAGACGTCAATTATTATTAAAGTTGGTAAATGATCATTTGGCACCATTAATTTTTATCGTAAAACAGTTTGTCATCATGACGTCATAAGCACTGACTTTAAATGAGAAATTATCGGTACTACGTAGTCGTTAAGTCCCTGATTGCGACAGAGCCTATGATTTTCCCTATGTTCAAATGTCAAAAACCAATATCTGAGATGTGGTCCGTGTCTGAGACCCAAAGTAGAAGTTGTAGCAAAATATGGAACCTCTACTAGTTACTCAAGAATGGAAAGAGAAAGTCTTATTTAATAAAATATGTTTTAAAGTCTGTTCTGTTGTAGTTTTAAAGACTGGGCAAATCTTTGGAAATTCTAAAATGAAAAAGAGAACGGCAGACGATGACGACTACGAAGAAACACAAAACCACGTGCAAACAAACAAACTTTTTATCTCGGTCTAACGTTAGTGTATAATAATAATATTATGTACTTCTCTTAGTACGTCACAATGATTCTTGAGATTTCATCTTGTGTTCGCTCTTGTGTGTCCTATTAGTGGTTTCATAGTATATTATTTCTATATGCACTTCCTTACCTCCTTCACCGTATAATCTTTTAACAGGAATAATTTGATAAGCGGTTGAAATAGTACAGTACTTATTATTTAAATTCTACTTCTTCGCATCACGAACTTTAGGCGCTGTGTTTAATGTAGATAAGAAGCCACGTGTAATAGCCCCAAGAAACAAGTACTTAAGAGGAAACACTACGTCGAAGTGGCATGCAAAATTCTCATACTAAACACAGAAAAACGACGTTTCGTAGTCTCCTGTTTCCTCCTTCAGAACTGGACCAATTTTTATAACTTTTTCAGCATCGGTTATAGAAAGAGCTTTTCTATGTCTGTATGTCAGTATTTTTTTAAGCCAGCCACTTAATGTTTCTGAAGACCCCTTAAATGTCCCCGTGATTTCGTTAAATTTTGAAGGCTCCTAATTGTTAAATAAATGACTTAATGCAAAAAAATCAAACATACTCGTACAGACAGAAAATTTCTTTCTTTAACCGATGCTGAAAAAGTAATAAAAATTTGTCCAGTTCTGAAGGAGGAAACAGGGGACTACGAAACGTCGTTTTTCTGTGTTTAGTATAAAAATTTTGCATGCCACGTCGACGTAGTGTTTCAACTTCGGTTTTAGTAGCTCAATATGAAGAGCAGTGGCCCGGGTTATAAAAGGTTGTTTATATACAAATATGTCGGCTATGTGACTTTTAGTTACCATATTATCAGACACGTGTGTGTGTAACGTGGTCACGGAAGTAATAACGTGGATAACTACTAAAAAAATTGAATAGCAGCGGGATGAATAAGACTTATGCTATTCCAATATCAAGCAAGAAAATATTTTAAACATATGCGTTATGTTGTGCACAATCAAACAATCGCACCAACGAATGTAGACACGGTCCAGACCTATTTGAAGTAGCCAAACACAATTTGTTTGTTCATTAAACATAAATGTGCTTTGAAATTGAAATTGAGTTTCATAAAAGTTGTTTTTAATATCACCACACATCAAGAATTGAAATAACATCATTGTAGTATGGTTTTCATTGTTTTTATATTTATTTTAAACAAAATTAGTCTTGAACACATTAAAATCTTTTCAAGTTAGTATTATGCGATCAAATAACAAAATTTTTAATGTTGCACAGGGATTTTTCAAGCCTTGAATTCCAATGCCAAGTTCCAGCCTCGTTATTCGGCCCTTGCTTGGCTTTATTTACCATTAATTCTGGTTTCTTGAGGCAAAGATGTTTACTCTCCCTCTGAATGCCAAATAAGGAGGGCGTTGATGCTATTATGAATACAATAACAATTGTGTTCGTTAAGCCTTTCACGTCAGTGTCACAATTGTTATAATCAGTTAGATTAGCTTTCTTGATCGACACTAACCCCCTTATTAATAAACCATATTCTGTATGCTTAAATCAAAATTATAATTAGCTAATAATAGAAAGATAGTCATCTAAGAAATAATAATAATTCACTATTACATACAGACAATCACGACTTATATCCCCGAAGGGTTAGTCAGAGACTAGGTAATGAGGACAGCAGAAGCAGTCCTCTATTATAGTCCAGTTTTCACCAAATAGCGACTGCACATGTGCTCAGCGTGACAGGTGCTGAATCCAACGCCACCTTTTGATGTTGGATGTATGTGCAGTTTTTAGTCCGTTAGTCGCCTTTACGACACCCAAGAGAAGAGAGGGGGTGGTAGTATTCTTTCACCACTACGCAACACGGTTATGATGAAAACTAAGCCTTACTAAATGTCGCTTGCCTTTTTTTTATAAATAAATAAATAATTTTTTTTTTATAAATAAATTTTTGTTTACGCTCACACCAATTATCTAGACCAAGATGAGTATTCTTGTGAAACTCGTTTATATGGTAAGATAACGGATATATATACATAAACATAGAAAAAACACCCAGACCCCAAATCAATTTAGAAAAACAGTTTTTCTCTAAATTGATCCGACCGGGGATCGAACCCGGGACCTCAGAGATGGCGACACCATGAAAACCGGTGTACAAACCACTCTACCAAGGAGGTCGTCAATGCCTGACGGCTTGCCTTCAGGGAACCTGAAAGCCAAGCCGTCAGGGTATAAATAAAATAGCGATCTCGGTATTAGAGGGTGGTATTAACGATCGACTGCCACGTTCTGCGAGGGAATAACTACTAATTAACATTCCACGTGTAATAGCCACCGTCACGTGACTCCCTTATTCTAATGCTTTATAGTACTCGTATTTAAAGGTTCAGATAATACAAAATTAAGTGTGTAAGTTTCTTTACTACCTATAATAGCAAATGATTCGATGATTATAACAAATAACTTAGCTGACAAATAAACCAGCGGCAACAGAGTCACTTTTGGTGCATCAATTTATTGACGCGACCACAGATTAAATAGCTACAGATACTTCATTGTTCTTAAAAGTCGCAAAGCGTTAAAGTGCCAAGCTATTTTGCATGTAAAATTAATAATAGAAGATTGAGCTAATGGTGGCCGACAAACAATTAAATTTCAATTGTGTCTGGTTTTGTGGCAGTCAATATGTTTTAGTACCTACCAAAACTAAAAAGGAAATACCGGCCAAAGTTAAATAATATTTATTCATCGTTAACTCTTGACTTTTAATGAGGAATGGAGGCCCCATGGCATACCTTTATGTTACATATTTGGTACAATAACCACTACCAGTAATAGCATATCTAATAATAGGTACGTGTACACTTTTGAGTCATCATTATATCTTTACAATGTCTAAGTTGGTAAATGTACATTTGTGCCAATTATTGTTTAATACCCAAAAATATGCGTGCACAGGTTGTAAGATATACATAAATATAAACACTGATGACTTTATCCCTTAGGGGTTAGTCAGACACTAGGCAATTAGGACCGCAAAATTAGTCCTCTACAATAATTCACGTTTCTCTAAACAACTTGATGAGCCGAGCTGTCTTCCGTTAGTCGTCTTTTATGGGACCTTTTAAGAAAGAGATCGTTGGTAGTATTCTTTTACTGTTATTTTACATTTTATTACAAATATAAGTGGAATAAATGAAGAATATAATGAGCAGGTTGTAAGAATTGTGTTAAAAATGTATAGGCCTAAGTTATACACCCAATATTTTCAGTTATCTTACTTGATCTCAAATCTATTCTTCTAAGGCACCGAAGGATCACACGTGCATTACCGACCCTGAAGCTTTAGTTTGTTATGTCTTTATGCCCTAAAAAGTATCTGGATCTAGTAGGCACCCTTCAAACCGCAACAAAGTATTGTGCTGCTTGGTGGGAAAAAGAGGAATGATGGAAGTCGTCATTCAGCTTCATGAATAAATAAAATAAAAATAACGGTATCAGAATCTACTTACTTAGTGATACGTATTAAACAGCACATTTTAATTTTGTTCTTCATGTTTATTCACCGTGGCCATTTAATTTAATATAAAAACATATTAAAATCACCTGAGGAATGTTTGTGCGATAACATCGTCGATTCCAAGAAAAAAATACATTTTGTGTATATTTTTCCTTAGTAGTTTGGACATCTTCAGGCGATCTGCGTCCCTGGAAATCCCGAGCCTTTTAAATACTGGATCTAGTTCCATTCCAGCTAGGACAGATTAACGTAGGACACCACAGATGCCACTACAGCTACACCGACTATAGTTAGTGAGAAATAACCAGTGAGCGAAAAAACATAGAGAAAACCCTTAGTACAACTCCATCGAGATTTCGGTACCCAGCAACATATCCTGTGTAATACACAATTTCGCAACATGAAGATGCATTTACGATTAGAGAACACGCTGGAATCAATAATGCCTATATTTATTGGCTGGTGTTTTCTTTATACTCGACGTGTAAGATATAGAATGTTATGGGTGTAAATGAAGCAAAGGATGTGTGTGGCTCGTAACAAATGGAATGAAGTGATATCTGCCTGCTACCGTATGTGTGTATTTATTGCTGTTTCAAGCGAAATACTTACCTTGTAGATACGTAATGGAACGAAGCTGCCGCGTCAGCACACTTGGCACTTGCCGCAAACTCCAAACCTCCACAAACGTTTGGATTTGTGATTTGTTCGACGGATCGGCTACAGCCAGTACTTACCCGTAGTACTACTGGTAGGACCACGGGAGATTTTTTTGGTTTTTCACGGGAGATTGTGGTACTAATAGCCTGTCTGGTAGTACCACGGGAGATTGTACATTAACCGTGGTACTACTAAGTAATCAATTTAATTTTTCCTTACAATCGTATTTAGAGGTATGCATAAGCTTGAAAAATCGAGTGTTGTAGAACCTTTTTTTTTTTTTATTTTAGTTTTGGTTTTTTTTTTTGTTTATGTTTTTCTTTTGTTTTTTGTTTTTTTTTTGTTTTCATTTTATTCTGTTTTTTTTACTGGTTAGCTGTGAAAGTATAAAACAAAAAAACAAAACAAAATCAAAAACTAAAGAAAAACAAAAAACAAAACAAAAACAAACAAAAAAACAAAACAAAAAAACAAAACAAAAAAAAGGTTCTACAACACTCGATTTTACAAGGTTATGTATACCTCGAAATACTTTTGTACGGAATATTAAATTGATTAGTAGTGCCACGGGCAAAAAAAATCTCCCGTGGTCCTACCAGTAGGACCACCGGTAGTACCACGTGTAAGTACTGGCTACAGCGCTTGCAAACCAAGCCAAACGCTCTATCCACACGTTTAAATTTGTGACGGCTTGTTGAGGTTTTTCCAAGCGTGTGGTCGCGGCTCAGAGAGCTGAGTGTAAGTTGGTTATCGCATTTGAGTTAAGTTTTGACAGATAAATCTTAATGCTAAGTAAATAAGATTGAGAATTATAACTCTTAAGACAAACGCGACAGTAACGTTTGCACATTTACAAACTTACACCCAGCTCTCAGCTCACCGCTTCACGTTAGCTAATATATCTTAATCTATCATAGCTCCGAGTGCGAGCTTTGTGACTTAGGAAGGCGACATGTTATTAACTTTCGAGTGAATTTAAGTACCTAAGAATGCGAGGCAAATCAATCATGGTACGTTGCCGCCCCGTGAGCAATTTTGCTGCTGTAATAGCTCACTTTACAGGCCAGCTTAATCACTACTTGATCAGCAGTAGAATTATTGATATTATAGTGAATTAAGTAATGAAAGCTAATGAAAATAAATTCAAAGTAGTACTTACACAAAAGTGGAACTACTACTGAGTAGTATTTGCCTGACACGAACTCTTGTACTGACAAGAGTTCGTGTCAGGCAAATACATTTTTTTATATATATATATTACATTGTAGGCTCACCCCTCTTGTAATTTTTAAATTAATATAAGAATCTATAGTTAGGTAATAAAAAATAATAGATTAGAGAAAAAGTTTCTTCGCATTTTTTAAGAAAATTCAAAACATTTTTAATATACCTACCTAGTTTATTTACATTTAACTAAAGTATATAGGTGCCATTTTGTTCGATAACTTTATGCAATTTCATAGGTAGGGACATGATCCCATTGCTATAGAAATTTTAGGGCTTCTGATGAAAATACCGCGACAAGTGGTTTTGGCAGTCCTCTCGTGATGTTAACCTGACACTGCCTAAAGAACTCTGAAGAGACCGAATCAGGTGGAAATGTGAAGGTCATAACTATACGGCGGATGCATTAACACCTCCCAGCCAAACTCTCTTAATTTTTGATGAGTGGTTAAAGATGTGTGAGGTCTAGCGTTATCATGATGAAAAACCACACCCCTTCTGTTGATTAATTCCGGCCGCTTTTTCTCAACTAATTGCTTTAAT
The DNA here is from genome assembly GCA_963921215.1 of Scoparia ambigualis. Taxonomy (NCBI): domain Eukaryota; kingdom Metazoa; phylum Arthropoda; class Insecta; order Lepidoptera; family Crambidae; genus Scoparia; species Scoparia ambigualis. Next base: position 26,032,414 of record OY992501.1, on the reverse strand, counting down.
CTCATCAGTTGCTAGCAGTAGAATTCAGAATCGATGGTCCTGCCTGGTACTTCGCCACAGTCTGTGAAGCCTCACCGGCCTTTGACCACGACCTTTTTCGCACGTTCTGGTCGTACGTGATCCACTTTTCATCACCAGTAATCAGCTTCTTCAAAAATGTTTCGATTTCATTACGTCGTAATAAATAATCACAAATGAGTACCCGATTTATTAGGTTTCTTTCAGTGAGCTCGTGAGGTACCCAAATATCGAGCTTTTATGTGTACCCAGTTTTTTTCAAATGCGCCAAAACTGTTTTTTGGTCAATTCTACGGCTACATCGTAACTAGTGATATGCACTTTTTCAAAAATGGCATCCATTTTATCCGTAATAGGGCGACCAGAGCGACGTGCATCTTTGACATCAAAATTTCCGGAATGAATACAATGATATTTTATAAAAGGTCATTGATTGAATACGCTTAAACCAAATTTTTTTGCTACTCTTACAGACACTGCACTAGGTACATAACACAGACATATTCTATGTTATGTCTGTGGTACATAAACATCGCAAAATTTTTTCGCTTTTTACCTTTTTTTAGTAAATTTTTAAAATGTATCGTATTTCTTCATTAGATTTTCTCATCTTGACAGTAAGAAAACCAATGAACATCACCCATTTTCCTAATTTAAATTTGGAATTATCTTCTTGTAAATTTAAACTTTTAATGATACCAAAACCATCCAGATACAAATATTGTAGGTATAACCAAAGAGATTTTATTACAAGTTCATACTATACTATACTACATATCCTACTAAAAGTTTGTAAGTATGGATGGATGTTTGTTACTCTTTCACGTAAAAACTACTGAATGGATTTGGATGAAATTTGGCATACAGATAGCTTATAGCCTAGATTAACATATAAGATACTTTTAATCCCGATTCCACGGCAACTGGAACCACGCGGGTGAAACCGCGAGCGGCCGCTAGTACTATATAATGCGAAAAGACGTTTTCCCAAACCTAATAGTATCAGATTTTTATTCGTTTTCTGGTGGACGCATGATGTTGATAGAGGTACCTGTGTATACGTACGTAAGTAATATGTATGTAAGTATAAGTATATTTAAATATGTGCAGATATGTATATAAATATTTAAGTATGTGCAGATATGTATATCAAACAAATCATATTGAACGTTAGAAAGTATAGTGATATCGATTCAATGTTGGAAATCGTATAATTCTTATTGTGTTTATATTATGTAGCCGTAGTTGGCGGGATTCCAGAAAAGTTTTTTTTATTCGAATCGATTACGCGTTATTTGTTTACGCGACTAGTTCTAACTGCTTGAGAGAAATACGTGTTTCACGGTCGTTTACACACACTGAAAGTCAGGAAATCCTCCGAAGCGCGGAAGATCAGAGTCAGGTCACCTTTGGCGTTTTGACAAAATGCTGAGTGGATACTTTTTCTGTATCACAACGTTATGTTTTAATGTTTTTTTTTTAAATTCATGTATGTGGGACACCGAGTAATATATTTTTTATTTAATTGTCTTTTATACTTAACTAATTATCGTATGGTTTTCAGCAGATTCTTATAAAGTTAGACGCATGATGTAGAACCAGATGCAGGGGCTCTACTGTCCCATCTGAGAGCTGTATTACTTCAATACATACATACATAATAATCACGACTATTTTCCCCGAAGGGTTAGTCAGAGACTAGGCAATGATGACAGCAAAGCAGTCCTCTACCATAGTTCACTTTTCACCAAATAGCGACTGCACATGTGCTCAGTGTGACAGGTGGTGAGGTGAGCCCATCGCCGCTATATGCTGTTGATAGTTATTTTATTTTATTTTTTATTTTATTCTACAACTGGTAAGCGCTTGGCCTCTTCATCTCACCTGATAGTAAGTAATGATAAGACCGAAGGTGGAAGCGCGCTTCACCCGGAATCCTCAACCACTGAGGAGCTGGCTATCTTATCTCAAACTGTCGGAACACAACAATGCTATAAACATCATTGTTATGGCGACACTCTTAGATAAGATGGTGGTAGCTAGCCAGGCGGACTTAACAGCCCTACCACTAACCAAAACGAGTACACAAAGATGTACCCCCCCGCTGGGAATTGAACCCGGTGGGGGGTACATTGGTGAGGTCGAGAAAATTTTCTCGTATTGCGCATGCTAGGCCCGTTACTTTATACCGATACTTTAATCTTACTATGTGAATTCCCATATGAATTTTCAATAGTAATATTAAAGTAATCGCGTAGCGGTGAAAGAATACTACAACCCCTCTCTTCAATTAGGTGTCGTAAAAGGCGACTAACGGACTAAAGACTGCTAACCGCCTCTGTGGTCCAGTGACTAAGCCACCGATTCAGACCCCAGAGGTCCCGCGAGTTCAACTCCCAGCGGGGGGGAGGCAGCAGCTACATCTCTGGTTTGGATAGTGGTAGGGCTATTGGTCGATTCCGTTTTAACATACCCCCGCGCACACATGTATCGCCATTTTTAAATAATGCGTCGTCATGTTGAATATGGAGTCACGTAGGCGTTTGCATCTAGTCATGCTTTTGTTAGACCTTGTAAAGCTTAAAAATCCGGAATATTTACATGACAAACTAAAGCACTACGTTTCATCATCACTATGGGTCGGGAGTACCCAGGTCTACTCGAGCATCGGTAGCAACTTACAGTCATAGGACTGTGGGCGTCACCGGTAGTTTCCGCTACTAGGCGACTAAATGCTGAAATAATATACCCCCTCCCTTGAGGCTTGTTGCAAGCAGACAAACTTTTAAAGTCCATCTAAGATCGGCTTTACTTGATGTCCAAAAAATGGGGACTTGCAGCAAATAGTTCCAATAAATTGTTCGATGGTGGATTTCTCTATCATGATTTTTTTATTTAAATTATAATTAAGTATATAAAATTCGACCTGTATAATTTATTGCAAGTTATTTTGAATGTTTTTATTTTTTTTGTTTTTAATGTAATTATTTAAATTGCTTCTTTAAATTTTTATTGTCAATTATTTGAATAGTTTTATCAGAGTTTTTTGTAGTTTTTGTTTTTGTTAATGGAAACACTGAGAGCACAAAGTGTCAAATTTACCTTAGAAAAATTAATATCTCGCGCATTATGCGATTTAATAGAAAACTTTCTTAAGTCAAAACCATTATTTTAAGGTAAGGAATCGTTGTTTAAAGTTTCCCTAAATCAAAATGAGCACTCTGTATAGTCCCCAATGGCGGTTACGTTATTATTTGTTTTATTGTACTCTATCTGCAATTCGGAGTGAATGATAGCGTCACAATGGTCCGCTTCATTGCTCTTTGGTAAACCTTCTTTGACCAGGTAAGCGTAGGTTATTATGACAGAGTTTGGTAACAAAACAATATTGCAATTTAAGGTATTGTAATATTTGTAGGAAATCACCAGCCCGTTTTGGTCCAGTGGGTAATGCCCTATAACCTCCCCATGGGCCCGTGCCCAGCAGTGGGACGTTTATAGGCTATTGTGCTAAAGTGATGAATATCCGAAAGTCTTTTTTTCTTTAACTTTAATCGTGAATAACGTACAAAATATTTCTATTTATATTGAGAACAACAATTAATATGTACATGCAATAAAATACACAAGTGTCTTTTTATGTTGTCTATACCATAATGTTATTACTAATACACATCGATTATATCCACTCATAATATAAATTTATGACAATTTAACAGAATACCTACGTACCCAGGTGATTAATAATGTTTAATAATTAGCACATGAATCAAAGCTAATTAATAAACAGAGAACTTATCAGATAGTCTACCCATAAGTTTCATCTCATACGGAAACAATACCTTACTGATACTTACGCTATCTCTGAGATCAGCTATACATTAAGGGGGTGCCGCGCGATCGACATATCACATATCGACTGACATAAGTCTCTTAATAAACTTCGAAGCAAAATCAATCATATTGATATTTAAAATTAGAATTATTCCGCTTTGAAGTTTTCAGACCTAGTAATTTGATTAGAGCAATGTTTTTATTTTGCAAAATGTACAAAACCATCACGCGCTTGTGTTAAAAATAAAAATTTACTTTTTTAAAATTTGACCTGCGGAATATCAGTACAAATATTTTCAAGTAAGTTTTATTGTTTCATGCGCATTAAGAAAGTTGTCGAAAAAAAATGTTTTAGGAGTCATTAGATTTATGTATTGTTTGTTATTGTTTAAAGAATTTGTGCAATGATCAGGCTAACTTACGTAAGTTCTTTTAATGTATTTAACTAATTCAGCGCATAGTACAAGTAACTTAAAAATACGTAAATATCACAATTTCGTGCAACATCCCCTTAACAATGAATAGAACTAAGGGGTAAATTAACCGTTCTGCGTTTGGAGTCACGAAACAGATAACCTTCTTTAACTGTTGTGTGGTTAGAACCAGACCACATAACAGAAGAAACCTCTTTCTTCTCTTATGTAGTTGGAACTAACTCGTATACCTACAGGTAGTTTTGTATGAAACAGCCTTGTTCCATACATTAGGCAGTTTTGCATGGAACAGCCTTGCATCTTGTTTTTATATCTGATCGAAGGGAACAGCTGATTTTTTCCTTTAAGGGGGTTAGGCAGTCAGCGAAAATTTTGATGTTGCGCGGTGCGGGGTCCGCGGTAATTCGTAAGCGCCATCCACATTTTTATCAAAAAGTTAATAAAAATGTTTAGTTTTTGAAAATCCAAATCAGTCAAGAAATCGAAAAGGTACTACATATTTGTTCATGATTTTATAGGAATTATTATTGTAAAACACGGTCGTAATGTGCATTTATATGAAATTTTAAAGGTAACTTTAGGATTTTTTTCTATTAAGCCAAATGTTTCCAATCGTGTTTTGGCTTCGTTCATCCCCGCACACATACGCTCTGTAATACAAATTTCAGTGCGAAATATCTAATATATTTTGAATAACAGCTAATAAAAACAGCCAATTTTTCCGTTTTCACCGCCTAAGGCCCCTTAATATTTGGTATATAATCAACAGTTACACAAAGTTAGCGCGATATGACGTCACTCGTATGCTTCCCCACACGTAACTCTTAAGACGGCTTCCGCACAAAACTCAAGAGAGTTTTCTTTAAGAGCCCATAAGAATGGATCAAGTAGGGCTCCCCCGTGGCTTCTTTTCGTTTAACACCAGAAATTGCGGGTACAAGCAAATTGGGTTACCAAACAAATTGAAAATTTCGTAGCAATTTTCCCCTTCAAAGAATAAACACTCCTTAGTTTTTCACTTCTACAAACTGACGCGACACACAGGGAAAAAGTTTTTGCCGATGGGATCGCGTCTTTAATGGAACAGTAATTATATCTTTTTTAATTTAAATAATGTATCTTTATATAGCTCTTAGACACCGTTCACCCTTTGCGAGCTCGGAAGCCTACATGACCACTCTCTTAACAATGGTTTTTAACGTACCTCGCAAATTTCGAAACATTTTACTTAACGTTATTTTGAAAACTATGAGGCCAACCGCTGAGAATCCTACTAATATTATAAACGCGAAAGTTTGTAAGTATCGAATGGATGTTTGTTACTCTTTCACGTAAAAACTACTGCATGGATTTGGATGAAATTCGGCATACAGATAGTTTATAACCAGAATTAACACATAGAATAGTTTTTATCCCGATATTCCTACGGGAACGGGAACCACGCGTAACCAAAGTTGTAACTTAGCTCCAAAGTTAAAAAACTAACTAAAAAAAATCAACTAAAACCGAACTACAATCAAATTTCAAAATAGCAGTATTAGTAAAGCCTAATGTTAGCTACATCGAATAAATATTTTGAGTTTGAGTTTTTTTTGTCTTATAGCAGCGGTAATAGCCAGAATGTTTATATAACTTCAGACAAACTTGGCAAGTTATGTCTTACTCTACCGACAAAGTAAAAGTAAAAAGTCTATAGCAATCGTTAATTTACAGCCAAACGGTTACCACAGCTTCAGAGAGTCTGAAATTGTTTGGTAACTGTTACGTTGGCAGTGGTAGGTTAAAGATACAGAAAAATCATTGTTTTTGTAACGTTGAACATTTATAATTATTATTATGCTCATCGTATTTTATTTTGATTTTTTTTTGTAATTTTCCTTCGGCAAATGTTTGGGTTTTTTTTCTACAGATACTCACTTGTCTTTCGTTCTCACCTGATGTTTGGTGATGATAGACCGATGGTGGAAGCGCACATCACCCGGATCCTCAACTACTGAGGAACTGGTTATCTTATCTCTTAGGTACTGTCGTAACACAATAATGCTATGATAGTAATTGATGTTTTGGTGCCATACTTTAATAATACAATTACTTGTCGTGTGTGAATAAGTTGTGGGTTTTCCTGAGATATAAATTAATAAGTTGGTGGTAGCTAGCCAGATTGATTTGAAACCAGACCTACCAAATGACAGACGTTAAAACCACAGAACAGTTAATTTTCTATTTCGTGGTTAAAACCCACTAACCCGCATTGGGCCAGCGTGATGGGTTATGGCCTAATTTCCCCAGGTGCTTTTGTCTATGGGAGAAGGACTGCGCCCACTAGCGCTTTTTTAAGCTGGCTACTTCCGCATTTTGGCAGGTTTTTTTTGTCTGTTTTTATTTTATTTTCTTTCTTTTTGACGTGACAACGTCTTATAAATTGGTTTGCCGGGTGACACTTCAAGAAACTGCGTTACGCTCCGCTCACGTTATGCGCTCACAATGAGAGCGAGTGAGAGGCACGCGTCCCTTCCACTCGGGCATGGTTAGCCCGCCTAAGAGCGAGAGAGACAGACATAAAAAGTGAAAGGCACGCGTCCCTTTCCTATTTCATCCTTCTTCCTACTATACGAATGAATATTCACATTAAAATTATTTTACCACTCAAAGTCGTTGTCACGTAAAACTTTCGCCCGTATACCGACTTTACAGGCAACCAATTTTTTTATAATGGATTAATAAGCTTGAGCTTTAAAAGCTCTACATTTCTATCTTTATTTCTTTTCTTTTATCTTTTCTTTTCTTTTGCTTGTTTCTTTTTCGCAAAAATTTTTTTCTTTTATATTTACATACATTTCTTAACTCTATTACATTTCTTTATTTTATATTTTAAAATTTTTCTTACATACTAATACATTTCTTCTCTTTTAACTTACTTACATTTCTTAATAATATTTATATTATCACAATTTTAATTAGTTCCTTCATTTTGCCAATGCATGTGTGTATTTTATTATTTCTATTTACATATTATGCTTATAACTTTCTAAATTGGTTATATTTCTTTCTTTCCCAATTACATTCCTGCCACAATGTGGTCTGGCTTTAGTTCTTATTTCTAATTGTCCTTACTTTATTCATGTTATCCCTTTTTCTTCCATTTCCTATAGTAACAACTTTTTGCCCACTAGGGTTGCGACCCGTCCTCTAAAATAGAGTATTGTCCTCTTTTTCATGTAGGCGTACTTTGTTATCTACGACACCAATAAAGTACGCTATAGTACTTTTTTACGTAAAACTGATTGTTACTGGCTCGGTACTGTTTATCAGTACATAAGAGACTGAATAAACTGGTATCCACAGTCGCAAAGTTTTGATTGTAAAGAGGCTGTAAATATCTTGAAGAAAGACAAATTTTTGTTAAATGTCGAAAAGAGCAACAAAGAAATACGTTTTTAAGGACCAATAATTAAATACTATTTTTTATGCTATGTACTTTTTTTTTGTTTTAACAATACGAAAAAATACTTTATTCGTCCTAAAAAAAGGTGGCAACCCTAGTGCCCACCCACTGGTGGGACGATTACAGGCTGATAAGTAGAAGATGAATGGTAACCTAATATTTGTTTCACTGATTTCGGTAATCCCTACAGAAAATTTCTTCAATAAGCTAGTCCACTAAAATAGTACAAGGACAGTACCAAATTGATAATGATGGTCGTATATAAAAAATAATGTCTGATAATTAAAATAATAAATTTCTGCTACTACAGAGATGATGATGATGAAGTTGACGGCGGATAATCCACTTATAGAAATCATCCGCGGATTTATTGGGAAACCATCACGAATCTTGCGGATTTATAAACACGGCAACGCTTTTATACCTACAGGGTGTTTCTTGTAAGGTGTCAAGCCGATGTGTGGTGATAGGGAACTACCATACCTATCTATTTAAACCCCCATGTATGTTCGGCGATTTTTGGTAGTTTTCGGGGGTATGTAATGTTTGATTTAAATACTTATGGTCTGGCGTTCTAATTCCATTTCATATAATTTCATTTGATATAACAACTGACTTAATATAATAAACATTTAATATAATTTTAGATTCTAAAATTTCATTTCATATAATGTACTTTTGATATAATATACATTTGATATAATAATCTAGTAAAACTAAACTAAACTCTATGAAATGATACGCACCCAGTTTTCGAGCTATAATTTTTTCTTTTCTAAGTATTTTATGATAAATAACTTAATTTTTTTAAGTATCTTTTTTTTTTTGCGTAGACATTTCTGTGCACTTTTTCTTTAACTAAGTAATCATCTTCCTAATTTCAATACAAGTTACAAAAAAATTAATATCACTGAAGTCCTAATAAAATACTTAGAAAATAAAAAAAAATATAGCTCGAACACTACCAAAAATCGCTGAACATACATGGGGGTTCAATAGATAGGTGTGGTAGTCCCCTATCACCACGCATCGGCTTGACACCTTACAAGAAACACCTGTTTAATAGCGTCGGCAACTGACAGTTATTTTAAAGTAAGATACAACCATTACGATAAAAAAAAACTCCGCTACGGATTAGCGCTTTGTCTTTATCTCACCTAATGGTAAGTGACGATAACGGAAGTAACGAAAGTGGAAGCGTACTTCACCCGGAATCCAAAATCACTGAGGCTATCAGTTGTCTTTGTCTCTAAGCTGTCGAAACACAACAATGCTAAGAACATAGTTACGGCGCCAAACTTTAGATAAGATGGTGGAGCTAGCCAGGCTACACAAAGATGCCTGCTGGGAATCGAACTCGGACCTCGGGGTCTAAGACCCGTGGCTTAGCTATGACGGAGACCACAGATTCGGTTGAAATTAAATGAAATTAAGATAAAAAGTTGCGTATTTTATTTATTTGTTTAATATTATTATTGTAAAATTAATGTATTTTTTATTTTTTTATTGTGGAATTTAATTATTAATTAATTATTATTGTAATCTTTTTCTTATATATATTTTTTTGTTATTATAATTTATACTGTTGCTCTTTTTTAAACTTGCAAGTGGTTTGAACCTGTAATTGAGGTGACACTTGTCAGGCGTCTAAAATGTGTCATGTTATTTTTTTTTAATGTAATAGTGTTCACTTTGTTGGTGCAACAATAAAATAAATAAATAAAAGTAGGTAAACCTGGCATATATTATTATAAGCATAAATAAGAATCATTAAGTGTTTAATACACACTCGTACATACACGACTATTATTCCCGGAGGGTAAGTCAGAGACTAGCTAGACAATGAGGACTGCAAAAGCAATCCTCTGCCATAGTCCACTTTTCACCAAATAGCGACTACACATGTGCTCAGCGTGACAGGTGGTGAGCCCATCACCGCTCTATGCTGTTGGATGTATGTGCAGTCTTTAGTCCGTTAGTCGCCTTTTACGACACCCAAGGGAAGAGAGGTGGTAGTATTCTTTCACCGCTACGTGAGACGGTTAGTCAAGTCAGATAAGTGTGTGATAATACTACGGTCAATTGGGGTCGCATGATTTGGGAGCATAGTAATTAATATCCAATCTGTCGTGTTGATTGCAGAGCGAGCGTCACATGCAATTTCAAAAAATAAATCCATTAACCACCACTAACCTGATTGGTGATGACTTTGTAATTGACTTTGGTAACTGTGCCACGCGCACAATGACCATCGAAATAGATCTGCGCAGCCGACTGCAAATTCAAAAAGCGGCCAAGTGCGAGTCGGACTCGCCCATGAAGGTTCCGTAGCAGCAAGTAACATCATATAAAAGTTCTTGTATAGGGTCTTCCAATAGGCACGTCCGAACTTTGATAGTTGATAGCGGCCATCTTGTTGAAGCTACATCTGTCAAATTGGTTGTCATTTATTCATTCTGTTTTGCCAAATCATCATGGATAGCTATAGCATTCAACAACACGTGCAAATGATAAAATTGTTTTATCAAAATGATAAAATCGGGCAACGCACCGCGCGCTTCGCCCATTTTTCGGTCGCCATAATCGTCCTACCGAGAGGACTATTCGTCGTGTGGTGGATAAATTTGAGTCCACTGGTTCGGTAAATGATCGACCAACACCCATACGTCAACGAAACGCAAGGTCTGCCGAAAACATCGCCGCTGTCCGTGAGAGTGTGCAGGAGCATCCGAGGCAGTCCGCGAAATCGACTGCCTCGGATTTTCGTTGCCCGAACAGAACACTCATTTTGATAAAACAATTTTATCATTTGCACGTGTTGTTGAATGCTATAGCTATCCATGACGATTTGGCAAAACAGAATGAACAAATGACAACCAATTTGACAGATGTAGCTTCAACAAGATGGCCGCTACCAACTGTCAAAGTTCGGACGTGCCTAATTGGAAGACCCTTTAGTTCGTTGTAACTTTGATCGATGTTTTAATAATAGTGTTTTTATTTTAATTAATTAATTTATGACGTATCAAAAAAAAAACTACTTACTAGATCTCTATCAAACCAATTTTCGGTAGAAGTTTGCATGGTAATGTACATCATATATTTTTTTTAGTTGTATTATTCTCTTATTTTAGAAGTTACAGGGGGGGGGGGGGGGGACACATTTTACCACTTTGGAAGTGTCTCTCGCGCAAACTATTCAGTTTAGAAGAAAATTATATAAGAAACCTCATTATCATTTTTGAAGACCTATCCATAGATACCCCACACGGATGAGTTAGATGAAAAAACAATTTGAGTTTCAATTCTAAGTATGGGGAAAATAAAAACCCCTAAAATTTATTGTTTTTTTTTCTATTTTTCTGTAAAAATCTTAATGCGGTTCACACAATACATCTACTTACCAAGTTTCAACAGTATAGTTCTTATAGTTTCGGAAAAAAGTGGCTGTGACATACAGACGGACAGACAGACAGACATGACGAATCCATAACCCTAAAAATGAACTTTTGCCACCTACAATTGGATGCCGATTGTTTCTTGTTTCTAAATTGTTATGTCATAACATAAATGCCATTGCAGCCGGGCAAAAACTGGAAGCTGTGGCGACAGTATTCCCGACATAGAAGCGCATATGGAAGCACATATTATTATGTATTTATCTAGGGCTCGTCTCCTCGTTATATTAAGAACCGAGCAATTAAAAGCTAACGTTGGATTGACAATTAATTGATAAAAGATGGTTAAGACACGAAAAAATATGCTGAAGAGAATACAAATGCAAAAATAAATGATTTTATTAGTTTTAATTGGTACGTGTGGTATACGAAAAACGAATCTTTTTTATTTTAGTTTATTTTGATTATTAGAACACTCTCGAGCCTTTGCATTTATTAGAGATATTGCATCACTCAAACGTCCCACTGCTGGGCACAGGCCTCCCACGTGGACAATAGCACGTGGGGATATTGGGCCATAACTTACCACGCTGGCCCAATGCGGATCGGTGGGATTTTAGGACTGCTATTTCACGACAACAACCGGGACCAACGGCTTAACGTGCCTTCCGAAGCACAGAGGAGCTCGAGATGTTTTTAATGGTCACCCATCAGGCGACCCGACATTGCGAAAGTTGCTTAGCGGACAATATCGCAAACCGAACGCACTAGCTGATGCGCCATCGAGCTCCTCAACTCAACTTCACTCATCTTGCATAACTCAGCGTCTTCTATCCGAGATGCTAGTTTATAAATACTATGGAATGGAAAAGATGGGCTTCAAATGTCAAATGAAGCCCATGTTCATATTCATATTTTTTAGCCGATAGGGTAGCTGGTCTATTTGCAGGCCATGTAGTACTCTGTGACCTCATTAATCCTTGATATTTTTAATTTGGTCACTGGCATTGCGAAAACGCATGCATGCGATTTTGTTTCAACATTCCGGGGATGAATCACATTACACCCCATTTGGTCCAAAGTGACATTTTAAACATCCATAATGCCGTAACTCTCAAATATACCTGCTTCCTGCACTGCAAAATGCCTTTTTATTTGTATTGTAAAATTAATAGTCAGAGAAAGTGTTTTTCGTATATTCGCTCAGAGATAGAATTAACCAAATTTCCTATGTCAAGACTCGCCAACACCAGGGGATGCTTCAAATATGCCGCCGTCTATTCTTTCAACACTTGCTCTGTCACTACCTATCTGTAGGCAAAAATGCCGGAAATGGCTACTTTATATAACAATCCCTGGCATCTAATGTAACCTATAGATAAAAAAAAATATGGGCTATTCTTCTTCGCTATATATAATGCGCCAGTTTTTATTTGCTTTGATTGTTTTTCTTATATAGCTGTAATTAAATTTGTGTTCACGTGTTTTACAAATGAGTACCTACCTAAAATAAGTTATTAAATTGTTGTGGGTTATGGCAGAACAACAGAGGCTGCGGGTCCCCTGCAGTCACTGAGTTATAGACCTTTTGTCTCATTATAAGTTCATTGTTCATAAATTTTTGTTTGTATTTTTGGGACAAATAAACGTACTATTTTATTATTTATTTATTTGATGACTTACGAAAATTGTTTTTTTTTTCTCAGGCCTACGTTCTGGGGCCAGCGTACGAAGCTGGAGAAACGGCTGATAGCGCTCAGCGCGATCGCCAGTATCCTAGCCATCGGCTTCGTCGCCGCCTTCATTGCAAGCCTGCTCATGCACTCCTCCACCGACTTCGACAGTAAGCTATTTATATGGTAATAATAACCATAGATCAGAAAGGGTACACTTTTTTCCGGTCAAAACGTTTAGGAATAGCTTCCCGGGGCCGTCATAAAATTACATAAAAATATTCCTAATGCACTTCAGGGCGTATCCACGCTCTTGCAATGGCAAAAGTATATTATGAAAAAACTCTATCTATTCCGATCTATGGTAATAAACTCAATGTTATTCCACCAACTTCTAAGTAAGCTTTGGAACATCCACTAACGGCGTTCGTTCTATGTAGCATGATGACAGATGCATGTATTTCTAAACAGCATCTAAACTATTGTCTTAATTGAAATTAAATTTCTAATAAAGATAAAAAGTAAATTTAAGTAGGCGTTAACTAGAGATTAAAACTAATACAGGCGGTTGCACTAAACAGCTTTACGTTTTACGTTGTTTGATTACTTTTTTTACTTTGACTTTTTACGGTTACAAATTACAGTTTATACCTTGAACGGGAACCAGTCACTTTATCGCAATTTATTACCTACACCTAATTAAATTTCCCATGACACTATTTACAGATATTTTTATTCAGCACTAGCTGTACCGTGCCATGCGTTGCAATCACAATGCCACCTAAAGTGCAAAGATAATAAATAAATAAATAAATAAATAAATAAACTTTCCTACACTCACACCAACTATCTAGCCCAAGAGAAGCTTCATTATGAAACTTGTTAAATGGTTACTAGACAACGGATAAACATACCTAAAATACTTAAACACATACTTATTTATACATAGAAAACACCCAGACCCGAGACAATTTTAGAAAAACAATAATTTCTAAATTGACCCGACCGGGGATCGAACCCGGGACCTCAGAGATGGCGACACCATGAAAACCGGTGTACAAACCACTCGACCAAGGAGGTCGTCATTAGATATAATAAATAGAAATAAAGTAAACTAAAAACAACATTTAAAAACCTATAGTATTATTGAGCCACGACCCTCGCGGGCGTCTTCATGACACCCTACCAAAGTTTTATCACAATCTGATCAAATATTTCGGAAAACATAGATAGCAAATTTACGAACATCTATTTTTATTTTAAATAAAAATTAATATAGGCAGCAGTTATATTTCAATTCTAATAAATTGTTATTATCTTCGATCATGTAATCAGATGATCGCAGGTTGTTATAGACGAATTTAAAAAATAGCAAAATTGATTATCTATTACTTATAAACTTACTCAAAACTACGGAACTCTTAATATAACGCACAAAATACCTACTGTAATGTTTCTATTCTAACGTTGCTCAAAGGATTTTGCTTTATTAGTTTGATGATATGCCACAGATTGCTATAAGGTACGTGGAACAAAACGATCTTGTTTCTCTATAAAAAACCATAGAATTAATTAGAATTAGATATTTTCACACTACTAGATTAATTATAATGAGACAGTGAGTTGGTTGTAGCTGTTTCAATTTATTTATTTGAACTCGAGTGCCCTTACAGGTAGATAAGAAAATTCGAACATTTCGAAAGGGTTTTAAAAGCAATTCTTCGAAAACAATTTTATGGGATATCAAGTTTCGTATTTAACTAAAGAAAAACAAAACACGGTGTCGCCATTTAAATTCCATAAGGTGAATTGACCCAATGCCGAAGTGACCTTTTCGCATCGGTATGTTTACTAAATTACTGAACTTAACTTAAAATATTCTGTTTTTTGTAAACTAAGTTGTAAACTCTGATCTTTAAATCCGATATTTTAACTAAACAAAAAGGTTGAGTTCGGTCTTATATGTTCTACTAAGAATGCGTTTTGTAACGCTGCGCCGCTGTGCAGAATTGTGAACACACCATAATCTTATTTGTATGGACGATTGTACGCCCGAATTCAACTCTATGTACGCGGAATACGTAAACAGAGAAAATTGTTGAACGACTAACCGGCCATTGTTATCTTCGAACTCGAACCGGCAAGTAAGGATAACACGAAAGCCCAATTCACCTAGAAAACTATAAGTACATACTTATAATCACGACTATTATCCCCGAAGGGTTAGTCAGAGACTAGGCAATGAGGACCGCAAAAGCAGTCCTCGGCCATAGTTTCACCAAATAGCGACTGCACATGTGCTCAGCGTGACAGGTGGTGAGCCAATCGCCGCTCTAATGCTGTTGGATGTATGTGCAGTCTTTAGTCCGTTACTCGCCTTTTACGACACCCAAGGAAAGAGAAGGGGTGTTAGTATATTATTTCACCGCTAAGCGACACGGTTAAATAATAAAAATAAAAGTAGCTTCTGCCTTATACGTCAAATGATGATGACTATAAAACTGTCCAATTTCTCCAATTGATATTGATCCTTATAGCCTAGGAACAAAGTTCAAAATGTATTTAAGAAATTTTACATATTTTGAAGGTTGACGTGCTGGTGTCTGTACACTAGGCACGTACCTAGTGTACAGACGCCAGCACGTCAACCTTGATCTGCAGGCTAGTGTACAGACGCCAGCACGTCAACCTTGATCTGCAGGCTAGTGTACAGACGCCAGCACGTCAACCGTGATTTGCAGGCTTACATGGATCACTGCTAGAAAATAAAACATAAGAGGGTTTACGCATTTCGGTTTTCCATGCAAACTTCCAAGTCGACATTTTTAAAACCAATAAGCCAATTTTAATGAATCTTTGCATGATAGAGTAAAATACAGGAATCTAAATAGTTTGTTGAAAACATTTAAAAAAATGTTTAATTAACTGAGTTTTTGCGATTTAAGACTTTCTATAGTGGACTTTATTTTTATTATTGAAATTTTGCATTCACAATGCTATATAGATCTAGGATAAAATGTTTACTAGAAAAATTACCGGACCGGCAATCCAAAGATCGTGGGTTCGAATCCCACTCGAGCTTGATCGTGGGTTCGAATCCCACTCGAGCTTCCTGGACTTTATTATTATGCAAAGATGCATTATAATTGGCTTGTTGGTTTTTAAAAATTTCGCCTTGGATGTTTGTATGCTAAACTAAAATGCGTAAACCCTCTTAAGGAAAACAGCTGAACATTACTTCTCATACTTACTTAGTATTAATTTAGTACAAAATGTTTACTAAGCTCAAAAAATTCACAGATTTCGCAGTTCCCCCCGCAAGAACCAGAGCATTGAAAATGAATAAATAAAATTACAAAAAAATATATATTATATTTAAAAAAAACTCATTAAGTACTTAGTTACCTACAAGTGTTGAATAATAAGAAATTTTCATTGAGATATACTTCCATAAAATTACACAACTACATTACTTACAAGTCGAATATAACACAGCACAACACAGATAATAACATTTTCTTTTCTTTTACAACCTAAGTGAAATTTGGCAGCCGATAAATGATTTTTTCACATTTTTCAAAATTACAAAAAATATTACCAGATGATTTCCAAAATTCAAATGCTCACACGTGTCTCGATAAATTCCTCAACTCTTGGTACTATTCCCATCTCGATCCTCCCAAAATCCTCGGAGCTATGGCCATAAATACGTCTCAGGCAATTTGCATCTGATAACCATTTTCAATGGTAATAAAAGAGATGGAAAATATTATTACGTACTTGAAATTATTAACCAATTTTCATTGTCTATCATACTTACCACGAAAAACATTGAAGAATTGGCTTTATGGACTATACATCCTTGCTTTTCCGGATTGGATAGAAATGGAGTTTAATAGAATTGCAGAAAGAAATTAGTGTGTTACTTAGACAAAGTATAGCTTATATACTGTACAGTCAGCATCAAAAGTGGCTCAGCATATGAAATTTTCAAATGATTGTTACGGTTGAAATGACCGGAATTGTCTGACATAGCTGTTGAGTCAAAAGTACATGACAATATACTTTTGCATTATTGCCTTAACCATTTATTATGAACACAAAAAATGTCATATAATTCTGAAATGTTAAATGATGATGATGTAAAGACACTTACACGTGACTAATCCTTTTGCCACCTTGTTTTTGTTCAGTTACTTTTGATGCTGACTGTACCACTGCTAGGCAAAAGCCTCTCAAATGAAGTCTTCGCAACAAATGACGGGTATAATTATTGGGCTTATCACTACGCTTGCTAAACGCGGGTCACAAACCACTAATAAGTACCTATTATAATCTCAAATCCGGGCTATGCATCGAAAAAACCAAAACACGCTTTGTCTGGCCTGGAGATTGAACCCGGAACCTCCAGTTATCGGCCCGAGCGCTTAACCACACATAATTACAAGCAATTATATGCTAGCGGCCTCTCGCGGTTTCACCCGCGTGGTTCCCGTTCCCGTGGGAATATCGGGATAAAAACTATTCTATGTATTAATCCAGGTTATAAACTATTTGTAGGCCGAATTTCATCCAAATCCATTCAGTAGTTTTTACGTGAAAGAGTAACAAACATCCATCCATACTTACAAACTTTCGCGTTTATAACATTAGTAAGATTAATAATTACCTTGCAAGAGAGATAACCTGAACTTGAAATAATAAAAAAAATATTTTGAACTGTGAATAAGCGCTGGTTATTACCTACAATTTTTTATTAACAGTAATTATTATTTGACGGCGCTCATCTCGGCTCGGCGATAAGTTTCGTTTCTTTTTCCATTGCGCCCGTCAGATATGCTTGATATGATAAATCCTTCAAATTAAAGGCCGCTGATTAGAGAAGATGTTTTCCTTATTTGAAGCGCATTATCCTGGTCTGTAAGATCGCCAGTTAGCAATTTGACTTTTTATGATTTAAACTCTCTAAACCGTCGCTCATTTTGATTTTTTTTTATATTTTTTTAAGTACTGGTTTTTTTATTAAATGTTCTATTCTATTCTTTTTTTTCTACATTTGTGAGTAGGTAGTCGATTCGAGTAAGCTTCGTTTTAGCGAGATACAGCGAGCAGTGCACACAAGGCTGATTGAAAATTGCACTTCGCCGCGCAAGATTTTAATTCGCGGGAACTGCCACCCTCAATCCAATTTACCGACTTGGAATTTAAATAGAAAAAAAAATTGTTACATTGTCGACATGTGATAAGAGCTTAAGCTGTCGACTGTCCTTATACCAGACATATTAGAAATTCAATAAAGTATTAGCAAAATTTAAAAAAAAAGTAAAGAATTCTGAATTTTAAAATGTTGTTTGTTTACGCTCACACCAAGTATCTAGACCAAGTTAAGTATTCTTTGGATACTCGTTAATATGGTAAGATAACGGATAAACATACTTACATAAACAGAGAAATAACACCCAGCCCCGAAATCAATTTAGAAAAACAGTTTTTCTCAAAATTTTCCCGGGAACGGGAATTAAACCCGGGATCTCAGAGATGGAGCGACGCCAGACCCGGCGTGTTAACCACTCGACCACGGAGGCCGTTATTCAGCAACCTCTAGAAGTCTTCGTAACAGACAAGATAACAGAAAAGCAGTAAAGGCAATCTCGCACCCGAGCGACTTTTTGAAGGACCGATTCTCGGAGCGTTCCAATACCAATTTGTTGGTGTACTTATGTATCTAAGTACTATTTTCTGTCCGACTTTTCGACCGACATTTCCAACTCAATGACATCGAATATTTAAGTAAAATTTTAAACACTGAAAAAAGACGACAACCTCAGGCGTGAATCGAACCACGCACCTTCCGCATTCCGGGCGGCTGCCTTAACTTTGTCAGTGCTTGATGCTTATGTTTTTAGTCAACATTGTAAACATTGTAAAAATATTTCTTTCGGATCTCAGAGGTGAAAACTTCTAAGATTTGATGACACAATGTTGACTAAAAACATAAGCATCAAGCACTGACAAATTTCGACGGTTGAAAGCCAGACCTCGGTAGCCAAGTGGTTAAGGCAGCCGCCCGGAATACGGAAGGTGCGTGGTTCGATTCCCGCCTAAGGTTGTCGTCCTTTTTCAGTGTTTAAAATTTTACTTAAGTATATTTAAGCGTTAATAAAACGCTAAAATATAAAACAAGCTCGGTCCACAGAAAAACCCGTTCACGTTGGTCTCTTTTTCTATCATTTGCTATTATCGCAATTAATTCATGTGTGTTTGTGAATTTTTCGACCCATCTGTAGTAGCGAGGATCGGTTAAGGATCGGTCAAGCGGACTTCGAAATTTTGTAGGACCGTCTCCTAGTGGGACATCATCTGCTTTGGTGTTCTCTCCGACAAAACAAACGAACAACGATTCCCTGTCGTGCACTAACGCACGGTAAAATGGGGCTGTAAAGATCGTACAGTGGCGAGACAGTAAAATTATAGTTGACCACCTTGTTCCGAAGAAGGAGTAGTATCTGCCGTTCTTCTGGATGAGGACGCCAGCAAGGATGGACAGGTACTCGGCCTAGCAAACAAAATGTGGTTAACTAGTGACTGTCTCTCTACTGTACACGTTACGTGTAATAACCTCATAAACTTTGACGGCAGACGACAGCGGACAAACGTTAGACCACTGCGTGATGAAACGGACACGCTCTAGCTGCCGCACTCGTGTCAAACCGGACATTTGAATACAACAAAAGGTAGCCAGTCGCACGTTGGGCAACCGCGGTTTGCCAACCTACGTCTGCAATAAAAGTCAATTTAGTAAATCAATCAATATTGTTTTGTTCGACAAAAGAATAAATAACTTTTATGGTACTCGCTAACGGCTGTGCTGTGTCTACTACACAATGATTTTCACTCGATAATGTGTAATAGTTTATTGCTGTTTGTACATAGGGTCACGTGCGCACTTTATTGGTAGTCAATATTGTGACAATACAACGATTCTGTAACACGTGTGCTATTTTCTTATTCGCTTGATTTATTAAGATAGAACATCGTAATTGGTAGTACTTACAAACTTACCAATATATTTATATGGATATATTATTATTTAAAAATATATTGAATTCACGTATATTAGTAGCTAGTATATTTTTTAAAGTTTTTTGTAGCTTTAGCTATCATTGTCAGCTAAAATCAAATATAAATATAAGTAGGTAGGTATAATTGATCATTTGGAATATTTATTTTTCTTCACTAAAAATCAGCGTCAATGACTGATCATCATACCTAATGAAAGGTTTTTTTCCAAAATTTTTTTTTTTTATTTTTGTTCTCTTTTGTTTAGTTCCCAATCAAGTAAATAATGTTTTATGATAGGTACTTATTTTTATTAATACTTCACGATAAACACATTAGATCAACTTCAAGTTTCATAAACCTATCTTGAGCACCTATTAATACAAAAATACCTCGTGTCTAACAAAAACATTTTTTTTTAAATATATATAATACCTTTATAATATAATAGAACGCAAATGTCAGATGCCACTTTGAACTTCTATTTTATTAATTAAATTAAATTAGGTTTGCCACCAAAACTAACAAAAAAACTTACAAATGCTTCCTTTTAAAAGTACGTACAGGTACTAGGTACCTCTTGGTTGGAATGGACACTGGACCTGACAATTTGAAATGTCTATTCCCGCGGAACACGCAGCCGGAAGTGGTATCGACAAGCGGCCATTAGAACGCGTTGTAGTAACACTAATTTGCGCTAATTACCCATCCACGGGGTAACTGAATAGCCGACAGCGGGCAACACTGCCACTTTATACACCACATACTTTTTTATACTGTGATAACACTGTTGCACGCTGTACTGACTTATTGAAATGCAACATTAACACGTTGTTATTTTATACTAGCGGCCGCTCGCGGTTTCACCCGCGTGGTTCCCGGTCCCGTGGGAAGATCGAGATAAAAGTATCCTATGTGTTAATCCAGGTTATAAACTATCTTTATGCCGAATTTCATCTAAATCCATTCAGTAGTTTTTACGTGAAAGAGTAACAAACTTCCATCCATACTTACAAACTTTCGCGTTTATAATATTAGTAGGATCTTGAACAATACTATGGCCGGGGCTACAAGATTCAAGCCTCAGGTCGAGTAGTATGTTTCGGATTTTTCGATGCATAGCCCGGGTTTGATCAGTGATCATACCAACCCAAAACCCAACCCACATTTGACAAGCATGGTGATTGATACATTAATTAGTGACCCATCAATTTCTGTAGGCCTTAGGCCATACTTTACTTTTTTGATTATTCTACATCCTATTTTATATTGAGTCAATTTAGTGTTGACGGTTTACGTAATGTATAAAAAACGATATGATTACTTTTTTCATTAGTCCATACAGTTTTAATTTATTTTCTATTTGTTCTGCTCAAGCGACGAGATTACTAGTATGTTAAAAGTTAAATTTTTAAAAACTGAATAAAGACGACAACCTCTGGCGGGAATCGAACCACGCAAATTCCGCATTCCGTGCGGCTGCCTTAGAAAAAATAAACATTATAATAAATAAACATATTGAAAAAAACATTAATGTTAAATGTTTATGTTAAAAAACCGTTTAAAACCATTTAAAACTACGGTTTAAAATCGCAATAAATACCGTTTTAAACGGTTTTATTTTTAATATACCTAACAAGCTTTGTAAGGCAAATAAGTCAACAGTTTGCACCGTACAGCCAAGATGGTATCAGTATTTCTTTGTTTTTTGGTCCGAAGTCACAGAATAAATTGCCGAAGTGGTATGTTTTGATTATTTTGTACTAGCATTCGTATTGATTTATGAATTGTAATAGGTAGTAACAATCTGACAAACCTGAAAAAACACAGTTTGGTGCTCCTTGGTATGGGAAATTCAATAACGTAATGAACACCGAGCTTTTATTAAAAAAATATCTGTTTTGAAACCGAAAATGTTGGTTTAAAACGTTAAACGGCCCGGTTGATTTCGTTTTAAACCGGCTTTACTTCTATAGTTATGTCCAATAAAATTAAGTGCATAAAAAAATTGTAACTTACTTAGTTTTAACAACACTGGTTTATACTAAATAGCATTTTTCAAATTGTAATTACCCTATTTATAAAGCTCAAATCTATATATTCCACATTTACAATAGAGACATTCACAATCAAACAATAGTCTTGAAATCGATCGAACTATTAACCTTAAAAAAAATTGAGATTACCCGATTTCAAGGTAGTGTTTTTAAACAGGAAAATGGTGTGGTTTTTGTAATTATTCTGAGGTCAAGTTTTACGATCAATAGGTACAACCGCCAACAGGTTAATCTACCCAAAACTGTCAAATTTCTGTAATCGATAGTGATTCTTATACGCAAACGATAAAGTTCAACATTTTGGAGAAATTTAATGTGTTGTTTTAGGTTGCGCTGCTGCGCTAGGCTGACGGTTTGCGTACGGCAACAATCAATAATAATGTTATGCCAAAGTGAAACTACAGAATAATAAGAAGCAGAAAGTGAGTAACACCTACATATGATGTTACTCACTTTCTTTTGATGAAACATACATAATAACATACCTGCCAACTTAGTACCAACAAACGAACCAAAGAATCCGCGAATGAGGAGTGATTAAAGATTTAGTTTTTTTTATTTTTTTTTTCATTCTACAACGGGTAAGCGCTTGGCCTTCATCTCACCTAATGGTAAGTGAAGATAAAGCCGAAGGAACTGGCTATCTTATCTCAAACTGTCGAAACACAACCATGCTATAAACATCGTTGTTATCGCGACAGACTTAGATAAGATGGTGGTAGCTAGCCAGGCGGACTTAACAGCCCTACCACCAACCAAACCGAGCACACAAAGATGTACCCCCCGCTGGGAATCGAACCCGGGACCTCTGGGTCTGAAACAAGTGGCTTAGCCACTAGACCACAGAGGCGGTTAAAAGGGTTAGGCTTGTTAGGGTTTGTTTTTAACCTTGTCGCAATGCGGTGAAAGAGTACTACCACCCTCTCTTTTCCCTTGGTTGTCGTAAAAGAAGACTAACGGACTAAAGTCGACATACATCCAACAGCGTAGAGCGGCGATGGGCTCACCTCCTGTCACGCTGAGTACATGGTGCAGTCGCTATTGTTGAAAAGTGGACTATGGTAGAGGACTGCTTTTGCTGTTGTCATTGCCTAGTCTCTGACTAACCCTTCGGTCATGACATATGTAAATATGTATGTATGTTTTTCTAACGTGTTAATTAAACAGGGTCATCAATCCTAATGGGTCATAGGGAGAAATTAAAGATTAGAAAAGATAGGTAGGGAAATCAGTTCTTAGGAACCATGGCATTGGATAAAATGTTTACTAGAAAAAAATCAACCAGTCTCAGGAAGCTCGAATGGGATTCAAACCCACGATTTTAATTTAATTAAAACTGCAATCAAATTTTTTATTAACATCTCACGTAATCGGGAATCGAACCCATGGCTAATTTTCTAACTTCAACATCTATATATTATAAATTCTGCAAGTTTATTTGTTGTTATTGTTGACGGTGTGAATTATAAGTCACAAGGAACATACTTTTAATGTAGGTAACCTCGTTTAAATAATTGAAAGAATTAATTAGTTATGTAAAGTAAAAGTAAAGTAAATTTATGTTCACACCACAATCAACATAATACATATAAAACAATAAGGCACAAAAAATAAAAATGATACAATTTGCAGATTGTGGCGGGCTGATACCTGAACTAGGAAGTATCCCATAACAAACAGGTTATCAACATTCCACCCCAAACAATGGTCAAAACCCCACCTCCTTCCCATGGCCATACCAACCTATGCTGGGTTATAATGGCCGAATCATCGGGACTCTACCGTGCGCAGTTGCCTGACTTCCTACAAGTTTTTTATCTCTTCGTCCATTTGTCCCTGTGCTGTGCCACTCTCCCCCTTATGGGGCGCAAAATAGTAACAAGTATAAAAAACTAAATCTTTTAATATACATTTACATCTAATTAATAAATTTTAGCTTCATCGCTCACAAATCCAACTTTGGAAAAATAATGTTACGAGAATGTAATGCAAATATCGACTTAACCGGTTCACTGTCCCGCAGTGGTCCATAAAGGTATATTTTTTGGACAGGGAACCTGTTAATTTGTATATATTACTTAATTTAAATTTTTATTGGAATGGGCTCATAATTTGTATACTTGCATTATGATCTAGGGGTTTTAATTCATCAATAAGAGTTCTTTTTAGAGCAGATTTATTAATGTCAAGTATTTTTCATGTTAGATTTATTCATATTAAGTTACCTACCGAAAGTTACTAATTTGCAAGAAGACAAAAAGACAAATATTTTCTTAATTAATTTGTTAAATTTAATTAAAAAAGTCTATGTTTTTCTTTTAGTTTGAATAAAAATAAATTAGGGTGTCTAAAGTTTCGAGCTATTTGCAATATTAACACGTTGCATACCGTTAACCCTTATAGACCGTTTGCCGAATGGAGAGAACACAGAGTTCAAATTGCTAATACCCTTGTAATACACTTGTCTTGCTTCATTTGCTCTCATGAATTACTTCAGATAGATTACGGTACTAACGCTTGAAAACACGTGTCGCGTTCCCAGAACTTCAAAGACGTCAAGCCCCTCAAAGCAAAGTACAGTTATTTAAGTGAACATGGTATTCGAAGTTCAAGGTTTCCTAACTTAATCGTTTCCTCTAGCTAATGCACAATTGCACATGTTAATTTATATGATTTCATTAGTAGGTACCACTTAGTTATGCAGGGGCGTATAGATATGGGCCCCGAACGAACGTGTATGATAAAAAAATATCTTAGTACTTTTATACAATATGATAGGGTACTTCTAACCTGTTAAGGCTAAGTACTACATCGAAATTCATCGACAAAAAAAATAATATGGACTTATAAAAAAGTGATTTTAAACCACATAATAATTAAGTAATGATTTTTTTTCTCACCAAAATAATCTCAAACATACGAAACAAAGTAATTTATTAGTTAGCCAGTGTCATTAGCTACCGTTTGCCATTTTTTCATGTTTCTCCGACGTATAAACCTTTGATATCCCTTAAAGTAAAAATGGTCATAAATTATAGGGGGAGGGGATAGGACCCCCCATATTATTTTTTTTGTCTATGAATTTAGATGTAGTACTTAGCCTTAACGGGTTAGAAGTACCACCCCTATCACATTGTATATGGGACAATTAGGTACCTATTATTATTGTCTATAGAGGAGCTAGATAGCGCAGCGGCTAGCGCGTTCGGCTTGCGATCTTGCCCGCTAAGAAACTTTCGCAATGCCGGTTTGCTGGATGGGTGACCAAATTAAAAAAAAAACCTCTCTAGCTCCTCCATGCTTCGGAAGGCACTTTAAACTGTTGGTCCCGGTTGTTGTCGTAAGATGACAGTCATTAAAACCCACCAACCCGCATTGGGTCAGCGTGGTGGGTTATTATGGTCCAAATATCCCTATACGTGCTTTTATTCACGTGGGAGGTTTATGCCCAGCAGTGGGACGTTTATTGGCTGATGATGATAATAGAGGCAGAAAACCAAGGAACATCAGCCATAAGTATTGGTGACTTAATAAAAAAAGGCCGAACAAGTATCTACTCTCTTTCTCCGAAACGAAATTTCGACCGATTTTCGTTTGCTATTTACAGCGGTTTTCATGCCTTCCAAAATTTCAATCATACAAAATAGGTTTGGCATAAATTAGATTAGGTATAAATTTTTAGAAAATTGTTTGAAATTTTAAATAATGGAAATTGTAGAGCAATTTCCATTATTATTAAAATTTAAACAAAAAGTTAAAAAAAATTGTAAACGAAAATCGGGGTATTCCTCGGAGCGCACCAGACCAAGCGCACCTAAACTATTCCTCCTAAATAGGTCATTAAAATATTAAATTTTTATTCCTCGAAGCGCACCAGCAGATAAAATGTGGAAAGAGATGTAGTAACTAACAGAAAATATCGATAACGAATAACGTACGTTTATTTTTAGAGTATCTACCTGTTTTGATTTATGTTACCCTGGTACTTTTAGCACAGAATACGTACATTTAGTTCAAAATAACTGTCATTATTCAATTTATTATTGACATAGTAAATTGCAGCACCTAGTCCTACTCGTTTATTTCTTTTTTCCTGATAGTTAAAGGTAAGTAAGATTGCTAAGGCGCCTATCTACCTCTTTTCATTTATGTCTCCCTGGTACTTTTAGATCAATATGACTGTCATGATTCAATTTATTATTGACGTAGTAAGTTGCTTAAACACCTAGTCCTGTTTCTATCGACATCAATATTACGAATCTTATCTTTTCAAGCTCATCTCTATTTTTTACCGTTGGTGCGCTTCGAGGAATAAAAATATAATATTTTAATTACCTATTCTGAAGCGCACCCAACGGGTGCGCTTGGAGGAATAGTTTAGGTGCGTTTGGTCTAGTGCGCTTCAAAATGGGTGCGCTTCGAGGAATACCCCGAAAAAAGAAAAAATATTGTCTTAAAAAATTAAGATATTGGCAGCGCATTGATACCAAATACCACCAGTGTTCGTGACACAAAACAAAACAGAGCAACATAACTTTTCAAATTCCCTCAAGAAGCCTGTGTGAGATCTTAATAAACTCCTACATCTTTTACTGAAACTCGGGGTTTGGGGGAAAATGACTTTCCATTAAACATTTATTATTTATCAGTAATTATCATCTACTTTCGGTTTAAAGAACTTTATTATTACTCATTAAGACAAATTACAGTCACTTACATGAGTACATTAAATACTTAAAAAAATTAATCATACAGAACAATAAAATTAAACACTATAGCAATGTACTTTAAGTTAAGATTTATTGTTAATTATCTCATTTCTTGGCACTGGATAAAAGTACTTACAACCGTGCGGGTTATTTAAGAAAAAATTAAACATTGCATTTTTTTTTTAATGACTTTTTGTCACATTTTTTAGAAAATCAAAGATCACGTTTAAATCTGAACTGTTTAGTGGAACCGACTGCAACGTTTAATACCCATAAGCATTACCTAAAACAACTACAAAATACCTAGCAATCTTTTAGTGCACCGTTTATTGTTTTTGTGAATTTGGCTATAAACTATACTTAATTAAGAAAAAACTTAATGAGTTCAGCACTATCGCAACTGAACGCCTTTGATAGTTTAAGTAACGGAAAACGGTAACAAGAAAATCCCCTAAACACAACATGCACAGGTGTGGATAACATTTTTTATACTGTTTGGGAGCTATCTCTTTTATCGGTATTTTGTCGATAACCGGCCAATATTGCCAAGGTCACACCCGGCTAGTGTTGGTAAACAAACTAACGAGTAGTGGCCGTGCACGTTAACTTCGTTACGAGATAAATGAATATCTCTCAGGGGCGGCCAACAATTTTTAATAAAATTCTTCTTCCCGGAAAATTAGCTTTGCTTTGCCACGCGCCAAGTGATCAGCGCTGTTATATTAAAAAAAACTTGTGTTAAAACTCAGTAGGCACTTTTTTGTTGTAGTTTATATTTGTCATACTGTCTTTTTATAAATAAATCACACAAAATTAATGACACAAGAGTAATTTTGTATTTTTAAAAATTTCTTAACAGTTTGGTTAGCGTAATTAAATAATAATAAATAAATAAATACAGTAAAACAGTTAATATAAGATATTTGGTTTGCTCTATCCACCTTGCATGTTGTTTGCACCTGTAATTGAGGTACCTATCTTGTGTAAGTAATTGTTGCATTTAATATCTGATTTATGTGTAGGTAATTGTTTCCTTTGTGGGTATAACATATAAAGACAAAAATAAAATAAAAAAATAATAAAAAATAACAACTAATAAAATACATCAATGAATAAAATGAATAAAATAAATAAATAAAATAAAATTAATACTTAATGATTTTTTTTTAAATAAATAAATTTAATACAATAAATAAATAAAATTATTAAAACATAAATCAATAAAATAGTCCCAATGTTTCCTAGCATCTTGGCCCCGACCTATATACCTGCCTTAGAGCCACCCAACTAGCAAAGTAATCCTTTAGAGAAAGATTTTATTTATTAATTTACTAATAACGTTCTTATTAAGTCATTGTTGTAGACTCTTTTACATTTGACAAGTTTTAACATTGGATTAGCATTTATTTTTGTATCTTAGTCTTATAGTTTACTACAAGATTAACTCACATAACGGTTACAGGATACTTTTGCTTATAGTAACATTTCACAAGCGTAGATATTCTCAAGAGCATTTGTTTTTATTTCACAATCTTCATGTTAGCTACAAGAATATCTTGTAAAACACTTATAGGTGTAAGTATCCTATAATTGTTTTCAGAAATATCAAATAGTCCTAAATAATATTCGATCCTATAGAGTCCTTTATAAGAAAACAAGATATTATAATACACTAAGCTAAGGTTATTATAAGTTTGCATTGTTATTAACTATGTTCGAGATTCTTTTAAATTGAATTGAACTTAATTAGAGCAATATTTGGCGAAACTACTGTATAAGCTACTATGTAGATCAATCACTTTACTAGTAAACGTCAGATATTTTGTTCTTTCTGAAATTTTGTCGGTCTAACCAATACCTCGGTGGCGGAGTGGTCAACGCAGCCGCCCGAAATGCGGAGGACGCGGGTTCGATTCCCGCCTGAGGTAAACATTTTTTTCAACGTTTCGTTATCTTTCAGTTTATTTGAGCGTTTTTTTAATGCAAATAATCAAATATTACGAATATTTTGTTCTTACTTTATAGTCCATATTAGTTCTGATATAATAATTTAATATGGATTTAAGAGAATGGCAACGACTAAAAAGGACCGATGGTCTCGTAATTAAATCCTAGCAAATTTAATTTAAAGAGCAATAGGCAGATTTCGCGTTCAACCCTAATATATTTAAATATGGAGGCAAGTTATCTGGATTAAAACTGTTATAAATACAAATTTACCTATAATTGTTCTATAACATACTTATGCAAAGAACTTTCAAAAGATGGCGAATGTTCGTAATAATTTACCAAATATTTTTTTAACAATAAATATGCTGTGTGCTGTTTTTCAAAAGATGGTGTGAAATTAATAATATTTTGGTAGACATTTATAATAAAAATAAATTTCCCGGCGAGTTTACACACTATAAATATATATTTTTTACAATACTTAAATGTTTTAAAATAATACAAATTAAAATAGTTTAATGAATAGGAAATTAAAGTATTTCTATACTTAACACAAAACCACCGCATCAAAAGGCCAAAATAACAAATAGATGTTTAGAAAAAGTACTTATAACTAGTAACTAAGTACAATAGTAGTGCACTATAAATCAAATTGATCTAGTAAGATACTTATGTTACATACTAATAAAAGTAAATTGTGTTTAAAAATGTGTAGTCTCAGAACATTATAGAAGCAATTGCGCTTCCGTAAGAGTCATAATTGGGGCTTAGTGACATTCTGCGAGTTGAATATAAGATTGTTATTAGATAATAATGCTCCTTTAGCCACCTATAACTGTGCCCAAATCCAGCTTTG
Organism: Scoparia ambigualis; assembly: GCA_963921215.1. Taxonomy (NCBI): domain Eukaryota; kingdom Metazoa; phylum Arthropoda; class Insecta; order Lepidoptera; family Crambidae; genus Scoparia; species Scoparia ambigualis. The sequence goes on along the minus strand of OY992501.1, from coordinate 26,002,981 downwards.
TAGTAAACTATCAGTGTCTTATTAGTACTAAAAAAATTGTCTTGAAGAACATTTTAAGTACAGATTTTGCTTGTTGGGCTATGTCCTATCACCCATTCATTTGCATGTGTCTGCATTTTAGACATGCCACAGACTAGTGAACTGAGACTTTCTTCATCCATGCCGCCAGCCATCATTGCGAAAGATGGCGACAACAAGATCTGCAGCTTACCAGGTTGCATTCATACAGGTAAGTGGAAAAAACATCATTTTTTATATAATACCAAGGTACAAATAAAGAACCTTTTTATAGCGGCGGCATTTCAATTAAATTTTTAAAATAATAGAACACTTAATGTGACAGGTAACTTTAATAGTAGACATTATGCTGTCGCGACACTTTTTGTAGATAGGTAATGATGTGTTCTGCAAAGTCGTAGTACACGTATATATATAGCTATTTCTATTTTGTTTTGTTTCTAGTAGGTACCTGTTTTGTTTTAGTTAGTTATGTCATGCCATGTAGGTAACAAAATTGTATCGGCAACCTCTTTAAACACTAACTGTCATGTCTCCACAGCGTCAAAACTGCTGGTCAACATGGACGAAAAGGTGGATCCGTGCGACGACTTCTACGACTTTGCATGCGGCTCCTTCGTGAAGAACATTCGGATCCCTGAAGACAAGACCTCCGTGAACACCTTCTCTATCATCACTGACCAGCTGCAGGAACAGATCCGAGCCTTGCTGGACGAGCCGATCACTCCCGATGAACCCAGGCCGTTCGTCCTCGCCAAGACCTTGTACCAGGCTTGCATGAACAGGAGTGAGTACCGCCATTTTGTTTATTATCTGGCATTTTGATGTACCGATTAGCATACTAGAAAATGGCAGTCGTTCCATGTCGATTCACGCTGACGTCTTAGCGTTGATAACATGATAGTAAATTAGTAGACAATTGTTAACAGACTAGGGCCCTTAAGGGGCTAAGCTAAGCCCTTTCGTACACAAGGCTACGCAAATCTCCGATACTCGATGATTTTAGACTCCAAGCGACTACCGCCATACAAATCCATTGAGGTTCGTACACTAGTCGCGTCGCCGACATTTGTCTCGCGACTCGCGTCGCGCCAGTCGCGCGGTACCTGCCAGCCGAGATCTTCGCTACTTAAGTCGCGGCGATTTCCAAGATGGCAGAGCAATCATTAAATATTAAATTTGTTTCTGAGGTGGAGAAATATCCTTACCTATATATACAACATTAGTATCGGAGATTTGCGTAGCCTTGTGTATGGACTGTGCTCTACTCGATACTCGCGACTTGATACTAATCCAGTATACAACATTAGTATCGGAGATTTGCGTAGCTTTGTGTACGAAGGGCCTTATTTGGTCTATTCGATCGCTACTACAGACTAAGTATATACTTAATATGCTACTGAGAAACCGGAATTAAAGAGCTAACTCTTACAAGTTCAAAAAATTATCAACAAAAATTAACTTACGTCATTCTTTCCATTCTACAAGCGTTTCTGCAACTTGTCTATGCTCTCCGATCGGAAATACTTACCTAGGTAAGGTCCAGAGTACCCTAAGCCGACGAGCATGTATGAGGAATGTTATGAGAGTAATGAACTTTAGTCCGTTAGTCGCCTTTTACGACACCCAAGGGAAGAGAGGGGGTTTGGTAGTATTCTTAGAGGTGTCAGGGTAGCTGCAAAGGGTCTCTGCATAGCCTTCCAGGAAACGGGCATGATGTGTAAATGTGAATAATTGTGGTACAATAAACTAGAGAAGACACCGAGAAGCAAGTTTGTGGGCAACTAAGGTGCAGCCGCAAGGTCCACTATCGCTTGAATCACGCGCAATCACTGAGGCTTCGCGGCGTCTTCTCTAGTTTATTGTACCTCAATGGATAAAATAAAGAGACTATACATACATACATTGATGTTACAATAAAAAGGGGTAGATACGTTACATGTGCCAAAAACTGGCAACAGAAAACTATGCTAATTAGCTTACCTTAGGCCACCAACAACATTATCTGTTTCGTTTACGTTATAGCTAGTTGTCATGCTATCTTGCTCACACTTTTGTACGAGCTTTGGTCCATTATTGACATCACATTAGTACTGACATAACCTATCTACCTTTTTTTATTATAACATCATTGCATTATATACATAATATAATCACGACTATTATCCCCGAAGGGTTACTCAGAGACCAGCCAATGAGGACCGCAAAAGCAGTTTCTGCCATAGTTCACTTTTCACCAACTAGACTGCACATATGCTCAGCGTTGTGGTGAGCTCATCGTCGCTCTATGCAATTGAAGAGAGGGGTGATAGCATTCTTTCACCGCTACGTGACACGGTTAAGAGATAAAATTTAAATTTTTTAGCACTTTTGAAACGTCCATTTAGGTTGCCTTTGAAGTGTGCGACACAATAGAGGAAGATACCTACGTTACCAGCGTATTGCGCGCGCCTCTTGCATACTATGACTAAGTCCTAGTAGCACCGAACACCGTGACCATTAAGGTACAATAAACTAGAGAAGACACCGTGAAGCGAGTTTGTGCGCAACTAAGGTGCAGTATAAATATACTGTGACTAAGCTGAACCTGCAAGGTCCACAATCGCTTGAATCACGCGCAATCACTGAGGCATTTGCTGGGCTGGGCATGGGCTGCAACTTAGTGCGCACAAACTTGCTTCGCGGTGTCTTCTCTAGTTTATTGTACCTCAATGACCGTGACAGTCGTCAATACAGCAGCAACTCGTTCTAGTAAGAAAGAGCGGTAAAAATGCCTTGTTGTTCATTTATACGGTGTACAATTAATAAGCAAAAACAAGCCACATGGAATAACTTTTAAGGTGTAAAGTACTTACAGTATTTTCATTGTAGAAAATATTTATTATGACATTGATTGTCTTAATAAGCGAGTGTCATTCGAGTTTATGAACCGGTTACCTTGATATAAATTTTTCGCTCAATGGTTCCAATACTGTTTGAGGTAGGTATATCATACTAGAACCATTATACCTATTTATAAATATTCGTAAGTATTTTAAATAATAACTAGGTATGTATATAAAAAAGTGTGTAAAGTACTTTTTATAACGAAAATTCTCTAACTTCAAGCAAGTAAATACAAATATCAAACGAAACGTGAGATTCCGTTGTGACACCCCTGGAGATGAGTCGTTCTCACACGAGGGAGCGATATATCGCACCGATTAATGTTACCGCTCTACCCAAAATTTAATTTTCGAGTTAGCTTACGGTTTACGGCACTAACTGATAGCAGTTAGATTCGAGGAAACCGAATGCCGACCCGTTTTTCGTAGACCGAAACCTGCGAAGCGTCCAAGTGTTCGACCGTTTGATGGGCCGAGATGGTTATTGTTATTCAATTTCCGTAACGCTAATTAACTTACGTGTACGAATATTTCGTTGATCACTTACGCAACTAGTGGCTCTAACAAAATTATCGGAAACAAGTAAGGAAAATGTTTTAAGAAGCCTATTTCTACTGTGATTTTTGCGTAAAATGCCAATTTTCGCTGTAATTTTGCAGTTGTATTTATCGTTTTTATCGAAATAGGATAATAAATTCATGCTTTAATATTACAAATGGTGTAAAAGACAATAAAAAACAATTTAAAATAAGGATTATTTACAACGCGCGGGCAGCGGCCGGTCGTTGACCCAACCGTCTGTTGACCCGTCCGCGTCAGCCGGGCGATAAGTACCTACTTTACTCTGCGATGAGACCCTATTTATTTTCCTATTACGAGATGTGCGTATTTTTCGTATGTTATTGCTTTAAAATAAATTAGATACTCAAAGGCTAACCAATTAAAATTCGCATAATGAATTAACTAATTAAAAATGAAAAAAGCACGGATTTCTTTTTTGGCATTTTTGTAATGTTTAAAACACTTGAGCTGACCAGCTCTTGAAGTTTTTTGCGGTTTCTAGCAGTCGCCTTATATTTGTTCAGTGAAAAGGATATGTAAAACATCAAACAGTGGAACTTATAAAATAAATGGCGACGCATTATAAGTTCACGAGCTCTTTCATTATGTTTATGAACATGTCTTATGTCCAGCTACTGATCGTACCATATTAGTTAGTGTATTTATTCGATCACCTATTTGACAACAATCAGATGATTCTAGTAGGTACAGTCACCAGCAGTAAGATGTGATGTGCAAAAATATCTGATCATTGGTGGAAGGCATATAACATTATATGTATAGGCATATACATGCCTTCCACCAATGATCAGATATGTTTACAGGCCGTCGATAGTCATATCTTAATGCTGGTGACTGTACCTACTTTGAGCTGGAGGTAATATTTCCCCTTTAGGAATTTCCCCCTTTTCTTAAACTGTCCATTAGAACTAGTTTACAGTGCCATCAAGTTGAAAACGAAAAACAGAGCTCGTTGTATCAGTACATAATCCGAAAAGTTTAAACAACTAAATATTTTGCCAAAAATATACAAATTTCGGCAACCGTATGTCCGCCTCTTCATTATTTTAAATTCAAATGAGCAACCTCTGAACTTGTGCGTCGAAACACATAAATAAATCATTAAATTAAATGTACATTATGAAATGAACAATACCTTCCCAATTGACGGTTAAATGTGAGTCGGGCTGCTTATTTAAGTGTCGTCGAATGTAGTAATAATATTATCAATTCAATGTAGTTAACATCACTTCGACTGTTGAACTGTGTTTAAACATTCGCTTCCCCGCGATGTATTTCAATTACAAGCTGAAGTATTTACTTATCGAAATCGTTAATAAAAAACTTAATCTTTAAATCACACAGCTGGACGCAGGCCTTCCCACACTAACAATATAGCACACCGTGAGAACGGATCAATGCGTGTTTGGTAGATTTAAGGCACTAAAAACTTCCATGCGCTTACCTCAGACTTGTTTTATATAAAAAGTATACAACATACAACGCCAAGAAAAAAATATAATAATGGTCTTGGTATACATAGTATTACAAGAATGTTATTGTTTCCAAAACTCAGTTTACTAAAGTAACTAAAGTTTTCTCAAACTAAATTCCAAAGTTACCTCTGAGAAATTGTTTCATACTTTATAATTTACAATAGTAGTTGTACCTCGGTGAAAATTAGAATATTTACTATATATAGGTTACTGTAAAGATTTTTGTTGTATTTTTAATTAAATACTTACTTCGAAAATACTTTTATTTGAGATGTCAATTAAGGTTCTATCAGACAGAGAGAGCGGTCACGCGTTCAAGCAAAGGTTCACGCGGTCAAGCCACATGAAGTCAAGCGTTGAAGAGTCTGGCCGCTGGCCTAGACAACAACAACTGGCAAACGCTGCGAACGCGGAACGCTTGAACGCGTGACCGCTCTGTCTTTTAGATAAAACCCTTATACGCGTTTGACCTGCGCCGGCCACACGCGCGCGGTTACAATTACACTAGAATAGTAGTTGCGTTTCATAGTCATCACGCAGTTCAAACGCGCAACTACTATGCAGTGTAGCGCGCGCGTGTGGCCGGCGCTGATCAAACGCGTGACTGTGAAATCAGCCTAAAGCACATTTTTTACTCATGTGCTTATAGTCTAACCTTCACCGGGCCGGTTAATGGATGAAAAGTATTTTATATCAAATTTAATATGTTAAAACATATATCGCGAGTGGGTTGGCTGAGAAATTTCAGTCCAGTATATGATTAATTAAATATTTAAGCATAATAATAATAATTCGGTTTTGACTTAAGAGGCCTATTACATCTCGACTGTGATTTTTGCGTAAAATGGCCAATTTTGGCGTCATGGATCTCAGAAACAAAAATACATTAACAATTATGACTTATTTAATAGTGAAGAATAGCTATTAGAATAGTGCGAAGCGGCTTCGCTTTTTGTAAATTTTGCTTAACTTTTTAATTAAACCCAAAATTGCAGAGGAAGATTTTCATAAAGTGCGCGAAGGCACTTTTTTGAGCTCATCGACTGAACTACTGTTCTAAACAAGTGAAATAAAAAAAATATAGTGTTAACTCTTATATAGTCGAATAGTGCGTAGCGGCCTCGGAATTTTTAGATATCATTGATTTTATATAGGAAAAAAAATCTTATTCTAAATAAAAAAACTTCGAAAATCGCTTTAAGTTAAATGTGAATATGTCCTATCTACAATAATATTATTGAGCAAAATGTATACCAGAGTAATTTGTTACTTCATGAGGAATAAAGACTTTATAATGAATTTATTATACTATTTCGATAAAAATGATAAATACAACTGCAAAATGCGATGCGCCGGCAGTCCGAATTCAACTTTTGCTCACAGAATGGAGATTTGTAATATTATGCACAAATTTATTATCCTATTTCGATTAAAACGATAAATACAACTGCAAAATTACTACAAAATGCGAAAATGGGCATTTTGCGCAAAAATCACATTCGAGATGTAATAGGCCTCTTAAAAGTTATTTGAGCAGGATGTAAATACATCAGGCAGCAGATAAAACGAAATCAATCATTTGTTGTTAATATAATAAAAAAAATATTTTTAAATAGTGTCGTGTGTTAAATTAAAATAATTGTGAACTAACTTTTTGCCTGTCGTCAACAATTGATAGTAATTGGTTATAGGTTTAAAGCGGAATATATTTTAGGTTGAAAACGAAATTTAATATTCGTGGATAATAAAGTGGGTTGAAAACAAAAACACTCATTTTTAAATATCTCCAAGTCATGATAAATAAGTGTCACCTAAAATTCACTTATAATTTCGGAGTTGTCGGTGACAATGGGAATTTTTAGATAATATTTTTTTAGATTCTCCTCTCTAATGTGTAAGGTGAAAAACTCTGGCTAATCACAATGATGCTGAAATAAATAGCGTCCTGTATGCACTAAAGCAGCCTAAAATAAACATGCTTAGACTTGTAAAAATGACAAAGCAAAATATATAGATACTTTTACGAAAAAAAACTTTACTTACTAATAGTCTAAGATCCGAGTATAGAACGACCTTCACCGGGAAGGTTAATGGATGAAAAGTATTTTATATCAAATTTAATATGTTTAATAATATATCGCGAGTGGGTTGGCTGAAAAATTTCAGTCCAGTACCATTAATAACTAATTTAATATTAATAAAAAAAAAATTTTTTACATTGCACTGGTTTGGTGTATGTGTGTTTGTAATGAGCTTATCTTTATATAAACATAAATTTTATTTATTTAACCTGACGGTTGCAAATTGCTAATATTGACTTACCTGTTGACACCTGTCTACCCAATGTTATGACAGGAAAAAAATAGTCAACCTAACGTTTGCATATTATAGAGGCCTTATACTTTCGATTGGTACCTATGTAATTTATCTAATAACGAAACAAGTGCAATATATTTTTTAACACATTAAATTTGATATAAAATACTTTTCATCCATTAACCGCTCGGTGAATGTCGTTGTATACTCGAATCCTCTACTATAAAGAAATTCAAACAACAGAAACACAGATATTCATTTTAAAGTTCGTCGACCTGTCTCTGTCAAGTTCACCTGTGTGGATCAAATCGAGTCTAAGTAACCGGTTTACCAAGCAAGTCAAACACTTATGTATTTAAAGCTTACTAAACAAATTATTAAAAATTAATAACCATGTCGCGAAGCGGTAAAAGAATACTACCACCCCCTCTCTTCCCTTGGGTGTCTTAAAACAAAGGCGACTAACAAACAAAGGACTGCACATACACGCCGCTCTATGCTGTTGGACAGCACGGCGTACGGCCCACTACCTGTCACGCTGAGCACATGTGCAGTCGCTATTTGGTGAAAGGGGACTATGGTAGCGGACTACTTTGCTGTCCTCAATTCCTCATTGCCTAGTCGCTGCACTAACCCTTCGGGGGATAATAGTCGTGATTATATGTAGGTATGTTTGTATTATATTCTTTTCAGAGGTTTAAGCGAGCGCTACACTATGCATGTATTATTAAAGGATTGACTGAGTACTAACAGAAAGCGTAATATTAACTTCCTTTTAACGCCTTAAGGCCTATTCAAACCTGAGCGGTATTCGCTGCCGCTGTGGGTAAGGTTTCGCTTAGGTATTGCTCAGGTATTTAGTATAAGTTCCGCGGCTAGATCGACCTGGGGCCCAAGTCTGCTAATTTACGAATGGCATAATTTAATCGCAATTGTATCGCTATTGTATCGCATTGTAATTGTTTGACACATTTGGTATTCTTAAATGAGTAAGAGAATACCAAATGTGTCAAACAATTACAATACGATCCAATTGCGATTCAATTATGCCATTCGTAAATTAGCAGACTTGGGCCCCTGAGCGGTATACGCTGCCGCTGTGGGTAGAGGCCTTTAATTGTATTGATTAACGCCTCGGGTATCCGGAGGTCCGGGTTCAATTTCCAAGTTGGGAAAAGTGTGGTTTCCTATTTTTCGATGCATAGCCCGGGTTTGTTATCACTCTTATCACCAATCCGCATTTGGCAGGCGTGATAATAAGCCTATAATGGTGATTAAGCCAATAAGTACCTACACATCAATTTGTTAAGCTATGACTTAATTTCGGTAGCGGCAACGCTGAAAATCGCGTTTTTGCATGATGTTGGTGTCCCGTGTAGCAAACAGAGTATGTTTTGTCTCAATGTTTCCTTTCTACAAATAAGGCTGAAGATGTTTTGTTATCGCTATCTTACCTAGTAGTTAAGTAAATAAATGTCGCAGTCATATGATAAAAACAGAGATTTGGTCAATTTCCTAAGCCCGGGTTACACGAGGCTAGTTTTTCAAGCTAGGATAGCAAGCTAGTGTCAGTAAGCTAGCAACCTAGTACTTCTGGCTTCGTGTAGACAGAAACTAGCCTTATTTCTAAGCTAGTAAGCTAGTAAGCTAGTTTACAAGCCAGGACAGTTGTAAATAGAATGGAGTTCTATTTTTCAGGCTAGTAGCGCCCCCTACCACTGTTTTTGCTATCCTGGCTTGTGTACTATCTTCATGTGTCCGGCGAAGCTAGTTTTCAGTTGGCTAGTAAGCAGGAACCACGCGTTTCGTTTATTTTTATAACTGCGACGTGTTTTAGGGTATTATGATGCCCAAACTAAGTACGGAGATTAATTTAAAGTTTGTACAACAGTACCGTGACCATGAATGTCTGTGGACCGCCACCCTTTCAAGTTATAAAAACAAGTCTAAACGTAATTCGGCACAGTGGGTATTAATATCACTACCAAAGACATAAAATATAAAATTAAAAATTTAAGAGCAACGTATTACTATTACTCAAGAACTAACAAAAATTTTCTAAGGTACTCTTTCAGTCGAATAGTAGGTATTATGTATGATTTCGCATGCAGTTCATTTTGGACGTGTGGTCACCTCATCCACTGCAATAATACTAACTTAAAATAATCTAGCCACATGTAAACAGAACTAGCATGTTCCAAGCCAGGTCAGCAAGCCAGGACAGTTTAGTAGAGAACTAGCTTGCTATCCTAGCTTGAACAACTAGCCTCGTGTAACCCGGGCATAAGTGATTTGATCAAATCACGAGGATGTTAAAATAACAACACGATTTTATCATTTCCCTAAACAAATCTAGGGATTTGAACATAAATTGCCCTACTCCTGTTAGGTCACGTGACGTTACGCTACGCTGCGCTTCGCGATTGTCTTAATTTTTTTTTTTTATTAGGCAACAGAATTACTAGCTGCCCTACTCCTTTAGGTGTGTTTGGTCATTTCACGGAACCAGTTCTGGTATTTGATCAAATCCCTAGATTTGTTTAGGGAAATGATAAAATCGTGTTGTTATTTTAACGTCCTCGTGATTTGATCAAATCACTTAGGGAATTGACCAAATCTCTGTTTTTATCATATCCCTGCGACATCAATATAACCTTGCGCCATCTAAGATAACTGTCTACGACCACCTACATGTTCATCGTCACGTTATAATATGACACTTATTACACTTACACTTATTTCCTTGATAAAGTAATTAGATACTGAGCCTGGACGTATATAATTACAACGATTATAGTGTTGTTACCTACTTGAACTAGTTCACTGATAAATAATGGTAGTGAAAGTGATATTAGCTGTGCCGCTTCCGCGATTTGCACAACTATGACGTAATTGACGGATGAACGGAAATTGAATGGATACATTGTGAATTTTGTAAAGGATTAATTAATGACTATAATTAACTTATGTTAGCATTTTAGAAGATCCGTAAGCCGTGTCGCGTAGCGGTGAAAGAATACTACCATCCCCTCTCTTCCCTTGGGTGTCGTAAAAGGCGACTAACGGACTAAAGACTGCACATACATCCTAAAGCATAGACCGGCGATGGGCTCACCACCTATCACGCTAAGCACATGTGCAGTCGCTATTTGATGACAAGTGGACTATGGCAGAGGACTGCTTTTGCGGTCCTCATTGCCTAGTCTCTGACTAAGCCTTATGGATAATGGTCGTCAATCTTTATATGACAGTTGTAATATGGTGTGCCGTGGATTATCTGTGGCCGTGGACCATGGCAGAGAACTGCTTCTGCGGTCCACATTGCTTAGTCTCTGACTAACCCATGTAAATTATTTTGACACATCGATGTAATGATGCTTTTTATACGATTAATGATTTTTTTAATAAATCTTGACATATAATAATTAATAATGTTTATATAATAATAATATGTAATTTAAATTAAATACTGTAATTGAATTTTCATACTTTGACGTTAATTTGATTTTTAATTTTAATGTATAATTAAAGATATTTGCATGCTGTTTGTAATGGCTGAATAGGCAGATTTTATATATTTTGCTACGAACATCTACTGTAATACCCTATTTTAACGCAAATAAATGATATTTCTACTTCTATTTCTAATTGCCACAGCCACGATCGAAGCTCGCGGGGTCAAACCGCTGTTGGACATGCTGCGGCGCCTAGGCGGCTGGCCGGTCCTCGACGGCAACTCCTGGAACGAGGCCAGCTACGCCTGGGAGCAGTCCGTGTACAAGTTCCGCAGGGCGGGCTACTCGGTGGACTACTTCCTCGATTTCTCTATCAGCGTCGACGTTAAGAACTCCACCAAACGGATCATCGATGTAAGAATTTTAGCTACAGTCATCTGCGGATGTATACATTGCGTAACTTTATTATGTAACCCATGGTAAGACGCTGGTTAAAAGCTAAGTAGGTAAGGTTATATGTTTTAAGGTATATTAAACTAAAATATGTGCTGTTTAAAGTCAACGTAAGGATGTGCTAAAGCGAATAATCTACTGCACTGCGAACGACATCAATGTAATATTTTATACTTACGCGTAGCATTATATAAGTACCTACCGAACACTGCCTTAAATATGACTTAAGACCGATTTTTCAATTGTTAAAAAATACTGATTTGTTTCTTTGATAAGTTTTATACGAGCATTGAAAAATCGACCCTTAATAATTATGCTGTAAGTACAAGAGCAAATAATTATTATGTTCTATGAAAATGAACAAAATGTGAAATCATTTAGATTTCTACATTATTTTTATTGCGTTAAATTACTTTTAAAATTATTTCGCCCATTGAAATATACATACTTACTGACTTATTATGATTTTGGAGCTCGCAATTATTCTTGTTTTTTTATGTATTACTTAAATACTAATTTTACCAACAGCTTGACCAGGCTTCACTGGGTCTCAGCCGCGAATACCTGAACCGAGGCTTCAATGACAAGTTGGTGCAAGCCTACTACGAGTACATGGTGGATATCGCGACTCTGCTCGGTGCCGACAGAGCGCGCGCCGAAATCGAACTGAAGGACTCCTTGCAGTTCGAGATGAAACTGGCCAACGTAAGTATTAGTCGTAAGTCCGTTGTAGACATACGGCATTGAGGTATTTAAGACTAGAGATGACATCGTGAAGCAATTGTTGCGCACTGATTTGCAACCGCAAAGTCCACAATCGCCTGGATCACGCGCAATCACTGAAGCGTGGCCCATGGGCTGCAACTCAGCGCTCGTGGCTAGGGTTGCCACCCGTACTCTAAAATAGAGTATTGTACTCTTTTTCATGTAGGCGTACTCTATAATCTACGACACCAATAGAGTACGCTAAAATACTCTATTTACGAAAAAGTGATCGTTACTGGTTATGAGTACTTCAGAGTTCACTAAGAGAGTCTGCTCTCTTATGAATGTAAAGTGGAGAGACGAAAGGAATAGAGCTACCCTAAATTAAATAAAAAACGAGTAGATAATATAATTTTAATCTAAATTATGATTGCAAAGAGGCTGTAAATATCTTCAAGAAAGACAAATATTTGTTCAATGTCGCAAAGAGCAACAAAATAAGACGTTTTTAAGGACAAATAAATAAATACTCTTTTTTATGCTATATACTCTAATTTTGTTCTAACAAAATGAAAAAATACTCTATTCGTCCTAAAAAAGGTGACAACCCTACTCGTGGCCGTAAAACCATAGTAACGAAATACTCGATTGCCGGATGCACCACATTCATTCACTGATATGCTTTAAAATTAGATTTCCAAATTACCATATTTTCAATACATTATGTTTCCGTTAATACCACATTTTCAAGATCATACATTTTGAAGAAAACAGATTTTCATAATACAATATTCTTGAAACAACTTTTCATATTACCGCATTATGATTACTTAAACAGCAGAATAAAATAAAACCAGATTTTCAGTATCCTACGCTTCCATAATACCAACTACCCAAAATTTCAGATGTACGGTCAGTACCCCAAGCACGAACCACTATGGTTCTAGTTAAGGTAATCGTAATCGTATCATTTTGTATGAAAACCAAAGCAGCGCCGCCTATGGTCGTTTAGAGAACTAAAATTCAATATCACGATCGTAATAGTGATGGTAATTAACGAGAGCTAATGTATGAAAATCCCTGAAAATAGGAAGCACGAACTCGCTTTAGACGGATCGTATCGTTTCTTAAGACTTCTAGCCATCGTAATGTCATTCGCCGAATATTTCTGAGTGACAGAGCTGTCGCTACGTTTGTTGTGGATTTTAATTATTTTATTTTATTTAAAGTAGGTGATTTCAGACACTGAAAATTATGGCTATGTTATTTAGAAATCGTCCGTTACTTACTTCCAGGGTTTAATAAATAGTATTAGAAAAAACGAAATCAAAAGTTAGGTTTATTGTGTAAATTTATTGAATTACGGATATTTTTACATACTACACATTACTACATACATACATGCATATAATCACGACTATTATCCCCTAAGGCTCAATCAGAGACTAGGCCATAAAGACCGCAAAAGCAGTCCTCTGCCATAGTTCACTTTTCACCAAATAGCGACTGCACATAAATCTTATTACTTAATACATTTGTGTATTAAAAATTTATATTTACAATTCAGTTTTTTTTCCTGATCATACTTTTAGCCTTATAAAATCTGGTATTTTTGGAATCTTATATGTTGAACTTTCTGTGTGTCGGGATGACGGTACACTGGCACTCTGGTATTTAAGCTATCCGCTAAATTGATTAACTGGTGTATCAAGTATTTTGATTTTTGCGAGTCTGGTATATTCGGAATCTGATATTATTGGAATGTTGTATTAACGGAATCATTTGCATTGAGAATATGGTTTTCTGAAAATCTGGCAATAAACGATAACCGTGAATAGAAAATGAGGTATTATGGGAATGCGATATTAAATGAATGTCGTGCATCCGGCAATCGGTCATTTCGCTACTATGGTGTTACGGCCATGAGCGAATTTTATTTTATTTAAGTAAAAAATTAATAAACTAAAATTGATCAAACCTATCCACAAAAATACCGTTGATCATTGTCAATCGGCCGCGCAATTGAATTCTGACACATTACGATACCACGGGTTACCTACCTTTACGTTACACGTGACCTTTCGTTCGCCCGGTATCCACGAGTTCGGAATTAAATAAATAATGAATGATAAATAAATTTTAAAAAATGATGTCTAATAACGTTACTGAATGATATAAAAAATTATGAGCACATCAAATAAAAATTCCTGTATGATACCTCAACGACATACGGCAACATAATTTATGGAGTTAGTTATGGTGTAACAGCGGCTCACTATACTACCAACCTATCATGGCGACTGCGGACTAAAGACTACACACACATACAACAGCATAGAGCTGCGATCGGCTCACCACCTATCATGCTTAGCACAATGAGGTCAGCAAAGCAGTCCTCTACCATAGTCCACTTTTCACCAAATAGCGACCTACTAACCCCTATAGATAGGGTATCGCAGCCTGAACTACGGTACCGGCTGTGTTTCTCAAGGGTAGGTATGGGGTTCCGGTTCATGCCCCCCGCTGGTTGTGACTTGACCGGCGCCTCCGGCGGGATCCGGACGTGGGTTGGACTCATAGTAGCTTGTGGTTAGCTGTAGAGCTTGGGAATGTTCGTTTGTCCTGGTATTGTGTGCCAGGGCTTTCAAACTCGTGCATAGCGAGCGGGGCTTAGTGCGGTCTCTGTGGGGCCTGAAGCGAAAAGTCCTGCGGGGAACGTGAGTTTCCCTTTAAGTTGGCAGCTTTTTCCGCTCTCATTGGACATTGGTGTCGACATCTCTGGTACTAGTCTGGAGAACTAGTAGAGGCGGCCTCCTAGATGCCGTAGCCTCCAGTCCAGCCAGCCGCGTAGAACGTGGGAACTGGCTAGGCTCCCGGATGGGTTCCGAGAAGTGAGTTGCTTACTACTCCGCGACTAAGGTGGACACTTGGTAGTTGACTTTAGAGTTGACGACCCAAGCAGTGGCAACTGCGAGTTGTGCCCTTCGTGCAACGAGAAGTGAGCGAGCTCGACAGCTCCGGTTACCTATCTGGAAAATAGGCAGTGAACTACACGTGTTCACGGGGAAACTCTCCCGAGACACAGTCTTATAAGTACCGAATGAAGAGCGCGCTTCGGCGAGCACTGATTTGGCGTCAAGACCTAACGCAGATGGTCTCCTGCGAGAGTTGGTTTACTGGCGCAGGGACGTCTGGCACTTCTTGCACAACCTAACAGTTGGTCTCGAGGTGCCAGTGCAAATAAAACTTATGTGATGTACGGAGAGGTGATGCACATGTGCTCAGCGTGACAGGTGGTGGTCCATCGCCGCTGTATGCTGTTGGATGTAAGTATGTGCAGTCTTTAGTCCGTTAGTCGCCTTTTACGGCACCCAAGCGAAGAAAGGGGTGTAGTATTCTTTTACCGCTACTCGACACGGATAATTGCTTACAAAATAATAATGGGCAATTGTGTGATTTATTATACCTTTCTTTGCTCTAAAACAATAACCGTAACTTAACTGCGGCAATAAATGGTTAGCTCTATAATAGCGGGCCTGTTTCGAAAACGTGTGAAATAATTGGCGACTTCGCGAACCCCGACTGGCCCCTCGCCATATGAACAATAACAGCTTTATGGGGCCACAAAGTAGTGATTTTTTACGAGCAATGTTGACTTTTATGTAAACTGAATCACTGCGAGGGCTATGAATACGGTTTTTATATAGGGTGGTATGTTGTTTTAAAGATCTGGTCAAGGTCTGTTGTGGCGACCTGGTTCGGGCCGCCTTAACGCCAATCAACTGGATCGCGTGCGCCGATCAAATTGTGATCAATCAACATTGCGGCGGGCGCGACAATAATCGTTTAACGTGCGGCGAGTGGCGGGCCGATGACAAGGCGTTCGTGCTTGTGGTCAGGAAGCCGTATACAGACGTGACATTTTGTTAGATATAAAATGTGTGGACATACATAATACATATTATAATCACGACTATTAACCCCCGAAGGGTTAGTCAGAGACTAGGCAATAAGGACAGCAAAAGCAGTCCTCTAATAGTCTACTATAGTAGTATATACATGTTTAGAAATTATCCCAAACTCAATATCAGTAAAGAGGTGGGATTTATCAAGATCTCATCTTAAGACAATTTCGAGAATTTGAAAATTTATAATCCACTAGTGGCCGCTCGCGGTTTTACCCGCGTGGTTCCCGTTCACGTGGGAATATCGGGATAAAAAGTATCCTATGTGCTAATTCAGGTTATAAACTATCTGTATGCCGAATTTCATCTAAATCCATTTAGTAGTTTTTACGTGAAAGAGTAACAAACATCCATCCATACTTACAAACTTTCGCGTTTATAATATTAGTAGGACAAATCTACCATTATTTATTTACAAAGTTTCGACTAAATATAATTTTTCAATATACCTACCTGTCATACTGCAAACAGTAAGCATTACTTTACTGCCGAGACGTCCCACTTGGAAGAAAAAAAGTTACCTTTTATTAATTTAATGAGTACTTTCAAGTAGTAATTGACCGGTAAAACAAAAATAACAATTTAAAAAAACCAGCCAAGTGCGAGTCGGACTCGCGCACGAAGGGTTCCGTACCATTATCTGTACAACATTAGACACATATGCATCAAGTATAACACTGTTGTAAGTAGGTACTACGAATAGCAGTCCCAGTGCTGTCGATATATTTTAATTTGAATTAGGTAGTTATTTAAGTATTTTTTAAGTGAATATAAATCTAAATATTCTGTAAATATTTCAAATTTCTACTTGTTGTGTTATAAAGATCGAGAAAAAAACGGCAATAAAATCACGTTTGTTGTATGGGAGCACCCTTTAAATGTTAATTTTATTCTGTTTTTAGCATTGTGAAATGTGAAAACATGTGAAAATTTCAACTGTCTTGCTATCACGGTTCATGAGATACAGCCTGCTGACAGACAGATGAACGGGCGATCAGTGGAGTGTTAGTAATAGGGTCCCGTTTTTACACTTTGGCTATGGAACCCTAAAACACTCTCCTCCAAAATTTTAAAGTAGCCTTCAGCTCATATTTTTTATACAGACGACATAGATTCTCAATTATTTTCAAGATAAAGTCACAAAGTCAAAAGTCAAAAGTCAAAATATATATTTATTCAATAAACTCAATTAATAAGTACTTTGAATCGTCCAATCGTTACAAACAGAACCTATTTCGCCAGCAATTTGATTTGCGATCGACAGGTAGAGCATTATCCGATCAATTCATTTCCAATATCTGTCATTGTTTCCAAGCATTTCCAACCTTTCCCTTCCCCGAGTATGCTAAGAATGTAACACTGTGGTTGTTCAATTTGGCTAATAATATTTTATCGACTCGTGTCTGCTCATTCGTGAATCGTGAGCGAACATGTAATAAAATTTACAATAAAACGAAGAGCTCTGTTCTGACGGGAAGTAACATTTTGCTGACTATTTTTACAACATTTTATTTAGATTAATTGTTTGCCTATGGTTTCGTTGTTTTTATTCACTATACGGACAATCACTTGGCCTTGATCTCACCTAATGATCATCGTCACTTACCTACAGTAACGTTATGGCCAGCGCACTTCACCCGCAATCCCCAACTACTGAGGAACTGGCGGAAAAACTGGTGGAACGTAACAGTGCTATTAATATTGTTGTAATGGCGACAAACTTTAGATAAGATGATGGTAGCTAAGCTAGCCAGGCGGACTTAACAAGCCCTACTACCAACCAAACTAAGTACCTACACAAAGATGACCCGCAAGAACTCTGGGTCTAAAACCAGTGGCTTAACCACTGGACCAAAGAGCAAAGAGACGTTTTAGACATAAACATGCAGGATGGCCACAACATTGACGTCCAAATGAAAAAATTAAAACCCTCGCGTCGTGGGGTATCCGAAACACCCCAATGTACTTATGTTCTGCGACTTTTTAAATAACAAGCTAATTAACGTTAGGAATGATAAAGTGGCCAAAACTTTTTTTATATACTTGGCTAATTTTAAGAATTTTCCACTTTACCGTATTTGAAGCCCAATTTTAATCAAAACAGCCCCTTTTTCACTTTAGACCAACATTTTTATAACTTTCATTACAGTTACGAAGCTGATTATTTTATCCTTATAAGTACTACCATGAAGATAATATAGTTGCAATAAAAAGTCTCAACAGTCTTCTACTTTTTTTAGATGTATAGATAGATAGACAATACTTTTATTGTAACACACAAACATTTACATTAGACATAAAGGAGCAAAAATACAAAGTCTCACGAATATTCGGCGTGAAATAATGGCACTTGGTGCTGTTGTGTTTCGTCCGACCAGTGAGGGTACCGGAGGCCCCTCCCCCCCCCCCCCTCCCCCCCCTCCTCCTCCCAATTCCTATTCCTTCCTTAAACCTATTCCTCCCTTAAAGGCCGGCAACGCGTCTGCGATTCCCCTGGTTTTGCGGGTGTCCATGGGCGGCGGTGATTACTCTCCATCAGGTGACCCGCCTGCTCGTTTGTCTCCCTCTTTTATAAAAAAAAAAAAAAAGTTACAATGTGGCGGTCTTATCGCTTAAAAGCGATTTCTGCCAGACAGCCAGTCCTGTTTAGTTTTTTTTTTAAAGTTGGACATGTCGAAATGTCTCATAAATTAAGAAAGAAAATCGTAACTCGAAATCTATAAAAGTCGCGGAATACAAATGGGGGTCATTCGGATACCCCACGCACGAGGGACCTAATTTTTTCATTTGGACGTCAATGTTCTGGCCATACTGTATAATACAATTAATAATGAAACAAAAAACTCTGTTTCGACGGAAAGCAAAATTTTGCTGACTTCTGCTTAATTAGATCAATATTGTTTGCTTAAAATGGACTCGTTGATTGGTATAATGTTTGTTGATTCGCTAATTAGCTTGTGATTTGTTTAGATCTCTCTGCCTCTGGAAAAACGTCGGAATGCCACTAGCCTGTACAACCCAATGACGATCGCTGAGCTGCAGCAGAAATTCCCAAGGTAAGGACAGTGGAAGAGGGTGACAATTGAATGAAGGTGTAAAATAATCCAGAAGCTCGCCAGTTTAATATTCTTAAAGTCGCCATGAGCCAATCGATCATCTAAAATATTTGGTTCACATCAATGATATTCACATGGAGAACACTTTATAATATAAAATCAGCAATCGGTTGAAGATATATTTGCTTCAAAATTGAGTTGCAAGATTTCACCGGCACAAATATACCTACATTGCAAGTTAAATAAAGGTTGTAAAATAAAGACGTGCTTTTTCTTGTATTAATTATTCTATTACATCTTAGATTAAAACAAAATTACATAGATTAAAATTCTATTATATTTTCCAATCAAATCTATTTTAGTGACATTACATTTTTCCTCTATTCCAAATACAAAGAACACCTGTTTTTAAATTATTATAAAATCAATTAAAATAAAAGTTACAAGGAAGTTTCCTCCTAACATAATGGTAATCAAAGATTTTCTGTTGGGGTGTGTGTGCGATTGTTAAGTTTGGCCGATTGTTTTGGCTTTACTTCGTTAAATTTTCTACTATCTTTCCGGGGCTGCATCTAATGGAGATTTTACTTATTACTTTATTTTTACTTAGATACTTACGGCTTTAGAGTTTCGGGTTCATTTTGATGTAAGGTAGCCAGTTTTTCAGCAGAATTAAGGATTTTAAAGTGCACCCTCCGATCATTTGATCACATAGTCACTTACCATCAGGTGAGATAAAGGCCAAGCTCTACCGGTTCATTATCGTCATCATCAGGCCAATTGGTCCATAACCCACCTCGCTGGCCCAATGCAGGTTGGTGGGTTTTAACGACTGCCATCTTACGACGGCAACCGAGACCATCGGCTTCCAGTTATGAAATAAAATACCCAAAGGGTCAACCGACGTCTCTGGACATACATGCCATGATTATAATTTATAATCCATAATTTTCTATATTTTAATTTGTCCAACTAGTTAATTCATCACAAATCAAAATAAATGTTTTCGCCCCAGGGTCCCCTGGTTGGAGTACATCAACACCCTACTGTCCCCGCACGTGAAAGTGAATCTGGATGAAGTCACCATCGTGAGCGTGCCGAAGTACATTACCGACCTTGAGGTAAGTTGGCTACGACTTTAGCTTCACCCTGGGGTAGGTAGCTCCATGTCAAATCCTCCAGCCACATAGCTACTACGCTTAGGTTATGGAATGAGCCTCCAGCCGAAGTTTACTCAGAACAGCATGAAGTTACTGTTATTAAAAAAGGGCCTGACACTGTCAGCAATTCTAAATTGATAGTTAATTGTACCCGGAACATCAGAGAGCGACGCCAGAACCAGCGTGCTAACCACTCGACCACTGAGATCGTCCAAGCTTATTAGAACTGGTCTTCTCTATCTCATGATGTATCACAATGTAACTCTTTCAGAACCTCCTCGAAAACACGCCGCGTCGCGTTCAAGCCAACTATGTAATGTGGCGCGTAGCGGGGGCCTCTGTCTCCTACCTCACTGACGAGCTGAGACGCAGGCAGCTGGCTTACGTTACCGCCCTCTCAGGAAAGACCGAGCGTGAGAGCCGCTGGAAGGAGTGTGCTGACACCACTAGCGTCAGGTAATTAACGAATGATTGGATGGTGGATAAAGACCAAATTAGTTTTAAACAACGACTTCAATATCAACCCTGTGGTACACCATTATAAGTAGTAGTTAATTTAAATGACCTTGATCAGAAACGCCACAGACCCCCAAGCTAAAGAAATAAAATAAAATAAATAAATAAGAAAAAAGTTCCATTCAGCATTTCTTGCAGTGTCAGGTCACTACAACGCTGATCTTCCGTGGGGGTCTTGAATAATTGCACCTTAAAATAAACTAAGAGACATGTATTTGAATGTTTAATGATTGCACCTGAACAAAAAAATACAGAAAGATCCCTTTGTTTAGTCTCCCCTTGTAAAAGAAAATCTTAGGGACGTCATGGATCAACAAATAAGTTACGAACGATGTCGGAGAATATTGGCCAAAGCATTTTATCGTACAACAAGTCAATCAGTCACGACGTTTCGAACCCTTTACAGGGTCCGTGGTCACAGGGAAACCCGGATGTCTGCAGAATTATTACTTTTAATATTAATTAATTATTTATTACTATTAATTACAGTATTATTTTTTGCTCATCACGGAAATCACCATTTTTGTTGTAGTATGTCCATCGCCGTTGGAGCTCTGTACATCAGGAAATACTTCAATGAGAACTCAAAATTGAACGCCTTGGAGATGGTGAATGATATCAGGTACGTTTTGTTGTCTTCGTTACTTCAACTTGATAGTATTCGCAACGCAATGCGGATCACTGGATGAAAAACATCTCGACATCCTCAGTGCTTCAAAGGCACGTGAAGTTGGTCCCGGTCGTTGTCGTTAGACGGAGAGTTGTAAAACCCACCAACGCACCTTGAGCCAGAGTGGTGGGTTAGGACCCAATTCTGCATGTGCTGTCGTCTATGAGGGAAGACCTGTGCCCAGCAGTGGGACGTTTATAGGCTCATGATTAAGAGCGAGGTACCCCACTGCAAGGGTTTGTCTAACTCTGGGGTTGTCTAACTTATAACTTGTATATTTATTGGGAAATAAAACTGGTTTTTTTCCTACTTTTTTATGATGGGTAATTGTTATCAGGCAACAGTTCCGCAAGACCCTGACCGAGGTGGACTGGATGGACGACCAGACGCGGCAGGCGGCCCTGGAAAAGGCCGACGCGATGTCCTCGCACATCGCCTACCCCAGTGAGATGCTCGACAACAACAAGCTGACCGAGTTCTACGAAGGGGTATGTTAGACGCCAGCACATCAAACTATCTAAAAATGACAAATTTCTATGTCATGTCGGATGTTGATACTTATACCCAAACGATAAGGTTCAAGATGTATTGAAGGGACTTGTTGGCGGGAAAGTGAAGCATCGTCTCTGCAGTTTTGTTTTATCTATATTACTAAACATTATTAAAAATCAATTGCCGAAATGTTTGTACGCTCAGAACTTCAGAGCGGCTGCTCCTATTTGGCTAATTGTTTTTTTGTGTGTGTGTAAAATTGTCAGGACTAGGTTTAGTGAAATATTTTTTTTGCATATTCGTTACGGGATACAGGGTGATTACGGAAGACATAGAGGCAGCGTCAATTGAATCTTAAGTGTAACTTTAATCAATGTTTATTAATACCATGGCAAGTGTTTATGATTTTATAGGAATTACTATTTTGAAACACGGTCGTAATGTGCATTTATATGAAATTTTAGAGTTTTTTTTCTATCAAGCCAAATGTTTTCAATCGTGTTTTGGCTTCGTTCATCCCCTCACACACGCTCTGTAAGTAATACACATTGAAAATTTCAGTGTGAAATATCTAATATATTTTGAATAACAGCTAAACATAAAACAGCCAATTTTTCCGTTTTCGCCGCCTAAGACCCGGCCCCTTAAGGGATAAAATATTTACAAGAAAAGTGTTTAATTTCAATGTGTAGTGTTCGCGTAAACCTTAGAAAATAATATGATGATAAGTTTAAAGGAAAGGATTTGAAAGAGAGAGAAAGAAACAGAGATATAGAGATAGAGACAGATAAACATTTATTGACACACACAAAATAATATAATAATAATCACAATGATAAGTGATTTCTAACTACAACTGTCGTTCTAGCTGGAGATGTCCGCTGACCAACTGATGGAGTCAGTGCTGAACTTGACGTTGTTCGGCACCGAGTACCTGTTCGGCAAGCTGCGCGAGCCGGTCAACAAGACCGACTGGGTCACCCACGGCCGGCCCGCCATCGTCAACGCCTTCTACTCGTCCATTGAGAACAGCATCCGTGAGTACTGGCGACTCTTACATACATATAATTACGACTATTATCCCCGAAGGATTAGTCAGAGACTAGGCAATGAGGACAGCATAGGCAGTCCTCTACCATAGCCCACTTTTCACCAAAAGCGTGACTGGTGGTAAGCACATCGCCGCTCTATGCTGTTGGATGTTGTGCAGTCTTCAGTCCGTTAGTCGCCTTTTACGACACCCAAGGGAAGAGAGGGGGTGGTAGTATTCCTTCACCGCTACGCGACATGGTTAGTAAAACAGCCTATTTATAGTATACTGTTTTACAAGTAGGCAGAGGCCCGCTATCATTGAAATCAAGTCATCGTAATAATAATTGTATCAAAGTTGATGGGTGTTGGCTTTTAATCACCACGCTCTCCTAATGTTGGTTGGTGTCTCCTTAATTTGTTTCACTAGAAAAAAATTCACCGAAATGAACCAATCAGTCAAACTCTTGACTGACGTTACGTCCTCCTCAACCGTTAGGAGGAATTTCAACTCTTCCTGCCATCTACCTTCTGGTCTACTGAGCAGGTTCCTGTTGTCAAAACGCGTCAGTAAATTATTTATAGATATTATTAAATAGTATTAATAATGTTTAAAATGTTTGATTTCGAATTTCTTAACAGAGTCCAGGACAGCATTTTATAGCGTCAAGTAGTAAAAAAAGGAAAAACTGATGGTAAATTTGTATCTGTCTTTATAAACAACCATGAGACAGCGATTGATTGATTTGTTTGAACTCACTTCTGTGTAATTAATTTTTATTTATGAGCTCTTTTAATAGGGTTTCTTAAGGTTTCTTATACCATGTTGAAATTGATTTTGTATTGGTAAGTATCTAAAATCAAATTAAGAGATTCACAACAATTTGGAGTGTTGTTTTAAGCGAGATTTAATTTTAGACAGATAGGAGTTTGGTTCTCGCGACTTGCATGTTGCATCCTGCAATCAGCAGGAGAACGGTTCCAGATTTATAATGATGGGGACGATGTTACAGAGTTCCCGGCTGGTATCCTCCAAGGCGCCTTCTTCTCCGCTAAACGCCCCGCTTACATGAACTATGGTGCCATCGGCTTCGTCATTGGACACGAGATTACACACGGCTTCGATGACCAGGTATTAAAGCCACATTCTAGCTTATAAAATATAATACGAACTTATATCGACATTGTTGTGAACGAGTATATAGATGATGGCTAAATAAAATAGAACTTCTGTTACACTTCGATTCTAATTTCTTAATGCGTTTTAATGCGAAAATATATAAAGTTTATTATGAAATCCTAAAAACGATTGGTGTTTTGTCAGACACCAAGTAGGTACCCATGTTTGTTTCATTCTTTCACAAAATGATGCAACGGCGAAACAGTGTTAAGCGAGCTTCCTAACATTTGTTCATTGTTTCAGGGTCGTCAATTCGATAAGAACGGCAACCTTGTGGACTGGTGGCAAGAGGTGACAAAACAGAAATATTTGGAGAAAGCCAAGTGCATCATTGACCAGTATTCAAACTATACAGTCAAGGAAGTTTCAATGAAGGTAAGTCACTAATAGGTTAAGATTTCTCGTATCTATAATGTTTACCGAAACTGCAATCATTTTTTTAGCATAGGATTTTTACTAGGGATTTATTGTATTCACAGAAGCACCTTGGCAGATATACTCATGTCATGACATTTCGCTGGGTAATGGGCAACAAAATCGACGATACAAAAATGTTCTTTTAAATCAATAATGAACAGAATTAATGCTAAGCAGTTAGGTAGTTAGATTTTGTATGCTTAGTTAAGAATAACCTGTCAGCTGCCGTTAAACCATAAACAAAAGAAAGTTTTCTCACAGTCGAGGGCTAATAAAATTTATTTTCTTCTTTCTCGTGGTTATCCTGAACCTGATGCGGACTTTTCTCCGACCTTTCTCTGTCTGGCTTAAATTCTAAGATTGACCATATTACTTTCAGCTGAACGGAGTGAACACGCAGGGAGAGAATATTGCAGACAACGGTGGCATAAAAGAGGCTTACTACGCTTACGAAGCATGGACCCAGCGGCACGGGGCGGAATCACGGCTGCCAGGCCTCGAGAAATACTCTCCCAAACAGGTTTATATTAATTTTCTAACAATTCATCTCTTGAATTTAAATAATATTTCATCAATGCATGGTTTCGATTCTGTTATTTTTAAAACTCCACAATCTTTTTATTGGTAGGTACTAATTTCTTACTAAGAGCCTGTCTATTATAAAGGTGTTCATCGCTACTTGCTTGGATTCTGCTACCTATTTTAAAAGGTCTACAATAGTCTCAGTTAACAGACTTTGACTTTTGGAATACGGGGGAAAAAACGGACTATGGCCGAAACAGGACATTGAGAAACGTGAAAATTTTAGCATAGCAGGATCGAGCTCCGGGTCATGCATGGCTCATAAAGACTGCACCTACATCCAAAAGCATGGAGCGGCGATGGACTCACCACCTATCACGCTGAGCACATGTGCAGTTGTAATCGTATTAGGCTATGGCAATAGTGGACTGCTTCTGCGGCCCTCATTGTTTAGCCTTTGGCTAACCCTGGAGATAATAGCCGTGAATCAATGTACAGTCACGAGCACCAATATTTATACACTTTGACTCTTATTCAATTGTATTAAGAGTTACAATTGTTTACATATTTTTGCTCGTGCCTGTACAACCGGCCTAGCATGCGCAACACGTGAACTCTTCTCGACCCGTTTTCTCGTGTTTTATTCATTTATCTATAATGTCTATCGACACTAAAGACACATGGCTGCGCTTCGAACTTTACATAATATGTAAAATATATACTTAATAGTAGTTTTTGCATAAACAATGCTATTTTTGTCTACAAACCTTAACATGACAACTTAAAATGATTTGTCGTCTCTCGTCCGCGACATATCTTGTGTTGCGCATGCTAGGCCTACAGTTCTACCATTTTTCGGCAATATTCGCTTGCACACTGTTTACGCGAACGCTTCAGTACGTACAGTCAACATCAAAAGTAACTGAACAAAAACAAGGTGGCAGAAGTAATAGTCACGTGTAAGTGTCTTTACAATACTCATCATTTAACATTTCAGAATTATATGACATTTTTTGTGTTCATAATTATAACTTCTCTGTAATTACCTATAGTGACGGTCATGTACTTTTGACTCAACAGCTATGTCAGACAATTCTGGTCATTTCAACCGTAACAATCATTTTAAAACTTGTTATGCTAAGCTACTTTTGATGCTGACTGTACACGCAGTCGGAATGCAGCGCAAGCGAATATCGCCGTAAAGTGATCGACCGGGAACATCGTCGCCTGTACATTGATTCACGATTCTTATCCAGGGTTAGCCAGACAGACAGTTAGGTTTGGTTGGTGGTAGGGCTGTTAAGTCCGCCTGGCTAGCTACCAGCATCTTATCTAAGTCTGTGGTCATAACATCACCTACGCAATGAACAGACGCCATCAAAGCAACGACACAAACCTCTATAGTTCAGAGTTTACGTGACGATGAACACTGCAACAGTGGAGGCGCATCGCAAGGGCAGTTTTAGCCAATGAAAATGCAACGTCATCAACCACGACCACTCTGTCAAGAGTGAACGACTAAGGAGGGAGGTCATAACAACGATGTTTATAGCATTGTTGTGTTCAGACAGTTTGAGATAACTGATAAGACAGCCAGTTCCTCAATGGTTGAAGATTCCGGGTGAAGCGCGCTTCCACCATCGGCCTTATCGTCACTATTATCAGGTGAGATGAAGGCCAAGCGCTTACCCGTCGTAGAACAAAAAAAGGCCTAAGTCTGTTTTGTGGCAAAGGTCACCATCATTCAAATTATCGCTACATCTATTGATAGGTCTATTTAACTGTAAGATAGGTACAGATAAGGAAGTTCCCGTATGTTATGTAAATAAAAGTCTTGATCCTAACAAACCCAATGCGTTGCAGCTGTTCTGGCTGAGCGCGGCCAACACCTGGTGCGCGGTCTACCGCAACGAGGCGATCAAGCTGCGCATCACGACCGGCTTCCACGCGCCCGGCAGGTTCCGGGTCATTGGCCCTATGTCCAACATGGAGGAGTTCGCGTCTGACTTCCAATGCCCTCTAGGATCCCCCATGAACCCCACCAAAAAGTGCAAAGTGTGGTAGACCGAGAAAACCGCTCCGATCGTCGCTAAAAAAATTGTGTTAAACGGAATTCGTACTGGGTATTTTAATTAAACAATTATGGTGTAGCACCCATTGTTAGTAGTTATGAATTCAACAATTAGAACCACCGAAAGGAGGTGGTGTGGCTGCCTGGTGCGAGGGAGCTCATTTCTCTCAACTACTAAGTACTGAAGGTACTAAATTAAGTAGTACTCTTGTACGTACTGGACTGTTCAATTTTTGAAGATACTAGCTCGGCCATTTTTGATGATTCAAGAGCACCAATATCCCAGCCATATTCGAAAGAAAACCGCGCGTGGTATTTTATTTGCATACAAACACAAGAATTGCGTTACACCCGAAAAGCGGAGTTTATTCTGTTATTGTTACAATTACACTGTTTTCACTTGTCGACACACATAGGTAATCTGAACAAAAATGTCGTTCCACAATACGATTTAGCACCTCTTAAAGAAAGATTTGCTCTACTTTTGTTTACATGAAGCTGCATTTATTGGTTAGAATCACTCCCAGAATAAATAAATACAGCTGATTGCAAAGCACCATCTTAGATCTCATAGGAATTGATTTAATAACGCGTACGGTATTGACCTTTAGCTGTTAATGGTAAGATGCCACCGTAATTAAAACTTATGTACATGCCATAAGATACACGACCAATGAAAAATATATTACCTACGCTGCGCCACTCAAAGGGTCATAAAAAGTATAACGGGACTTCAAATGAATGAGGACAGTTGTAATATTTGCCGCTAGAGTCTACATTAGCCTTTAGTAATTTTGTTCTAGGTATTACTATATACAATACAGACGAATAAAATGGAAACGAAGGGCGACTATCCAACACACCTAAACAGTAGATATCGGTGACAATTTATGATGTATTCGCATTGTCCTCTTCAAATGGAGACTTGTCTTAGGAATATATATATAATATATTTTTAAATACGGGCTCACAGACGTGTAGGGTAACTTGGACCAAAACTCACTTAACACGAATAGCGTTAACAACACTTGCAATGCAACATCACTCTTGCTCTTTCAACTGCCAACAAGTGAGGCAAACGCAATGACAATGACGAAAGTGTTTAGCGCTGTTGTTTCTAGTAGGTTGTAGTGCAAGTCAACCTCTCAAGTTGACACGATTGGAAACTTTCAAATGTTCCGGAACTGTCTGCATTGTATGTAAATGTTTGAAAACGCTGTAAATAATTATTCGTACACAGCAAAAGTCGTGAGGCACAGCGCGAAAAGCAAATTGTTATACTTACTGGTACTTTTTCTCTAAAAAGATATAAATTACATACTTAAGTAAGTTTTAGCATTCTGTACATTAATTGAAATTAGAGGTAGGAAGGAGACGGTATAATAACTTATTTAAGGAAAACATAGTTATATTTAACTGACCGGAGGACTTGTCGAATCTTACGTGTTTTATGGGATTGTACGAAAATTGACCACATGCCAGCTAAACGGCAAAACGTTAGTGTTAAGGCATGCGTCGTTAGACAAATTAGTCGCCTAAGTATTATAATAACAATCAAATCAGTGAATGTTGGATGTGTAGACGTCACCAAGTAATTCGATGTTCTTAAAATTGATGTAGATACAATTAATTAGATATATTATTATTATAAATAACGTGTTATTTAGATAGTTTTGTACGCGACCATCATATGCCGAGATAATACACAACAGAGATTGCGCGATGGTAGACTGATCACGTTACCTACTGTCAGTTGTCGACCGATTCATTGTTGGCGTGGCCTTAAAACAACCTTGAACTGACGCGCTGGAGGTTTATTCCGACCCTTGGACGAGTGTTGGCAACATGGTACTGTCAACCGTCACGTCCCATAAGTGATTAGAGCAAGAAGCGAATAAAGGTGAAGAACAAAGTACACAATGCTTTTCTGTTTTCTTTTAGAGCATCGCTGCACAAACTAACCCCTTGTCTGTCTCGAAAACTCTCATAGAAGTTGCCAACAAATGGATTTCTATTATGTCTGGTATCAGCTGTAGTAGTATAGTGAGCTCATAAAATAACTTTATCTTTCTTTATGAGAAATCTCCGCCCCCAAACGTGTGCAATACCCAAGACCTAATTGTTATTTAAAGAACTAATATTTTTCACAAGTCTTTCATATTTATTAGGGGGCATGTTGACAGATTTGACGAATTTATTTAATTTATGTGTGGACTTGCTGCGCCCATTTTATATTTATATGCTTTATCGATTCGCACTGCACGCGGAGGCGTGACACGAGTATTGATTTTATAATTTAGTTTTAGCGTAAGTTCTTAGTTAAGTGTAACACCTTTGGATACAATCGTATTGATGTATATCATTGAGACACCAATATAAAATCTTTTTATCAATTCTTTGTTTTATTGCGAGGCTTCCTAATTATAAGTTAAATTGATTAAAAATTAAATTTGTTTAATTACGCTCACACTAATTATCTACAATTCTAGACCAAGATGAGTGTTCTTTAAAAACATGCTTACATAAACAGAGAAATAACAGCCAGACCCGAAATCAATTTAGAAAAACAGTTTTCTCTGCATTGACCCAACTGGGAATTGAACCCGGGACCTCAGAGATTGCGCGACGCCAGACCCGGCAAGACCCGGCGTTCTAACCACTCGATCATGGAGGTCGTCTTAAGTAACGGTTTCAAGACATTATAAGGAATTGTCTCGGTAGCCGGGTGGTAAAGCCTTCGGTGTGATATCCGGAGGTTCCGGTTTCGATATTCAGCGGGTCTATGTGCTAAAAATATGGATATGGACATGGGCTGCATTTGACATTTGAAGCCCATATTTTATCCTTATATGGGCAGATTATGGGCTTCAAATGTCAAATGAAGCCCATGTCCATATTCATATTTTTAGCCGATACGGTAGCAGGTCGCGCAAAGTGTGTTTCGTATTTGTGATCCTTTAACGCATAGAAAGCGAGAACACGCACGATAAATGAGGCCAGTAAAACCAAGCCATACTGGCTTGGTACCGAAACGGCCCGCGTCAGTACTAATAATCTAAACTTATCTATCTATCAACAGTTCCAATTTCCTTACTTTTGGGGCAAATCTCATTTTTCTAGCTACATTACTTGTACACTTGTGTGTGTGTCGCCGAGATAGTACGCGTAACTTACTCCTACATCCATTTTTTTCTGGCCTCACGCCATGACAGTTTTCTAATACGAGACTATCGTTCTATGCGTTATTATTCTATGTTGTGATCATTAACCCGCATTTGGCAAGCGTGGTAAATAAGCAAATACCCATCAACGCAGCCTCCCGGATAGCGGAGGACGGGGGTTCGATTCCCACAAAAGGTATATTTTTTTCAACGTTTTAATATCTATCAAAGCAAAGAGCAAAGGCAAAAATCTGTCAAAGTTGTTGTTGGTGAACTATGTGCTCTAGTTTTTTATTGTGATTATTGTTTTAAAGCACAGTGATTTCCCACCTGAGTTCATTATTACCTACTCTGGACTATGTCACTTATATTCTCAGTGCAAGTGTTATTATAGTCTAAGATCCGAGTCTAAAACGACCTTCACCGAGAAGGTTAATGGATGAAAAGTATTTTATATCAAATTTAATATGTTAAATAATATATCGCGAGTGGGTTGGCTGAAAAATTTCAGTCCAGTACCATTAATGATTAAATTAATAGATATTAAAAAAAATTTTTTTTTTTTGTAATGAGCTTTGTGTGTGTTTGTAATGAGCTTATCTTTATATAAACATAAATTTTATTTATTTAACCAGACGGTTGCAAATTACTAATATTGACTTGCCTGTTTACACCTGTCTACCCAATGTTATGACAGGAAAAAAATAGTCAACCTAACGTTTGCATATTCTATAGGCTTCATACTTTCGATTGGTACCTATGTAATTTATCTATTATCAAAACAAGTGCAACATTTAAAAAAAAATTTTTTAAATATTTATTTAATCATATACTGGACTGAAATTTTTCAGCCAACCCACTCGCAATATATTTTTTAACACATTAAATTTGATATAAAATACTTTTCATCCATTAACCGCTCGGTGAAGGTCGTTGTATACTCGGATCCTCTACTATTACAGCATATTTTGCAATTAAAATGCATTATAACATCAATTTAAACTCACGTTTGACAATGCACAGTTTTGTAACTTTTGCGTGTACTCTCAACTCTCAGAATAATAACTAAAGCATAGGAATGCTATGACATTTGAGTGGGCACTCCGTTTCGTCACCATTCGAATTACATTTGTATAGGTCGCTTTTTATTCGGTATCTTAAATGGTGACCGGTTTTTTTTTCGCTGGACATTTGACGTATTTGTCAACTTAAGTATTTTGTCTCTTTTCTTTCAATGTTTATGGCCCATTTGATAAAATAGGACAACTATACGAGTCTCATTTGGACTCCTATGCTTTAGTCATTATTCTATGCTCGGACCAAATATGTAATATTTGGTCCGAGATTCTATGCCTCAACTCGATACTTTACCACAGAACAAGTTGACAACTAAAATACCAAAGAGAACCCGTACAATAATAACTATAGATGAAAACGGATGCCACGAAGTGGTAATTTGAGTTTAGGAAAAAGAAAGAAGACGGCTGGACCCATATCTGGTGAATACGTTGGTTGCTCGATGGTATTTGTTGAGTTTTTGGTCAAAAATTCGTTCACAATGATGGCCTTGTGCGAACGCACATTATCGTGGTGCAAAATCCAAGAATTTTCTTTCCACGAATTTGGCCTTTTTCGTCGAATTGGCTCTCTTTAAGACAAACTCTTTGTTCGATGTTTTTATCCATTATGAAATAACTAAACTAACTAAAATAAGTACCAGCTACCAGCACTGTATTTAATATAAATATCAGATGCAACTCAAACTCCACGCCAAAATGCATTGTGCCAATCTAACAACAAAAAAAAAACAAAAAATTGAATTTGGAATCATAAAAAAATCATCCGTTCCTGAAACTTTTTTTGACAGAAAATATGTTAAGTTATTAAAATAGAGTCCAGTGGTGTGCCTACCCTAATACCAGATTTCTTAGACCAGAGGGGTTTGGGGGTTAAGTTGCTCGCGTCCGTAGGTTTACCCTTGAGACCCTACACGTGACCCCTGGGTGGTGCTAAATGAGTGACACCAACTGAGTGGTCGAGCCACGCTGCGTTGCAGCACGCATTGGGTCGGCTCGCCCGGCGTAATCCGCCCTCACGAATTTTCGTCGTGAAACAATGGCACTCTGTGCTGTTGTGTTTCGTCCGGCGAGTGAGGGTTCCGGAGACCCCTCCCCCCCCCCCCCCCTCACAATTGATATGGCAGCGAACTTTTATCTAGATTTACCCCAGGGGGGTACCGACACATCCGGTGTCGGAGAATCCCCCCCTGAGCGTTCTCGCTCAGGCTGCCCTACGTACTCTGGGGAGGGCAAAAGTCCGCTCGTGCCAAGGCATGCTGCAGGCAGGAGAAAGGCAAGACAATTGGCACCCCCTCCTACGCTTCGCGTGGACTTCTGCAATATCAGGGGAATCCACTCTAACTTGAGCGCCGTCCATTTGGTAATGGATTTCCGGTTTCGCCGTCTCGAGGACCACCTCGAGACGGTGAAACCGGCCTTGCTCTTCCTCACCGAGACGCAGATATCCCCCCCTCCTGACATCTCGTACTTGCGCTACCCGGGATACAACCTGGAACATGCATTTGTGCCACGAGCCGGTGTTTGTGCCTATGTCAGGGAGGATATGTGCATTCGTCGCCTTGGCAATCTTGAAGATAGGGACCTCTCCATCTTATGGCTGCACGTCGACTGCGGACGTTATCCTCGCGTCTACGCGTGCCTGTATAGGTCCCACAGCGGTAACATCGGAACTGACCAATTTATCGAGACCGTCCAAACAGCGACAGACTCCCTTCTCCAACGGATCCCCTCGGCCGAGATTTTGCTATTGGGAGACTTCAATGCCACCACGTCGAATGGCTTGGTTCGCGCACAACTGACCACGCGGGTAGAGCCGTTCATGACTTCGCTTTGGCCTACAGTCTGTCCCAATTGGTAACCGAGCCAACACGGGTTCCAGATGTGGAGGGCCATGCACCTTCTTTATTGGACCTTCTGCTGACCTCGCACCCAGACGGCTATCAAGTTTCAAAACTTCAAAACCACAACCAGCGGCTAGCCGTCGAGTCTGGCATTATAGGTCAGCGGACTGGGATAGGATGCGAAGCTTCTTTGCGTCCTACCCGTGGTGGCGAGTTTGCTTCTCGCTGGATGATCCTGATGTCGCCGCTGACTCTGTCGTTGATGTGATACTGCAGGGAATGGAACTTTTCATTCCAAACTCTGTGGTTCCCATTGGCGGCAAGTCCTAACCATGGTTTGGTCGTTCCTGCAAAATGGCGTCTCGCCAAAAGCGACAACATTACCAAGCCTGGGCTAATGCGGTGTCATCAAAGGATACAAACACCAGTGCGCTCAGAAAGAAGTACAACTTTGCCGCCAGATCCTTTAAGAAGGACATTGCCAAGGCGAAGTCATCATTCATAGGTAGAATTGGCGAGAGGCTAGTGCGTCTTCCTTCAGGGACGCGTGCGTTCTGGTCTCTCGCCAAAGCTATGTTAGGGAATTTTTGTCAGCCGTCCCTACCACCATTGCACAAGACCGATGACTGCCTGGCCTATACTGCAAAGGAGAAAGCCGATCTCTTGGGCTCTCTTTTCGCATCAAACTCGACCTTGGACGATGGGGAAAACTGTCCACCAACCATACCGCATTGCGCTTGTACAATGCCAAACGTTTAGTTCCTGCAAAGGTCAGTTCGTAAGGCTCTTTTTTCCCTTGATATCCATAAGGCGAGTGGGCCTGATGCAGTTCCACCCATTGTGCTTCGGACGTGTGCTCCTGAATTGGCACCAGTTCTAACGCGCCTTTTCCGGCTCTCTTTCACCACTGGCGTCGTCCCGAGCTTTTGGAAGACAGCCCTTGTCCACCCGATTCCAAAAAAAGGCGATCGCTCAGATCCGTCCAACTACAGGCCAATAGCTATTACCTCTTTACTCTCCAAAGTAATGGAGTCCATTATAAACCGCCAGCTCTTAAGGTACCTAGAAGAGAACCAGCTACTAAGTGATCGCCAGTATGGTTTTCGTCGCGGTCGATCCGCTGGTGATCTTTTAGTGTACCTTACTCACCGATGGGCGGAGGCAGTCGAGAGTAAGGGGGAGGCACTGGCAGTTAGCTTGGACGTAGCGACAGCTTTTGACAGGGTATGGCACAGGGCTCTTCTCTCTAAACTTCCATCATACGGGCTTCCTGAGAAATTGTGTTCATGGGTTGCCAGCTTTCTTACTGGGCGTAGCATCAGAGTCGCAGTCGACGGTTCGTGCTCCGACATGAAGCCCGTGAATGCTGGAGTCCCGCAGGGGTGTGTGTTGTCCCCTACTCTGTTTCTTCTGCATATCAATGACATGCTGCATTACAACAGCATTTATTGCTATGCAGACGACAGTACTGGGGATACGCTCTACACCGGGCGAACTAACATGTCTCTGGAAAGCGTCATCGAGAGCCGGAATAAACTTGTGACTGACACCGAGAACATGATAAGTCATGTCTCGGATTGGGGCCGACATAACCTAGTCCGCTTTAACCCCTCCAAAACACAAGTTTGCGCATTTACCGCGAAAAAACATCAATTCGTCGTACCTCTGAACTTTGAGGGAGCTCCCCTTGATACCAATCCGATTATTGGAATCCTTGGCGTCGATATTTCGAGTGACGTTCAGTTTCGTGGTCATTTGGAAGGTAAAGCTAAATTAGCTTCGAAAAAGCTGGGTGTGCTTAATAGAGCGGGTCAGTATTTCACGCCGGCCCACCGTTTACAACTGTATAAAGCACAGGTCAGGCCGCATATGTAATACTGCTCCCATCTCTGTGCTGGAGCACCCCAATACCAACTCCTTCTATTTGACCGCATTCAACGCAGAGCTGCTCGAATTGTCGGCGACGTGGTTATTTCAGGTCGGCTCGATCCACTGGCTCTTCGGAGAGACGTTGCGTCTCTCTGTATATTGTACCGTATATATCATGGGGAGTGTTCTGAGGAATTGTTCGGCTTGATCCCTGCCGCTAATTTCCTTCACTGCACTACACGCAATCGACTGTCATTCCATCCACATCACCTTGATGGATGGCGGTCTACTACTGTGCGATTTTCAAGAAATTTCTTGCCTCGAACTACAGTGTTGTGGAACCAGCTCTCGGCGGCGGTATTTCCGGACCGTTACGACTTAGGGATCTTCAAGAAACGAGCCTATTCCTTCCATAAAGGCCGGCAACGCGCCTGCGATTCCTCTGGTTTTGCGGGTGTCCATGGGCGGCGGTGATTACTTTCCATCAGGTGACCCGCTTGCTCGTTTGCCTTCTTCTGCTATAAAAAAAAAAAAAAAAAGAGGGCCTACTCTCTTTCTCTGAAACGAAATTTCGGCCGATTTTGGTTTGCTATTCGCTTTCCATTATTTTTAAAAATTTCAAACAATTCTATAAAAATTAATAATCTACTGCCATACTCAGAGACGTCAATTAATTTTTAATGACAATTAAGTCTCTTGCTGTCACTTTCTTATCTATAGTGCTAAATAGAGATGAAACACATTTAATTGTCATTAAAACTTAATTGACGTCACTGAGTACGACAGTAAATGCCAAACCTATTTTGTATGAACGAAATTTCGGAAGGAATGGAAACCGCGCTGTAATTAGCAAACGAAAATCGGCCGAAATTTCGTTTGTCAGTGTTGGATCGTATTTGAGAGAAACACACGCGTCAACATGGCGTTAACAAGACCTAAGTAAAGGTGCCGTAAAAAAATTGATTCAAACTACGATGTTCAAGAAGACAGTGTTGAAAACATTGAAATTATAGATTGATTTATCAAAAAGATTCAAAAAAGGTGAGTCTTCAATTCTAAGTATTTATTTTATTTACCTACCCTATTACACTACACACCACATACAAAGCAAAATCATTCAAAAAAAAAATTTCTTTTCAGAACCCGCACCAAAACCAAATACTTAAACATAATTTAGTAAAAGGTGTATAGAAGATAAATAGGAAAACCCCCGAACCTTTTTAACAAGTCGCCAAGCTGATAGAAAAGTAAAAAAAAAGTACTGAATGTGTGGAATGCTTCGATCAACAATACCAACTGTTGATCGCAGGCAATGTAAAAGAAATTTCTGTGTGCACTGCTTCAATGAAAAAAGTAATTAATGTAATTTTTCCTCTTCTCTCACGTCTTCTTTCCTGGGTAGCGTTTCAAAGCTGCTTGAACGCATTAGAGACTCGAGGTTTATCTAGCCAAAAACAAAATTATTACAGATCGGCAATTCGGCTTCCGAAAGGGTTGATCTTGCGAAGATGCCGTCACTCTTCTCACTGATACCGTAGCCTCTTAGCTAGATAGAGGATGGAAATGTATCGGAGTTTTCTTAGACCTCGCTAAGGCTTTTGATACCTTATTAAACCGATCCTCTTGAAGAAACTTGAGGCTTATGGTATCAGAGGAACGGCAATGAGCTGGTTTGCATCTTATTTATCGGGTAGAAGTCAATGTGTCAAGTTTTTCAACACGATGGGTAGTTTTAAACCTGTAGCTTTTGAAGTTCCACAAGGAAGCATTCTGGGACCTTCTCTTTTTCTGCTTCATATGAATGATATCGCCTCTCTTCCAATGTTAAAATCAGAAATCCTACGTTATGCCTCTTGGCCTGGTGTCTGTCAAAATGCTGAAATAGGAATGGTGGAGGTATCGAGCTGGTTGCAATTAAATTTACTATCCCTCAACATTTCAAAAACTAGATTCTTGTGCTTTCACAAAACCGCTGCCTCTGCTCCCTCTTCATTAACCACCTTAAAGATCCTTTCAAGAGAGTGCAAATTCGAAGAGTTAGCTAACACTTGCAACTGTATAGAATCAGCCGGGTAGAATAATTATCTTAAATATCTTTGTGTAACACTAGATGTTAAGCTTACATTCAAAGAGCACGTGGCCGAAATGTCTAAGAGAGTGAGAATAGATGACTATTCTCACTCTCTTAATCGCGTAAGTTCTTCATTACGTATATGAATACGTAATGAAGAACCTACGCGAAGCAATTATTGATGGTCAAATTCTGAAAATGTTATATATGGCTCTTTATGTCAGTCTCTTAAACTTAAATTACTGCATCTTGGCTTGGGGTGGTTCATCCACTTCATCCATTCTACCTCTCGAAAGACCTCAGAGGGGTGTTTTAAAGACGGCGCTGAGAAAGCCCCGTCGGTACTCCACTGATGCTCTGTACGAAGAGGCTGCGGTGTATTGAGTGTCCGCAAAATTGTACATCGTTAGTGTCCTCAGTTTATAAAAAGGTCTTAAATTCTGATGAGCTGTCCAAGCAACGTATATTTAGAGATGATTTATATTAGAGCGGGACGTGCACGGGGCCACTGATTTGAGACGTTGCATACATTTTGTATGAAGCAGTTCATATTACACCGTGCATGATCCGTGTACCGTCCGGGCCCCAACGGCCCGGACGGGACACGCCCCGTGCGGGTGCGTATCATTTCATATAATGACATATGAACTAATTACAATGGACATAACGTTCATTGGATATAATTTTTACTTGATCTATATACACTTCCCATAACAACATTACGTATACTAGTCATTTGATATAATACTCATATTCTATAATAACTTTTTCTATAAAGCTATATTGGTATAATAACATATTCTATAACTTCATTTGATATATTTTTTACTTTTACAATTTGATTTAAAAAAAATCTTTAAAAGTTAATACGTTGTGTTTTGGTAAGGTTGTGCCACAAAAGTCAGTGACAGAAACGAATCGCGGCAAAACCGACTCCACGTAGTCTTGTCTGCCCTACGCTAGAGTGTAATTTAAGCCGTGAAAGAAACCACGTGCTTGCTTGCATTCTGCATGCTTGCTTGCACGCTGCATACTTGCTTGCACGCTGCATGCTTGCTTGCATGCTGCATGATTGCTAGCATGCTGCATGCTTGCTCGCATGCTGCTTGCTTGCTTTTTTGTATGGCGCCCTTCTTCTTAGTATTTCCTTCTGAGTATTATATGAATAATGTTTTATACCATTAGATTATTTTATCAAATGTTTATTATATCATATGGACATTATATCACATAAAATTATAGATTCTAAAATTATATTAAATGTTTATTATATCAAGTCAGTTGTTATATCAAATGAAATTATATGAAATGAAATTATATTAAATGAAAGTTAGATCATAAGTATTTATATCTAACATTACACACCCGCCCCGTGCAAGTCCCGCTCTAATATAAATCATCCCATAAGATACCTAACACACGCACGGCTACTACTTTTGCGCACCGCTTTGGAGACTATTTTTTCCTTTTTGTACAATAAATTCGCAAACATTTGTAATCTTAAAGATCGCACGGCAAGACAAACCAAAGCACTCATTACGACTTCCTTATTGAAGTGGAGTCATTTGGAAACTGAAGGCGCACTTAGGGTCGTTAAATGTGGCTGCAGCATATTATTATTATACACACACACACACACACACCACACACACACAAGAACACACTTAACATATACAAGAATCATTATTTTATATTATTTTTTTATCCACAACATTATAGTCTTTCCTTTTCGATTTTTTGTCTTTTTTGTTAACTTCTTGAATATTGTTTATCGTGTTTTGCCGTAATGTTTAATTGTTAGTAAATCGTTTACTTTCCCCTCAGGTCTAGTGTGGGAGCTAGAAATGTGAAGTACCTAAGTCTTTGTAAGACTGATTACGGAAATAAAGATTTTTATTTTGTTATTTATGATTATTTATTACTTAGTTAAAGCATAGCTTTATCACTTGTAAGGAGTTTATTCGATTAAGTTCGCCATCACTTTATTTATCACAGTTTGTAGCAACGTTCACAGAATAAAATGTTGGTTACTGGAAACACATTATTAATCTTTCACTATATCTACCTACCTACTTCTGCAAACGATAGTACTCGTGGGTTATTTTGTATATATGTGGTAACTTTGAATTTTTTACTGTTTTTAATATCATAAACCAACAATGAGAAATTTACTAAAAATATTTTTACGGAGACGATGTTCTCAAAAAAACTCAAATTGCAGTTCAAAGTAAGTGTTTTATTTAATCATTAGGATGGATGCCTTATACACTTATTATGTAACCACATCACTAGGCATCTTCCTAGACTATGGCCGGCACCTGGGGCACTACCCTCAGGCCAATCACTTTCCTGCTGTGGTATACGTACACACTTGAGCATCTTCGAATTCGTACTTTTGTGAGAGACTTTCTAAATTAACAGATTAGAGAGTACAGGCAAATGCTTCGAAGTTGCTTTTTTATTTTCGTAGCATCTTGTCGAGTTTACTGTTATACCGTGACCCCTCTGAGATGAGGGATGCTGCTGAGAGGGTCCGGCAAACGGTGTGGCAGGGCGAATGACCAGTTTCTCCTCCATACCCTCCACCCCGGTGGATATTTTTGAATGAATGATCTAGCTTCATTACAGAAATCAGCCACGAGCTGATAAAAATTGTCAGTGAAGTATTCATGTGTACGATCATCAAACTCAAACAGCTTAATATGATTTAAGTCAACCAGGGGAATTGCGTCTATGGGGGGCTAATGCGTTTATTTGGAATTATATAAAAACTAATGTAACTAGGTACAACATTTTCTGCCATATTTTTCGATTTGCCAGTTAGCAACTAAATTCTTCTCATAAAGCACACACAGATGGCGCCACCAGTGTAAGTTCCATCTCCACTGTGATCTTTGCGTAAAATGGCTAATTTTGGCGTTATGGATTGAGATCCATAGAAACAAAAATACATTAACAATTATGACTTATTGAATAGTGTAGAATAGCTATTGGAATAGTGCGTAGTGGCCTCGCTTTTTGTAAATTTTGCTTAACTTATTAATTAAACCCAAAATTGCAGAGAAAGATTTGTATAAAGTGCACGAAGGCACTTTTTTGAGCTCATCGATCAAACTACTGTTCTAAACAAGTGAAATAAAAAAAATATTATGTTATCTCTTATATAGTCGAATAGTGCGTAGCGGCCTCGGAATTTTTAGATATCATTGATTTTATATAGAAATAAAACTTATTCTAAACCAAAAAACTTCGAAAATCGCTATAAGTTAACTGTGAATTTCTCGTATCTACGATAATATTATTGAGCAAAATTTATACCAGAGTAATTGTTACTTCATGAGGAATAAAGACTTTATAATGAATTTATTATCCTATTTCGATACAAACGATAAATACAACTGCAAAATTACTACAAAATGCGATGCGCCGTCCGTCCGAATTCAACTTATGCTCACAGAATGAAGATTTGTAAATATTATGCACAAATTTATTATCCTATTTCTATAAATACGATAAATACAACTGCAAAGTTACTACAAAATGCGAAAATGGGCATTTTACGCAAAAATCACATTCGAGAATAAGCGCATTAGCCCTAAAGACGCAAATCCCCCGGTTGACTATACCTGAAACTGTGTGACTCGAGGTTGCTCAGGCGTTTTTTGACATAAGCTGAGGTCTTACGATCGATACCGTTTTTCTTAAAGTTTTATGAGAAGCGAATCTGTCGCTCCCATAATCTGATGCTGCTTGTCGAGAATGTCTTGCATGATAAGTGTCAGGAGACTGGATAATAGATAACTGACTCACAGAAGGGTGGTCGACTTACGTGGCAGGTATACCGTGGCAATCCAATTTGGTTTACACTTGGCGACACGCACAAGCGCGATATGATCACGACTGGGGAGACTCGAAAGACCGATTTGATGTATGGGTTGAATGGCCACACACCAAAAGAGATGAATGATAACTTGAAATGATTAAAAATAACTTTGAATGCGTCATTGTTTGCGGTTGAATGTGGACTGAATCGAATGTAATAAAAATGACGACTTTAAACAAATAAAATGTGGGTCGTCACATAGACCGTACAGTAAGTTTATGGTTTTAGGCAATAGTAAAAGTACATCATCATCATCATCTGCCTATAAACGTCCCACTGCTGGGCACAGGCCATAACCCACCACGCTGGCCCACTGCGGGTTGGTAGGTTTTAACGACTGCCATCTTACGACAACAACCGGGACCAACGGCTTAACGTGCCTTCCGAAGCACGGAAAAGCTCGAGATGTTTTTAATGGTCACCCATCAGGCGACCCGGCATTGCGAAAGTTGCTTAGCGGGCAAGATCGCAAGCCGAACGCGCTAGCCGCTGCGCCATCGAGCTCCTCGTAATCGAGTAAAAGTACGCATAAAATAAAACAAAGCATTTGCTTACGTATTTTTATTATTAAACGTCATGATAAGATTTTCTCTTCTAGTAAAGACGCGGCGCCGAGGGCATGGTAACGTCTGTCTTCTATAGAAGACCGTGGCACTCAAAAGGCTAGACACCTAATCATTAAACGTAGCTGGGAAATTCGTACGTGACAGCCACAGACCACATAACCCAAGTGGTCTGTGGTGACAGCCCATGGTCTGCGGGCGACATAACTGACGTTTCTACTACGTAGCCCCGCGCGGCCGCGACTGTCACGTGTGAATTTGCCAGCCTATAGTTTTAATGTATCCGTCAGAATGGCGGTGTGTGACTTCCAAATAGATCAAAAATAAACTATGTAAATGTACGAATAATGTACGTTTTTGTACTGAAATAAGTATAAATGTACGTTTCTGTAAGCGTAGCAACAATCATTTTAAAGTGAGCCGCCATTATGATGTGAGGTTGGCGGGTGAATTCTTTTACAAATAACTTTTTTCAAATTAACTTTAGGTAAAAAATGTACGTCAATTGTACTTATAGGAACACTATTTAAAAAATATTATAAAAGCTCTGATATTGTAAAACGTGCGTGAGCCGCTCGCTACCCTGACGTCAGAATGGCGAGTTGTTATTAAACGAATCAAACTATTTTGATCAACTAAATAACAAATAAATGTACTTATTATGTTATTGACAGATTAAAAAACAAAATTGTATGATAAATTCATAGCATGATTTAATAAATTTTATAACATTGGACCATACATGGTGGAAAGATCGAATGCCACATGGATGGCAACTACCTTAAATATTGGAAATAGCACATTGTGTGTAAAGGAGACTTTCCTTTATTTGACAAAAAATAACATGCGGTTTTTTATGATGCAGATAGAAAGGGTTAGATAGAAAGCTCATTTTTCTCTAAATAACAAACACAATCAAATTAACGGAAGGTCATGAAAACTAACAATTATCTTTTAATTTTGGTTTCACCCGTCACGTGAAATGCACCGCAACTACTTTAATTAAGTATAGGAAATAGCAAATTGTACGGAATGGAGACTTACTTTTATTCTATAGAATAATATAGATTTTTGAATTAATTGAAGAATTGCCTTTTTGTAGCTCTTCGCAGTGAATTGTGGTGAATATTAGTAATTCCATAATTATTCTCTAAAATAAATTTAAGTCTCCATTGCGTACAATTTGCTGTTTCCAATAATTAAAGTACTTGCGGTGCATTTCACGTGACAGGTAAAAACCAAATTCAAAGGTAATTGTTACTTTTCATGGCGTTCCGTTATTTTGATTGTGTTTGTTATTTAGAGAAAAATGGACCTTATCAGTAACCCTTTCTTATCTGAATCATAAAATACGGCATGTTATTTTTCGTCGCATTTGACTAATTCGAGTTCCGCCTAAGACAAGCGATTTTCAAAAATCCATAAATGCAGAATTTATAGTTTTTATAAATAAACACAATTTGCAATTTCCAATATTTAAGATAGTTTCCATCTATGTGGCATTCGATCTTTCCAACCTGTATGGTCAAATGTTATAAAATTTATTAAATCATGCTATGAATTTAACATCCAATTTTCTTTTTAAATCTGTCAAGAACATAATAAGTACATTTATTTGTTATTTAGTTGATCAAAATAGTTTGATTGGTGTAGAAACAATCCGCCATTCTGACGTCAGGGTAGCGAGCGGCTCACGCACGTTTTACAATATCAGAGCCTTTATAACATTAAGGAAGTTTTTAAATAGTGTTCCTATAAGTACAATTGACGTACATTTTTTACCTAAAGTAAATTTGAAAAAAGTTATTTTTAAAAGAATTCACCCGCCAACCTGACATCATAATGGCGGCTCACTTTAAAATGATTGTTGCTACGCTTACAGAAACGTACATTTATACTTATTTCAGTACAAAAACGTACATTTTCCGTACATTTACATAGTTTATTTTTGATCTATTTGGAAGTCACACACCCGCCATTCTGACGGATACGTTTTAATGATTAAGGGGCCGTCCATTAATCACGTGATGTTTTTTTTAGCATATTTTGAACCCCCCCTCCCCCTTGGTGAGACGTGGTGAGGTTTAAGGCTACCCCCCCCCCCCCTTAAATCACGTGTATTTTTTTAAATACAGGTACTTACTTATATAGTATAATCTAATTTAATTTATACAAAATTAAGGACCATGTTAAAAATGTCTGAACAGGTAGGTTGCAGGTTGTTTTTTTTTACAACGG
Organism: Scoparia ambigualis; assembly: GCA_963921215.1. NCBI lineage: Eukaryota > Metazoa > Arthropoda > Insecta > Lepidoptera > Crambidae > Scoparia > Scoparia ambigualis. The sequence goes on along the minus strand of OY992501.1, from coordinate 25,959,309 downwards.
CGAGTCAAGTTCACACTACAGGTCACTTTTGGTTTAGAAATAGCGCTATTGACGAAAAAATAAATACACGTGATATCTTACTACACCCCCCTTCCCGCTTGTGATATTTCGTGATTTTTGCCGAACCCTTCCCCCCCTTTTCGAGCCTCACGTGATTAATAGACGGCCCCTAAGTGTATAAGCGATTTTTCACCATTTGATCAGGCATCGAGATAATCCTGCCAATTGTGTTTGCGAGCATGACGTCGACACGCCTCCCTATGCGGCAAATGTCATGTAATTTATAAATACAAATTAGCCTTACAATAATTATTTATATTCGTGTTTCCAAAAGCAGTATTCGTTGCATCACCAATTAAAACACTTGTACATAAAAGTTTGCCTGAGTTTAATAATGAAATGTTGTCAACATCAAGTAGGTACTGGATTGCACAACTCACACGACTAGTTAAAACATCATTTCATCATATCATGTTATTAAAAAAATTATATTAAAATTATATAAACAATAACATTATAAAATAGCTTGCCTATTTTTTTACTCATCTGATGTTTGTAAAAATATTAGGATCGGATGTTGATAACGTAGTTTGTTGACATTTAATGGGCGCCTTAGGCTTACAAAGAAAGTAAAAAATAAAGGTGGTGTTGATTAATTTCGGCGGGCTGGATAAATTCGACGGTAGCTCAACTGGAAAGAACACCTGGCCCGGATTGCCAGAAGGGTGCGGGTTCGAATCCTGCTCGTGGAAATTTTTCTACACTGTCTTTTTCAATTTCTTATTTGTTCGCAACAAAATTTGCGTTAAAATTATATAAACAATAACATTATAACATAGCTTGCCTCTTTCTTAACTGATCTATAGTGTTTGTAAAAATATTAAGATTGGATGTTGATAACGTAAGTAGTTTGTTGACATTGAATGGGCGCCTTTGGGTTACAAAGTAAAAAATAAAGATGGTGTTGATTCATTTCGGCGGGCTGCATAAGTTCCACGGTAGCTCAACCGGAAAGAGCACCTGGCCCGGCTTGCCAGAAGGGTGCGGGTTCGAATCCTGCTCGTGGAAATTTTTTAGACGCTGTCTTTTTCAATTTGTAACATCATTCCATCTCTGTTCAAAGTTTGGAGTAATTAGAGACAGAATTATATTTTAATGTGATGTGACAATCGCGATTTGTGTGTTTGTGCAAGTCACCCCTCAGTGCCTCAGTGCGAGTTTTATTCAGCATTTTGGAATGGCATATTATGTTATTTTGAAACAATACATGTTACAGTCAACACTCATAACTAGTCAAAACCACATTTGACAGAAAAAATAGTCAAAAGTGGTTTTGACTAAAGACGTAGGTAGGTCAAACCACTTTTGCCTAATTTTTAGTCTAAAGTTTTTTTGTTGACACCGGTCGAAACCAACCACCCCTAAAACATATCATGATTAAATGAATATATAATATCAATAGAGGAAGATACGGCATGCCTTTAGTAGTATGAATTTAAAAATAGTCATACTCAACTACTTAGGTAGTCTACATACTCTTTGTAGTGTGACAGCTAATATCAATCAAAGGAGCGAGACAGAGCTACGCTAAGCGAGTGGGTCAGCGAGCACCCCGAAGTTCCACAACGACGACGACGCACGTTAAACGACACTCGCTCATATGAAAATCAATGCCATAATAAAATTTTCTACAAAGAAAATATTATTAATTTGGGGTACTTTGCACGTGAAAATTTGATCCATGTGCCTTGTTTTTGCTCATTAAGTGGTTTGTGCACCATTTAGATGACCAGCAAGGCATTTTTAACGCTCTTGCTTACTAAAACCACAGAATAACCAATAGTACTACGTACAGAAGAATCACTCTCTAACGACTTTCATGCGAAATTGAAACTTAACGTGAGACCCGAGCGTTCATTTTCCGTTGAGCAACGCTAACTCGATATCGATTTGACGTCATGACGTCACAGAGCGTAGGGTTTACACGCGCGCGCAGAGGTTACAAGTTATGCGACTCGGCGCTCGGTGTTGGGTGCTATGGCTCGCGGCAACCTTTACTGCCATACGCCTAGGCGGCCTGCCTGGGAGGCGCGCCAAACGAACGTACCTAAACTGCGGAGTGACACCCCTGCTAAAACAGAACTAAACGTCACTGGTACGAACGAGTTGCTGCTGTATTGACTGTTACGGTGTTCGCTGCTACCCGGACTTTTAGTCAGGGTTTGCAAGAGGCGCGTGCGGTACGTTGGTACAGTGTTGCCAGATCCGTAGGTCAAAAGTATCCTAGATTTAGTGCAAAATTATCGTGTTTTTATCGCATTCAAAAAGACAGAATTTATACGACTGGGCACTCCAAATATGGTAACATCCAACGTCACGAGTTAAAAAAATATAAATACCTTAAATTTCGTTATTTCCAAACTGTGACTGAACGACTGATGCTAAACCAGGTTTGTCACAAAATTATCGTAAAACTAAAATATCGTGGAAAGTCGACGAATTATACAAATTATCGTGCGATACTTAATTATTATTTTTTTATCGCATGCCCCTCCAAATTATCGTGGATCTACGATAATTATCGCACGTCTGGCAACGCTGCGTTGGTAACGTATCTTCCTCTATGATTAAACGGTTAAAAAAATTCGCACTAGACACTACACTCCGTGCCACGTCCCTCGCACATCATACATCGTTTAACGTCGTATGTGTGACATGTCAATATGACACTATTTTGTAATATAAAATCGACCTCGGGGCCACATTAAACCTCGTGTGGATACATAATCGTCTCGTTATATATATCGTTAAATCGTCGTTTGACCGTTTTACGATAATCAATAAATAATGTTAATTTCTATACGTCTATTTAAATACTTACCTAATATATCTTCGGGTACATACCGATTGACCAGATGAATAGCTAATGTAATACAAAATAAATACTAGTATAACACAATCCTTAGACAGTTATTAATATCTGAGATCACAAAAATAATGTGCTAAAAATATTTTAAGGATAGTAAAGCATGTGTATGAGTAATGGATAATCACGAAGTGACGTACGTTTAGAATTCGACGCCGTTTTAATTTTTAAACTATATTTATTACTTATAAAGACAACCTTTTTACGTCCCCTATAATTGGAATACAAGATTTACTCTGAGCTTGCACAGAACTGAAAAAGTTGGTTTACAACTCGGTTAAAGTAGGTAGTAGGTTGGGTTTTTAGCCCAAATTGAATAAATGAATTTGACTTTGACTTTTGCAGATGCGCCTTCTATCATCTAAACACTAGATACAAAATCCCATTTCAAATACGTTCGAGAAAGTGGTTCAATTATTCTATACTTACAATTTTGTTTTTGAATAATCACAACTAATTTTGATACTCAGCCCTATCATCACCACAATAGGTATTAAATTTGGATGGCAATGTCAAATGACACCTGACAACAATCCAATGCTATGGTTGGAGCATTAGTTCGAGGCGACACTTTGAGAGCACTAATTGTGTACATATTAGTGTTTAGACGATCAAAGAGATGCACAATCAGGTACAAAGTGACCGAAGAAATCTGATTGGTGACATACCTTGACAATTGATAAGATAGACCTTTGCTACAAACGTCATAAAATTATTAGAGATTCTTGATTCGACAGGACGTTTAGTCAACGTGAATTATTAAACTTTTAACTGTTTACATTGCACTTTGTAGCAGACTGTACTTCTTTAGTCTTTTACTATCTTAAATTAAAATTTAATGAAAATACTTGTACGTCACAAGTTTGTAAGTGAAACAGGCTGCGGGCACGAAATTAGCAGCGGATGAGCGATGGCGACGAGCAGCGCGATCAAGCGATCGCTCGCCTCGCCCCGCTGCCGCCCTTTCGTGCGCTTCACTATAAAATGGTATGCTTCTGTCGCAATGCGCCGCTCCGCAGTCGCCATCTCTCAGCCGCCGCTTGTTTCGAGCCCGCGGCCTAACAGCTGACAAACAGTCACTAAATATAATAAATGTCGTTATCACAGCTCATAACGTTATAGATGAAATATAAATGACATATTTATTATTTATAAAGGTGGGGTGCGGTTTGTTTGTAGTCGTTGAAGTTCTTATTTATTATTTAAGTAATTGTAATAATTAAATATCCACCCAAGTTTAACTCGGCATTCTTTTATTTTGTAATATTTAAGAGAGATTAGTGAAGTTTATGACAGTAAAGTAAAAACGGCCAAAAATTACATAATTAGAACTTTAACGACAGTTGCCAATTTCGAAGTTTCTCGAAGGAAACACTTGAAAAGAGACCTAGCACCGTTTGGTTTTTATTTGTCAACCATTATTTCACGTCAATACGTTTTAATACCATAACATTAACCAATCATAACTGCAAACACACCCTTCGAATTCCTGCCAAAAATCAACAGGGTTGTTGTCTTAATAACATACAGTGCTCGATATAATATTTAACGTTAACTTGACAGTTCTGTGCGAGATCAAACAGACAGATCGATATAGAGTGGCATTGGTTTTCGCGGTGCGACGGTTACTCTTCTAAGCTCGGTGGGTTGTCATCAATGAACACCACGTGGGATTTCAGATAGATCAGGAAAGCTAGCAGCCGATCGTTCTCCGCATCAGAGCCCCTGTCAAACAACATTTAGTATTAATTATACTATACAATGTAATAGAATTACTATACACACCCCAATATAATTTGGTTCGTTACTTCAAAAGAAGAAAAAAATAAAAAATATTTATTGGAATGAAACACTTTTTTACGGATTAACTCGCGTTTAATTTACTATTTACATAGTTTTTTATATTATCTTTACAGGGTCCGTGGTAACAGGGAGACGCTTTCGAAACGTCAGGATAATATAAAAAAACTATGTAAATAGTAAATTAAACGCGAATTAATCCGTAAAAAAATGTTTCATTTCAATGTGTAGTGCTCGCTTAAACCTCAGAAAACAATATAACATTTATTTATTGGAATCACATTACAAAAATACAACAGGTAACAAAAAGAAAAATAATAATAATTACATACACAGCGAGCTGTTATGTTACTTTCTTAATTTTTTTATTATTATTCAGCCCGGCTTGTCCCACTGCTGGGCAAAGGCCTCCCTACCCTCCACCCACTCCTCACGGTTCAGGGCTGCCCCTTCGCCTCGGATCGCGAAAGCGTACAGACGTGTGAGACTACGCATAATTAAAATTAATTCCAAAAGTTTACGAAAAATATACAATTTAATTTGAACTAGTACCGGGAGACCATAACCTGTGAGTTAGTTGTGTTACAAGTATCTTCGAGTGTTAAAAAAAATACCTCAAGTTGTACGGCAAGACACGAGAACGCAAGAAACTGTTAAAGTACCAGGCAACCATAACGCTGCGAGAAGTACCCCGCGCCGTCCGTCACCGTCGTCGTCGTCGTTGTGTACGAGCGCCAGAAAGAGACCGATCGTGAGTACAACATAGTGCAGCGAGCTACGCTACGAGCGTCTTCCGACTCAACGCATTGTGCGTACAGTACACGCACACTTGCGCGCTTCACTGCGGCCTGTGCGTCGCGCACCGTCGCTTGCCACAACTTAGAAGCGGAAGCGGGAGCGATTTAAATTCATAGGGCTTGGTCCAATATTATCATAACAATGCCTAAAGTAGCGCGTTCTCCACCATTGAACAAATCCCACAGCATGTCAGATTCCGACGTAGACAAGTTGGCAAATAGTGACGCCCCCATAGCTGAAATTTTCCATGTAACTAAACGAGATAGCAAGCGTCGGCGAATAATGGAACAGGAAACGGAAGCTGAATCATCTGACATTCGAAAAATAATACGAGAGGAGCTAGGTGGAATGATGTCTGTTTTGCAGCAACAGAATTTGCGTATGGACGTTTTAGAGCAACATATTTCCGATATCAAATCTCAAAACAATACCACAATAGAGAAAAATCTTGATATTGAAAAGTCAATTCAATTTGTCTCAGACAAAGTTGATGACCTCCATGTTACTATCAGCAACTTAGAAAGGAATCGTAAGGAAATGGCTGTTCAAATTTCTCAGATTGAGGACAAATGCGACTCGCTAGAAAGATTCACTAGGAAATCCAGTATCCAAATAAGAAGCGTCCCTAAGCAGAAAGGTGAAACCAAGGAAAAACTTTTCGAGACAGTATCTCGGCTGGCCTCTTCTCTCTCCCTTAATCTTCAAGCTGCTGAGCTGCGAGACGTTTACCGTATGCCGTCCAAACCGGACCTGCCAAATTCCACTATTATCGCCGAATTTTCCTCCACCATTATAAAAAACAAAATTTTAGCTGCTATAAAGAACCACAACGCGTCAGCCAGAAAATTCAAGACAGAGCAGCTAAACTCGACTCATCTGGGTTTCACAGGTCCAAAAATCGAAATTTATGTCTCAGAACATCTAACTGCACAGTCGTCGCGTCTATACTACCTCGCTCGTGAATTTCGCCAAACTATGGGCTATGATTTCTGCTGGACTGCAAACGGACTGGTTTATCTCAGGAAGAAACAGGGTGATCCACATATACTCGTCAAGAGCGAATCCCAACTCCACGCACTAAAAAAGGATTGACTATTTATGTGGTTGATCCACAGGTTGGTCATTATATTATATTGTGTAACTTGCCTACACTCATGTCTTAAACTTAAGCTTACCAGAAACACCTTTTGTTTTTACTGTAATTTAATTGTTTTCTACATGTTTTACTTTTTCCCACACGCTCAATTACACTCTGTAGTTTATTTTATATTTACCTCACTTTACGCATATACAAACCACTTAAACACTAAACATCAACTTATTTTTACATTTGCATCAAAACACAATTGCGAAACGAGATTTCCTATACAAATAATAACAATTGATGTCTTATGTTACTACAACCATATCAATAAGTTGCACATCTTAGCTCTTAAATCAATGTGCCTTTTAAGGTCTCATTTAACTCTAGATCTTGCCAGTAATGGGTAACGAGGCTGAAGATATTTTATTAGAATTAGATAAATTTAATATGGCTTCATCCTTCGATTGCGATACTGACACTTGTAATAAAATAATGCGAAATTCTCCATCATCTCTAAAGATTGTAACACAAAACATCCGTAGTATTAATAAAAACTTGGACAGTTTCATTGCGCAACTTACTAGGTTTCAATTTGATATTGACGTGTTGATTTTGACAGAGTGTTGGCTCAGCAATGACAAACCTGTCCCTATCCTTGACCATTACGCTCACTACTACACAAGAAGCTGTAATAACCAAAATGGTGGTATAGTTATATATGTGAAAAAACATATTAGCTGCTCGGCTTCTGAACCAAATATGCCAGGGGCAAATTTTCTTTTATTAAAAATTAATACCGATATTCTTATTTTAGCCACATACAGGTCCCCTTCAGTCACATGCACTGACTCATTCCTACACTCAATTGAGAGTATAACTTCCCTTTATAATTCTACAGCTAATATTATATTGACTGGTGACGTCAATATTGATATAAAAAATGGCAATAAGGATAGGCATAGTGAATCATATCTTAACTTAACTGCTGAGCTTGGGATGTTGCCAGGTCACCTCTTTCCCACACGACTTGATAATTGCCTTGATCACGTCATGCTAAAATCTGCCCTTTCCGCTTCAGTGTTTGTGATTGATGCTACGGTTACAGATCACAGCTTAGTTTTAATAAGTTTATCTATGAAGAAAAATTTATCAGCTATAAACAACTTTAAGTTTACTGTTACTGATTTTAACTCCTGTGTTGAACACATAAAAAACTTAGATTTTGCTTATATTAACCCTAATACGGATGTTAATGAAGCGGCTAGTAGATTTGTCAAGTCTCTGTCATCTGCAATTGAGCTTCACTCTAATACTAAAATTATTCCATGTAGGAAAAAAAACTATCAAACCTTGGATAACACCGGGATTACTTCGCTGCATTCGACACAGAGACAAACTTAGTTATAATTTTAAAAAGAACCCTGATAATACCGTTCTAGAGGTATCATATAAACGCTACCGTAACTATTGCAACTCTCTTCTTAGGAAGCTCAAACGTAATTATGAAAAGTCATTGCTAACTTCTGCAAAAAATAACAAAGAAAAATGGAATGCAATTAAATCTATCACAAACTCTAGTTCACATAAAACATCAGCGGCTTCTCTTCTTAGCGCTAATAACGCCGACAATGACATTAAGAAAATCAACAATTATTTCGCTACCATTGGCGAAAATTTAGCAAACAATATTTTAAAATCAAATAATTACTTACCAACACAAACTACCAAAATAAGATCTAATAATTGTAACACCTTTGTTCTACTACCCCCAGACGAAGCCGAGGTTGGGTCTCTCATAGATGGTCTTAAGGCTAGCAGTGCCACTGGATGGGACTCCATTCCTGTCAAATTACTGAAATTTGCTAAACATATTCTAGTGCCACACCTCACTAAGCTTATTGCACTTTGCTTTGACCAAGGTACTTTCCCAAAAGTATTTAAACAGTCCATCATTACTCCTGTTTGCAAGGGTGGGCATCGACAAAATGTAACCAACTACCGGCCAATCTCAGTTCTTAGCGCACTGTCCAAACTCTTAGAAAAAGCTCTTAATAATCGTCTTATGAACTATTTAGAACATTTCAACATACTTTCTGAAAATCAGTTTGGGTTTAGGTCGGGGAAGTGCACTGAGGATGCTGTAAGTCATCTTGTCAATTGTGTTACATCTCACATAGACGCTAATAAAAAATGCCTTGGTGTTTTCCTTGACATGGCCAAGGCATTTGATACGGTTTCGATCCCCACACTTGTAAATAAGCTGGAGAGAGTTGGTATTAGAGATAATGCCCTTAAACTCTTTTCGAACTTCCTTATGGACCGCACACAACAAGTCAGAATTGGGGATCATCTCAGTCCTAGCGAACCGGTTGCCTTTGGCGTACCCCAGGGTAGCATTCTTGGTCCAAGTCTCTTCCTGATATACATTGATGACCTATGTCGACAACTCTTAGCAAACTGTAAGATATTCACTTATGCTGATGACACGGCTCTTATATTTCATGGAGAGACTTGGGACGAGGTTAGGCAAATGGCTGAAGATGGACTTCATAATATTGGTTACTGGCTTAAAGAAAATCTTTTGACTTTAAACAGCTCCAAAACTAAATACATACAATTTCATTTGTCTAAAACTAATCTAGCTAATTTTAATTTAAAATTTCATTCTTGTAATTTTTCAGATACTACTAAATGTTCATGTCCCATCATCGAAAAAACTAACCAAATCAAATACCTCGGAGTGCTTTTGGACGAAAATATCAATTGGAAAAGTCATATTAACCTCACAGCGTCTCGACAGAGAAAACTTATATGGGCATTTAAGAAATTGCGACATGTAGCAGATTTTGACCTTTTACGAAACATCTATTTTTCACTTTCTCGGTCAATTCTTAGTTATTGTATTTGTATATGGGGCGGCGCTTGCAAAACTTTTATGATTAACCTGGAAAGAGCTCAAAGGTCACTTTTAAAGGTCATGACCTTCAGCCCATACAGAATCCCTACTAAACTGCTGTATGAAAAATGTAAAGTCCTTACAGTAAGACAAATATACATTCTCCAAACCCTTTTAAAACAACACACAGTTACGCCATACGACAACAAATACCAAAATAAACGATCTATCGTAAGTATCTGTAACCTTCCTAAACTCCGTACTGCGTTTGCAAAACGGCAGCAGGCATTCTTATCTAAGTATCTTTATAATAAAGTAAATAAAAAAGTTGATTTTTACCCATTAACACTTAGGGAAGCCAAAGTTAAAATAAGAAAATGGTTGATGATCCTTAGCTATGATCAAACTGAGTCTCTAATATATAACTAAATACACACACACAATCACTCACACGCGTACATACTCCCACACACACACACTCATACACATATACACAAAAACACACACACACGCACACTTCTTTCTGGTAATTAGTCTGTATACTTTAATTATTCTAAAGTCGGATTTCAATATGCTTATTTGTTAATTTAATTTGTCATTTGAAGTACCTTTGTTAACGAAGAGGGCACTGGCCTCTGTCACTCAGGTGATAAACCTAAAATAGAGGTCAGGGACTTCACCACAAATATGTAACAATTATGTGACAATAAATATTTCTTATTCTTTCTAGGGCTGCAACCCGCCAGTCCTTCCGATAGCAGTCTAGCTCGTCCCGCCATCTCCTTCTGGGCCTGCCGCGACGTCGTCTAACGTTGCATGGACTCCACTCAGTGGTGAGTTTAGTCCACAGCTCGTCCGGCATGCGGCAGACGTGTCCAGCCCAGTTCCATTTCAAGCTGGCAGCTTTATGACCAACGTCGGCGATTTTGGTTTTGGAACGCAGTGTGCTATTTCTGATGCGGTCTGATAGCTTAACTCCCAAAATACTGCGCTCCATTGCTCGCTGGCAAACCCCAAGTCCGTGCTTCTGATAATCCGTCAAGGACCAAGTCTGAGCACCGTAGGTGAGAACGGGGAGAATGCATATGTCCATGAGTCTCCTTTTAAGGGTTAGTGGGAGGTTACCCTTCATAAGGTTTTTCATGGACCAATAGCTCCTCCAGGCGTTTTCGGTGCGTCGAGCAACTTCTTTTTGTTGTCTCGCCTGCAAAGAGATTAATTGGCCCAAATAAAGATACTCATGAACATACACAATCTCGACTCTATCAATTTCCAACCTACGATTCGTGCTGTTTGTCATAAGCTTGGTCTTCGACATATTCATACTTAAGCCGACCCTAAGGCTTGCCGTGTTCAGTTCGTTGATCATGGTACTGAGTTCTGCTGCTGATGAAGAGAAAAGAACAATGTCATCAGCGAATCGGAGGTTTGTTAACCTCCTCTTACCAACGACGATACCCTTATCCTCCCAGTTAACTGCCAGAGTTTTAAAGACCTCTTCAAGTGTGGCCGTGAAGAGTTTAGGAGACAGCGGGTCTCCTTGCTTCACTCCTTTTTGAATAGGGAAGGATGGTCCGGATGCATGCAATTTGATGGCTGCTGTACTATTACTGTAAACTTTTTGCAACAGATGGATGTATGTTGTTTCTATTTCCTGATTATAAAGTGCTTCAAATATTGAGTGGTGATTAAGGCTGTCGAACGCCTTGGAGTAGTCTATGAATGCCAAATAGAGGGGCAAATTGAATTCATAATATTTTTCTATGACTTGGTTCAGAGTGTGAAGGTGGTCAATGGTAGAAAAGCCACGTCGGAAGCCGGCTTGCTCTGCTGGTTGGTGTTGATCCAGTTTAGCGGAAATCCTACTCTCAATTACCTTGATAAAAGCCTTGTAAAGATGGGAAACAAGGCTTATGGGTCTATAATTAGCTAGATCTGATTTATCCCCCCTTTTATGTAGCAGAATAATGTTGGAATGACAGAATTTTGTGGGAAAAATGCCAGTTTCTAATATGGAGTTAAATAGATTTGTTATTTTCGGTAAAAGAGCCGGTTCCCCAACTTTGAGCGCCTCGGTGGTAATATCATCTTCACCCGGACTTTTGTTGTAACTCATGCTCACCAATGCTCGATGGACCTCGCATTCGGTGATTGGCAAAATATTTTCGGAGCATGAGTAAGCATCAGTACTCAGTTGGTGAGGTGGATTGCACTCGTTAGAGTAAAACGATTTATAGAAGTTAGTCGCCATTCTAAGTATCTTGTTTCTGTCACCCTGTTTCACGCCACTACTATCTTTTAAACAGCCTATAGATGTTTCTTAATTTAATTAGTAGTTTTATTTGTATTTATTTTATGAGAAATATTCGATATAAAATTAAAGGTGGCTTCACACAGTCATATCAGTGAAGTCACAGTTCCGACCCAGTACCGGCACAGTGCGAAATATTCTTTCATACATTCTGTATGAAGGTTGTCAAAACGAATACGTCCGTGATTTGACGGTGGCGGCACTGACACTGAGAGCACTAACACTGACAAGTGGGAATGCGTTCATAGAGAATGTATGAAAAGGACTGTGCCGGTACTGTGTTGGAACTGTGACTTCACTGATATGTGTGAAGCAACCTTAAACAATGAAAATTTTAACGAAAGCTTTGTTTACTTTAACCTCAGTGGCCGGTATAGCTCTCGACCCTATAATATCGGCACAATGTTTTGATGTCAATGATAGATACCGATCCAATCCAACAGTGTGACAATAATTAGACCCTATGTCTAACAATATCAAGCGAACGTTTAAGGGGAGTATATATACATCACACTGAGCATGCTCACCAAATTTGGTCCAAAACTACAGGCTCGTTTCTGAGATAATCAACGAAACATTATTATAATTCACCAAAAAATACACCCTTTCCAAACCCGTACAGCTGTACTACACGCACACAAAGATAGCCGAACATGCACACTAAACTCGGAGCACACAGAGCTATCTTTTTATTGACGCTTGCGTGCGTGTTAGTAAAGATACAGCATGTTTCATGATGTGCATTATTTTAATTGATTTAGTTTGTTAGAAAACAAAACATTGAAAAATCACTATAAAACTGGAGCCCATTTTTTGTCATGTATTCAGAAAGATGTATAGATACCGCCCTTAAACGTTCGCCTATTGATTTTGTTAGACCCTGTATAGAGCAATTACTATTTTGTTTACTTACTCGACATCGATTTCTATAGCCAATACTGTATGGTGCGGCTTGCCTTCTTCATCAAACCAACTGCAAAGAAAACATCAATTCAATTTATTGTTTTGCAACCCTCAAGTTGCATACATCATTACATTACATATATAATACTCAAAATCACGACTATTATCCTCGAAGGGTTAATCAGAGACTAGGCAAAAAGGGCCGCAAAAGTAGTCCTCTGCCATAGTCTACTTTTCACCAAATAACGCGACTGCACATGTGCTCAGCGTGACCGGTGGTGAGCCCATGAACTCATCGCGGCTCTATGCTGTTGGATGTATGTGCAGTCCTTAGTCCGTTAGTCGCCTTTTACGACACCCAAGGGAAGAGAGGGGGTGGTAGTATTCTTCCACCGCTACGTTACGATGCGGTTACGTACGGTTCATTACATTATTGCATTAAGTAAAATGGCCGTTTTCCTGTGTCTGTGGCTCCTTTTTCTTTTCCTAAACAGCGATTTGTCAACTATTTAAACTTAATGTTGCAATTACAATTCTACCAAATAAATTCAAAAACTTTTTGTTTTAACGAAAACATGCAGAAATGTTTATTTTTCCCATGACTTGGAAATTGTCTAATTTGACGTGTAATCGCTGATATCCGATCAAACTAAACGTCAAAATAATAGATGCATACCGCGGAGGCAACGATCGAACTTCGATTAATGCACGTGAATACGCTTAAACAAAATCGTGCGATTGATAGGTGAATACGAAAAGTGACTTCAGCGATCAAATCGCTTGCATGTCGTTGAAGTTTTGTTACGTGAATTACGCTACAGGTTAGTTTGTTTTAACGGCTGCCATCTTACGACACAACCGGGACCAACGGCTTTACGTGCCTTTCGATGCGAGGAGTATCTCTAGATGGTTATTTTAAATTTGGTAATCCATCCATCGTCCCGCTTGTCTTTGGCGCACTATTACGGAAGTAGCTTAACTGGCGATTACTGTTTGTGACGTGTTCTTACCTTACGTCGCGAGTGAATCGCGCGCTCCGCCGCTTGTTCGACGTGAACACACACAAACGTCTCACGCGTTTGATACTGCCGCGAGGCGCGAGCGCGCCGCACGCGGCAGTCGATAGTTTGCCCGCTACTTACACCGCATGTGCGTTTCGTACGTGAACACTTGGATATAACGTCATAATATGTTTGATATTTCGTGACCGCGCCCGCGAGTCAACGTGTCTCACCACTTAGTATCAGCTGAGTTCTCACATGGAGGAGCTCGATGGCGCAGCGGCTAGCGCGTTCGGCTTGCGATCTTGCTCGCTAAGCCACTTTCGCAATGGCGGGTCGCTGGATGGGTGACCAATTAAAAAAACATCTCGGGCTCCTCCGTGCTTCGGAAGGCACGTTAAGCCGTTGGTCCCGGTTGTTGTCGTAAGATGACAGTCGTTAAAACCTATGGGTTATGGCCCAACATCCCCACGTGCTATTGTCGACGTGGGAGGCCAGTGCCCAGCAGTGGGACGTTTATAGGCAGATGATGATGATGACTCACATGTCGGCCAGCGGCGGGTTAGCGCTGGGTGCCGATACTAGCGCTCGTGGCCGCCGCACGGCGCCTAGTTCGCCGTCGCCCGCCGCCTGCGCCGAGCTGAGGGTGGCGCGCACCACGTGCCAGAAGGCACGCTGCGCCGCGCCCACGCCGTCGATGCGCTCTATGCGCACCCAGCCTTATCGGACAAACATTTGAAATACACACATCAAAAGTGTCTAGGGATCAACATATATTTTTGCAATAACTTTTCTCTTGATTGATATTAATTAAAATTTTCTTTAAGGATTCATCAAATAAAGTGTTTTCGTTTGTCTACAGTAACGATAAACCAAGTCACCTTTGCATTAATAAAGAAATTTGCCATTTTCCTAATAAAGGGATTTTTGACATTTGAACCACTAACATTAAAGTTCGAAAAAAAGACTGAAATAACAGTTTTCTTTAAAATTTTATTGGGTAACTTAAACAATTAATAATCCGTGTTTCTACCGTGAACACTAACAACACAAGAACATCGGTTTGGCATACTCAAAATGAGTTCACCAAATCACGCTGTGGAATGGCCGCCCATGTTCGTTGCAACAACAAAAAAAGGTCTTCTTGCGACTGGATACCCTCCATATTCGGCAGAGCTCTTCTCTGTAGCATATCCCATGCATGCTCAATCGGGTTCAAGTCTGGCGACTGAGCAGGCCAGGGCATGACATTGATGTTAGCTGCGGCGAGAGTCTGTCTTACAACTCTTGCGGTGTGCGGTCGTGCATTATCATGCATTAACTGAAATAAGGGACCGATTTGCACTTGTAGAGGAACGATGACGTCTGATAAAATCGTCTCAGCATAAATTTGAGCGTTGAGGTTGCCTCTGATCCAAATCAACTCAGTTCTTCCGCCGATCCAAATACCCGCCCATACCATGATGGTTCCACCACTATAAGGATGGACTTCCTGGCAGGATTTTAATCGCTGTTGGCGTCCAGGGGTTCTCCAGTGTCGTATACGTCTTGTATCCGGTCTCATACCAAAACGAGACTCATCAGAAAAGCACACGAAACGCCATTGTTCTTCTGCCCAATTTCTGTGTTCAAGAGCCCATTGATATCGAATCCTACGATTGTGCATTGCCATATAGGTGGTACCCTTAGCGGTCTTCGGGAATGAAGGTTCACTTCATGCAAGCGGTTTCTGACTGTTTGGTCGCTAATTAAGTTCCCTGACGAGTGATGAAGCCTCACGGCTAACATCATGGCGGTTATTGTTGGAGCTCTTCGAGTTGTGATTTGAATGTATCGGTCTTGTCTCCGTGTGGTGCAGCGATACCGTCCTCCATGGCGCTCAGCCACGGTACCAGTGCTTCGGTAACGTGTCCAAAGTCGACTGATAACACTCTGATTTGTATTCAGAGCTAAAGCCACAGTACGTTGCCGGGAACCAGCTTCTATCATTCCCACGGCTCTGAGCATTTCTTCCCTGCTTAAATGACGTCGCCGCTCCATAATAACGTTGGTTTTAATCAGTAGTAGGGAAACAGTAGTACTAATAATGTCTTCAATGCGTTGTATGTTTTTATAGGGAAAATATTGACAGCTGATTTTCATCTTTTACTAGAAATTGATTGAAAGTTCCTGTTTCAAATTATGAAATGCACCAAAAAGGATCCATATAAATTTATAAAATCATAAATTTATTACAAAGCCACATCTCAATCTCAAGAAATCCGCATAAAAATGCTTGATCCCTAGACACTTTTGATGTGTGTATTAACAATTGGCTACTTGACAGTTTTCGGAAAAGTATTAAAAAAAATTATAAACGCTTTAGGACCATGGGAAATTTTGTCCCCACCATCCAACAGATTTGTAATTAGTGTCATTTGAAGGGTCTAGTAGGATAGATAGTTTTTTACTATGGCGACGTTTTTCAAATACGCGGGATTTCGGTTATAAAAAATATATTGTTAAGTATTAAATATTTAATTTTTTTTTCAACAAAATAAGATTGCAAGAGAAGACCAGACTCCACAGGCGGCACCCGTTCGCGAGTATGCCATGTGAATCAACACTCGAGCAACTCCAACTAAAGCAAGAAAACAATAAAAGTTTTTTTTAAATTATAAATAAACCCAATACTTTTTGCAACTATCACAGCTTCTTTGGGTCCCAATGAACAAATTGACATGTGTCCCATGACTGTTGTAGGGTGGGGACGGGGTTCATACAAAATCCCTCATGGTCCTTTATACCCCGTACAATAATTTTTTTCTCGAAAAAACTTTATTTAATGGAAAAAAAATATTTTTCTTCATTCCTTTAAAATTTCGTGCGAAAACGGTTGGTCACGTGACATTTAGCCCATCGATGTCATACCACAATAAACCATAAAGTTACTATACCTAGCGGAATAGAGAAACAAAGGGCTGAGAGAGCGGGATGTCATTAGCAACAACACTGTGGGATAAAAAGAGATGCGTGATGCGACGTAACAGAACCGTTTTTGGCTACTGTTTGACAGTTGGCCGCACTTATCAGCACACTGAGAATTTGGATTTTGTGAATTTTTCTGATTTTACGTGAACTCGTGAATATTTTTGAGAAATAGTGCTTTAGAAACATTGTGACCTTTTCAGGATTGATTATTGTACAACACAGCGAAATAATCCCATAAAATGTTCATTTCACAAGTAAATTATTACAAACCGACACTCTTACCTAGGATTTATTTATGCTAATGCGCTTCGAATTTTAACCACGAAATGTGATAATTCTCTTCTATAAACATTTATTTAAGTAAGAAGCAAAGATAGAATATACATAATGCAGAATTTACGAATAATTTGTGTAAAGAAATAATTTTTGTTTTACGCTAGGGCTGTATCAAGTTATCGATATTTCGTGTCCACTGTCTATCACGTAAAGAAATATGTATTATTGTTATTAAAGTACCTATATGACGTTTAGATATGAATTACCTGGGAATGTAATCACATTTAAGATACTTAGCCGATCCATAGGTATCAGTTTTTGACTGTAAGGCTGGCCTCACACAGCCGGAATGGCTTGCTGAATTAAGAATCTGAATTTAAGATTCTGAATTCCGGCACCTTGACTCACACATTCTTAAAAATTCAGATTGATCAGTAGTCTTGTGACTCCCAGCCTAAGCAAACGTCTCCAAAACGTTAACCGCTTGCTGTTTTAACCAGGGTTGCCATTTTTTTTTCGCTGTTCTTACCAATTGACGTCCTCCGTGGTCAAGTGGTTAGCGCGCCGGGTCTGGCGTCGCGCCATCTCTGAGGTCCCGGGTTAAATTCCCAGTCGGCGAGTCAATTTAGAGAAAACTGTTTTTCTTAATTGATTTCGGGTCTGGGTGTTTTTCTATGTTTATGTATATTTATCCATTATCTAGTTTAACCATATTAACGAGTTTCAATAGAAGCTTATATTGCTATCAAACTTTATAAGAATAAAATATAAAAATAAAAATGTATGGTAAATCCTGCTAAAACTGCTAAGCGTTGTTTATAAAAATGCACCAAAATTGCTATATTCAACTTTATAATTTTTAAAAATTGAAGTAGGTACATCGAAAATTAAACACTATTAAAGCAAGGTGTCAATAAGATAACATACAAACTAAATATCTAAAATTTATAATAGTAGGATCCTGCTAAAGAAGCAGGATCCTACTAAAAATGGCAACACTGAAATAATTCAGAATCTGAATTCCAGCATGTGTGTCGCTCCATATAAAATGTATGGGAATACGCGCGTTCTGAATTCAGAATCTTAAATATTCAGACACGGAATTCCGGACGCTCGTCAGCTCATTTTTCCAGATCGATCTGAGAAATTCAGATTCTGAAAAAATCAGCATGTGTGTGGAGCATACTGATATTGTATGGTATTCCGGCCTTTCTGAATTCAGAATCTGAATTCAGATTCTTAATTCAGAAAGCGATTCCGGCTGTGTGAGGCCAGCCTTAGAATAGGTAATAACATTAGTAGGTAATTTCACAGACATAATAAAATAAGTAATTTATGTATCTTTTAGATTTCCTACTAACTTGGATACTAAAAATACATGGCTTAGGCTAATTGATCGTCCAAACTGGATTCCCAAGTTTTGAAGAAAAATATTTACAGACGCGAGGAGTGAAACGAATTTTGATGAAATCTGCAATTCCAACTAAGTTAGTTTCGGTAAGCTTAAATAAAATTATACTATTCTTCTGCTGAAATTTCACTAATGAAAGTAGACATTACAATCTAAATAGTAATGTCTACTTAGCACCATGTACCTACATTCAACCCCTGCGTCGCTGAATAGCATAAAAGCAAAACATGATGTTCGCAAAATAGCATATTAGCAAAACACCATATTTGCAAGAATTCATTCACTCAAACCACCACATTCTTACAATATCATATTCTTGAAACATCATATTAGCAAAGTAACATATTCGATTATCATCCTATTCGTGAAATAGGTCAAGGATCATAAGACCGCCGGCGGTGTGTCACATTCTCTTAACAAAATTATGATAAAAATTGTGTTTTTCTTTTACATTTTATTATTTATTTAATCTTCTTTACTGCTCATGCACTAGTCTTTTAAACACTACTTTGCTCTGTGCACGACGGCTATGCAAGTGCAGAGCATTCCAGAGACGGATAGCGGTTAAAGTGAAAGAGCTGGAGAGGAAGCCAGTATGATGAGCAGGAATTTGGAGAGTAAGGTTGCTACTAAAGCAAAGGTCACCCTGATGAGAGGCTTTAAGAAACTGAAACCTAGATTTCAGGCATCCGGGGGAACGTGGATCATATAAAATATATTATTAACAGGTTTACTGTCCAAAAAATAAAACAATAGGCTAATCAATTGTTATGGACCATATTATGTTGTCTGCGGGACAGTGAACGGGTTAACAACTAGCGACCCGTCCGCGACTTCGGCTTCGTCCGCGTCGACCCCGTGGCCCGTGAGGAATTTCCAATTTTTTTCTTTTACAGAGACCTTGTCCATTTTTTTTATTAAATAAGGAGGCAAACGAGCAAGCGGGTCACCTGATGGAAAGTAATCACCGCCGTTCATGGACACCCTTCAAAACCAGAGGAACCGCAGACGCATTGCCGGCGGTTTTGCTTTTATGCTATGCAGCGACGAAGGGATCCCATCCTATTTAGTTATATTAATACTATTACTGTTAGTAATTAATATTATCGATATCGATATTAATGTGAAAAGCGACATGACGTACATCACTGAACGCATTTTCTAAACTATTTGACATACTTACACAAATGCCAATCTATTTCGGTTTCGTTTGACAGCTCATGTTTGTTGCTCTATTCCGTTAGGTTTAGTAACTTTATGCAATAAACTAAACAAAATCATGAAACCTGACAGATAGTTTTTGTTTATTTTGTGAAATATGACGTCACACGAAGCTTAATCATGGCATCATAAGATAATTTCTAAATATTTTATTTTGTAAAAATAAAATATTTAGAAATTGTCAAACAATTGGATAATCATCTTTAAATTATAAACTACCATATCCGACATAATATTTCATATTTTATTGTTACAACTGCCAAATAGCCAATTCGATCGCGGCGCTACAAGACACAATACAAATTATACTGTTTTTTTAAGCTTATTATTTTTGGCTTGTTGGTTTTGTTTTAGCTTCTTATGTGTTTTTTGCAAATGCTTTGTATACATACATACATTCAAATAAACACGACTATTCTATCCCCGAAGGGTTAGCCAGAGACTAGGAAATGAGGACAGCAAAATCAGTCCTCTACCGGTCCACTTTTCACCAAATATGTGCTCTGTGTGCAAACATGTGGGACTGCACATGTGCTCAGCGTGACAGGTGGCGAGCCCATCGAGGCTCTATGCTGCTGGATGTACTTGCAGTCTTTAGTCCGTCCGTCGCCTTTCACGACACCCACGGGAAGAGAGGGAGTGGTAGACTGGTAGTATTCTTTCACCGCTACGCGACAAGGGTTAAGTGAGACACATCATAAGCAATAAATAAATACAAACAAAATCAAGATACAAAAGAGTCATTAAAAAGTCTCCACTAATAGAAACTATCTAAATTCACAAGAAGAATAAGGTGGAGGGACCGTCCACCTCTGCACAGTGTCATAGATACAGAGGCAAAGAAAGCGCTACATGGACTAAAGGAGGCCGGGCTGTGGGACGCATCTAAGCCTCTGACTAGACTTATTAAATGGGAACCTAATGATTTCCTTGATAGGATCATGGAAATGGGGTATGACAAGATTTCCCCCATTTACATGTTCGAAAAGAAATTCAGTATATGATACTAGGTCCCAACTTGGGATGAATGGAAACAAGGACCACCGTCTACAGAGAAGAACAGCCTTATCTGGTACACCGATGGATCCAAATTAGAGTCGGGTACTGGAGCAGGTATCTTTAGCAATGACTTCGAACATAGTCAAAGCATGGGAAATTACGCAACTGTATACCAGGCCGAAACTTTTGCAATTCTCCTATGCGCAAAAATGAATTTAGAATTCGCCCTCAGAAAGCGAAACATATTCATCCTGAGTGAGAGCCAAGCCGCGCTCAATTTACTTATATCGCCTCGGATTCGGATCGACTCTAACCTTGTACTAGAAACCACAAAAGCTTTAAACAAGCTAGGTGGACACAACAGGGTAAGATTGATCTGGGTACCAGGCCACGTGGGAATCCATGGCAATGAGATGGCCGATGCACGTGCCAGGGAGGGCTCAGAGACCCCATTTATTGGCGCTGAGCAGTTTGTTGCACTGGCACAGAGCACCATCAACAAGGCCTTTAAGGACCAAACCCGAAACAGGCATAAAACCGAATGGGGAAAGCTGCCCGGTATGAAACACTTAAAATCCTTAATAGGTGGAGACGCTCTAGGACGGAGTAAAATCATATGCGGAGGTAGTAAAAGGCAGGCACGAACAATCATCAGAGCCCTGACCGGGCACTATCCCACAAACAATGCTCCGTAGAATGCAACTAGCAACAGACAGCTTGTGCAGGGCGTGTGGAGAGAAAACGGAGTCCTTGCAACACTTACTGTGTGACTGTGACTTCCTTGCTAGGAAAAAAATGAGTCTCCGGGATTGGCCTATCCGAAACCAGAGGATTTTAGGCTCTTCGCCCTCAGAGACAGTGCCAAGCTTATGGCAGTCATCTTCAATGAGGAAACAAAGTGATAGGACAGGGTTGCACAAAAGATCCCAATGGGTCGACGTGCTGCTGCGAGAGGGAGACCTCTGCAGGCCCCACTAAGATAAGATAAGATGTATGTCGAGGAAGTTCCTGGTCGACCACTTTCGGCGATAATCGCTTGCACACTATCTACGCGCACGCTACTGTACCACAGATTAAAGAAGAGTTAACAGATACTTCACTCAGTAGAAAATTACCAATACCTACTGCTATAATAGACGCGTTTTACCTGAAATAAAACGCATATTAAATACTTACCTCATTAGAAGCTTATAATATTGAGATAGGCATATCTGTTTCCCGTCGTATTTTCCTTCTCTTTCTTCCGGTATATCGCTGTCTCTCTCGCTCATCCCACTCAGTGGCGTCACCAGGTGGCGCGGTGGGGGAACCAGGAGATTTCACACCCGTGCCCATTTGTTCATCATTGCGTCGAAATATGCATTAAGCACTAGGCGAAAATAAAAACTAAGCTTCTAATGAGGTAAGTATTTAATATGCGTTTTATTTCAGGTAAAACGCGTCTATTAAACACTTGACCATCATTAGAAGCTTATAATATTGAGACCTGTTTGTTATCGCCTGGTGAAAACGCCAATGTGAGAAATAAATAAAACAATAAGTGCGAGAGAGTTAATCATATGATTATGGTTTAAACAAAAAGTTATAATAAGAGATTTAATTAAGTACTCATTATTTACAATTTAAGTCATGTAAGAAAATAATTGGCCAGTCATTGATGAAAAATCAAATAATTTAGCTTGTAAACCATGTAAACGAACATTATTATTAGGAAATAAATATTGTTTACTATTTGATTTCAATCACTTTACAGGGTAAAAATAAAAAATGAAAAACTTCGTGATGCCTGAATCAATATTTCACGACAATAAACCTTGTGAAAAGTATTAACTAATCTCCTATTACCAATAGTTAGTATATCCTCAATGGGTAAATCATATCAATCTAGTTTGTAGATGCTACAGCGGAGCAAAACACAACCAGGTGTGGCTGTAATATCCATCTAGCTGCCACAGTGCTTGAAACAGGTGTAGGTGAACCACTCGAAGTTTTAAATAAATTAGTTTAGCCATTTTGTACAATATTTATTGATCCTTTTAACCAGTAGCAATTTCCAGCTTGTTTGTCTGTAGTCCCTTAAGTCAGTTTTTTACCCAAACTGTCGCCTTAATATTACTGCATTGTCCTGAACAAAATAATGTTTGTTGTCCACAGCAAGGTAACAAAGGAGCAATGCGACAATAATATTGCAGTGTTACGAACTGTTTGAAATCTAGTTGATCCTAGGTTTGAAATACATTACAAAGGTCTACAGACTAATATTACTAAAACCTGGAAAAAGGAGGTTTTGTTGTTTTTAAATATTTAATTGAGATTGATTTTAAAACATGTTTAACTATTACCTCGTCACTAAGATTTCCATACAATTGGGCGCTGCATAAAGTAGAAACGACAATTTATGGTAGTGTGTATTGTAAGAAAGATTTAAAATATTAAGTGTAAATCTGCCAAAAACTGGACTGACTGGACCCATTTGGTACGCGTTCCGCGTGTGGATGGCGCCGCTGCTGCTGCTTACGCCCTTCCTGTACTACTGGACCAAGCACAAGTGCTCATATGTTTTTATAATAACCGGACGCTTGAGTAGGGAAATTTGCTTGTGGTTCCATAACGATATATCATTTAAGCACACTAAATTTCAACGTCATGTCTTGAACCTTGGGGGTTGGCAGGCCTGTGGTTATGTCTACCAGGCGTCTATGTTTTGAATTCCATACTGTGAATGAGGCAGCAAGGGGTACCACAATCAGATAAATTCCTGTTGAGGTGTGCTAGCATACCCGGGGGATGAGGAAAGGTGGTGCGAATTTCCAAGCCAGAGGGAAGCGTTCTACTTCAGGCTGAAAGCATTGTGAAACATCGCTTCGTAATCATTGAGATAAATATGCATAGTTTACCCACTACTCGAGCGTTCTTGGATACAAACAGGTCAATTACTGGCCAGGCCCACTTCGCGAATATCGTTTGTGTGAATTCTGGCAGTAGATGCCACTCTAGAGCTTGGCTATGTCGAGACAGTTGATCTGCATGACTGTTCAATTTCCCTGGAATGTAATAAATTTTGACCACAATTTGGTTGGTGGTCATTTGTTGGTTGGCAATTTGGAGGATTAAAATAAAATTGTCGCAGGCTTCGTGTTCGATGCTTGTAATTCTAAGACTTAGAACAGCCCGCTTTTCTTTTTGACTGCAGTGCAGCCTTTGTTCGGATGCACTCCACCTTCCCGATAGGGCAGAATTGTTGAGTTGTGGCCCCCCAATCCTGAAGCAACGGTTGTCAAAAAGAATGTTGGTGGAGGTATATGTATTGGTGTTTCTAATAATTTTTAGGTACCAATACATTTAACTACATCGTAAGGTAGAGTCTATTTTACCGCCCAATTTCTTCTCTTAGGTATCGTAAAAGGCGACTAACGGCCCATAGATTGCACATACATCCAACAGTATAGAGCGGCGATAGGCTCATCACTTGTCACGTACATGTGCAGTTATCATTTGGTGAAACGTAGACTATGGCAGAGGATTGCTTTTGCGGTCCTCATTGCCTGGTCTCTGACTAACCCTTCGGGAATAACAGTCGTGAGTATATGTAGGTATGTATGGACGCTTGTGATTCCTCCATGTATCCTAGTATGTCTTTGCGGAAGACATTGATTTTGGTAAGCACCCTGCGAGGGCGGTCAAACAGACTTTTTGAAGAAATAAGTAAGTGTTTCTATTACAATGTTGGCATGTCTAGACAGAACCATCTGGTATTTATGTCTATAAGATAATAGTCTAAGAAAACATTGCCGTGCTCATCTCAAATGGAAGGCATATAATTTTTTAGTAATTCGCTTTTGTAGAACAGACGAAGAAACCATGGTGGGATTTGGCTATAGATGGTAGTACCTAGGTCTAAGAAAAGTAATTTGTACATCCCGTCTCTTGGCCGTACACAGTCCGGAATTCATATAATAATTTAACGACTTCAGGTTAAAAATTGGATGGACACACAACAAGGTTGGATGGAAAGGTCACCTTTCTTGAGTGCTCGCACTGGGTTAAAATAAAGTTTGGAAAAAGAAACTTACTGTTTCTAGAAACATGTTCCTTCATCTGTGTCAGCATTGCAGACATTTTGTCCGATACAAGCGTGTAACAACTGTCGGTCGATTGTAAAGTTTGGAACCTTGAGCGATGGCTTCAGATAAAACGGTATTCGATACCTTTGTGTTATGATAGAAAACTTGGAGCACCTATTTAGTCCCAACGGTGTCTATAAAGTGCAAATTGACCGGCTCGAAATTTCGAAGCGTCATTGTCTACGTCTTTTGTTACTTCTGTTAACAGAGAAGATGGACGTTTTTGTCCTGATTGAAAGAGCTGCCAAGCCTATGATCCTGGGGATCGAAAGTAAGAACAGCCTCCGTTGTTTATATTATAGCTACGATGTGGTTCGTAGCTGGCATAAGTATGTCCTTGCGAGGTCATTGTTTTTGTTAAGCGCCCTGCGAGGGCGGTTCATAGCCATGATGTGGTTCGTGGCTGGTATAAGCATGTCCTTACGGAGGACATTGATTTTGGTAAGCGCCCTGCGAGGGCGGTTCATAGCCACGATGTGATTCGTGGCTGGCATAAGCATGTCCTTGCGGAAAACATTGTTTTTGGTAAGCGCCCTGCGAGGGCGGTCCATAGCCACAATGTGGTTCGTGGCTGGCATAAGCATGTCCTTACGGAGGACATAGTTTTTGGTAAGCGCCCTGCGAGAGCGGTTTATAGACACAATGTGGTTCGTGGCTGGCATAAGCCTGTCCTTGCGGAGGACATTTATTTATTTAATTTAATTAAAAACGGTTACATAACCATTTACAACAATTAAACGTATTATTCAAATTCAAATAAAATAAGGGACATTTAGCATTAACATACATGTGCATCTTCTCGCAAAAACCGCAAACACTCAAGTAACATTACCATTTATTTTGGTAAGCGCCCTGTGAGGGCGGTTTATAGCTACGATATGGTTCGTGCATAAGCATGCCCTTGCGGAGGACATTTATTTATTGAATTTTTTTAAAACGGTTAAATACCAATTACAATAATTAAACATATTATTCAATATCAAATTAAATTAAATAAGGTACATTTAGCATTATATGAACATATATGCATCTTCTTGCAAAACCGCGAACACTCATGTAATAACCATTAATTTTGGTAAGCGCCCTGCGAGGGCGGGCGGATTAAAGCCACGATATGGTTCGTGGCTGCCATAAGTATGTCCTTGCGGAGGACATTGATTTTGGTAAGCGCCCTGCGAGGGCGGTTCACAGAATGCTGTGCGTGTGTCTGTCCCATGAACCAGAAGAACAACGCGATGCTACACTATAAGAAGTTTGCCCTTGCGAAAGGTAACCGTTTGTTGTTAGTACAGGTTTTGCTTGCGAGGCATTCCCAGTACCAGATTTAATAACTGGCCAAAAAGTTTTCTAACAGGTCAATTTTTTCTAATGCAACTGTAATCTGTTCAGAATTAAACAAATGTTTGTTTGAAGGTAGAATCTTATCCAAAGTAGCAAGCATTGGAGGGTCTTTTACACATTTATGAGTACCTATCCTCTTTTCGTATATCTATAGTTTTAGTCCTATGGCTACAACCTAATCACCACTGAAAATAAGACTTTAAGAGAGGCATCATATGTTTGCGACCAACTAGTAAACTGCGCAGACAATTATTTAAAAAAAAAAAAGAAAAAAAAAATCTTTTTCGTTTTAAAATACCAAAAGTTATTGGTGCACAAGATTTATCAGAAAATTGGTGCTTAAGGCCTAGCTGGCTCTTTTAGTTTACTTTTAAAATCAAATATCAAATCTACATCACTACACGGAATATTTAAATTGTTAACTGTTTTAGTCAGTATTGGTAACACCTGCGAGGTGCAACAATCGTTGTAAGATTTCCTCTAACGTCCGATAAAGCAGACACATTGTCGTTATCGTCATGAAAGGCGGGTACGATGACCATGCTTCTTTGAACGATGACGACTAACACGAACTCAACCTTCGCCGATGCGATCGGGATTGTTAGAAGGACCAGCTATAGCCGCTTAGCTACAATTCATTTTTCTCATTATCTAATGTAAGCACTAATTATCGGTTTCTTATCTAAAATAAAAAGAAAAAGTGCCTGGAGGGTAGATACCACGTATTAAACACAAAAACACTTTTAAAATACTATCTTTACTCGAATGCTTTCTTATCTTAAAAGAAAAGGTGTATCTACATCTCTTGCGGGTAAAATAAAAAGTTTGATATACCAGATAAGTTTAAACTATAAATTCAGCGAACGGTAACACCGTTAAGTTAGGAAACTATTCTAAGTACTCACGTGTATTGTAGAAACTCACGAGAGCTGTGTTGCAGTTTAATTAAAAATAATTCTATTTCTTTGTCACTTGATCACTATGTAGTGCAGTGCACAAGTTACGCCGACGGGAAATTTTACGCCAATGATGAACAAATGGGCACGGGTGTGAAATCTCCTGGTTCCCCCACCGCGCCACCTGGTGACGCCACTGAGTGGGATGAGCGAGAGAGACAGCGATATACCGGAAGAAAGAGAAGGAAAATACGACGGGAAACAGATATGCCTATCTCAATATTATAAGCTTCTAATGACGGTCAAGTGTTTAATAGCCTACTAATATTTAAACTATAATAACCTACCTTTGTCAATCCCAACACGAGTATTGTATTACTTTCTGGGATGTCTCAACATTTTGTAAAATCGATATTGAGTAATAAATGCTATTTTTATTTTTTTATTTATTTATTTTACTGCGCGATCCCACAGCAATCGCAGGGCTGCCTTTTCGATAAAATTAAATTAACATAAATAACTATTTGTGTATATTTTATGAGAACTGTGAATATGTTCTGACTATAGGTGGTAGTTAAAAATTGTATCGTTTAAAAAATATATTTTTTTATAAATTGGTGCTGACATCATCATCAAAAGTAAATAGAGGTCAGTGTGTAGGTAAAATAAAAAAACTACTACTGCACAATAAACCCATCTACTGCACATAAGGCACCAGGCATAGTAGGTACGCGTACAAATGAATGGAACAATTAAAGTTGACCGCAGCTTGCGAAAACCGCACTGAATTTGGTCCGCAAACGGCCCGAGACCGCTCGGCCGGGCGGTAGGTAATTATAGCGCGCAAGTATATGGAGTGACGGAGGCCTGACTGTACGTACGGTCGGGGTCACCGTCGCTTTACCAGTTTGCAGAAATTTTCGTATGAAGCGCACCGCTCGCCCGGGTACGTGCCCGTACTAAATAGACGACGCGGTGTGCAATGGATTTTGACCTTTAGACTGGTAAAGCGACGGAGACCGTGATCGTATGCGCGGTCGGAATGGGTCGCAAGCGAATATCGCCGAAAAGTGGTCGACCGGGATCTTCCTTGGCTGTACAATACGCAATTATCACAAATCAAATAACTGAAGGTTGATGGTAGGTTGGAAGAAGTTAAAAGTCATAGCAATGGATTAGTGGCAAAACCGTTGAACAATTATTTAGACTAGGTCTGCATCAGGAAAAATGTTTAAAACTGCAACTTTTATTAATTGAGACGCACGAAGAAATAATTGAATCACATAAAGTTACATACTGGGTACCCGCCGCGACCTGCACTTGATTAATTCTAATGTTCTGTGTAAAATTAAGCATAGGGCCGATAGGACGGCATATCGTTATCGATAAAAGCCCTTAAATTAAAAATAAGAAAAAAAGTTACAAACGATTACGTCACACATTAAACAAACAACAGAACGATAATTAAAATACCTGCTAACGGTGGCTGCGCTTCCGGCATACAGTTCCCGCAGTAGCATTTCACCTGTCCCCACGACACCGCCTGCCGCAGCTCAGGGTAAGGCAGCACCAAGAAGTTCCAGTACTTCAGCACCAAATGCAAATGCTCACAACCCTCGCCCGAAGCCTCCCACTCCGACTCCAAACTCTGCCCTTCCGCACCGTCTTGGTCGAAACACAACACCCTGTTAAGATAGTTCAAATTCTCAGCAGACAACGCTTCCGTCCAAAAGTCATCGCGTCTGGTAGATTCGTCTATAGAAGACGATTGCTCCTCAGTGAGATCGGGTAAATTGCCCGTTTCGAGCGTCAACGCGTCCATGATTTCGTTATCCAAATTGTCGACGTCATTCGCTTCTGGGTACCGATCGTTGTGACGTATGTTGGTATCGCAGAAGTTTCCATGGGCGGTGCCATCGTCTGAATCGTCTCCTACGCGAGAGCCTACGCTGTAAGTGTGGCGTAAGGCTCTCTTCACATCGCATTCGATCACATCGTCATCAGAAACTTGGCAGAGGCTGTGCGTGGAGTGACTCTTCTGTATGCAACGGTTCACAACCTCATTATTGTCGATCGGGAACGAACTGTTCTCCGGGAGGATTAAGCTGTGATGCAGAGACAGGCGGTTGGGGCAAGCCTTTCTGCAGTTCACTTCCATTTTTGTTTGAGGGTCTGGAAAGCATGGTAAAGGCGGGTCGGGGTGCGAGCTCGGCCCCGGTTGTATAACGATCGGTTCTAGTAAGTCTTCGACGAGGTTATCTTGGCTGTAGGCTTTCGGTTTCTTCCTTGCGCGCAAATCAGGGACGTATGCGAAGTCGGCGTCGTCGCGACAGCCCTCGCCTTCGTCAAACTCTAACTCGGCGATAGACTCTTCGCTGAGATTCTCCGCAATGATAGGAAGGTCCAATGATGTGCCCCTCACGACGGCATGCGGGTGGAGCAAGACGGATACCTGCAGCAAATTCAAATGCATTTCAAATAATCAATCGAACTTTATTTGCAAACTAAGTGTACATAGTGGGGACAATATGAAGGCCCCCCTTCATATTGTCACGTGGTAGGCGGTGAAAACGAAAAACGAAAATTGCCTGTTTTCTATTGGCTATTATTCAAAATATTTTAGATATTACGCACTGAAATTTTCAACATGTATTACAGAACGTATGTGTGAGGTGATGACAGTCCATTTCCAAAAAACAATAAGAAACATTTTGCTTGATAGAAAAAAATCCTGAAGTTACCTCTAAAATTTCATATAAATGCACATTACGACCGTGTTTTACAATAATAATTCCTATTAAATCATAAACACATGAGTCTTTATTTTATGTTTAGATTTACTTTTTCAATTTCTTGACTGATTTGAATTTCCAAAACAACTAATGTTTTTTATTAACTTTTTGATAAAAATGTGAATGGCGCTTGCTTTCACCCAGACGGGCCCCAGACGTCAAGCGCCCTTAAGTTGCGCGCTAATTCCGAGCCGTCGCCGCTTGCGACAAAAAACGATATATGACTTACTGGAGTGGTTTTATAGTAAACAAATCACTGTTCCAAGAAGTTGAATAAAGCTACCATCTGTTTTTAAAACAATATGAATTGGTGTAGTATTGGAAGAATTTATAGACGGCCATCGAAATTCACAGACGCGAAATATTCATGGTTTGTTGGATATTTTATTAAAAATATAAAAAATTTAATCGATTATATATGTTTTAAATTTTTTTTCTTATTCTATATTAGTTTATCTTGGGATAAAAAAATATAACATATGATTTACTTGAAAAAGTTTTCAGAAATAAATTGTGAACTTGGTGTAAAATTTCGCGAGCGGTACCAGTTACTTACGTATAATTTGCAGCGAGATAATAAAGTTGGTTTTAATACAAATGTAGGAGGCCTAGGATAAAAATATGACTAGATCTAAAAAGATACACTTCTTAGCTTCAGTAAAAAGTTATTTAGTAATTGTACACAATTATTGAATCCGACAATGATAACAAAAACAAAACCAGCGGAAAACTGACGCCATTGCAAAAAAAAACTATCTAGCTGTCATTTCGTCGAATTTTAGGTAAATAATCATCAGGATCAAAACCAAATAAAGGTGCATAGTAATAAAGTATTATTAATCGACGATTATTTTGACATATAACACATAATGATAATGATATTAATCTTTAGATAATAAACACTTTTACTCGACATTCACTGGTCCGTGTTCCCTAGAGAGTTGACGAGCACTTAGAACTGATATATTTACCGTACTGACGTTTGTTTCATTCATTTTATGTTATTACTTAACTCCCTAGGGTTTATAGTGTCTATGATTCATTCAATTTTGTTCATTAAAACCCTTATCCACAGTGAAAACGCTTGAATTGATATGGTAACACCCATGTAGCTACAGCTACATAAAGCGATTTGACAAACTTTTGTCATGTAGCTGTGGCTACATGAAG
Organism: Scoparia ambigualis; assembly: GCA_963921215.1. Lineage (NCBI taxonomy): Eukaryota > Metazoa > Arthropoda > Insecta > Lepidoptera > Crambidae > Scoparia > Scoparia ambigualis. The sequence goes on along the minus strand of OY992501.1, from coordinate 25,928,390 downwards.
CGAGTGAGTGGCTATGAATTACCGCGGACCCCGCACCGCGCAACACCCGCAAGGGCCCGAAATTTTCGCTGACCGCCTAACCCCCTTAACTTAATTAATGTTATTTCAAATTACAACAATGTCAATAAAAAAATCTATGCTCATATTTTTTCACTGCAGTTTTTTCCATCATCGACCTATAAACGTCTTGCTGTTGGGCACAGGCCTCCCACATAGACAATCGGAAGAGTGAGCCCATCCCGCTGGCCCAATGTACGTCGGTAGGTTTTTTTTTTTAATGAAATGAAATATAACTTATTCACATAAAATAAGAGACATTGGGATGGTTATGATTTGTTATAGTATAACGTAAACTTACTTGCTGTACCATTCCATAGAGATCAATTACGGGAAATACGTGGCTGTACGTCCTGGGCACTGAACCTATGGCCCCCAAAACTTTTCCGTCAATGTCGATGATGAGGTCGCTGTTGAATCGGAAGTGTATCGTCAGCACAGACTGCTCTTGAAGATCGTCAAGGGCTGACGCTAAATGAGTCTTTTTCTGTAAATTACAAACATTTTAATGATATTAATCGATAATCTTCGTCCAGTAACAAATTACATATGGTCGGCGACGAGTTAAAACCTCGTATACATTTTTAAACCAATATTACAGGAAAATAAGCATTCTAAGTGTGTGATATAAGACTAATTTAGATAAGTTTGACATGTTTGTAAAATTGTGTATAACTGTTATCCTATTTTATATTAATTTGAAAAGAGAATGCTTAGAGAATGTTTATGTACTTACGATACTTTTAGTTTATACGTAGACTTATATAGCGCAAGGTTAAACCTTAGTGGTTTTTTGTTGTTATTATCTTATGTTTACTTTTATATTTTTTGTAAAACGATAAATACTGTGATAACAAGATTGATTATAACCCTCAAAATACACTCGAGAGCAATGAATCCGGGTCACTTAAAGAAACCCATAAATCTCGGAAACCAAGAATGCTACCTTAATAAAATAAAATGTGTTTTATAGACAATTAAATACTTCTTAAATTAAAGTAATAAAATTTAGGAGTCACTACATTTTATATACAAAAAATTACTAAAAGAAAAAAATACTGCTGATCCCGCCTTAAAACCAAAATAGGATTTAGGAAACGACATTTTTGAACAATATGACGATTTTCTTGAATTTAATACTTCGTATTGAATCCTCGTGCTTCCATTACTGTTTCCGTTACGCGGTTTGGCATGCTGTACACCAAGTTCCCTAGAGTCTCCCTCTTCAAATTTGATTTTTTATGACATAACTTTAAAATAACTAAGAAGTTTTAATACCTTAATTAAAAGAGTATTTAATTGTCTTATAAACACAATTTATTTCATTAAGCTAGCATTTTAGTTACCGAGATTTATAAGTTTCTTTAATAGGTTTGTTGTTACCCGGATTCATTGCTCTCGAGTGTATGTATGTAATAAAAAATGTTATAGTTACAAAAGAGAGCTGTGAGTTAACGGTTCATCAATAGAATACCTATCTCTTCCCTTGGGTGTCGTTAACGGACCTAAGACTACACAATACATCCAACAGCATAGAGCGGCGATGGGCACACCACCTGTCACGCTGAGCGCATGTGCAGTTGTCATTTGGTGAAACGTGAACTGTAGCAGTGCACAGTTTTTTCGGTCCTTATTGCCTGGTCTCCGCCTTACCCTTCGGGGATAATTGAACTGATGTATTGTAACAAGCAATATTTGTTCATTTACAGAATGTACCTTACGCATAATGCACCCCACTGCCCTATTGCAGTCGGTCACGTAATAGGTTATAAATTTAACACAATCGCGAAGAGCAGCGTAGCGATTGTCTTGAACCTCTAGGTATTTTTTTTATTATACAACAGAAATACTTTGCGCATGGGGTGCATTATACGAAAGGTACATTATGCGACTGAACCGCAATATTGGACCGCCTCTGTGGTCTAGGGACTAAGCCACCGGTGTTAGGCTCAGAGGTCCTGGGTTCGATTCCCAGCGGGGGTACATATTTTTGTACTTGGTTTGGTTGACGGTAGGGCTGGTTGAGTCCGCCTGGTCAGCTACCACCATTTTATCTAAAGTCTGGGGCCATAACAATAATGCCATAATAGCATTGTTGTGTTCCGACAGTTTAGAGATAAGATAGCCAGTTCCTCAGTGGTTGTTCGGGTGCAGAGCGCTTTCACCTCCGGCCTTATCGTCACTCCCTGTCAAGTAAAACTAAGGCCAAGCGCTTACCCATAGTGAATAAAAAAAAATGTTAAATTAAACTCTTTTTATCTACGGATTGCGTTGCCTTGCGTTTAAATTGTATTCATAATAAACAATGTTGTACTCACAAAAGTGCCGTTATCATGCAACAGGTCGCTGGACACGACCCATATGGGTGGCTCTAGGTGCATTGCGCAGGGCGGCAAACTGTCAGGGGGCAAAGCGCCCAAAGCGCCTATAGAGACGCTGCCCGACCACTCGCTCATCACTTTGTCCACGCGAAACTGGAGACAAACGGAACGAACGGTTATTGCAAGCCTCATAACTTTTTTAACCGTGTATCCCCTCTACCCGTGGGTGTCGTAAAAGGCGACTAACGGACTAAAGACTGCGCATACATCCAACAGCATAGAGCGGCAATGGGCTCACCACTTGTAACGCAGTGCACATGTGCAGTCGCTATTTGGTGAAATGCGGACTATAGCGCAGAGGTCGGCTTTTACATTGCCTAGTCTCTGACTAACCCTTCGGGGATAATAGTCGTGATTATATAACCTTTAATGGTGGTTTCACGTGATTATTGTTTTCGGCGTGTTCAAGCTCGTTTTGATACTGGCACGGTTTATTGGAGAAGTATACAGGAGGCTTTCACTGCTGAAGGCTTACACCTAACCTTTGTAGATATCTTGTACAAAATGGCTGAAATGTGACGGTGATTTTAAGCTGTCTACGGACAGGGCTCCAAAGCGCCTATCTTGCCCGACCACTCGCTTATCACTTTGTCCACGCATGACTGGAGACACACGGAACGGAGGTTTTTTCTGTCTTAAATAATTGCTTCGTGCGATCAGCACATTTAGCCAGTGTCAAGTTTTTTATAGTAAGTGATATAATGAACGTTTAATGGTAAATGATTTTCCCCCAAACCTATCGAGACTCAATAAAGCTGTGGGACTTTATTGGGGTCTCACTGAGACTTTATTGAGGTCTCACTGAGAAAGTCTCACACGGACTTCTTGAGAGAATTTGAAAAATGATGTTGCACTGTTTTGTTGTATTTGCTAACAATCATGCACGTTCACGAACACTTAACAGTAAATAAACCACCATTATTTCACATTAATATTCGAAAAAACACAAATTATAGAAAATAAAACAAAACTGCTGACATGACGCTTCACTTTCCCACCAAGAAGTCCTTCCCTGCCAGCGTTTGTGGCCGTTTCATTAGTAGTTTTTTGGCGCGTTCAAGCTCGTTTTGGGACTGGCAAAGGGCAGAGTCCGTGGGAGTAATGTAGAGCAGGCCACACAGGTACAGAGATACATTTGTAAGGAAATTTGTCAATGTTGCTTGAGTCGGCAACTGACGACTTTTAGATGCCAGTCGCCTAATCCGAAACCTTTTTGATTCGCGAACGCTATGTGACAGGTGGCAGCGACTGGATTCAAAATGTGTCTGCGTCTGCGCGATTGGTGGTTGATTTCATATTGATTATATGAAAATAAAATATACACTGGTAGCCAGTATCCGACATCAGACACAAAAAGTATCCTCACTTACGCACTTTTCTTTTTTTTTTTTAATAATTATTTTTGCTGTTATGTTTTAATTTTGTTTTGTCTTTCTTAAAGTTTATTAGGTACTCACAACAGTAACTGGCGGGTGGACAATATTATTTGGTTTAGGTAGTTTATTTATTTTCACGGTAATTTTAGTAAGTATACATACATTTTATTTTAGTTTTATTTTAGGTACTTGTAATATTTTGTTATGTCCATGATCAGTCCTTGTAATAGTGATACAGATAGTTTCTTATCGGCCTGCAGTAGTGATGACAGTTTTTCTAGCATTCCCACTCTCCCTGAGACACTGGCGTCCCAGTTTTGTAACTTTGACAAAAATTTTAATGCTGTTCACATAAATGCACAGAGCATTCCGGCACATTTCTCCGATATGCTGACAAGCTTTGTTAATAAAAATATCCATGCCATTCTAGTCTCAGAGTCATGGCTTAAGCCCTGTCTCCCTTCTACTTCTTTCTCCTTGCCCGGTTTTCAACTAATAAGAAATGATCGCGCTGTCGGTGGTGGGGGCGGTGTTGCCATATATCTTCGTGCACACATTCCCTTCTCTGTTGTTGATATGTCAGCACAGCCACCGCCGCCAAATGCGGGCGAGCATCTCTTCTTAGAAGTAATCCTTAATCGCGTCAAAATCCTTCTTGGAGTCTATTATTGTCCTTCTTTACGAATTAACTTCTTCCCATCTTTTGAAACCTTACTTGAAAAATTAACTCCTTCTTACAGTCACACTATTATCATGGGCGATTTCAACACTTGTCTACTTAAAAATGACTTCCGCTCTTCGGCACTACTCTCTATCTTACACTCCTATAACCTATCTGCTCCTTCTTTAAATGCTACTCATTCTTTCCCTAACTGCTCCCCATCTCTTCTAGACCTTATAATTGTCTCTTCCACTGATCATGTTGCAAGACATGGTCAGTGTTCAGCCGACGCATTTTCCTACCACGATCTTATCTTCCTTTCTTACAAGATTCGTCCTCCTAAAGATAATTGTAAAACTTTGTTGCAGCGCAATTTTAGTGGTGTGAATACTGACAGGCTTCGTAAAGATGCCATCGATATTGACTGGGCACCGCTGTTTGGGGCAGAGTCGGTGGATGAGGCAGTAGCTTATTTCACCTCTAATGTCATAAAACTTTATGATGAGCATGCTCCAGTTCGCGCTGTTAAACTAAAACATCCTCCATCACCTTGGCTCACAGACGACATCAAATCTCTAAGTCACAAAAAAGCGATAGCCAAGAGTAGATATAAACTTAAGCCCACTCAGTACAACCGGGAGAAATATGTTGCTATTCGGAATCACTGCAATAAGGTGTGTAGGAACGCTCAACGCCACTTTATCCATAATTCCGTTGAAAACGGAGATCCAGCCAAAGTCTGGAAATTTCTAAAAACATTGGGCATTGGTAAATCACGTCAGGGATCGACTCCTAAAGATTTAGATATTAATTCTTTAAATAAACACTTCTGTTCCTCTACCAATTTTGATACGGTTACTAAATTCAACACATTAAACTCTCTTTCAAGTATACCAAGTCCTAATTATGCCTCATTTGTTTTTTGTCCTTTCACTGATTGTGATGTTAAGAAGAGCATAATGTCGATTTCTTCAAATGCAGTGGGTGCCGACTGTATCAGTCGAAAGATGATATTACCCATCCTTGATGAAATCCTTCCTGTCATCTCCCATATTCTCAACCTTTCGGTATCGAGTGCTGCGTTTCCCACCGATTGGAAAGATGCCCAGATCGTTCCCCTGCCCAAGAAGTCCAATCCAACATCCTTCCAAGAATACCGCCCTATTTCTATTTTACCTTTCCTCTCCAAGATCCTGGAACGCCTTGTCCACAACCAACTCAGTCTCTTCCTGTGTAAAAATAGTCTACTGAATCCCTATCAGTCTGGTTTTCGTCCTGGACACAGCACCACTACAGCCTTGGTTAACATTACTGACGATATAAGGCTGGGCATGGAGAACGGAAAAGTCACGCTACTTTCTCTACTTGACTTCAGTAATGCATTTAACACCGTAGATTTTGAAGTTCTGCTCGGCATACTGCGCTCTATTAACATATCTCCTACAGTGATTGGCTGGTTTCGTAGTTATCTGTTTGGACGCCGGCAGCGAATTCGCATCGACGACACTTTCTCTAGTTGGTGCGATACGTCTGCTGGGGTACCACAGGGTGGCGTATTATCTCCTTTGCTCTTCGCCATATTTATAAATTCCATCTCAAATAACTTAACTTCTTCCTACCACCTTTATGCAGATGACTTACAAATGTATACGCAAGTTCCAGTAGAACAACTAGATGTAGCCATTACCACCCTAAACACCGACTTGGCTACCATATGCGTATGGAGCAAATCATATGGACTCCAAGTAAATCCCACAAAGACTCAAGTTATATGCATTGGCAGTCCTAGAATGACATGCAGAATCGACTGGTCACTGGTTCCTAAAATATATTTTGATGGCTCTGAACTGTATCTGAGTGACTGTGTCAAGAACTTGGGTGTGCTTTTAGACAAAAATTTTGCCTGGAGCTATCAATTGAAAGAAGTCAGTCGTAAAATGTTTGCATCTGCGGGGTCTTTGAAAAGACTGCGCAATTTTCTACCAACCGCCACTAAAATTGCTCTTGCGCAATCGCTTCTTCTGCCCATATTTGACTATGCGGATGTCAGCTATATCGATCTCACAGAGGAACAACTTAATAAGCTTGAGCGACTTCAAAACTTTAGTATACGATTCATATTTGGACTTCGCAAATATGATCATGTTTCCGAATTCCGTACAAAACTCAAGTGGTTGCCTATTCGACTTCGCCGGAATGCTCATATTCTGTACTTCCTTTTCAACATTCTGTTTAACCCGACTACTCCCTCCTATCTTAAAAGTCGTTTCAAATTTCTGTGTGAGTCTCACTCACGATCATTAAGATCTTCACATAACTTGACACTCGAGATCCCAGTACATTCGACAACATTTTACGACAAGTCCTTTACAGTAATGGCTGCTCGTTTGTGGAATGATTTGCCTTTGAACATTAGAATGGCCAAAACGCTAGCGAGTTTCAAGAGGATGGTGAATGACTATTACTTGTCCTTATAGCCATCTGTTTGGTGTAAAGCCGATATATTATGTTTATTGCTAATTCTGAATACATGCCATAACATTATATTTATTTAAGTAGTTTGATAAGTCAATATCACTAATTATTATCTATATCCATGGTGCACTACAAGCCCACTTTTAAATTTAAAATCTTTTTTGTCCATCCAAAGGTTGTCTGGAAGAAATTACTTTTAGTGATAAGACCGCCCTTTGTACGTCAACTTAATATGTAATTATTTTATTTTTTGTCAATATGTCTTTTTGTGGTGTACAATAAAGTATATTTATCTTATCTTATCTTTATCTTACGCAGCGCCTTAGCTTCAAATCGGGCCTTTTGAAGCCCAAACAGTTACTAAAACATCACGTCATTAATTAGGTCAATTACTCTTCTCCCAGGGACCCAATCTTACATTGTGTTTCTTTTAATGCAATACTAACAGCTAATAGACACTTAAACTAACACCAGGTAGTAAATTATAGTTCCTCGCATGTAGCAACAAATGAAATTAAGTTATACATACGTACTATTTATTTAAAGATAAAGAAAAGAAAGTTACAACACACACAAGTTACACACAAACTTACAATAACAAAAAGGAAATAACATAGATCATATATTAAATAAAAAACAGCTCGCTAAAAAGCCACCTCGCAGTTGCACAGCTGGTATTGACAGATCAATGTGAACCTCCTTGGATTGTCATCAACAGCCTATAAGAGCTCAGCTGTGGTAATACCGGACACAATAGAAATTCAATTGTTATCCACCTCTAGCAGTGTTCATGACAGAAATGGGGATAAACGTCCCACTGCTGGGCACAGGCCTTCCCCATGGCCACCAGCATATTATGCCATAACCCGTCACGCTGGCTCAATGGTGAACCGGTTCATGGGTTTTTAATGACTAACCATAACATTTTAACCATACTACAACAACCGGGACCTTTACGTGCCTTTCAAAGCACGAATGAGCTCAAGATGTTTTCTTTTATTTGGTCACCCATCCATCTAGCGTTAGTTAGAATAAAAATAGAATCTTCCCACATGTGGAGATTGGGCTACCGATACTAAGCTGGCGTGTGGCGAGTCGGTGGCTTCCAAAGACTGCCATGTTAAGACAACATTCGAGACCAACGGATAAACGTTTCTACCGCACAGTAAAGGATAGTCTACTAGACTTTGTTATTAATACAAGCGTTGTAATCGAATGCTATGCTTGTCCCTAAAGACATTGCTAGCGTGATAAAAGTCGCATTTGGTAATAAAATCGCAATGCATCGGCTCCAGTTTAAAATAGCATAAACAACATGAATATTCACAAAAATCGTGTGTGACAGTTTGATCACAAGTATTCTGCAAGGTTTTTCATTCGCTTAACTGGCAATGTTACTAATTACTAACCATTAGCCCCTTATCTGTCAGAAGACTCCTAGAGTTTAAGGTTACTAACAATTTCGTCTCTGTTGTGACTGGTTTTACAGCAGCTGACCCCGTCGTGTTATATTGACAATTGTCTCTGGTCTCCGTCAAAGCCATAGGACGTTGGCAAGCACCGAAAATTGTAACAGCATTACTAACAAAACGATCAGAAAGTTAAACAATGTCAAAAACAAATGCTTCCACCTCACTGCTAAGTTTTTCAGGAACGCAATGGTTCAAACATCTTAAGATTATTTTATAGTAAGGCTCTACATGAAATGCTAGCTTTATCAAGCGTTTGGACTCTGTAATACTTTTAAGAAATCTACATCTTTATAACTGGCAGGAAATATCTTCACTTAATTATGATGACTATATTGGCTACAACCTCTCAAAGACCTAAGAGATAAGTATTACTTAACTAAGCATTTGCAAGGTAAGGTACACTTTACAGCTAGCATTAAAATTTATGTCGAAAATTCGCATTCGCATTTGCATTTTTACATTACACAAGCACAAGTTTGTTACGCAATAAAGGTAGAATAAACAAGAAAATGCTTTTCAACAATGACTTTATTTTTATTGACAAAAAAATCGAAACTATATTTTTAAAAAGAGATGCTGAAAATTTTGCTATAACAGCCAGGTTAGTGTAAAAGCGCCTCTACTTGAAGACCACCGCAACACTCAAGTGTTCGAGCTGAAGTGCCGTCTCTATACTCTAGCCAAATTCGATGACGAATGTTTGTAAACAGATTACTGTCATTCCTTTGTACTGGATATTTATGCAGTTTCACTCGGATTTTTACTTTTTCTTGAGAGAGATTCACAAGAAAACAGTTAACTATTGTTTCTTTATTCCACAAAAACCATCCAAAAAAGAAATGACAGTAATCTGTTTACAAACATTCGTCACCGAATTTGGCTGGAAGGTTCTCTACTACGAACGTTAAAAACCGTCCCTCATCACGCGTTTCAAACTGAAGACAAACATTCCTATGCTCGCAAATTCGTACGTGACAATACCATGGTGTGCGGGCGACATGGGCGGGGTGACATTTGCACATAACTGACGTTCCTACTACGCTACCCCGCCGCCCGCACTCTTCTTTCTCGCCCCCGCAACCTTTCGCCCCCCGTCCCGCAGTCCATGGGACTGTCACGTACGAATTTGCTAGCCCATAAGTCTAAAACTAGTACGACACTGCAAGCGCATTAAAATAACATGTACTATAATAATGAGGCATCAACAACAATTTAAGAAAAAGACAAAATACACAAATACGTATGTACGAGTACGTCAACATACCCTAAAATTGCGTCCTCTCCGCAGCGGCTGACTAACAATCGCTATAGCGTCTTTATAGCCCGAAGTGCGCACAGCGACCGTGTCTGAAAGCATACACACATCGGTCAACTACAACAACTACTAAAACTATTTTAACGGGACCTAACACGATTAATTTAGTAAATAAGTACATAACTACTTACTGCTTGACGTTTCGGCCGCGATGCTGCGGCCGTGGTCACAAGCGAAACGTCAAGCAGTAAATAGATATGTACTTATTTACAAAATTAATCGTGTTGGGTCCCGTTATAATGCAATGCAACGCGATAGTTTAAAGTCTTATCTTACAACAACTACACCGCAACAAGGTGAATGCAGCTGTAATGTCGCAGCTAGTTGGTTGATTAGACGGATAGCACGTACATTACGGAGCTAGACACATTTTGTTACCCGGGATCTCAGAGATGGCATAACCAGAACCAGCGTGCTAATGCCAACCACTCGACCACTGAGGTCGTCTAATTTTGTATGATGTTGTCCCTCATCAAAATTCTCATCAAGTTAAATTAAGGCATTGCGCTTTTCCGCAGTGAAAAGAAAGAGTACACCATAATTATGGTTTTTATCAACAATACGTGATATTTGCAACAAACAAACATAACAAATATTCTTATGCTTTTAGTATACAGTCAAACAAGAGGTTAACGTCGGCAGCTGTATTAGTATTAAACTGGGTCACAGCTGCCTGCGTCTTCCACCATCTTCAGTGTACCACAATGAAGTAAATTTATCTCGTAGCGTTTCATTACACAAATCAAAAAGATCAGCAAAATAAAATAATAAGCTTAAAAATAAACCAAAAACTCCGATTTGTCACAGTCAGTATGTGTGTGTTTACGTGTAGGTATGAGTGTGAGATGAAAAAGACCATAAATGCGCGGGATTTCTTCAGTTTCGTCATAATTTAGGTGCAACAGCCAGTGCTTAAGCTTTCCCTTGCATTTATGACACGTTAAAGGGTACATATCGATGACTTTATTCACACACACTTTATTAACACTCTTTCATAAAGAGAATACATACATAAATCACGCTCGTTTCCCAGTGTTAGTGCTCGGCCAGACTGCACGCGCGGGCGCGGCGCGGCTTACTCAAACATATGTATTCTCATTTGAGTGTCCATAGTGGGCACGCGGCGCGGGGCATATGTTTGTACGTCGCGCCGCGCCCGCGCGTGCAGTCTGGCCGAGCACTAAGTCCGTGACCACAGCTTAGAGAACAGCATCAACACTTTTATTAGACGTTCATGCAGATATTACGACGATAACCTAAAAGATGTAGACATTTTTTCTTCATTGTTAACAATATTCAAAAAAAAATTGGTGATATCATATCTAATAGACAATTTTAAAGGAACTCATTTTTTAAATGGTTTCTTTGTTTTTCGCTTTGGTTAGGCGCTAAGGTCCATTGTGCAAACTCAATCAATGTTCGTTTTGTAATATTCAATGGAACTATCTGGTCTCTTTGTAAGTTGTTTTGTAATTTTTTATTATGTATAACTGAATGTTTCCCTAAATAAATAAATAAAAATAAAAGAATCATCATTAGCCTATAAACGTCCATCTACAGGGCACAGGCCTTCCCACATGGACGACGGCATTAGGGAGATTGGGCGATAACACATCACGCTGGCTCAAAGCGGGTTGGTGGGTTACATATATTCACGACTATTATCCCTGGAGGGTTAGTCAGAGACCAGGCAATGAGGACCGCAAAAGCAGTCCTCTGCCATATTTATTTAATAAAAAAAAAAATCCATTTATTATACAATGTGATAGGGGTGGTACTTCTAACCTGTTAAGTACTACATCTAATTTCATCGACAAGAAAATTAATATAGACATAAAAAAATTGATTTTAAATCACAAAATAATTAAGTAATGATTTTTTTTCTCACCAAAATAATCTCAAACATACGACACAAATTAAAACTGTTTTAACGGGACTAAACACGATTAATTTCGTAAGCAAGTACATATCTACTTACTGCTTGACGTTTTGGCCGCGATGCTGCGGCCGTGGTCACAAGCGAACTAGCAGTAGCAGTAAGTAGATATGTACTTACTTACGAAATTAATCGTGTTTAGTCCCGTTAAAACAGTTTTAATGCAATGCAACGCGATAGTTTAAAGTCTTATACGACACAAAGTAATTTATTAGTTAGCCAGTGTCATTAGCTACCGTTTGCCATTTTTTCATGTTTCTCCGACGTATGAAACCTTCGATATCGCATAAAGTAAAAATGGTCATAAATTATAGGGGGTTGGACCCTCCATATTATTTTTTTGTCGATGAATTAAGATGTAGTACTTAGCCTTAACGGGTTAGAAGTACCACCCCTATCATATTGTAGATCACTGACATATTGTAACAGCATTAAAAAGTTACATATTCTTAAAATTAACGTTATTCAAAGCTTTGATTAAAATGACATAATTCGGTATTTGATATTTTATTCGTGAAGTTCTTTCATTCATTGTTTGACCTGTTTCAAAACCATCAGTTTATAAACGTCCAACAGTTGGGCATAGGTCTTTCCACATGGGCAACAGCCCACGAGGATATCGGCCCATAAACCACCACGTTGGCCCGATGCGGGTTGGTTGGCCGACAAAACTTATTACTACATAAAATAATTAATCAAATAATTTTTGCAATGAGGACAGCAAAATTAGTCCACTTTTCACCAAGAAGCGACTGCATATGCGCTCAGCGTGACAGGTGATGAGTCCATCGCCGCTCTATGCTGGAAGAGGTGGGTTGTAGTATTCTTTTACCGCTACGGTTGGGTCAGAGAATACAGATTAAATACACATTACATAATTTCTTGCCCATGATATTTAATACTAAGACAGTTGATTAGGTACTCACCAGAACTGCAGAGCCTGATATTCTTCCCGTGAACATAATGAAAAGTGTATGGCAGCGAGAGTCTCTTCCTCTTAGTCTCTGTGGTGACCAGGCTCGCGGTGGAGTTGGTTGCAACCTCCATGGTGGTCTCCACAATGACCTCAGTCACCTCCGCACTGGGTATAGCCTCCATGACGTCATCGTGGAAGTCGCTGGTGGAAGGTTGGGCTAATAGCTGGCCGTTGTTCGGTTGCATTTGACCAGTGTTGTTGCAAACGCTGTTCGAATTGTTCAGCGTAGAAGGTAGCACCCTCATGCATTCGTCGTTCGGTACTGGAATGTCAGTTGAAACGATTATTTTTAAAAACGTAATGACGTAGTGTATTATTTGTCAACCTCTTTTTGTTTCACCAACAAAAAGAGGTTGACAGGTTGACCCTCTTCCCTTGGGTGTCGTATAAGGCGACTAATGGACTAAAGACGGCACATACATCCAACAGCATAGAGCGGCAATGCGCTTACCACTATCACGCTGAGCACATGTGCAGTTGTGTGGACTATGGCAGTGGACTGCATCTGCGGTTCTCATTGCTTAGTCTCATAGTATTAGGCGTAAATCTGCGTATGTATGTATTAGTCTAATACAATAATACAGATAGTTGGCGTTTTAATTTTAGCAACATAAAGTCTCTTTTGTATCAGGAAGCACCGCTCCACGATAGGACAGCTTAAGTTAGTTCTCAGAAAAATATCTTTCAAGAAAAGTATTTATTAAGTCGATAAATTATCACTCTTGTGTGTTTTATCACTCTGAAAGCTGCTTAGTTTTAAAAGAGTTTTAACTAAAATCTGTAATAATGATTTGACATTTTTTGAATTCATTTGGTCAGACATCGATTTGTACACTTTTTATTTAAACAGAAGAAGAACAAAAAACAACACTGCATTGCATTTTTTTAAAGTAGAAACGTGACACTTACTGGTCGATTGAGGAAAGGCGTTCCCGAGATTGTTCCTAGACACGGCTTGTATTTTTGTCACGGGTCCGTATATTTCCATGATTACGTATACTTTCTGTAAAACAAACAATAACCTGTTATATTGTTTCATAAAGTTTATAATAAAGAAAAAAAAAACTTTACTGCTGTAAGATTAAACTGACTTTCAATAAGTAATCCGTCAGTGAATTGTCATAAGCCCACATGTCTGACGATGACAATGAATTTACACCATTCTAATCGGACATTTAGAAGTTACGTCGTATATACAGCATATTATTATTAAGGAAGTGCATACAGTGCCACAAGCGGCACTGTATCTCAATCGGTTCGGGAACCGTAAGTTTTGCGCTATAATAGTGACGCCGCCTAATCTGCCGTAAAGTTATTATTAGACAACAGAAATACCAGCTGCCCTACTCCTTCCTGTAGGTCACGTGATAGGTTAGAAATTTAAGACAACCGCGAAGCGCAGCGTAGAAATTGAATTTCGAGGTTATTTTTTTTATTAGACAACAGAAATCTAACTCCATACATAAATATCTTTTGAATATTACGTCTTCCGAACATTATGGCAAATAAAAAATATGTTACGGTTCCCGAACCGATTGAGATACAATGCCCCTTGTGGCACTCTATGGCACGGCATCGTAACCGGTCGTACTAGAATGACGCTTGTGGCACTCTATCCACAGCCTATTATTAATGGATATTAACAATTTTAAAAAGAAAATTCAAAGCACTCCCAAGTAACTACCACTTCATATTCTCAAGTTCTAGACTTTCCCCTATAAAGACAAACAACTCTACCGCTGCTCCAAAACTACGAAACAGGTAATAAAAAACAACGCAAGCGCATCAATGGAATACGTAATGAACGATATTGTGTCTCGTAGCGTGGCTTTTCCCCTACACAAGTTGTGCTGGGTTTAATACGTCATACTGCTGGGCACAGGCCTTCCCGAATGGACAACACAAAACATGGGAAATTGGGCCATCCATTACCCAGCACGCTGGCCCAATGCGGGTTGGTGGGTTGTAACCACAGATATCTTACGACAACAAGCGGGACCAATGGCTTTAGCTCCAGACTCCAGAACTTGGTCACACACCTAGTTTGCGAAATTTGCTTAACCCTTTAACGAGCATGCACAGCACAGCACAGCATGTTGAAATTTTTTATTAGTTTTCGACCTTATCTCAATTGCATAAAGTTCAAAATATGACGTCAATATTTGACACTGCATTTAACTGGCAAGTTCGCAAACTGAAGGTCTCTGTCACTGTGCTACAAAGCTACCCAAAACAGTAAAGAAACAAACAAAGCTAGTAAAAGCCTCCACAAATCCATTGCAGGGTTCATGTTTGAAACTAACCTATAACTTTTATATAAAATGTGAAGCAAATAAAATTGCGACGATGGTTATCTGATGACGAGCTCGATGGCGCAGCGGCTAGCGCGTTCGGCTAGCGATCTTGCCCGCTAAGCAACTATCGCAATGCCGGGTCGCCTGAAAGGTGACCAATTTAAAAAAAAACATCTTGAGCTCCTCCGTGCTTCGGAAGGAACGTTAAGCCGTTGTTGTTGGTCCCGGTTGTTGTCGTAAAATGGCAGTCGTTAAAACGCACAAAGCCGCATTGGGTCAGCGTGGTGAGTTATGATGACCCAATATCCCCACGTGGGAGACCTGTGCCCAGCAGTGGGACGTTTATAGGCTGATGATGACGATGGTTATGCGCACTCACATCGGGAACCTTCTCGAAGGCCATGTCGACCAGCTCCGAGTTGTAGTAGATGAGCACGCGCGCGTCGCTGGTCTTCTTCAGCCCGATCCTGTCCCCCGGCCGCAGCCACTCGAACGACGGCACGAACGTGTATTTGTCGTGTTTGCTTATCACGCCGGGCTTCGAGTATTTTATGTATTTGCCTGCACGAGATTATTATTATTATGCTCTTTGTTTTATTTCATTCTAAACACATTGCCACACAACCGGGAACAATTGAAATTTAATTGATTGTCGGTCACCGGTGTCTGCCATGGAGCTCTAGCCCAAGGGGTTAGTTAGAGACTGGGCAATAAGAACCGCAAGAGCAGTCCTCTGGCATAGTCCACTTTTTACCAAATAGCGACTGTACATGTGTTAGCGTGACAGGTTGTGGAGCCCATCGCCGCTCTATGCTGTTAGATGTATGTGCAGTCTTTAGTCCGTTAGTCACCTTTTACGAAACCCAAGGGAAGAGAGAGGTGAGTAGTACTCTTTCAAAGCTACTTGACGCGGTTATTTATAATTATTATTATGCTCTTTGTTATATTGAATTCTTGAACACATTGACGTTTGTCGGTCACCAGTGTCTGCCATGGCGCTTTAAGTGTTAAGCTAAAATTCTTTACAATATTTTACGATGATATCGGGTGGTCCAAAGAGACCTGGGAGTCTATCGGCTAAAATATATGGATATGGACATGGGCTTCATTTGATTTGAAGCCCATATTTTGTCCTTATATGGGCATATTATGTGGTTCAAATGTCAAATGAAGCCCATGTCCATATCCATATTTTTTAGCCGATAGACCCGCTGGTGATACGGTTGTCCGTTGGCCGACCACTACTGGTTAGAGCGACCTGAACTCGAGCGTCACTTCATCTATAGCGAGCTGTTCCGCCAAGTAGCGAAATAACCTATTTTAGGTAGTGCCGAAGAAGATTAGGACCCATCAGTGTTGCACGCCATCAACTCACATTGCCCGTGCTGTGGCTATTTTATTTATTTACAGAGGGTGGGTAGATGAGGATGACGTGCACGTTTGGGATGTTGATGTCATCGCGCCCGTACAACTCACTGTCCACTTACTAGTTGAACAGTACCAAGTGCCAAAACATGCCAATAATAAATTGGCTACTTGACAGTTTTCGAAAAAGTATTTAAAAAGTTACAAACGCTTATTTTACACCCCGTACAATATTTTCTTTCTCGAAAAAACCTTTATTTATCAGAAAATAACATATTTTTCTTTATTGATTTCTAATTTCCTGCAAAAACGGTTGGTCACATGACATTTTGCTGTGTGAGGTCACATTTCAATAAATATAGAAACTTATCTGGAAACCTGACAGATACTTTTCGATAATTTTGTGAAATGTGACGTCAGATGAAGCTCAATCATGACCGTCCCTAGCCGCCCGTGTTTCGGGTCTTGTAATCCACAAATAAAAAATCACAAATTTATTTTGTAAAAATAAAATATTTACAAATTTTAAAAATAACTATTGGATAATTATCGTTAAATCATAAACTACCATTTCCGACATATTTCATATTTTATTATTACAACTGTGAAATAGCCCATTGTTGGCAGTCGACGCAGGCGATATAGTGCAGCAGGTAGGCGACAGAAGGCGGGAAGCTCGATTGAGGATTTTGATGTCGTCACGCCCATACTAATCACAGTCCTTTGTCTCTTAGGCAACAAAGGGGAGGAGCTGGGGTTGACGTGTGCGTTCAGTATTTTGATGTCGTCATGCCCATACTCATCACAGCCCAACATTGAATGCCAACAGTACAGTACCATCGACGTAGGCGGTGTAGTGCGGCAAATAGGCGACAGAGGGCGGGAAGTTGCGATTGCGGATGATGATGTCCTCACGCCGATACTACTCGCAATCCCCTATCTAAAACAGTACGAATGCTAACAATTGCCAACAGTACAGTACCGGTGTAGTGCGAAATGGTAGGCAACAAAGGATGGGGAGCTGCGGTTGACATGTGCGTTCAGTGTCTTGATGTCGTCACGCCCATACTAACTAAAGTCCTCTGTATCTGTCTAATTAAAAAGTATCAAATGCCAATAGTACAGTACCGTAGACGTAGGCGGTGTAGTGCGGCAAATAGGCGACAGAGGGCGGAAAGCTGCGATTGAAGATGTTGATGTGGTCACGCATATACTAATCACAGTCCCCTCTTTGTCTCATTTAACAGTATCAAATGCCAACAATGCAGTACCGTCGACGTAGGCGGTGTAGTGCGGCAGGTAGGCGACAGAGGGCGGGAAGCTGCGATTGAGGATTTTGATGTGGTCCCGTATATACTAATCACAGTCCTCTCTCTCTATCTAATTAAAAAGTATCAAATGCAAACATTACAGTATTGTCGACGTAGGCGGTGTAGTGCGGCAGGTAGGCGACGGAAGGCGGGAAGCTGTGATTGAGGATGTTGATGTCGTCACGCCCATACTAATCAGTCTTCTGTCTCAGTCAAATTGAACAGTATCAAACGCCAACAGTACAGTACCGTCGACGTAGGCGGTGTAGTGCGGCAAATAGGCGACAGAGGGCGGGAAGCTGCGATTGACGTGCGCGTTCAGGATGTTGATGTCCGTCACGCCCATACGGAAGCTGCCGGCGTATCTGTACTTGCACTCCGATATTTTGATCTGTTACAAAGAGGTGTAAATTAAAAAATATTTAATTTGTAAATGTTTTAAATGTTATAATTAGTATAAAGGATGAAGAAGTGTGGATTTAGTGGAGATGTGGTGACGCCGTCTCTCAATTTCTATTAAAAATGCTTCGATCAACAATACAACTAGATGTCAGGTCGGCGCTAAAAATGTGTCTCGGCAAATAAAAGCGCACTTGACAAGTGAGCTCTTACTTTCTCGCAAGAAAAAAGTACTTTATTTGTTGCCACTTAAGGTTGATTTCACCACTAAATGTTATTGACGTCTTTTCTTTTTTAATTGACAGGAGTATTTTATTGCTTTGAAAAAGTATTTATTCACGTGGACAGAATTTACGTGTTTTTGTACGTCACGCGTTATCTAGTTGGTATTGTTGATCGAAGGACAAATGTATGCTAAGATAGTTTGTCATGTAGACTTCGGCGAATGTACGACACCCGAGGGAAGAGAGGGCGGGTAGTATTCTTTCAGTGAGCCTCTATACCACACGACTCATGTGTGTATATGCACGTACAGTAGCGTGCGCGTAGATCGTGTGCAAGCGAATATCGCCGTGAAGTGGTCGACCGGGAACTTCCACGACTGAACATCATGTAATGTATGTATTAATAAATATGCAGGACGTAACAAAAACCCTGGGGAAACCGTAAAGGTAGTGAATATAACGTAAAAAAAGATATATGTGAAAAAGCCTATATAATATTTTTCGGCGATGGGTTTCACCATCTGTCACGTTGAGGACATGTGCAGTCGCTATTTGGTGAGAAGTGGGCTGTGCTAGAGGGATGATTTTGCTGGCCTCATTGCCTACTCGCTGACTAACCCCTCGGGGATAATAGTCGTGATTACATGTATGTATGTATATTTTTTAGCGTTTTCCTTAATATTAATTAAATTAATTTTGTTTAAGAGGGTTTACGCATTTCGGTTTCCCATACAAACTTCCAAGTCGAAATTTTAAAAACCAAGCCTATTTTAATAAAACTTTGCATGCTAAAGTAAAATACAGTTATCTAAATAGTTTGTTGAAAACATTTTTAGAAAATGTTTATTTAACTGAGTTATTGCGGTTTTAAACTTTCTATAGTGGACTTCAAATCGCAATAACTCAGCTAAATAAACGTTTTTCATAAATGTTTTCAATAAACTATTTAGATCCCTGTATTTTACTATAGCATGCAAAGTTCTATTAAAATTGGCTTATTAGTTTTTAAAAATTTCGACTTTGAAGTTTGTATGGGAAACCGAAATGCGTAAACAATCTTAAATTCCCATTTTTTCTGTTGGGTGTAATATAATGCGAGTAACGGACAAGAGACTGCACAAGTGCTCAGCGTGATAGACAATGAGCCCATAGCCCCTCTATGATCTCGGATGAATGTGCAGTCTTTAATCCGTTAGTCGCCTCTTACGACACCCAATTTAAGAGTAGGTCAATTTTTTTAGTGATCCCCTATACCTCACGGCTCATGTGTGTAGGTATGTGTGTAGGTATGTGTGTATGTATGTTCCATTCACCTCAAAAACTTCCCCAACGGCGAGGTGCGCGGAGCTGAACACGAGCGCGGCCATCGGGTGCGGTGTGAGCCGGCGCGCGAACGAGTAGTCGTGCATCAGGCACACGTTCTCACCGCAATACTCGGAGAAACTCCTGCCGGGTATAACGCATCGTTATCAGCCTTAAGGGGAGGTATTATTTATTTATTTATTTATTTAATAAACGCGTTTTAAATTTTAAAAAATTGATAGATGTCATAAATAAAAAACCAGCGGTTATAATAACTCAAGTTATTTACGAGCTTCATTTTGGTAAATGACTCATAATATCAAATTACTTACTTTAATAATAAAACCTGGAAAAGAAAATAAAATGACACAAAAATATGTAACTTTGTGAATTTATTCTATCGAGCCAACTTTATAAAATCGTGTTTCCATCGGGTGTATTTCACAGAATAAAGCCTCAACAATATTTCATAATTTTCGCAGATTTTAGTTTTATTGTATACTACTTCAAAAAGTAATTCTAAGAACGTGTTATTTTAATTTTTCACTAACACCTAGCCTTAAACGTCATTTTTTTACCTTATTTTTATCTTATCTTTAAACTGTCGTAACACAATAATGCTATTAACATTATGGTTAATAGGAGCGTTGGTAGCTAGCAAGATGGTGGTAGCAAAGCGCAACCGCAAAACTTGAAATTTTTAACTTTCTATAGTGGACTTTAAGTCGCAATAACTCAGCTAGAAAAACTTTTTTTTTTAAATGTTTTCAACAAACTATTTAGATCCTAGTGTTTTACTTCAGCATGCAAAGTTTCATCAAAATTGTCTTATTAGTTTTTAAAAATTTCGATTTCGAAGTTTGTATGGAAAACCGAAATGCGTAAACCCTCATAACTGAGAATGGTTTTTGTTTATATTTTGTAGATATATTTTTTTAAATGGTTAATGTATGACGGTTTTTCTAAGATAGAGTGGACGAAGGTGCGGGCGGGCCGCTAGTAAATAATAAACTTACCAGTAAGGCGGCGGCGGCGACGACAGCGCCCTGGAGTTCGTGAGCAGCGAATTGTCCGAGTTGGTGCAACCGTTGTAGTTGAACGCCCTCTCTTCGTTCTGCAGAATTGTGACCTATGCGCGAACACAAAAAGTCGCGAGTCATAAAAACAAAAACAATAATAGCATCACGAGTAGAGTAACTGATCGTACAGTCAGCATCAAAAGTAACTATACAAAAACAAGGTGGCAAAAGTAATAGTCACGTGTAAGTGTCTTTATATACTCATCATTAAATATTTCAGAATTATATGACATTTTTTGTGTTCATAATAATTATAACTTCTCTGTAATTACCTATAGTGACGGTCATGTACTTTTGACTCAACTATGTCAGACAATTCTGGTCATTTCAACCGTAACAATCATTTGAAAATTTTATATGCTAAGCTACTTTTGATGCTGACTGTACACGTGGAGGCGTCGGTAGCCGAGCCGATAGATGCTCGGGTTGAACGCGAGAAATCGGTGGTTCAATCCCCATAGCTCCGTTACACTACTGACGTGGACCCACTCCGACACTGTCATTTGTCATTTAGATTAATTAACTAGTCGCCGCTCGCGGTTTCACTCTCGTGGTTCCCGTTCCCGTGGGAATATCGGGATAAAAAGTATCCTATGTGTTAATCCAGGTTATAAACTATCTGTTTGCCGAATTTCATCCAAATCCATTCAGTAGTTTTTACGTGAAAGAGTAACAAACATCCATCCATACTTACAAACTTTTGCGTTTATAATATTAGTAGGATGTGTTAAACGCACTTAAAATAAATCTTCTAAATAAAAAAAAATAAAAAATGAGAGAACACTATTAAGTTACTTATTTTTTATCTTTTGAGAGGTTGAACAATGTCCACGAACCATAGTTGTAGTCGCTGCTAGTCTATGTCACGTGGCTAGTGATGACTGCCGTAAAGTTAAGTTAGTTGAGGTGGAGTTAAAAGTTAAAAGTTTCGTCATCACACTTTATTAAATTTTTGCGTAAAACACAGTATTTCATTAATAAAGAAAATGTTTCCGACATCTTTCCCTACAGTGCGATGGTGGCCTGGGAGAATGAAGCGTCGAGTATATGCCAAGCTAAGAGAATGTAGGGCTATGCTATGCTACACACTATTATAAAAATATTTTAACTAATCTACGATATACAAGAAGAGTGGCGCTATGCAAGTTAAAAAATTAACCAGCATGAATATTTTCGTAGTTTTCTTCTTTTTACAAAATTTTTGTATTCCTTTTAAAAGAAAACAAAAGACAGTACTTAGTAGATTAATAAACAGCGAGATCAGTGACGTCACTTCCACCAACCTGCGTGCATTGGCCGTAGAGGTCAACCACCGCGTATATGTTGAGGTGGGGCACGTACCACGCCTTGCCCATGTCCATGCCGTCCAGGTAGTAGTGGAGGCTGCGGTCGGCGTGCCACATCATACCTGCAACGAAATATTTTAAAACGATGCGGTATAGACAGTCCTGACTTGAACCAACATGTGTGGAACGTCCTGAAAAGACTGGTACGTGGAAGCTCCAGCGACGATAGAAAATCTGAAAACTGCTTTGGTCGAAGAGTGGCAGGGAATTCCACAAGATTCCGTCAGGAAACTCATTAGGTTAATAAGAAATCGTTTACAGGCAGTCATTAGGGCCAGGGAGGGTTATACAAAGTATTGAAAGGGGGATAAAATACACATTGTAAATAAAAAGCATATCTTATCATATTACTTTGTTTTCATTTAGACATCCACAAATGCAACCTTTTGCATCAGTTCCCTATATTTAAGTAGGAAGTTTTGTTAATGTTAACTCTAAGAATGAAAATTCTAAGAGGTTTGATAAGACACTGTTGCTATAAAAACATAAAGTCAAAAGCGTTGAAAAATTTCGTCGGTCTAACCAATACCTTGGTGGCGGAGTGGTCAACGCAGCTGCCCGGATCGCAGAGGACGCGGATTCGATTCCCGCCTGAGGTAGACCTTTTTTCAACGTTTCGATATCTTTGAATTTTGTAATTTTAAATCTTTTTAAAATAGCAAACAAAAATGGGCCGACATTTCGTTTCGGAGAAAGAGAGTAGGCCCTCTGGCTCTGCACTGCGTCGTCTGCATCTCAGCATACGCTTAGCCTCATTATGGCGGCGCCGCTCAGCTATGCGATTCTCTAAGCGACACATAGACGCTGCGCGCATGGCTGTGATCTGCTGTCTCTTTCCAATTCTATGAATATTAAAGAGACAGAGTCAATTCTCAGCGCTGCGGCAGCCGCTGCTACCAAGGCTTTAACTTAGAGAATCGCACTGCATTATGACGTGTCCCAGTTGAGGTCGGTCGCCTATGACAGACAGACAGACTATGACGTCACGTATGAATTATCTATTCTAATGGCCTCATACATCCGGAATGGCTCTCTAGGTTCATAATCTAAATTCCGGCACTTTGCCTCACATATATCTTAAAAATTCATATTGATCAGTAGTCTCGTGATTCCGCACACGCAAACGTCTTAATGGAAGAGGAATTAACACTAATCGCATTTCATTTTGACACTACATAATAAAAAAAAGAAATGCAAACGCAAACACTGCCACTCTATTAAATAGTATAAATATTTAAAAATATGTCTATGCACATTAAATTTTGTAACATCTTTTAATACCATGTTTTATTAAAGATTTATTATTATTATTATGGGAATACGCGCGTTACGAAATCATAATCTTAAATATTCCGATCCGG
Organism: Scoparia ambigualis; assembly: GCA_963921215.1. Classification (NCBI taxonomy): domain Eukaryota; kingdom Metazoa; phylum Arthropoda; class Insecta; order Lepidoptera; family Crambidae; genus Scoparia; species Scoparia ambigualis. The sequence continues at coordinate 25,905,061 of OY992501.1, read as the reverse complement.
AATTCAGAACGCTCGTCAGTATCATTCTTACAGATCGACCTGAGAAATTAATAATCTGAAAAAATCAGCATGTGCGTGGAGCATACTGATATTGTATGGTGTTCCGGTCTTTCAGAATTAATAATATGAATCCAGAGAGTAGTTTTAGTGGTAGAGCCACGCTGCGTTGCAGCACGCATTGGGCCGGCTCGCCCGGCGTAATACCACCCTCTCACGAATATTCGGCGTGAAATAACGACACTTGGTGCTGTTGTGTTCGTCCGACCAGTGAGGGTTCCGGAGGCCCCATCCCCCCCCCCCCTCTCCTCCCAATTCCTATTCCTTCCTTCAACCTATTTCTCCCTTAAAGGCCGGCAACGCATCTGCGATTCCTCTCATCCATCCATCATGGGTGTCCATGGGCGGCGGTGATTACTTTCCATCAGGTGACCCGCCTGCTCGTTTGCCTCCCTCTTTTATAAAAAAAAAAAAAAAAAGCCATTCCGTATGTATGAGGCCAGCCGTGACTTACCGACTCTGCTGCCGACGGTGAGCGTGTCCAAGTCGAGCGGGTACCCGCTGCGCACGCACTCCCCGTCCTTCATCATGGCGGCGCCGCTCAGTATGTACGTGTCCCAGTTGAGGTCGGTCGCGGTGCCGGCTAGGGCGCCCACGCCGCCGTTGCACTCCAAGTCGTCGGGCCGTATCGCGGTCACGCCTGAGTTATATTGGAGTTGGTTAATGTCGGATGGTAATATGATAAAATAAATATGTACTAACAACAAAATCTACCGTATACCACCTTAAGGGCTATTTCCATTTGCATTTGTCCTGTCCCAACATCCTTTTTAAAGTTTTTCTACAGTATCCCTCTAATAACTCAAAAATCATATAAATTATGAAAACAGTCAAGATAGTAAAAGGGACGTTTGTTTGTCGTTAATCAATGAAAACAAAAGGCGGAACGGGGTATGGCCACAACAGTCATGCCAACAATTGCTTTCTTTTAAATAAACAATTTGTCGTCATTGGTCAATGTTAAACAAAGGGCGGGACGAACTATAGTCATCTTGTGCAAGCATTTTTTTTTCAAAATGGTACTGCATCGGTTTTGTTGATAGTACGTAAACCAATTATTATTGTTAAATAGATTGTTCTACTATTATAATTAGAAATTATGAAAAGTACAGTACCCCCTGCCTGTCACGAAGTCTTCTAGATGTTGCTAACAATTGAATTGGTATTGTCTGATATTACGACAGCTGAGCTGTCGAGAAACTGTCTCAAAGCAGGGCAATGGCCTATGAACATTGAAATTAAGTCAATTGATGGATATTGTCATATTCACCACGCTTGTAAAATTCGGGTTGGTGATCACAGTGATCAGACACCCTGGCTATGCATCGAAAAATCCGAAAACACACTTTGCCCAACCTGCGAATTGAACCCGGGTCCTCCGGATATCGAGCCTACCGCTTGACCACTCAACCACCGAGGCGTCTATTCTAATTATCCTAAGTTACCTTGTGTAAATAAAAAAACCGAAAATGGTCCCTGCCTATGAGTTCCACTCAAAATTTTATTAGCCTACACATTAACATTAGCTGTCGGCGATTTTTTGCGCAATTTAAAGTCGAATGGAACCAATATAATTTTGAAATAATAACTAATGTAAAACATAATAAAAATCATTTGAAGTAGACCCTAATTTTATAAAACACTACTAACATAACTCCCGATCCATCAGTCGACCATCTTGTGCGCAGTTTAAACATGTCGCGGCCGCGAACTAAACAACACGGCGTGGTTGAACTCCTAAACAAAAACAAATAGACAAAAACAAATATCCAAGCTGCCGATCCAGCAGTCGACCATTTTGTCGATGCGCAATTCAAACATATCGCATTCGCGTAGAGGCCGCGAACAAAACAGCACTGCATCGTTGAAATCCGAGTAGACGATATGCTAAACAAAATATATTGTCAACCTAAAACACTACTGACTTATCTTCAAGCTGCCGATCCAGCAGTCGACCATTTTATCGATGCGCAGCTCAAACATATCGCATTCGCGTAGAGGCCGCGAACTAAACAGCACCGCGTCGTTGAACTCCGAGTAGACGGTAAGCTAAATAAAATAGATGGCCAACCTAAAACACTACTGACCTATCTCCAAGCTGCCGATCCAGCAGTCGACCATTTTGTCGATGCGCAGCTTAAACATACGCATTCGCGTAGAGGCCGCTAACTAAACAGCACCGCGTCATTGAACTCCGAGTAGACGGTAAACTAAATAAAATAGATGGCCAACCTAAAACACTACTGACCTATCTCCAAGCTGCCGATGCAGCAGTCGACCATTTTGTCGATGCGCAGTTCAAACATATCCCATTCGCGTAGAGGCCGCGAACAAAACAGCACTGCATCGTTGAACTCCGAGTAGACGGTAAGCTAAATAAAATAGATGACCAACCTAAAACAATACTGACCTATCTCCAAGCTGCCGATCCAGCAGTCGACCATTTTGTCGATGCGCAGCTCAAACATATCGCATTCGCGTAGAGGTCGCGAACTAAACAGCACCGCGTCGTTGAACTCCAAGTAGACGGTAAGCTAAATAAAATAGATGGCCAACCTAAAACACTACTGACCTATCTCCAAGCTGCCGATCCAGCAGTCGACCATTTTGTCGATGCGCAGCTCAAACATATCGCATTCGCGTAGGGGCCGCGAACTAAACAGCACCGCGTCGTTGAACTCCGAGTAGACGGTGCCGCGGGAGGCAGTCAGCCTGTTACGGCTGAGGTGGGCGTTACGCCCGTGCACGCGGTGGAAGCACATCTCTCTGGTGGAAACGGCGAATTGTTATGTGCAGTCTTTTTTAATAATAAAAATTTAAACTTACTTACAATACATAAAAACTTACATAGTTTACAGTGTCAAAAAAATTTCCACGAGCAGGGTTCGAACCCGCACCCTTATGGCAATCCGCGCTCTTTCTTGTTGAGCTACCGTGGAAAAAAATAAAGATGGTGTTGATTAATTTCGGCGGGCTGGATAAGTTTCACGGTAGCTCAACTTGAAAGAGCACCTGGCCCGGATTGCCAAAAGGGTGCGTATTCGAATCCTGCTCGTGGAAATTTTTTCGAGTCTTTTTAATTTTGTAATTTGTTCGCAACGAATCTTGCGTTAAAATTATATAAACAATAACATTATTACATAGTTTAGTTAACGACTATTATTCCCAAAGGGTCCACTGCCATAGTCCACGTTTCAACAAATTACAACTGCACATGTGCTCAGCATAATAAGTGGCGAGAACATGGCCGATCTATGCTGTTGGATTTATGTGCAGTCTTTAATCCGTTAGGCTCCTTTTACGACACCCAAGTGAAGGGAGGGGGTTGGTAGGTCTAAACATGTATAATTGGGATGTTTGAAGAATGTGACGAGGTCAATAAAACAAAACAGGTGTGTCGGGATCGTAGCAAATGGAAAGCTATGGTATCTGCATCCTTCCGGGAAACGGGCGTTATGTACAGTCACGAGCACCAATATGTATCCACTTTGACTCTTATTCCATTGTATTAAGGGTCACAATTGTATACATATTTTTGCTCGTGACTGTACGAGTATGTATTTAATTTCGTGACTACAGATAATTGGCTTTCGACTGTTGTAACAATAAAATATGAAATACAAGCGGCCGCTCACGGTTTCACCCGCGTGGTTCCCGTTCCCGTGGGAATATTGGGATAACAAGTGTCCTATGTGTTAATCTAGATTATAAACTATCTGTATGCCGAATTTCATCCAAATCCATTCAGTAGTTTTTACGTGAAAGAGTAACAAACATACACACTCACAAACTTTCGCCTTTATAATATTAGTGTGATATATAGTAGGATGTCAGCTATGGTAGTTTATAATTTAACAATAAATTATCCAATAGTTTTATAATTTGTAAATATTTTATTTTTACAAAATAAATTTGCCATTTTTTCTGTTGATTACAAGAACCGAAACACGCCATGTATGAGCTTCGTGTGACGTCACATTTCACAAAATAAACAAAAACTATCTGTAAGGTTTCAAGATAAAATGTCTTTGTTTATTTAAGTGTGACGTCACAGGGCAAAATGTCACGTGACAGCCGGTTTTGCGCGAAATTTGAAATTAATGAAGAAAAACATGTTTTTTTTTTTCTTTTTTGAGAAAAAGAAATTGTAAGAGGTAATTATAAAATAAGCGTTAGTAATTTAATTTTTTTTTCCGAAAACTGTCATGTAGCCAATTATGTAGATGTAGGTGTAGTGTAGTGCAGGCTGCTTGCGAGAGCTGAGATCTGTCAGCTTTTACAAAAGCTACTATACCAAGTAACTGACCGACTCTGCTGCCTCTCTCAGCTCTCGCTCTAAGAACAGCCGAAGACGGACGAGTTGTTTTGTTTCTGGTTTACAAATTTATTTCAGGTAGTAGGAAGGAATCCATTTTGTTTTCTCATTTTAGTGCTATTTTTTCAACATACCTATGCATTTTTTTCATTTTAGTAGAAACAGACTGCAAAATTATAATTATTATCATAAAAATATTTGGTTTTACTTACGGATATATAGTGGTGTTGGATTCTGTAGACAATGGAGATTCTGGGGTAAGCGGCGGTGGCATATAGCAGTCCACTATAGTGGCCTGCGCAATTCGACCGTACAAATCTAGAAAAAAGGATTTATTGATATTTTATCATGTTAAGTGTCTACAAGCTACAATGCTTATACTAGGACCAAATTCGATAAAGAATAAACATAAACAAATCATTCACAATTCTTAGTGCACTATTCGAGTTTCACACGGATTTTTACTTTTTGAGAGAGATACCACCCTTCAAAACAGCACTGAGGTAGGCCTATCGGAAACGAAACGGTTTAGTCGCAGAATGTACATTTCGCATAATGCACCCCATGGGCAAAGTATTTCTGTTGTATAATAAAAAATAATAACCTCGAAATTCAAGACAATCGCTACGTTGCGCTTCGCGATTGTCTTTAATTTCTAACCTATCACGTGACCTAAATGAGTAGGGCAGTGGCGTGCGTTATGCGTAAGGTACATTCTGCGAATGAACAGCGGAAACCAGTAGACTTTAGGATCTTCGCCCTCACAGGCATTGAGGAGGTAGAGTGATACTAAAGAGGTTGTACAAAAGATACCGATGAAGGGTCATGTGTTACTGCGAGAGGGGGACCTCGGCAGGCCCCACTAAGATAAGATGAGCTCTTACCGACTATACCGAAAACGTGTTCCGGTATGTTAAAAGCCGCGGGTCCTTGGTCGATGCCGTTCACGAAGAAATGTAATATCCCCATGTCCTTACGCATTACACCCACCGTGTCTCCTTCCTGTTGGTGAGAAATAAAATACTATGAGCTTGATACTCGAACTCTTACTAAAATACTGACCGAACTTAAAACTTTCTTTTTTTTAAACTTAGTTGTAAAATCTGCTTATTAAAGTCGATACTTCAGTAAATCCAAATTTTGAGTAACTTATATTTTTTACTAAAAGTGCGTGTAATAATTTACTTCGAAAAGAAAGTGAGTTAAGAAGATAATTACACATTTTATTTTTGGCTAAATTCGATCTTTTGAGACAATGCCAGCACTCACAAATCATGCAACATTAGTTTCGTAAATAGTTATAGACAGTATATTTTAATATATTAAGGGCGCTTTCAATTTAGCAGGACGTTAGGGCACCAGGATGGATCATGTTATATTTGCTGTCCCTTGATTCACATATTATAGAGTCTACACTATTGAGACACGCGCGACTGCGGTCCGTTTGTCGTACGTAGGCCAGAATACCCTGGTCGTTACTAATAAATAGTCTGTTTCAAGTGTAACTTGAACCATGTTGGTCCTGCTCTAAACGCTTAAATTGAAAGCAGCCTAACAAATACAAGTCACGCCATTGAATATATTTCTAGAAAATATTTATTTATTTGGACAATCAATAACAGATACACCTTACATGATAACATTACATTTTTTTTATTATTTTACAAAGGTGCTGCTTTGCTCAAAGGCCTACGAAAAGCATATTTTAAAAAATGGTAGAGAGCGGAAGGCGCCTGCCCACTGGCAAGTGAACATAACCATTTGTCTTAAATCTTAAAGATAACAGACTTAGGTAGGTATACTTAAAAATACAACTATGGCCCAACAGGCGGCCACTAGCAAGACAATTATGCTTATACTAGACAACAACAGACATCTATTTAAATCGGTATGATGTCAAAGCTAGGAGCCAAAGCTGCTATGAGGATCAGAAACAACAGCAGTTCTATAACAACGAGCCCGACTGGGAATCGAACCCGGTAACTCAGAGTCGGCGACGCCCAAGGTTCGGCGTACTACCAACTTGGCTTTGGAGGTCAGCTATTTTTCTTTAAAATTTTGAAAATATTTACCATGGCTTGAGTACTTACCACTAATCTATTGAGGTTTCTGACGTACTGCGGTATTATAACGCTGCCGTCTCTGATCACATCTTCACCAGTCATAGCCCAAGTGCCGGATCTGTTTGAAACAAACCATCAACTAGTAAATCATCACTGCATATAGTAAGATAAATACATATGGAAACATGTTTGAAATTTTAAAAAAAAACATGTAAAAGGGGGTGCCGCGCGATCCCAAAAACTATAAGTCTCTTAATCAACTTCAAAGCAAAAACAATAATATTGATATTTATAATTAGAACAATTCTGCTGTGAAGCTTCAGATCTAGAAATTTAATTAGAGCAATGTTTTTATCCTGCGAAATGTGCAAAACCATCACACGCTTGGGTTAAAAATTTAATTTTACTTTTTAAAGAAGGAGGTGCCCTGCGGAATATCAATACAAATATTTTCATATATGAACTATTGTTTCATGCGTAAAATTAAGAAAGTTGTCGAAAAATAATGTTTTTATGAGTCATTAGATTTATTATTGTTTGTTATTTTTTAAAGAATTTGTTTCAAATTTCAACAAGGCCATGACCTTGTGCAATGATCAGGCTAACTTACATAAGTTTTTTTAATGTATCTAACTAATTCAGCGCATAGTACAAGTGACTTAAAAATTCGTAAATTTTCACAATTTCGTGCAGGACCCCCTTAAACACAAGACGACATTGACGACGATCTACGTAAGATTTTTTACATTGGCAAGCTCGTTGATAGAGCTGATTCCCATCAAATGTATCAATGACGCTAAATATACGCTTTAATATAAATATAAGTTTAAAAACGAGTTGTTTCTTTATGAACCTCCAGCTACAGCCTAATATAAAAGTAACTCTATTTAGTACTTACTTAGCATTGCTCATTTTGAATGGATACATTATATCATTAGAAGAATGCTGCGTGACCCCGATCTCAACGCTTCCGGCCCACTTGGGTATGACTAGGTCCAACCTCACTTGGAACAGCTCACCAGTTCTTAGGGTCCTGTTCGTCATTACGATTCCGTTGTTGAAGTAGTCGAAAGCGCTGAAATGGTTTACCAATAATATTATAAATGGATAACATTCACGTGGCTTAACTATTTAGCTGTTAAAAATAATACATTCACCGTTATTCGTTTAAATGAAATTAAAGGTGAGTACCACCCATGAAACTGAACAACTTTCTCCAAAAAGCCTATGTGCCACAATGACAAAAAAAATGTCAACCTCCCATACTATTGTCGTCAGTTGATCGGACAGTTTTGTATTTTTTTGTTATTTTTGCACATAAGTTTCTTGGGGAAAGTTGTTCAGTTTCATGGGTGGAACTCACCCTTAATTTCTTTTAAGCAAATAAAAAATAAGGGTGTATATTGCAGCTAGCTAGTTTTATCTGGCTAGCCCGTACATAACTACTTAGAACGCCGCGTTACTAGACACAATATAAAGTGTATTCATTGAGCACTGATCACTGTGCGTCCGCAGTTAAAAGGCCACAGGATTAGGTATGCTATTTGCGCTGAATAGTCCGTTTGTAGTAGATCTAGGTTTAACTTTTAAGTATTAGCTTATTAAGAGGTAGCCTTGTAGAGACTACAGAACTCAAAACAGATGGGTCATTCAAATTTGGTTAGGTTACGTTGCATTCAACGGCTTGGCGAAACCTTCTTCAGCCATTCAAATGGATAATTTGATTAAAGGGCTTATTACACCAGATGACTACAACATCTAACACCATAAATTGCACTCTATTCTATAGCAATAAGCTAATAAATCCAATGAGTTACATAAATAAAGCTATTTATATAGAGGTAATAATAAAAGTTGATACTTACTTAGGCCTATGAGCAGTCTTACCATCGTTAATAACAATAACATTCGAATCACGCAGCGTATGAAATAAAAGAGTATGCTCGTCAATAGTCGACCTGAAGCGACCTGAAACCACGTGTATTATTAATAATAATAGCTTGAATTTCAGAGAAAAAAGAACAAAGCAAATAATATTTATAAGCTCTTGTTTTGTTAAATTAATTGCATTGTCAAAACACAATTAATATTTAAAACTATAATTTATACTCTTTACAAGACCTAGATAGTTTTGACACAAAATATTGAAAGTTTTTTTTTTCTGTAAATGTCGTTCTTCTGTGCGCTGTGGTTTCTTGCGCCCGTTCTTTGCCACAGTAAAAAAATGACGTCCTGAATTGGTGGTAGGTTTAAAATTTGGACGATTCAAAGTACTTATTAATTGAGTTTATTGAATAAATATATTTTGAGTTTGAGTTTGAACCCTATACACACTAGTAATAGGGTTTAAAAGCAACAAAAACCACAACATGCTCACGGACAAGACAGCGTTGGAAAAAACAATTATAATTGAAAACCAAAGAATATCTTCTCTTGGTTGTAATAAAGGCGACTAACGGACTGAAGTCTGCTCATACATTAAACAGCATAAAGGTGCGATGGGAAAGACCTAGTCTACTTTGCCACCAAAATTTTTAACTCTACACTGGACGGTCCAAGCCTGATGCATATAATTTTTTGTAATAGTTCACCAAGGAACCTTTCAGGAACCGCTAGTAAAAAAATCAGTTCTCACCAGATTACAAGATATGTTTTACAAAAATTACAAGGTATTACCTTGCTGCCTAACCTAACCTTTTGCTAAAGTAGTTTATTCAATAAACTTCAATAATTTTTTTATATAAATCTCGGTAAAAGTGACTGATTTTGCATACAAGTTGTTGTAAAGAAAAGTAGTTTAAAGTTTTGAAGTATAATGTTGAAATTAAAAGTCTTTGTCTACTATACAAAACAAAACAAAGTAGTTAAAAGTATAGCCTACATACTGTCCCACTGCCGGGCAAAGGCCTCCATTATTGAAATCAAGTCATCGATACAATTGATGACTTGGTATTCGCTTGCCAAATGCTGGTTAGCGATCGATCACAAATCCGGAACAAAGTAGCAAAACAAACATTAATAATTATGTTCATACTTAAAGATGGAAATTGATACGAGCTGGAATGAACCGACGGCGGGTTTATGTTGCTATCAACATCTTCACAGGGGTCGACGATAGAAACCTGTTGATAAAAAGACATATTAGGAGAACAATCGGGTCCGCTTCGCTACGGTCACCGAGTAATACTTATTGGGGAATAACAAAGTGTTTCATTCCTACTATACTGACTACTATACTGATAAAGAAAAAGATATATATCATCTGAATTAATTTTAAATCGTTTTATTTTAGTATGTTATTTGTTTTTTCTTTATTTGGTGAAATAAGGACTGTGGCAGTGCACTACTTTGCGGTCCTAATTGAATGGTCTTTGATTAACCCTTTGGAGATAATAGTCTTGAGTGTTTGTTTGTACCATAGACAAAATCTGCCGTATTATAATACCACCTTAAAGGTCTGTTCAAACCTAAGCGGTATTCGCTACCGCTATGGATAGCGGCAGCAAAAATACCGCGCAGGTCGCTCTAGCCGCGGAACTTTATACTAAATACCTGAGCGAAACCCGCGCGGCAACTGCGCGGTATATACCTTTACCCACAGCGGCAGCGAATACCACTCAGGTTTGAACAGGCCTTATGGGTTATTTTCATTTGCATTTGTCTTTTCCCAACATCCTTTTTAAACTTTTGCTACAACTTCCCTCTATTATCTCAAAAGTAATAAAATTGTGATGACAGTCAAGAAGTTCAAAAAGGGTCGTTTTGTTTGTCGTTAATCAATGAAAACAAAAGACCTAACGGGGTATGGCCACCAAATGCCAACAAAATCTTTTTTTTTTAATAAATGGTTCGTCGTCATTGGACAATGTTAAACAAAGGGCGGGACGAACTATGGTCATATTGAGCAACAAATTTTTTTGAAAATTGTACTGCATCGCTTTGGTTTATAGTATGTATGAGCATGAATGTATGAGATGACTAACCTTCACCGTCATTCCGTACAAATCGACGACCCCCCACACTTGGGGCTCCACCTTGTCAGTGGCCACCCCCTGGTCGACACCGTTGATGAAATAGTGCAGCTTGCCGTTGCATTTTCTCATCATGCCAACTGTGTCGCCTTCCTGTTAATGTCAACGTGCTGTAGTAATCAATGAAATGCCTAGGCGTATCGTAAAGTATTAGGAAGAGGTACGAGAGAACCGTTACCTACCCTGTACAAAAAACAAACATAGCATTAAATTGGACTTTATAGTAAATAGCCAGCCTAGTCACTGACTAACCCTTCGGGGGGTAATAAGTCGTGTTTATAATATACACACGACTATTACCCCATACATTTAATGTATGTATGTATATATAAGGTGACTGCTAGAAAACGCAAAAAACTGGTCAAGCGCTGGTCAGGTTAAGTGTTTTAAAGATGACAAAAATGGAATTCGTGTTTTTTTTTCATTTTTAATGAAATAATTAATTTTGTGAATTTTAATTGGATAGTCTTTGAGTATCTAATTTATTTTAAAGCATACGGCCGTCTGTTGACCCGTCCGCGTCAGCTGGGCGATAAGTACCTACGAAAAAACACGAATTCCTTTTTTGTCATTTTAGTCATGTATAAAACACTTGACCTCACCAGACCTTTAAGTTTCTTGCGGTTTCTAGCAGTCATCTTATATAATAAATAATTAACGGGCTTGCCGTCTGATTAAACAAGATCTGCTGCGACTTTTAATATTATAAACTAACTTTTAAACTCTCACATCAATTATCTAATAATATAAGATAAATAAAAAATAAATAAACTTTCCTACATTCACACCAATTATCTAGCCCAAGAGAAGCTTCGTTATGAAACTCGTTAAATGGTTACTGGACAACGGATAAACATACTTTAAATACTTAAACACATACTTATTATACATAGAAAACACCCAGACCCGAGACAATTTAGAGAAATAATAATTTCTAAATTGACCCGACCGAGGATCGAACCGGGGACCTCAGAGATGGCGACACTATGAAAACCGGTGTACAAACCACTCGACCAAGGAGGTCGTCGAATAAACATACTTATTATACTTACATAAAAACACCCAGACCCGAAATCCATTCAAAAAACAGTTATTTTTAAATTGACTTGACAGGGAATCGAACCAAACCATTATTTTTAAATTGACCCGACCGGGAATCGAATCCCCAGAGACGGCGACGTGACGCCAGAACTGGCGTGCTAACCACTCGAGCACGAAAGTCGTCAATATAGATAAATTCAAATGTATACTTACTCTCAACTCGTCAAGGTTGAAATTCCCGTATTCCATGTAAGTACCGTGACCATTAAACAGCACCTTGCATCCCGACATCATGATGGTTCCTGTGTCCATGTTAGTCATAGTTGACGGAAACCTTATAGTGGCTGGATTGTGTGTAGTTACGCCCACCTAGAAAAAAAAACAGATTTTACTCTTAAGAAATCTTTAGTGAATATTTGCTATTATTTCTCTTACTTGACACTGGCTAAATTTGTTAACCGCAGCAGGCCATTATTAAAGAAAAAAAACCTTTAGTGTAGAACAAGACTAAACTTGTACTTTTTAGTAGTTCGATAAAATACATTATATCTTATTAAGCGAGGCGAGTTATTTAATTTCATGATCGATAGATTTATTAAACGCTTGTGTTTAGTGTAGCATTTTCAGTATCTTATCTTATCTTACCTACTGGAATGTATGTAAATGTCGTAGGATAGGTTGCGTGCTCATCAACAACAGCATGGAGAATAAAAACTCTATGCTATGTTGCAAGGAAACAAGAACAAAACAAAATAAAGTAATAAAAAGTCCGTCAAACGACCGATACCTCTATGCTTCCGCTCCATTTGTCGACGAGCCTGTCTATGCGTATTTCGAAAAGCTCATTGTCAGCTAGGGGACGGTGCGTCATCACCACACCATTGTTGTAATCATCCAAGGGCCTTGCCCTTTCGGCGGATCTACAATTATACACACATAACAGTTTCGCGTAGCTGTGAAAGAATACTACCACCTCCTCTCTTCCCTTGGGTGTCCTAAAAGGCGGCTAACGAACTAAAGACTGCACATACATCCAACAGCATAGAGCGGAGATGGGCTCACCACCTGTCACGCTTAGCATATGTGCAGTCGCTATTTGGTGAAAAGTGGAATATGACAGAGGACGCTTTTGCGGTCCTCATTGCCTAGTATCTGAGTAACCCTTCGGGAATAATTGTCGTGGTTATATGTATAACAAGCGGCCGCTCGCAGTTTCACCCGCGTGGTTCCCGTTCCCGTAGGAATATCGGGATAAAAAGTATCCTATGTGTTAATCCAGGTTATAAACTATCTATTTGCCGAATTTCATCCAAATCCATTCAGTAGTTTTTACGTGAAAGAGTAACAAACATCCATCCATACGTTCCCGTGGGAATATCGGGATAAAAAGTATTCTATGTGTTATAAACCAGGTTATGTTCCAGGTTATAAACTATCTGTATGCCGAATTTCATCCAAATCCATTCAGTAGTTTTTACGTGAAAGAGTAACAAATATCCATACATTCTTACAAACATTCGCGTTTATAATATTAGTAGGAAGTAGGATTATACATACATACACACACACTACGATATACAGATAAACGACTTTTATCCCCCAAAGGGTTAGTCAGAGACTAGGCAATGACGACCGCCGAATGTTTGCACGTTTTACCAAATTATAACTGCACACGTGCTCAACTGCTCAGCACGATAGGTTGTGAGCCCTTCGCCGCTCTATGCTGTTGGATGTATATGCAGTCTTTAGTCCGTTAGTCGCCTTTTACGACACCCAAGAGAAGAGATGGGTTGGTAGTAATTCTTCTAGTGAGCCGCCACTACACAGTTTACAATTATATTTTTCTAGCGTTCGCCCGCAACTTCGTCCGCGTGAACACCCTGTATCTCGACATTTTGTTTCACACAAACCTTGTCCTGACAATTACGAACACAACAAAAAAAGAATCAGTCAAATCCGTCCAGCCGTTCTGAAGTGATGCGCGTACAAACATTTCGGAAATTGATTTATATTATTATATTGATGTAAAGAAAACAATAGCCATTCTCTTAGTGATTTACACCACGCTTTCCAAAAGCGGGTTCTATAAATGTTACCTATAAATGTTCCACTGCTTGGCACATGCCTTCCCACTAGACAACAGCACATAGGGTGAGCAGGCCTTAACCCACCACGCTGGCCAGTGCGGGTTAGTGGGTAAAAATAGGGTTGCTGGTAACAAACCCAGGCTACACATCGAAACATTCGAAATATACTTCGCCTGACCTGAGAATTGAACCCAGAACATCTGGATATTGAGTCAAGCGCTTCGCCACCCTGCCATCAAAGCGTTTTTGTTTGACACATTAAAATTTAATCGAGACATTGAATGTAGTGACATTAACAAGATTACTAAATTATACGTCCACACAAGCCTTAAAAAACTCACCTGTTATTGTTTGACAATTTGACTAGAATACCACATCTTGGATGAAATCGTAGGCGATCTGACACGACTGAAACAGACTAATCAATAAGTCAAACATATAGTCATAGCCAAAAACATTAATTGCACCATGTTGGTATGGTACATAGATCTATCTCTATCTATCAGTCAATTCAAGGTATCCATTTAGATGTTTGTATAGTGTATGCAAGCCGTTCTTAGAAACATATAGGTATTTGTCTCTTTATGATTGAAATTTTGCATTCACAATGATAATTAGATGTAGATAAAATGGTAAAAAAAACCGGCAATCCAAAGGTCATGGGTTCGAATCCCATTCGAGTTTCCTGAGACTGGTTGATTTTTATTTCTAGTAAATATTTAATCATATATTTGTCTCTTTCTCTTCAATGTTTTTGGCGTGTTTGAAAAACTAGTAGGTACATGCGTGTGATTTAGGCTACTTTTGTGCTTTAGTTATTATCCAAGTAAAAACCTTAAGCCCTAGGCCCTAGACTGTCGTAATACCTGACACAATACAAATTTAATTGTTAGTAATAGGAGACTTCGTCACAGACAAGGGATAACAAACTCACCAAGTGCGCAAGCGCCCTCCGATGTCATTGGAATGTAAACGTTCTGCGGTTCCTTCGGTGTCTGCTCCGGTGGCGCTCCAGCCACGTCCATATCGCTCGATGTCAAGGTGTCATCGTTATTGGGATCCTCTTCAAACTGCAACAAGCATGCATTATAGACGAGTTCCAGTTCACTAGGATGTAGCAGCGTGTAATCGATCAAAGCGAAGGATATGCACGCTCGCAGATAAACCTATCAAAACTGTAAAAGGACCATGAGAAATTTTGTCCCCACCATCCAACAGACTTGAAATTAGTGTCATTTGAAGGGTCTAGTAGGATAGATATTTTTTACTATGGCGACGTTTTTCAAATACGCGAGATTTAGGTTATAAAAATTATATTGTTTTTGAATATATTTTTTTCAACAAAATAAGATTGCAAGTGCAGACCCACAGGCGGCACCCGTTCACGAGTATGACATGTGAATCAGCCATCGCTTCGCTCAACCATGTTTTAGGGAACGTAACGACCCGACGCACATGCCACCACCGCAGAGACACTTTGAGAGAGCATGACACACTCGAGCAACTCCAACTAAAGCAAGAAAACAAAAAAGTTTTTTTTTTTATTATAAATAAACCCAATACTTTTTGCAACTAACACAGGTACTTTAGGCATCTTTGTGTCCCAATGAACAAATTGACACGTATCCCATGACTTTTGTAGGGTGGGGACGGGGTTCATACAAAATCCTCCATGGTCCTTTCTCCAATCGACATTTACTGTATGAATTTAATGCCGCGACCACATGCTTGGCAAACCTCAACAAGCCGTCACAAATTCAAACGTGTGGTTAGAGCGTTTGTCTTGGTTTGTAAGCGCTTGTAGCCGATCCGTCGAACAAATCACAAATCCAAACGTTTGTGGAGGTTTGGAGTTTGCGGCAAGTGCCAAGCGTGCGGTCGCGGCATTACATTTTGTGGTAGGTTGATCTGCTGGCTATGCATAAGCTACACCCTCAAATACATCGCAAAACCGGAGGCGGCCATTTTCACTGAGCAAGTACAGTGAAAAGATTAGGTAACTCATAACAATAAATTTAAATTCTACCGTCGTACGCTAGTCGCTAATACAACAAAACCCTGCTCTTTCATTATTAATCTAATGTCATGTTGAATAGATTAGTGAATCAATGAAATTACCAGTGAAGTGTTAAATAAAATAAAATATTGCAATGGGTCACAGTGATACTGCGTGAGGGAAACCTCGGCAGGATCCACTAAAATAAGATACATAAGCATTATTGCTAGAGGGTATACTTATGTATACCTCTACAGAGTGCAACAAGTATACATTAATGTCCAATATCCAACTAGTAATAGCAACTTATCAATCAAAACAAAGGATAGTAAAGTATCAGCAGACAAACAATAAACTGTTTTCCGCTTAAACAAGAAAACAATAACTCTATTGTTTGTACCTAGTGAACCAATACCAACATGTCAATGTCAAGACACAAGCAACATGTTAGTATTTTTATCTATAGACACTAAAGAAATTATTATAAACGTTCCACTGAAGAATTGACATATTTCCACTTAGTCAAAAAAGCATGGAACTTGGAATATAACTGACAATGCTGATCTAACTAACGGTCATGGTTAGTTTTAATAACTGTATTCTGTCATACTGTTGTATCCTTCCCGCAGACCATAGAACTGTCACATATGAATTTGCCAGCCTATAGTATTTTACTATCAAAAAATCACAATAATAAGTTTGCCTATTTTGTGATAATGATAAATAACAATAAATTCATTAACTAATAATAATGAGAGAATTCAAAGAAATAACTAGCAGATATTTTATGCCAACAGCGTAATGTATCGAACAAAGGTAATATGTTCATAACTCACCAGATCAAGGCTGCTCTCCATTATAGGTCTCATGCAGTTGGAATGTGTTATGGACACCTGAACGCACTGCCCATATAGGTCTATGACAGCAAACACACGAGACGGCAGATCTCTTGCAGCAAGACCAATGCATCGGCCATTTAAGTAGAACATTAGCTCAGCCTAATAACAAACGGAAAATCTATATTATTATTAGAAACTAGCGGCCAGTCCGCGACTTTGTCCAAATAAACAACCCGGATTTTCAAACACATTATTTTATACAAACCCAATAGCTCAATGTACAAACCTTGTTTTGATGATTACAAACACAACAAAAAAAGAATTAGTCTACTAGATGCAGCCCTTCTAAAGTGATTCGCAAACGTGAACATACATTCTTTGCAATTGATTTTATTAACTAAATATTATTTTTTTTATTTGAGTTATTTATTAAGTTACTCTGCTTTATTTAACTAAATGCTATTATGAAACAATATGGTTTCATTAACATACGCTCAAATTTTAAATATTATCAAGCTAGATAGACAAATACGAGTACATAAAAAGGGAAAAAACAGCAACATACACATGTGATGTAACAACAAGTAATAAAATCTGGCGAAACAAAACCATTTATTACCTTGCCAGTTCTCATCACACCCAAACAGTCACCTTCTCGAAGTGTGTCAAGCTCAGGTCCATACGAGTTGATTACAGTCACCCCATCCTTTACAATAGAGCTTCCAGACATTATCTAAAATAATATTTATAAAACTATAGTCAGAATGTTTTTATACATGGTCTACTTTAGGTTACAATACAATTACAGAAACTTTATAAAATTAGTAAACATCTTAAAGTATGGCAATAAATATTGTTTCTCAGCGAGGCACAGCAGATTTCACCATGGTACTAAGTTAGAAGAGCATAAGGAAGCTCCTAAAAAATTTGTTTGTTACCATTTTGTTTTTAATCTACTACGGGTAAGCGCTTGCCCTTCATCTCACCTGCGGGCCTAGCATGCGCAACACAAGAAAATTTTCTCGACCCGTTTTCTTGTGTTATATATTATGTCGTAGTCATATGGCAAAAACGGAGATTTGGTCAATTCCCTTAGTGATTTGATCAAATCACGAGGTTGTTAAAATAACAACACAATTTTATCATTTCCCTAAACAAATCTAGGAATTTGAACACCACTAGAACATAAATTGCCCTACTCCTGTAGGTCACGTGATTAGTACTATTATTTATTCTGTGACGTGATAGACGTGATAGGTTAGAAATTATAAATTTCGAGGTTATTTTTTATACAACAGAAATACTAGCTGCCCTACTCCTGTAGGTCACTTGTTTTTGGTCATTTCACGGAACCAGTTCTGGTATTTGTTAAAATCCCTAAATTTGTTTTGGGGAAATGATAAAATCGTGTTGTTATTTTAATATCCTCGTGATTTGATCAAATCACTTAGGGAATTGAACAAAACTCTGTTTTTATCATATCCCTGCGACATATACACGATATGTCAAAAATAGACATAATAGTAGTGTTTGGTTGTCTGTCGTATTTTGTCTACAAACCCTACATGCAACCTAACTGAGTTTTGACGACTGTGGCAGAGATAGTTTGTCGTTCCCGCCATCAAAGGAAGAGAGAATATCGTCTGCGGCATATCTCGTGTTAAGCATGCTAGGCCTGCTGATGGTAACTGATAAAAAGGCCGAAGGTGGAAGCGCGCTTCACCCGGAATCCTCAACCACTGAGGAACTGAGTGGTGAACTGAGTTTCTGAGTGGTAGAGCCACACTGCGTTGCAGCACACATTTGGCCGGCTCGCCCGGCGTAATACCACCCTCTCACTAATATTCGGTGTGAAATAATGGCACTTGGTGCTGTTGTGTTTCGTCCGACCAGTGAGGGTTCCGGAGGCCCTTTCCCCCCCCCCCCTCCTCCCAATTCCTATTCCTTCCTTAAACCTATTCCTCCCTTAAAGGCCGGCAACGCGTCTGCGATTCCTCTGGTTTTGCGGGTGTCCATGGGCGGCGGTGATTACTCTCCATCAGGTGACCCGCCTGCTCGTTTGCCTCCCTCTCTTATAAAAAAAAAAAAAAAAAAAACTGACTATCTCATATGTAAACTGTCGGAACACAATGATGCTACTAAAAGCGTTGTTATGGCGACAGACTTAGATAAGATGGTGGACAGCCAGGCGGATTTACCAGCCCTACCACCAACCAAACCAAGTACACAAAGATGCGCCTCCCGATGGGAATCGAACCCGGGACCGGTCTAATACCGGTGGCTATGCCACTAGACCACAGAGGCGGTTGAAATGAATTTATGATTCCTTCCAAGCATTTTTTAAACTTAACAGAAGCACACAAGTATATTACAGACATACATACATCACACCCACTTTCCAGACAGACCACAGCTTTTTATTTGCTATAATCCTGACAAAATTTTTTAGTTTCATTTACCAATTAACATATTTAGAGTGTTGCTAACCGTGTTGAGTAGCGGTGAAAGAATACTACCATCCCTCTCTTCCTTGGGTGTAGTAAAAGGCGACTAATGGACTAAATACTGCACATACATCCAACAGAAAAGAGCGGCGATGGGCTCACCACCTGTCACGTTGAGCACATGTGCAGTTGCTATTTGGTGAATAGTGGACTATGGTAGAGGACTGCTTTTGTTGTCGTCATCGCCTGGTCTCTGACTAACACTTTGGGGATAACAGTTGTGATTATATTATGTATGTAAATTTAGAGTGATAAGTACCCAGGCTGTATTCCGTAGTTTAGTTGCAGTCGCTGGAAGCTCCATGTATTCAGGATCCAAAGTTGTAACACCAATTTCCAGAGAGCCATTCCAAACATTTACCTAATATAAGAAATATGTTTTAAAACCTCAGACTTTATGACTATCTTTGGAAGTAAACAAAAGGTCTCTTATTTCAAAGCATAGACAAAAGTTTAAATTGATTTAACGTAACATGATGCTGTTCCATTTCTGTTAATAAAGGCAGATAGAGAAAGGGACGAGGAAGTTTGTATTCTGATTGGTATTATTAATATAGGCATTACTATACTAAAGATAAATTATTAATATAGGCAGATGGGAACTACGATCATAGCCTGCCAAAGACAAATGTAATACAGAATGTAAGGCTAGTGTAGAGGAGATCAAACCTGAAGCAAACACATTTAAGCAAGTACGACACTGGAGAAGATACAGTCGCTCAAGTGAAGATAGAAAGAGCATAAATGATGCGGCTACCAGAAAAAGTTAAACAAAGTAGACACCAACTGACATGATTTTCGTCCAAAGGCATGTTTAAAAAGTTGATTTGAATGAAAAGATTGACTTTGACTTTGATTCTGTTAAAGAACCTCGAAATGGATGGTATGTCATCATTTTTGTAAACTGATATAGGGACATTACAGTAGCTTGGCAAATAAGTTTCATCAACGTCATTGGCTGCTTAGCATCAGCATATTATCATAAAATATACAAGTAAGTATTTGTAGCAAACAGTCAAACACAGTCCAATGTATGTGATTGAGGTGTTAAGAATTTAAACTTGTTTATAGGTCAAGGATCATCAGACCGCCGGCGGTCGTTGTGTCGGTGTGTTGTGAGGTTGGTTGTGCCTGGTTTACGGTGGTCAAGGGGTTGAGCTCTATTCAAGAATACAATTGAACAATAATGAGATAAAATTGTTTAAGGCAGGGCAGACACTAAGAAAAATCATTAATAGGTACTAGAAAGCTAAGCAAACAGATTTTGAGATTGAATTAAATACTTGATTGAATAAAACTCACTTTCCCACTTTGGGCCAGCTTGGTAAGTGATGACCCAATCACCCTATGTGCTGTTATCATGAATGTGGGAAGGCCAGTGCCAGCAGTGGGTCGTTTAAAGGCTGATGATGGTCAAAATAATGATAGATGCTTACCTTTCTATCTATACAAATTTCGAATAGGACATCGTCCTTTAGTGGTTCGGCACTTAGAATTAGGCCATGGTTGAATTCGACAAAATTTCTTACTGCAGTAGAATTCTCATTTAACAAGGTGACTCTGTCACCACACCTTCGATGGAACCTCATGTTCATATCGTATAACAACGCACACAACTTAATCATGAATAGCCAATCATGTTTTATTTAATATCATTATTACAGTCTTCTAGCCGCACTTCATTGTTCTATTTACACAGGCAGTCTGTCGCCCACAAGGAGTAAATTACATTTAATAACATTTCATGTAAAAACTAAGGGTTTTACATGCATAATTCTTTCTCTGACTGTCAATAGAAGTACACCGAGATAACTCATTGAGATAAGGACAACCATATTTAGGAAATAAGAATTACTCGACGAAGAATTTAAATCCCGTCCATAGCTCTCGTCTCGTAAAATGACAAATTTTACTTGAATTGAATTTGACACTTTGACATTTTTTATATTTTTTATATATACTTGTTCCGTGAAGGAACAGGCTAAGATCAGAGACCATACTGCCTAGTCATTAGTTATTTTGTTTCTTTTTTTCCGTTGATGATAATGATTGGTGATTAAGATGATGAATGATAAATGATGTTCCCCCAAACGCCTTGGGTCCTCAGCTAAGATGTGGGACTTTACTGAGGTTTCACACGGACTTCTTGAGAGAATTTGAAAAGTGATGTTGCACTGTTTTGTTTCATTTGCCAACACTCATGCACGTTCACAAACACTTAACGGTTAATAATCCACTATTATTTCACATTAATGTTCAAAAAAACACAAAAATTAGAAAATATAACAAAACTGCAGACATGACGCTCCACTTTCCCGCCAAGAAGTCTTTTATTAAAGATCCGTGAAGGAACAGGCTAAGGTCAGAGACCATACTGCCTAGTCATTAGTTTTTTTTTTCCGTTGATGATAATGAGTGGTGATTAAGATGATGAATGATAAATGATGTTCCCCCAAACGCCTTGGGTCCTCAGCTAAGATGTGGGACTTTACTGAGGTTTCACACGGACTTCTTGAGAGAATTTGAAAAGTGATGTTGCACTGTTTTGTTTCATTTGCCAACACTCATGCACGTTCACAAACACTTAACGGTTAATAATCCACTATTATTTCACATTAATGTTTAAAAAAACACAAATATTAGAAAATAAAACAAAGCTGCAGACATGACGCTTCACTTTTCCGCCAATAAGTCCATTTTTTTTTATATATTTGTTCCGTGAAGAAACAGGCTAAGATCAGAGACCATACTGCCTAGTCATTAGTTTTTTTATTTTTTTTTTCCCTAGATGATAATGAGTGGTGATTAGGATGATGACTGATAAATGATATTCCCCCAAAACCCTTGAGTCCTCAGTAAAGATGTGGGGCTTGACTAAGATCTCACGCGGACTTCTGGAGAGAATTTGAAAAGTGATGTTGCACTGTTTTGTTTCATTTGCCAACACTCATGCACGTTCACAAACACTTAACGGTTAAAAATCCACTATTATTTCAGATTATTGTTCGAAAAAACACAAATTTAAGAAAATAAAACAAAACTGCAGACATGACGCTCCACTTTCCCGCCAAGAAGTCTTTTATTAAATTTGATCCGTGAAGGAACAGGCTAAGGTCAGAGACCATACTGCCTAATCATTAGTTATTTTATTTCTTTTTTTCCGTTGATGATATTGAGTGGTGATTAAGATGATGAATGATAAATGATGTTCCCCCAAACGCCTTGGGTCCTCAGCTAAGATGTGGGACTTTACTGAGGTTTCACACGGACTTCTTGAGAGAATTTGAAAAGTGATGTTGCACTGTTTTGTTTCATTTGCCAACACTCATGCACGTTCACAAACACTTAATGGTTAATAATCCACTATTATTTCACATTAATGTTCAAAAAAACACAAATATTAGAAAATAAAACAAAACTGCAGACATGACGCTCCACTTTCCCGCCAAGAAGTCTTTTATTAAATTTGATCCGTGAAGGAACAAGCTAAGGTCAGAGACCATACTGCCTAGTCATTAGTTTTTTTTTTCCGTTGATGATAATGAGTGGTGATTAAGATGATGAATGATAAATGATGTTCCCCCAAACGCCTTGGGTCCTCAGCTAAGATGTTGGACTTTACTGAGGTTTCACACGGACTTCTTGAGAGAATTTGAAAAGTGATGTTGCACTGTTTTGTTTCATTTGCCAACACTCATGCACGTTCACAAACACTTAACGGTTAATAATCCACTATTATTTCACATTAATGATCGAAAAAACACAAATTTAAGAAAATAAAACAAAACTGCAGACATGACGCTCCACTTTCCCGCCAAGAAGTCTTTTATTAAAGATCCATGAAGGAACAGGCTAAGGTCAGAGACCATAGTGCCTATAGTCATTAGTTTTTTTTATTTCTTTTTTTCCCTAGATGATAAAGAGTGGTGATTAAGATGATGAATGATAAATGATGTTCCCCCAATCCTCTTGAGTCCTAAGTAAGGATGTGGGACATTACTAAGATCTCACGCGTAGGTACTTCTTGAGAGAATTTGAAAAGTGATGTTGCACTGTTTTGTTTCATTTGACAACACTCATGCCCGTTCATAACCACTCCGTCGCTTCATGTAACAATCGTTACATCTCAATAATGCCCCCACGTGCTTCCTGTTACAATTGTTACGTAATACAAAAGTAAAGCAAGACGCTCAAAACATCGCTAATCCGTATCTCGCGGGACGTGTATGGGTGCCTTACTGAACGAACATGAACGAAGCATCAGCAATAGGAGCTGATCTGTCAAAAATAAAAACAAATAAAGTCAATGTGATTATTTTTAGTGGACGTGTTTAGGTTGTGTTTACGTGCTCATCATGTATTTTTTAAAACGCCTTAATTTTTTTACTTATTGTTTCTTTCTAGAGGTGTTATATATCAAAATACGCATAATTTCAGGTTCTAACTAATTATCTAGTTATTTGTTTTTAAACTGGATGGATATTCTATTAAAATCTGACGAAATTAGGTCTTAATGTAAATTATTGCAGTGGCGGTGGTTTTCTAGTGATTTTCTTTTGTGATTATTATTGTTTACTTCATGAATTGTATGTATTTACGGATAGTAATTTCTAATTAGTGATTTAAAACATTAATCTCACTGTATTATTGTTGTGTACATGCAGATTGACTCTCCAAAGGCGCAACGTAAGTCTAACTTATGGCATGTTCCTATAATTACAGGAAGCAATAGAACTTTTTTTGGATTAGGTTGGTGGCACATATTTGTTTTTGGGCAGTTGCTTTTTTTTTGTGGCAGTTAGCTTTGTTGTGGTGTTTTGGGTTTGATATTTATATTAGTACCATATATATTATTATTATTATATAGGTATTGATATAAAATATTAATTTTTATTCATTTGTTTTAATAATTTTCATTTATTATTACAGTGATTGTAAATAAAATAATCTAAACATCGTATATAACATTATATATTTTATTACGTATCAAAGTCAATACATTTTAGAATTTAATATGTTTATTTTAATATACTTTAAACTGAAATAATTTGTAATAAAAAAAACATACTACGAAGAATATTTTTTTATTACATTCATTTAATAAATTAACATAAATAATTACTAAACCAAAAAACAATCTTTGTTTGCAAATAATCGCGACCCACCCTATTCACAAACGTGTGTGCCCCGAACCTTATTTCGACGCCATATTGCCGATAAAGCGGTCGTCCGTGCGCTCTAGAGCTGCATTTTGATGACTTTATTGCATAAAAACTATGAGTATTCTTGAAACGTTTTGTATACGGTTGTACACTACAGGCTTTGCTCTTTTGGTATATTTAAGTTATATTTTAATAGCACCGTGTTGGTTTCGGCAATAAGACAACCAAAAACGTTCGATTTTTCTATCAAAGCTTTTGTTGTTTAACTTGTATGACTACAGTTTACTGGAAAGTTAATGTGTTTTTTACGAATTATAATAGGCAAATACTGTATCTTTCTAAAACTGCCCATATTTTTGTTCTAGGCCTTCTAGATTTGGAGTAAAATAGGTTATAACATCCAACCCGATTAACAAGCAGATTACGCAGCACGCGAATTTTTGCGCGATTTTCTCGATTTTTTTCTGAATATTTTTTTAGATGAAACATACATGTACTTTATTTTTAATAGAAAGATAACTTAATATAGTATACGTGTAAAATATAAAAAAGACATCACAGGCCATTTGATTTTAAAATATAAAATAAAATAGGAAGTAATCCGTGATTTATTTTGTCACTAAAGTATAAACCATGTTTTTTAAATTAAAACAATACTTTGTCACCACGCATTCTATAAAAACAGATGCTCTATTCATCTAACTATTCAAAACAGTAATTAATTTGGCCTAAATCGCCTCCAGTAGCTCACAGTCGATGTTTTCGTAACAATAGTCAGCAGGCGCCGGCCCGCTTTAAAAATTTGGCGCCACTCAAGCACGTAAGGGTATGGGGCCCGCTGGGTGCGAGCAACTGAGTGGATAAACACCTAACGGTCAATAATCCACTACTTAATATTAATTCACATTGATGTTCGAAAAAACACAAATTTTAGAAAATAAAACAAAACTGCAGACATGGCCCCTTCACTTTCCCGCCAAGAAGTCTTAATATGCTTTGATTGACAGTCCGACAATTTTTTTTGGTTCTCAATTTCCGTAGATAATAATGCTTTATTATTCTGAGTCAATATCGCATCTTTTATTTTTGATGTCTGAAAGACACAGAGTTAAAGTATATACAGCCTTATATTCTGTACACTTTTCTTTCTGACGTTATCTTACTCTTACGGTAAGAGTAAATAAGGTAAGAGTCTTACCTTATTTAAATCAAAATGGTATATGAACATCTTAGTCTAAATTTTTAACTTTTTAAAAGTTAATTGAAGACATTCCTTAAGTTAGTGTATGCTGCTTCCTGTGTTTTTGTTGTTTGTGATTGGTTGAATGCTCTAAGTTTGTGATTCAATGGGCTGAGGCTTTATTAAAAAAAATACTTCCGCTTCCCGCTCACTATGACAGCTTCCGTCTAAATGCTTAATAATTACATTACTAGATGGCGTCACTAGTATCTATCTAAACGTTTAAAACTATTACAACCCACGGTCAAAACGGGAAACGTATTGAATCTGAAACTTCATAATAACTTGGGACAAAATCGAAAAAGAATGTTTGGTATCAAATATTTGATATCTAATTTAATTGCAATAATTTGTTTTCAAAATTGAATATTTTCATTGAAATTTTCCCTAGTTGGTATAAAATAAAAACTCAATAAAAGTACAAAAATCTAGTATTTTAATAGCAGCACTCTATTTGCTTTATTGAAGCATAAAAGCATTACTATGAGGAATGCCTTCCCCTTCCCCGGGGGCATCCAGGAAAAATAAGCCACCATCAATTGCTTTGTATCATATAATGCTGCCTTCTGTTGGGGGTGCAGTCTACATTGAGTTCGGATCGCCGGAGCATCGCATTTTGGTGAGCGTCAAGTTGGCAGGCACACCACGGAATTAGACGGTTTTGACCATGTCAGAAAATTTGTGTATAAATAGCGATAAATGACGTAAAACATATAAATAGTGATACTATGGTTCAAAAGATATTTGAGTATCTTGGTGTGCCTGCTAACTTGACGTCAGGATGGCAGGCACCTTAAGAAATACAGTTCGTAACAATGTGATTTATATATGTCAAAAAACTGTGCATAAATAGTGAATCGTATACGCTAAATTTCAACAATTGTACTTCAATACAAACCGAGATATACGGTATCTCTAAGTGGGCTGCCAACTTGACGATTCTTGCGATGGCGATTCCAGAGAAACGGGTTGAAGTTTTAAACAAATAAATACATGAAAAAATTGTGTGTGAAATTGTGAATCTTTCAATATCAACAAAAAAAGAATTCTTCTTTGCTATTTTCCAAAAATCTAATGTAAACTTCTACCATACATTAGATTTTAAGTACAATCGTGCACAATTTTATTTATTGACTTATGATACTGACATAAAGTCTAATTATTTTTAATTCAAGTCATAAAATTACACTTAAATCTACTCGACTCGAATTAAAAGTCTCGGGTAGTGGTGGACGAGCGAGTGTCGCGAACGACCGAGAGATGGCGTGATTTTGTTTACGTGCGGTGAGCCGGTGACACGAGAATGGTGCGCAAAAATTTTTATTTGTTTGTGTTGAAATTGGTAAGCAGTGAGTAGGTACATTTGCATCAGAAGTGAAAGTGTTTAAATCGTTTAATAACAACCTACATCTTTATAGGTACGCAGCTTTTTTTTCTATTATGGTATTTACAAAAAAGATATACCTAGGTACCTACCTAATGTGAGGTAGATATTTTCTCAGTCATTCAAAACCATTTCAAAACTTTTCATATTTATTACACGACCAACATAATTAACCGCATTATAGCTAGACGTTTATCATTTGTTCAATGATAAACGAACTAAATACATTGAACTAAATTATTGAACAACTGTGATAAACGTCTAGCTGACTTGCGCCTAATTGTGTTGGTCGAGTAATACGTATAACTTCATAAGTAGGTACTTACCTAGCTAATCTTTCGTAAAGTTAACTAGGGTTAAGTATATTCCTAGTGCATTAAATATTAATGTTACCTGCCTAGTCTTTTATGACTAATAAACAAAGAATGAGCTACGAATAGTTATTTCGTGTTTTGTCTCTTTTACTCTAATTAAAAATTACGTTTAAATGACAGAAACAAAACACGGAATAACTATTCGTAGCTTATTCTTTGTTTATTAGGAAAGATTTCACCAAAGTAGTATAAGTCTTATTCTAAGAATAAATCCTTATTTACACGCGTGTAAATGAACTTTACGTTTCGCCAACGCTTAACCTAATGATAAAGTCACTACACTAGAGTCAGTAAATTCTTATACCGCCAATTTTGGCCGTGTTAGCTCCTATTCTTAAGATTATAATGTCACTAATGTCATTTAAAGCAGCCTTCAAATTAATATTGTAAATAAAAAATGCCGCGTCGTTTGAGATTATTGATTGACGAATCTGATAGCAGTGATAAAGATTATTTTAGGCCCACGCCCGAGATGGTTTAAGGAAAGAACAAATTACTTAGAAGATTAAAAACAACAACATTTTTTATGTCATCGTCTGAAACGTTACGTCAAACAAACAATGTTACGCCAGAAAATAAAAAAGTGTGAAGCGCCTTTGCTCTCGTACGACATAAACTACAACTATACTTTGGTGGTTAATACGCTCATTCGTTCGATCCGCTTATATTCGTTCAATAGCACAGAGTAACTATGCAAGAGCAACTTATTCTTACATTAGCGTCGTGAAATGAAAAACAAGTTATACGTATGATAAATCTATGTAGTAAATTTATACTCGGGTAGTTATTCTCGTGTAATTTTGATATTGTTGAAATCGAGTCTTAGTCATAAAAGACTAGGCAAGTAACTTTAACATTTAATGCACTAGGAATATACTTGACCCTAGTTAACTTTACGAAAGATTAGCTTGGTAAGTACTTACCTACTATGAAGTAATACGTATTAGTCGACCAACAGAAATAGGTGCGTGCCAGCTAGAAGTTTATCACAGTTGTTCAATAATTTACAAACTAAACGTATCTTCTTCGATATTCCATTTTAAAATCTGACCACTCAGCATGTGTAAACTAATGGAAGTGCAATATATTTAGTTCGTAAATCATTGAACAAATGATAAACGTCTAGCTATAATACGGTTAATTATGTTGGTCGTGTAGTAAATATGAAAAGTTTTGAACCGCGATATATACGTTACACTAGATAGGCCCTTCCGAACACGCACTATGTTCCACTCATCTGCGGAGTCGACTCGGCACCTTGCTTTAGTGTGGCTTTGACATTCGCGCGTGCGGAGCGGCGAAAATAATTCTTTATTTCTTTTCAAAGTGTACACCTAGACATTTACTACAATTCAGTTGTCAAGTAAGGGAAATTAATTGTTATTCTAGTCATAATTATGTAGTTATATCGTATTATTAGAAAAGAAAAGATGTTTTTTCAATTATTGTTATTGACAATCTATTTGGGACGCCATCTCGATACACACTACGTTGTCTTTGACCGATCTGGCGCTGCGGCGCTGCGATGTCTGTCTGTTGATTAGACGACATTTAAATGTTTAAGCGCTGCAGCGAACTTTAGGTCTCTCATTCCAGAATTTGAACAAATGGTATGTATGAACGTTCTTGTATACTTCTAGGTCAATGGTTTTGAATGACTGAGAAAATATCTACCTCACATTAGGTAGGTACCTAGGTATATCTTTTTTGTAAATACCATAATAGAAAAAAAGCTGCGTACCTATAAAAATGTAGGTTGTTATTAAATAAATTTGTCTATGCACTAAAGCGTCTTCGAAATATTACCGATATGAACACGGTGTTGTCGACCTATCATGCATACGTGATATCTGTACTTCGTTATGGTCTCATAGTGTGGGGTAACGGTTCTGCGATACAGAGAGCGTTTATTGCACAAAAGAAGTGCTTAAGAGCAATAACAGGCAATATGCCACGTGACTCATGTAAACCATTATTTAAAGAACTTAGTTTGTTGCCACTACCATGTTTGTACATTTATGAAGCTTGTGTCTTTGTAAAACAAAATCCTCAATATTTTGTTAAAGCAATTGAGTTATATCCAAGAACTGTTCGGAATGTCGGAAGACTTGTATTAGATGAAATACCTAAAACAGAAAAATACAATAGGAGTTGTCTGTGTATGTGTGTTAGAATATTTAATAAATTACCGAATGACATTCAAGTACTAAATGTAAGATTATTTAAGACAAAATGATATAAATGGCTAAATAATTATAATTTCTATAGTATAAAAGAGTTTCTTGACATGTAATATAATAATTAATGTAATTTAAATAGAATGTAATTTGTAATTTTTAATAATGTAATGTATCTGTAATAATAATGTAATTATTATGTATTTGCATCAATGATATTATATAAAACAAGAAACAGATATGTCACTACGCGGCTTGAGTTGATAACTCAACTGTTTTTATTATCATAAATTTGCATGCTATCTTTGGCAAAACACGCTGTACCGTTTAATATTGTTATAACTTGAATACCGTGTTTTAAGGCAAATAAATGTTTTCTATTCTATTCTATTTTATTCTAACGATTTAAACACTTTCACTTCTGATGCAAATGTACCTACTCACTGCTTACCAATTTCAACACAAACAAATAAAAATTTTTGCGCACCATTCTCGTGTCACCGGCTCACCGCCCGTAAACAAAATCACGCCATCTCTCGGTCGTTCGCGACACTCGCTCGTCCAACACTACCCGAGACTATTAATCGAGTCACTAAAATTACAAATTGCTTGACATAAGCTTCCATAGAAATAACGTGAAACTGATACTATAACGGTAGTTTTAAGTGTAATTTTATGACTTGAATTAAAAATAATTAGACTTTATATATGTCAGTATCATAAGTCAATAAATAAAATTGTGCACGATTGTACTTAAAATCTAATGTATGGTAGAAGTTTACATTAGATTTTTGGAAAATAGCAATGAAGAATTCTTTTTTGTTGATATTGAAAGATTCACAATTTCACACAATTTTTTTCATGTATTTATTTGTTTAAAACTTCAACCCGTTTCTCTGGAATCGCCATCGCAAGAATCGTCAAGTTGGCAGCCCACTTAGAGACCGTAATATCTCGGTTTGTATTGAAGTACAATTGTTGAAATTTAGCGTATACGATTCACTATTTATGCACAGTTTTTTGACATATAAATCACATTGATACGAACTGTATTTCTTAAGGTGCCTGCTATATTGACGTCAAGATAGCAGGCACACCAAGATACTCAAATATCTTTTGAACCATAGTATCACTATTTATATGCTATACGTCACTATTTATACACAATTTTCTGACATAGTCAAAACCGTCTAATTCCGTGGTGTGCCTGCCAACTTGACGCTCACGCATTTTGTAGTAATTTTGCAGTTGTGTTTATCGTTTTTATCAAAATACTTAGTATAATAAACTCATAATAAAATCTTTATTCCTCATGAGGTTACAATTATTCTAGTATAAACTTTGCTCAATAATATTATCGTAGAGGAGAAATTCACAGGTAACTTTTAGCGGTTTTCGGAGTATTTTGGCTTAGATTAATTTTTTCTATATAACATCAATGATAATACTTAACTAAAAATTCCGAGGCTGCAAAAATACGAACTATACGACTATATTAAGAAATAACATTCTATTTTTTTATTTCATTTGTTTAGAACAGTAGTTCAATCTAGGAGCTCAAAAAGGTGCCTTCGTGCATTTTATGAAAATCTTTCTCTGCAATTTTGGGTATAATTAAAATGTTAAGGAAAATTTACAAAAAGCGAGGCAGCTACGATCTATTCCAATACCTAGCTATTCTACACTATTCAATAAGTTGTTTCAAGATCAAGAACGCCAAAATTGGCCATTTTACGCAAAAATCACAGTCGAGATGTAATAAATAGGGCTGTTAAATTTATGTGAACTATTAAGTATATGGTCTATCTACTGATTTGATAATAAATTTGAAGTTAATCAGAGAATACCCATAATGTTATTTATTGTAATTAATTAAATTAAGAATAATTTACTGGTTATTAGACCGGATCCATTTAAGAGGTCATAATAGGGAAGGTCTTTTGCGACCATTTTGACCCCATATTGACCATTTTGACCCCACCCCAAAAGTCAACCACTTTCGTAATAATTGAGTTTTAAGGTTTTTTTTAGAAAAAAACATTTATTCGTTCAATAATTAATTTAAAAAAAACGAATGCTCCGATTTTAATTTTGATTACAGTTTAATAGATTTTACAGTCTGGTTCTTAAGAGGAGCCGCGCGATTGTAAAAACTGATGAACTTCAAAGCAAAATCAATCATTTTAATATTCAAAATTAGAACAATTCTGCTTTGAAGTTTCAGACCTAGTAATTTGATTAGAGCAATGTTTTTATTCTGCGAAATGTACAAAACCATCACGCTAATTTGTGTTAAAAATTAAAATTTACTTTTTTAAGATGGGGGCGACCTGCAGAATATCAATACAAATATTTTTATGTAAGAATTATTGTTTCATGCGTAAAACTAAGAAAGTTGTCGAAGAAAAATGTTTTTAGGAGTCATTAGATTTATGTATTGTTTGTTATTTGTTTAAATAATTTGTTTCAAATTTCAACAAGGCCACGACCTTTTGCAATAATCAGGCTAACTTACTTAGGTTCTTTTTCGCACCACTTGCTCAAAAAAGTGACATTCTATGTCACAAAAAGCGAACATAACAATAGTCATTTTTAATCTGTTAAAAACAGGGAAAGAAAATTGTACTGAATTTCATTCGTCCTCTAGGGGAAAATGTGATTTAAATCTGGAATACTTACCGAAATTTATATTGAACTACATCTGTGTTTACACCATTGAGTTTGTATTTATAGCATTATACATTTTTTTAAAAAAGGAAATAAATTTAAAAAAAAAACAAAAAAGTAACTCTATCTATCAATAATTGGACCAATGTTTCGAATGTTAACTTTTACTTTTAATTGTCATTATTTTTAATAAATGCTTATCTCATATTATTTTTGTTTTAATTTTTTTGCAAATGGTACAAAAAGTAGAGTATTTTCCTCGGTGATAAAGCTGTCTTAGTCTTGGGTGAACCTAAATCCCTCGCTACACTCAGGACTCGTCTTAAATCCCGCGCTTCGCTCGTGATTTAAGTTTTTAACACCCTCGCTACGCTCGGGAGTAAACCTCGAGGCCTTCGTTACGCTCGCGATTTAAATCGTCACCCGCGACAGAAGACACTGCTTTATCCCCTTGGTTAATGATCTACTATTGATGTATTTAACTGATTCAGCGCATAGTACAAGTGACTTATAAAATACGTAAATTTTCACAATTTCGTGCAGGATCCCCTTAATAACAAATTATATTTAAT
Organism: Scoparia ambigualis; assembly: GCA_963921215.1. Classification (NCBI taxonomy): domain Eukaryota; kingdom Metazoa; phylum Arthropoda; class Insecta; order Lepidoptera; family Crambidae; genus Scoparia; species Scoparia ambigualis. The sequence continues at coordinate 25,872,552 of OY992501.1, read as the reverse complement.
TTAAGGATAGTTATTGTATTTCATAGCAAATTGAGTCTATTATACGAGACAATTGACTAAACATTCGTTATGGATCATACGGATCGTAAAAAACAACGCCCGTATACGGAATATGAAAAACAGCTATACTGATGCAACTGCTTTTTTAAAAATCATTTTATTGTACTGTTAGTCTTGTAGTAGATCGTATCGAGTACATTTTATTCATTTTAAGGTAAGTAGGTACCTACTATGCTCATGAAAGTTTTAGTAAACAATGTGATGTGATTTTTGGAAATTAAAGAGGAGCTTTTTCAATCTGAGATTATTTAGTCCGAGCTTTACAGCATTTTAGTGCAGTAAGCTGTTTTAGTAAAATAAAATAATATGCTGCTGTCGTCTATATTTGATTATGGAAAAACACACTTAAATATAAATATTTTCTTTACCCCTTGAGGATCGTAAAACCAGACAAAATTAAAAATCAATTGTTTCGCGACCGCCGGCGGTCTTCTCCTTGACCTGTTAAAATTTACCCTTGTCTGCGAGAAGACATGACAGGTTTAACAACTCTAATAATCATCTTTTCAAATGTCTGGATGTACCACGTAAGTAGTGAAGTAGTGTGTAGTACGTGAGTTTTTTTTTAAATAACTAATCGGTAAACTTTTAAGCCCGCCTACAAAAGCCAAGCCCGCAAGTGGACCTTTGACGTGCGGCATGACGTGAGTTTCTTAATATTTATGTAGGTACCTTACCTACATGCTTATTAAGAATTCCCCTTCCCTCCGGACATCTGTGGTGATCAGACGTGTGTTAAAAACATTTTCTGTTTTTTTATTTTCTATTATAAATAAACCAAATTTCAATTTTAATAATCAGTCGAATAATTAGATAAGAAAATATTGGACACTGCGCACACGTGATTATTATCACGTGTGCGCAGTGTCCAATATTTTTTTATTTAACTGCTCATTGAGATTAATGCTGCAAAAAAAGGACAACGCACTGTTTCACTGCTTCTAAGACAACAGGTCTGCTTACATTGGACGGAAAGGTTATCTGTATGAAAGCGTCGCAGCTCACCATTTTATCGAGACCCCTTGCACTCGCGGCCGCAAGCGCACTCCAATACATTGCTGCGACCGTTAAACCGTTCTCCGCAGCAACTTAAGTCGGCGCCATCGCCACTGCAACATTGCCACTCTGAACCAAATTTGACGAACGAACAAACAAGTGACGCCCCAGATGCTTCGGCGCATTTTATTACCCAGCGCGCTAAGAGGAAGCGCTCTGGCGACACTGAGGACTTGTCAACTTTCATGCCCGATATGAAAGCTATGTTTCATGCCTTTAAAAGCGAACAGGATACAAAGTTGGAAAAAATATGCTCTGCGATTCCTGACATAAAGCTTTAAAATTCTGAGATTAGATTGTCGATTGACTTGCTTTCTCAAAGTTATGACACACTAAAAGACCAAATAAATAAATTAGAAGTCGACCGCAAGCATAATTTGGAGTATGTTAAGTCCCTTGAAGATAGATTGGAGAGATTTGAGCGTGGTGCACGGTCTACGTGTTTAGAAATACGAAACATCCCGTTTACTAAACCAGAATCAAAGGCACTCTTTTAAATACCGTCATTAACATTGGAACAAATTTAAAAACGCCACTACAACAACACGAAGTTAAAGACATTTTCCGTATTAAGACATAGGATCCAGAGAATAAAACCATTATCGTTGATCTCATTTCTGTCCTCCAGAAAGAAAAAATAGTGCAGTCGTTAAAAAAACATAATAAAGAGAATGGCAAACTCACAACAGAGCACTTAAAACTAGCCGGCCCGCCAAAACCAGTGTTTATATCAGAAAACTTATCCTCGAATATGAAAAGACTTTTCTTTCTTTCGCGAGATTTTGCCAAGGTTCAACTGCTGGGTAACACGAGGAAAAATTTATCGACGCAAAAATGAGGGTGCACCCCACATCCAAATATCGAGCGAGGCTGAATTAACTAAACTCCAAGCTCAAAAATGACTAGCTATCTAAATTAACATTTTAATTTCTTTATTGTTTGGATTTTATAATTTATTTTTTAAAATGTTACTAGAGTTTGTTATAATAAGTCACGGTGAATCTTTTCTTCGAAATTATGTTATTGCTCAAATGTCTACGTACTGGTTACGATGTGTAACAAGTATAATAATATGTCAACAAGTAACAAATTTTCACATATCTATGTTCTATTGCACACAAAACATAAATGAAAGGTTATCTAATTGCCATATTGGGTTAGGTCTTGTATCTCGTATAAGTTACTGTTATAAACTTAGCCACGTAGCTACTTATTACAGATTGATATGTCAGCGCAAAGTTAGTACTGGAAAAAATCGTATTGTAAACCGAACAATTTTAGAGCACACTTTATGGCTCCATACTCGTTTCATTAACATATTTATTAATGAATAATAATTTTAGCATTTTAAATAAAATTGAACAAATAACTGTATCTAATTCATTAATTTGTTCTCCGGAACACTGTTCTAAAAATTTACATAGTGTCGATCGGTCACTTAACATATTTCAAGTTAATATAAGAAGTATAACCTGTAACTTTGATAATCTACAGCTTTTACTACATAGGGTGGATATAAGACTAGATATAATAATTTTATCCGAGTGTTGGTTGAGTAAGTGCCCCGCTGTCCCTGTTTTATCTGGATATTGTTACTTTCAATCTGATTATGGATCACAGAATGAGGGTATTGTGATTCATATTAGAGATGATCTTCCTTTCTCAATTCTTACACCTAATATAGCGGACGCAAATAGCCTAATAGTAACGTCTTCGAATACATTTGCTGTGGTAGCAATATATCGCTCTCCCTCAGTTAGGAATTCTGACAGTTTTATAAAATCTTTAGATGATACTTTAAAATCAATTAGCCATTTCCCAAATATTAGTATAATAGGCGATATTAACATAAATATTTTACCGGAAAACACAGACTCAAATTCCGAATTCTATCTGAACATCATTGCATCACATGCCATGCTACCAGCTCACACTTTACCAACACGTCTAAATAGCTACCTTGACCATGTCATCCAAAGACAAAAAATCGAGCCACAACTTTTGTTTTGGACTCGTTTATCACCGATCATGCACCTGTTATTCTTGTTGCAGATCTCAAAATCAGTGCAAACACCACAAAACGTACATATACCCGGCTCAATGAATCTGCTTGTATAACCGAACTGACAGAAACCGATCTGACACCTATTTTTAAATCCACTGATCCGGAACAACCAGCTACGACACTTGTAAACACTATTTCTATCATTGTATCTAGACATTCATATTTAGTTAAAATTCCAAGCAGAAAAAGAATACCTAAACCCTGGATAACACCTGGAATCCTGCGTTGTATTAGCAATCGTGACAAATTGTATAAAAATACTAAAAAAACATCGCAACAAATGAATCAACATTAAAAATTTATACGCGATATAGGAATTTCTGCAACAACATACTTAAAAAATTAAAAAGAGAATACTAACGCAGTGAGTTTGAAAAAGCAAAAAATAATCCTAAAGCTACGTGGGACACAATCAAGAAGGTTTCTAATTTAAAAAGGGCGCCATGCTCCGCTAGTGAACTGCTCTCTCCGAATGATCCTGTTTCCTCCTCTATCGACTATGTTAATGATTTCTTTGCCGGTATCGGTAAAGACTTAGCTTCCAAAATTAGTTATAGTAGAACGTTTTCTCGAAACTTTAATTCTTCTCCGCTACAGTCAGAACATCAATGGCTTTATTAGACACAGACAACGAAGAAGTGGAACGTACTATTCTAAGCCTTAAAAACACTTCTGCAGCGGGCTGGGATAACATCCCTACGTCTATTCTCAAAGCATGTAAGAATATTTTTGTCCCTGTTCTCACGCATGTTATTAATATTTGTTTATCTACTGGTATCTTCCCTGAGGTCTTCAAAAAAGCTATTGTTCATCCGATTTATAAATCTGGAGAAAAAAGCAATGTGACCAATTACAGACCAATTTCTGTGTTGACCTCAATTTCGAAAGTCTCTGAGAAAATCCTCAATCGTCGTCTTATAAGCTACTTAGATACTAACCATATTATTAGCGACAATCAATATGGTTTTAGAACCGGAAAGTCGACAGAAGATGCCGTTCTGGAGCTGACTGATGAATTGGCGAAGTGTTTAAACAGCAAGCTTAAGACTATAGGTGTATTCCTAGATCTTACTAAGGCATTCGACACTGTCTCCATACCTATCCTGCTTGAGAAGCTTGAGGCTGTTGGAATTAGAGGTCACCCTTTATCGTGGCACCCACATTTAAACTATTTAATACCAAGAGTCAGAAAGCTAATATATATTTTTCGAAAGCTAAGATCATCTGCAGATTTCGCAACCCTAAAGATGGTTTACTATGCACTGGCACAATCCATATTGGTCTATTGTATAGCTGCTTGGGGAGGCACAAATAAAACCATGTTCCTTCGACTAGAAAGAGCTCAACGAGCAGTCCTTAAAGTCATGTCGCTTAAGCCCATGCGATTTCCTACAGGTGAGCTTTACTCGCAGTGTAATATTCTGACTGTCAGACAGATGTTTTTGTTACAAATTATCTGCTGCTAAACATTGCTGTACTCCCTTTTATGGTAATATTATATTGACGAGGCGTAGATCTGATCGAGTCTGCAAAACTATTGTGGAACTCGTAAAGGTTGGGGAGCGTTTGTTTTAATAACAACAACCTTTTTCTAGTATACGAGTTCATTTATTGTATACTTTTGTATACATTTACAATTACATGTTTACAATATAAAAATAACATGGTGAAGTCTACCCATGTTGGCACTTCAGATCGTTCTCTCAATTCCCCGGTTTGACATCTTGTCAATTCAAATTACGTTTTTTATAAATTACTATAAAGTAAAACCAGCCAGCGCCCTAACATGGTATAAACTCTACATTCCTCCCGACCTGGGGGAAAAAAAAAATTTTAAACAAAAATTTTTTTTTCCAACTTTTTTTTTACATTTCTACCCACTTCTATACATCACTACACATCCTAGCGGAAACGGGAAAAATAATACATACAAGAATGATTCAACCTAAACCCGACTTGGGTTTATCTATTCGAAGAATTAAACTTCGAAGAACTTGGCACATATAAACCCGTCAAAACTATATACCTATTTCGAATCATCCTCCAACACTAACCAACACGACTCATAAACATCACCCTTTAACCAAAATTACATAACTAACTTTATCAATCTGCATGTTAAAATATTTAATGTTAATGCAGAGAAAAATTCAAACTCTCTAAGGGTGTGATAGTCGTTCTTAAACTTAAGCTTCATAACAAGACTCAAAGCAGATACTATCAACTTATCAATAGGAAAAAATATTCTACACCATTATATTTAAAACTCTCAAGAATTCAAGAGGCTCAAGTACAAGGTAAGAAATAGAATCCCCAAAAACATGTCAACTATCCCACGTTATGACTTGATACTCAACAATACAATATTCCCTCATAATCTATAGAATTAGGGAATTATTGATTAAACTTTAAGGCAAAAGATAATCCCTCTATTTCCAATCCATTACTTAGGTAGAACTTCTACTAAGTAATTCCGAATGCTTATGAGAATAGTCACTCTATTCTACACCAGAAATTGCTTATCGTGAGAGAAATTTATTAACTTACTACAAACTACTAAAATAACAAACTATTAATTAACCCTATACTACTATTACACTACTTCTATAAATCAAATAACCTACAACATCATACTCCTCCATACTACTAACTCCTTAACCCTTCATAAACTAATGCTCTAAATACTCAGCCCTATAACTGCATACTACATACTGCTAACTCCTAAACCTTCACCAACTATGCTATAAATACTCAATCCTTTAACCCTCAGTAATAATAACACACCATTTACAAACCAGATACTAACCCTATATCCCATCATTTATGTGTGTGAAACCCAAATCAGGATTCCATGACAAATAGCTTATTGCCTAATCATGTTACACTAAATAATAGAAATAGTCGACTAGATCTATAACAATCTAATTCTACTTAACCCTTACAACTCCTTTTTATCTTTCTCAAATCATTACTTTACCAGCATTCAACATTACATATACGTTAACAAACCTATCTCACGCTTTTTAACAATATTTTCTTTCTAATTATATCAAACTACTATTTATTGCCCTCTTTTTCAAACATCAATGCTCAAGGACCTCTTTTTCATACATCAATGCTCCCTGCCATCATTAGGTTACCTAAAATACGTTATTCTTATTTCCCTCGTTCATTATGAAACATTAAAACACATATTAGTAAATAACAATGACAACATATAACTTAAAATTAACCTACTAAAGCCTTCCCTTTATACACAAACCTATTATATTTTACAAACATACATACACAATAGTGTCTACAAACACACATCATCGTGACATGAAATGCTTCAGGCGATTTGTATGAAAAACGAACTTAACAAGCCACCAACATTAGACCTCCTATCGCTCAATGATTCTTTATGCCATTGATAAAGACGTGCCAGTTTCGTACATCTGCCAATAACTCGCTTTGGAACATAATAAAACGAAATCATGGACGTTAAAAAATACCGGTCTAACTCTTACGTAGTGCCTTCGTAAATGATCTACTTATACGACCTACCTATTCTATCGAATTTTCGTTTTAGGATAACCCGTTCCTAAATCTACATTAGTTACAAAACGTTTTTCCTCCACCGGCAAGGAAAATTTACTACTATTTGGTGCCTTCAAGAAATATACGTAATCATTGTTACGCAATTTCTGAAAATCAATAAAGTCAACAATTGATTGATGCCTGTCACTTGTTGACAGATCAATGTTTTTCTTTTCCGCGCCCGGCTCGAAACTTTCTAAAACAATTGCCTGTTATAGAACATTCGATGACCTATCTGACTTTTGTTCTAACTTCAAACTTTCTAAACCAATTGTTTGACATGGAACATTCGATGACTTACCTAACTTTTGTCTAACAAGCGAACTCGATTTTTCCGAATCCTGCCTTGCAACAATAGCGGCTTTACCTATTTCGCTCGACACATTTGGCTGAACTAAATGAATATCTCCTAACTTTTGTCTAACAATCAAACTAGATCTTTGCGAATCCTGTCTTGCAACAAAAGCGGATTCATCTTTTTGGCTCAACACATTTTGCTGAACAGAATGAATATTTCCTAACTTTTGTCTAACAATCGAACATCTTTCAAAGTCCTGTCTTGCAACAAAAGCGGATTCATCTTTTTGGCCCAACACATTTGGTTGAACTAAATGAATTTTTCCTTGGGAAAAAGACACACAATTGTTATAAAAATCAATACACATTTTATTCGTTATTAAGAAATCTTGACCTAATACTACACTACATTTTAAGTCAGCTATAATTATAAATTCTTGTTTATATAAAAAATCGCACAAAGAAAACATTATATCGCATTTTCCTACTACTTTTAACCTACTACCATTACTCGCACTAATACATCTATTTTCTATATCTCTACATTTTATTCCTATCTCATCCGCGGCAGCTTGACTGATGCAGGAAACCGTGGCACCTGTGCCTACAAGAGCTACAGAATTAACCTCATTTGTAGAAAATACTAATAATGGCAATAACGCAGAAGAAGGTCTAACCTGTTGACTCGCTTCGTCCATCGCTTGCAATTTCACGTCAGATGCGTGCGCTTGCAAAAGACCAGACGACATCTCAAAAACATCACCATCGCGACAATTGGCCTTCTTTATTGTCGGCGCGGTTGAAAACCCGGTTGCGACTGCGTTTTCCTAAAATTAAAACGTAAATTATAGCTATTTGAAGGTGCTGGTCCTGGTACAACGCGGCATTCATCTTGCGCTTTTGTCGTCATCGGCGGACCAAATGGAGTGGGCGTACTATGATCACCTCCCTCACCAACAAACTTGTGAACGAACGCAGCAGGATTCTGCGCTAAATTCATCTGCTCTTCACGTGCTTGTGGATACACCTTCTCAAATTGCAAAATAACCTCCCTGAGGTCTCTTTTACACGCATAGTGAGAATATGCTAGTTTATTCTTGAAGTAAGGCTTTAATCCCTTTAAAAATTGCGTAATGAACGTTGCTTCATTGGTTATGTTTGCTTTGCTAGCCAACTCCGATAAATTATAAAAATGCTCGCTCAGGCCTTTCTGGTCCTGCTTGGCATTATAAAATAATTCGGAGTAATCACACACTTCAAATTCTTCCCTCAATTTATCCACCACTTCTTCAAAGCTTTTACATGTAGCTTTTATTGATCGAAAGTAGAAAAGTGCTGATCCTCTTAAAAATGCTGGCAACAACAACAATAGTTCCTCAGAGCTAGTGCACTTCTTATATACTGCTACTGCTTGGAACTGCTCCAGAAACTCTTCCACCGACTCATCAAAATGACCCGTAAAACAAGTGACTACGCGATCCATTTTGCTTAAAAAAAAATTCCTTTTCCTGAAAGGTAAAGGTTATCATAATATTCTTTTCTATTCTTCATTCTTCAACACTTAGCTTATTCACCATTCTTTTCAGTGCTTTCGTGCCACCTGAAAAACGGAAACTTTTCGCGCACGGCCCGCTACCCGGCTGCGACTCCACCATTGCGGAACTCGTAAAGGTTGGGGGGCGTTTGTTTTAATAACAACAACCTTTATTTAGTATACGAGTTCATTTATTGTATACTTTTATATACATTTACAATTACATATTTACAATATAAAAATAACATGGTCAAGTCTACCCATGTTGGCACTTCAGATCGTTCTCTCAATTCCCCGGTTTGACATCTTGTCAATTCAAATTACGTTTTTTACAAATTACTATAAAGTAAAACCAGCCAGCGCCCTAACATGGTATAAACTCTACAGTACCTTGTAGGATTGAACTGGCAAGACGTCACAATTATTTCCTCAGTCCAACACTTTATAACAGAGTAAACAAAGTGCTGAATATACACCCTTTAACTTTGCGAGAATGCAAATCAGTTACTACTAAATGGCTCCAAAGCTTGACCTATTATGAGACTGAAAACCTTGTCAAGAGTTAGCAGGCATTTAACAATTAATTTAATGGAAGCCATTTTTATGTTTCGTGTTGTTCTGCTTAATGGTATTATTGAACCGATCCCAAGAATTAAGTCGTAGGGTTAAGCAGACAAACAGACAACTATGATTTGTTCTTAATTACTAAAATAAGTATTAATATTCCAAATTACATACCTTTCTTTTTTATATAGCCTATTTTGTTCTACCGCTGAGCAAAGATCAATGTTACTTAATTATAGATTAAGATTAAGGTACTATTACTAAATTTCTTTATATGTTGTATTTTTTTTCGGAGGTGGGCGCTAGAGTCTGCAACACAGTTAAACTTATGCAGGCTCTATCGTGCACACTTTTTTGTATTTGTGTTTTTATTCTAATACAGAATTTTATTATTTTTATTATTATTATTAATTAAGAGAAAGAAATGATATTTTAACAAACAATTTTTGCATACCTAATCATAAATTTAAGACTTATTTTATACTAGGATAGTCAGAAGTCTCTTTGAACATGCATCTCCGATAAACAGTTATTATAAACTTAAGTACATTAAGTAATGTCAATTAGTTACGAACTACATACATGTAGTTCAGTTCATAACTAATTGACATACATCATACATCCCTACATGTAGGGACGGAACTGAAAGCCTTGGCTTTTATGCTAATTTGAGTAATTTGTGCAGGTTACGTCGACCATTTAGGTACTCCGCATAAGTCCCTCTGTCAAAGAAAGTGGCGTCTATTGCCTACGTCAGAACTAGAAAGTTCTTTGTGGTTTGACTTTAGCCTATTACATATTCAGAGGGCCTACTCGGACGCGGTTAAAGAGTAGGCCTCTGTTCTTTAGCTTTAGGCGTTAGCTTGTAAACTGACTTTGATCATCGTATTTAGAATTGCCTACTTTTTGTAGTCGAGGTGCATGTAATTTTTATAATACATTCTTTACGGTTAGAGCTTGATATTTTAGCCGATTCAGCTGTAGTCCAGGGTTAAGTCCATAATACATCTCTGGTCTATTCAATTTTATATTACGTGGCGGTACTGCGTAGGTAGTGGCGGCTTAAGGCGAAGGCTACTGAGTAATCATGTGTACGAGGTGACTTTAGACATGTTTCCTAGCTAAAATATAGAATGTGAAGCTTCGAAAACAATATACGCATTTAACCATATCCTGAAGCTCTACCTGTAGGTTAGAAATACTTGCTGTTAGCTTTATTAGCATTCAGAATTAATTTGAAATGCTAATCTCTGTATAGGTGCACACATTTTTTATCACTTTGACAAATTCGTTTAAAGTGAAACTCGGCAGATATAGTTGAACAGAATGCCACATTGCCGTACAGTGCGGTGCCCGGCGTGTAGGCCGGCCTTACCCTTCACCTTAAATACTACCGACCCATCTCTTCCATTGGGTACCGTAAAAGGCGACTACTGATTGAAGACTGCACACATATAACAGCATAGAGCGGCGATGGGCTCACCTCTTTTTACTCACTCACTTCTTTTTACTTGGTGAAACGTGGACTATATAAGTAGTGGACTGATTTTACGGCCCTCTGCTAGTCTATGACTAGCCCTTAGGTATATTCTCTATTTCATTTGGGTATTAGTCGTATGTAGGTATAATTTGTAGTAGTGAATATAGTAAGCATTTGTCACGTATCTGTGAACAAGTCTACTTTTTTATTATTACAGCCAATAAATTTTTCTAGGGGGCTGGTCTGGAAACAAAACCGAGCTAGCTACCACTTTCTTTTACAGCTAATCCGGTCAAACAAATCTAATTAGATATCATACAGACACAGTAATATACTGGTACTGGATTACCATTCAGTTCTATCCATTTCTATCCATCACACCCAGCCACCAGCATTAAGATGTGACTATCGACGGCCTGCAAAAATATCTGATCATTGGTGGAAAGCTTAAATACAGGCACATATATGTCTTCCAGCAATGATTAGATATTTTTGCACATTACAATATCTTAATGTTGGTGACTGTACCTACTGGATAATTACGTTATTAAGTAGTAACTATGTAATTCTTACCGTGTCGCGTACCGATGAAAGAATACTACCACCCCCTCTCTTCTCTTGGGTGTCGTAAAAGGCGACTAACGGACTAAAGACTGCACATACATCGAACAGCATAGAGCGGCGATGGGCTCACCACCTGTCACGCATGTGCAGTCGCTATTTGGTGAAAAGTGGACTATGGTAGAGGGCTGCCTTTGCTGTCCTCATTGCTTTCTCTTATTAACCCTTCGGAGATAATAGGTTAGTACTACTAGTTAGTTACTTATTCTGTGATAGTAGTCGTCATTATATGTTATGATATGTAATCTTCCTACAATAAAGTAACAGTTGTCAGGATTGTAGCAAATGGATCGAAAGCTGCGTGGTCTCTGCCTACCCCTCTCCGGGAAACGGGTGTTTTTAAACCAATCCTACTAATATTATAAACGCGAAAGTTTGTAAGTATGGATGCAACACATAGGATACTTTTATCCCGATATTCCCACGGGAACGGGAACCACGTAGGTGAAACCGCGAGCGGCCGCTAGTATTGTTATAGAATTAATAAAGTTGAAGCTTCATTGTCAGCTGTTAGTTAGCTACACTAGTTCGTTAGCGAAGCTAAATCCATTTCCATTCACGCTTAGTCAGAATTAGTATTTATTTGACGAATTGTACGGGAAATACAGAGCGCAGTGCCGCAGAAATTCGGAACGCGATTTGATGCATTTCAAACTAACGGCGCGTGGTGTGACTTTAAATACGTACAGGCGAGGAAGTTCCCGGTCGACTACTTTTTTTTTCCTCTTAGATAATGGCTTCCTGCGATCAGCACATTTAGCCAATGTCATGTTTTTAATAGTAATTATAATTTTCTTTACATTAAGTGGATGATAATGAGTGATAATGAACGTTTAATAGTAAATGATTTTCCCTCAAACCCCTCAAGACTCAATAAAGCTGTGGGACTTTATCGAGGTCTCACACAGACTTCTTGAGAGAATTTGAAAAGTGATGTGGCACTGTTTTGTTTTCATGCTCGTTCACGAACACTTAACAGTAAATAATCCACCATTATTTCACATTAATATTGGACAAAACATAAATTATATCCCACGAAAAGGGGCGTAATTGCAAAACAGCAACTTTTCAGGAGAAGCTTTTTTGTGTTTATTAAATAATGTAATAAAAATATTAATATTTTTTTAAGATAATAACATGTGTTATCATCCTGTAGTTTGTCTAGAACATTATTTGGGTAATAATAATTATATTTTTAATAGTTATGTCCCTTAATTCCTTATTCTGCGTTGTATTCTGTGTTGTTATGCAATAGAAAGCACCAAAATACGGTCCTAAGGTACATTATGACCTTTTCATCGGAAATGTATAAGCCACAATCGCCGTTAAGCCCTTTCTAAATTTGAATTAGCTGGTTAATAATTTATATTTCTCACGAAACTTATCATTTTTAAAGAAATAAATATTATAAATATTAAAATTAAAATAAATTATTATAAATCAAAAAGGAAATTATTCGGTAGGTATAAAATTAAATAAAAATTAATTTTAAGGTAAGTATTTACTTATTATATTTTTAACATTTAAACTTTCATGGTCACTACGATAACTTTTAGGAAAAACGGAATTTTTACCATGTTTATGTTGTTGAGGAGCTCGATGGCGCAGCGGCTAGCGCGTTCGGCTTGCGTTCTTGCTCGCTAAGCCACTTTCGCAATGCCGGGTCGCTGGATGGGTGACCAAATTAAAAACATCTCGAGCACCTCCGTGCTTCGGAAGGCACGTTAAGCCGTTGGTCCCGGTTGTTGTCGTAGGATGACAGTCGTAAAAACCCACCAACCCGCATTGGGCCAGCGTGGTGGGTTATGGCCCAATATATATACGTGCTATTGTCCACGTGGGAGGCCTGTGCCCAGCAGTGGGACGTTTATGGGCTGATGATGATGATTATGTTGTTGGTTTTGAGTCCCCGATATTTTGGCGCAGTTGCATGCACCATGATGACGGAGTAACTGCAGTTAATGCGGGTAGATGTTAGGTGCAGCCGAAACGGTTTACCCTCATTCTTGTTCGTTTATTGCGCTCGACACTACTGTTCTTGATCGCACTACAAACTCGAACTTGTTCACGACACAGATAACTACAGTATCACTCCGGGAACTGTTCAGATTACATAACAATATCACGGTATTCCAGACATTCGACCTTTTAAACCCATCTTCACGATAGGAATTATTTTGCGCTTTTTTATTTCAATAGCTTCTCTGACCAGACTTAGTACATAGTTTCGTTCTGTCGAAATAATCTGAAGGTTATAAAACTCAATCCAGTGATTCGGGCTCGAGTAAATAAGAACTTCTGCAATGGCTGGTTTCAAAGTGTCGTTATTCTTGTCAGCTTTAATGTGCTCCTTAATGCGACAGGTTGTGTTTTGTTTGACCTACATAAAAGCTACCACAGCTGCAGCCAATTAGTACCTGCCAGGTTACAATGAAATGCTTCTTTCTTCTTCCATCTCATAGGTGAAGTTAATTTTAGGATGGATGTCATTAAAATTGGCCAAATTATCTTCAATGTGCTTCCTGCCACCATAAAGTATGCAGAAAACATCGTCAACGTACCTTTTCCAGAGTTTGATTTGTGTAGGTGCAGTGTGATGGCTAGCTCTTCAAAACACTCCATCCGCACTGTTTTTTCGGTCTGTATGTGTAGTCTCTGACTAACCCTTTGGGGATAAAAATCTCACGGATTTTTGTATTTATTTATGGTATTTTTAAGACTTGTCTAAAATATTAAAATAAAAAAAGAAAGAAGCATCTACGGACGTTAGGTCTCATATAATTTATATATCTTATCGTTTAAATTGTATCAAATTTAATGAAAACACATCACTTTAGATTGCGGTGTAACATGACTTTCGTTTACTATGTAAAAGACACCAATTAATCTAATATATTATACCAAAACTCATTAATTAGGACAAAAAATATATTTTGACGTAGAATAAAGACACAAATGGCGTTAAGGCCACCTCTTCCATACATTTATTTTTTACAATTCCACAGAAAAAGGCCACAAACAACATTAGGGCCTCGTTAAGGTGGCCCTAACGGCGATAGTGGCTTTTTTTTACGTAAAACTTTGCGCCACGTAATTGTGGCCTTTTAATATACTTGAATATCAAGAATAATATTGAACTTTTTAAGACAATTTTTAAACTGAATTATGCCTAAATAAACGTAGAATTTAAATATGATATATAAGAAAAGGAACCAGCTCTCGGCGGCGGTATTTCCGGACCGTTACGACTTAGTGATCTTCAAGAAACGAGCCTATTCCTTCCTTAAAGGCTGGCAACGCGTCTGCGATTCCTCTGGTTTTGCGGGTGTCCATGGGCGGCGGTGATTACTTTCCATCAGGTGACCCGCTTGCTCGTTTGCCACCTTCTGCTATAAAATAAATAAATAAATAATAATAAGAAAAAAGCCATTATGGCCGTAGGGGCAGTTTTCGTGGGATACGACGATTTGACAGTAGACGAAATAATTTTGCGACGAGTTGCTTAGTAGACTGATTACGTATTCGACTATCTGCAAATTTACCCAAATGATTTTTAGGTGAGTTCATGCCGTATACCACTTGCATTTTTGACCATTTGATACTAACCCGCGTGCGCGTAGGTAAGCCCGCTTACTCTTGAATTCGATCCCGATCGATCGAGGTTGGTATTGTGAAATTTTGTACTTTTAAGTGGGAACTTAATGGTATTGGCTTTTGCATTTAGCTCACTCACTTTTATCCGCGAAATATGAATTCTAATTACGCTGGTGTCGTAACATAAGAGTACGAAACTTCCCAATACCAATCTCGATCGATCGGTTTCCAGAGTAAGGGGCTGTTCATTCGCAGATATGTAGCTTTCTCATAATGCACCCTACTGCCCTTCTCCTGTAGGTCACGTGATAGGTTAGAAATTTTAATTCTAATTTCGAGGTTATTTTTTTATTAGACAAAAATTACTTCGCGCATGGGGTACATTCTGCGACTGATCCCGTAGATCGTGTGCAAGCGAATATCGCCGAAAAGTGACCGGGAAATACACATTTAAGTACTTAAATAAAAATGTGCTCGATTAAAAGTCAAAGTTAATTTATTCAAATAAACTTTTTTAATAGTGCTCTAGATTTGAATCATTCGATTTTTTTTTGCCTACTACCTACCCTATGAATGTCTCATTACGAAATCATTTTTTTTATATAATGATAGTCTGCAAACGAGCAAGCGGGCCCCCTGATGGTGAGCGGTCTCTGCCGCCCATGCATGGACAGACACGAGCACCAATATGTATACACTTTGACTCTTATCCCATTGTATTAAGAGTCTCAATTGTTTACATATTTTTGCTCTGTGACTGGACATCAGCAACATCAGAGGTGTTGCTTAAGAATTTTTAATTTATTTAAATTTTTAATCTACAACTTAACAGACATTGACACAAACAGATAAAACTTAAACAAGTACAGTGGTTCAGGACCAGGCCAAAGTCCTTAGCAAGTCGCACATGAGTGTAAGCCATACCCGAATCACTACAAGTAAAATAAAAATTAACAATATTAAATAATAAATTCTGTGCACAAACATGAAAATAATGATGAGAGTAATTTATATAAGAAATACTAAAAAAATACTAATAAATAATCTAGGTTTATTTTTTCCATTTTCGTGATTCCTATCTGCTAGACTAGACTAAAGGCCAAGTTAGTCGTTCCTTCAAATTAACGTATCGGTAATGTATGGCATAATTCACTCAAGCAATTAGGGAAGTACCTACCTACTCGTAACTCAGTTTTCAAAGGCAATTCACCGGTAATCGAATCAAATGAAATCGAATAGAAACGCCGCCGGCGCCTATCGTAGATTGGCGTGATGATATAGCTATAACTTATTTAATAACTTATTTAGTGCTCAAGACCTTGAAGGACTTATCTGTTGTTATTTTAGTTGACCTTTTGAGTTTATTTTAAACAGGAGAAAATGCATTACGCCACACCACTGCGCCCGGAGACGGGCAGATAATAATGTTAGATAATAAATAGATGTTCTAATTAGAGACGATACCGCGTAGCAAGTTTTTGCACACTGAGCTGCTGTCCATGGGCTGCTGCAAACTCCTCAGTGATTGTGAGTGATCCAGGCGATTTGCTTCGCAGTATCGTCTCTAGTAATCTCTCTCTTAAAAGTCCGAGTCCCCCCTTAAAGCAGGGCATGGTACCTAATAAACATAACTTTGTTACAGTATCATAGTTTTTGTTGACTAATAATAATTAAATAACTCCTGCAGTTCCCCTCACATGCCGCCAGGATGATCCTGGACCTCTACGATCAATCACCGGTTTTCGATGACCTATTTAAAGGTTATCAAGGTTTATTATTATTTCTCTCCAAAACTCATTACACCGTTATGTCATGGGAGACTTTAACGCAAAACTGGGCAAACGAAGCGGCGATGAGCTAAAAGTAAGACGATTTGGAGTTGGAATTCGGAACTACCGGGGCCGACTGCTGGCGGAGTTTCTGGAAAAGGAGGGACTCTTCATGATGAACTTCTTTTTTAGGAACTCTGAACATCGCAAGTGGACCTGGCTAAGTCCCGATGGTGCAACAAAAAATGAGATTGACTTTATCATGTCGACGAGAAAGCAAATATTCAATGATGTCTCTGTGATCAACGCGTTCAAAACAGGCAGTGATCACCGGTTAGTAAGAGGCACATTGAACATTAATATCAAGCTGGAAAGACGTCGATTGATGAAGTCTACGCTCCGCCCTGCACCTATCCAAATCCAAAACCCCGAAAGTTTCCAAGTTTCCAGCTCGAACTGAAAAATCGCTTCGAATGCCTGAAGGATTGCGTAGACGTGGACGATTACAACAACAGGTTTGTAAAAATCTGTCCTTGCGGTTGGGTGTAAGTTCTTCAAAACCCACCGTATAAGAGGACCTAAAAAGCTCTTGGACCATACTCTCAAACTGATGCGTGATGGCGCGTGATGGTTCTGCGTTCTTCGGACGATTCGTCTCAGCTTCGGCGGCTCAATAGGCAGATCTTGAAGTCTTTGACTCGCGACACTCGCCTATTTAATACCAACCGTATTAAAGAGGTTATTGAGCGAAACAAAGGTTCAAAAGTGTTCGCAAGAGATTTGGGTATTGGGCAGAGCCAACTGACGACGCTGAAAACCGATAACGGCAGGACTGTCACGTCTAGGTCCGAAGTTATGGGAGAGGTCGAGAAGTTCTATGGACAGCTATACACATCCACGCGGCCAACTGTACAAAGCTTAGCTACAGACCCTAGAGCTAAGCTAACCCGACACTACACCGAAGATATCCCGGACATCAGCCTGTACGAGATTGGTATGGCTCTCAAGCAGCTTAAGAACAGCAAGGCATCGGGTGCTGACGGAATTACGCCATTAGAACGCCAGAAGCGTGGCATGAAAGTGTGGTTGTGTTGTTCTTTAAGAAAGGCAACAAGGCCCTACTGAGGAACTACAGACCCATATCACTTCTAAGTTACGTTTATAAGCTGTTCTCGAGAGTTATAACTAATCGTCTCGCACGCAGGTTTGATGACTTCCAGCCAATCGAACAAGCCGGATTCCGAAAAGGCTTTAGCACCATAGACCACATACATACGCTGCGGCAGGTTATACAGAAGACCGAAGAGTATAACCGGCCACTTTGCTTAGCGTTTGTGGACTATGAGAAAGCCTTTGATTCGATCAAAACATGGGCCGTGCTACAGTCTCTCCAGCGGTGCCAAATTGACTACCGGTACATCGAAGTGTTGAAGTGTTTGTACGAAAACGCCACTATGACAGTTCGTCTTCAGGACCAGAGCTCGAGGCCAGTCCAGCTGCATCGTGGAGTGAGACAAAGAGATGTCATTTCTCTGAGAGAGACCCTGGAGGAACTCGGCACAATGCTCGGTGATCTCAACATAGTCTCTCAACAAGTGGGCCTTAAAATGAACATGGAGAAGACAAAAATCATGTCTAACTACGTGTCGTACCCATTTCTCTAAAGGTTGGAGACTCTGCTCTTGAAGTTGTTGACGAATATGTATACCTGGGACAAACAGTCCAGTTAGGTAGGTGCAACGTTAAGAAAGAGGTAAGCTAAGAAATATCTTTTCGTCCAAAATCGCTCACTATGGGCTTAATTAGCAGGCTCAAAGTCACGCAACGAGCAATGGAGAGGGCTATGCTCGGGGTTTCTCTACGTGATCGAATCAGAAATGAGGAGATTCGTAGACGAACTAAAGTAACCGACATAGCCCAAAGAGTCGCCAAGCTCAAGTGGCAATGGGTAGGGCACATCGCCCGTAGAACCGATGGCCGTTGGGGCAGAACGGTTCTCGAGTGGCGACCGCGCACCGGAAGACGCAGTGTGGGCAGGCCTCCAACAAGGTGGTCCGACGATCTGGTGAGGTTCGCGGGTAGCCGCTGGATGCAAGCAGCACAGGACCGGTGGTAGTGGAGATCCTTGGGGGAGGCCTTTGTCCAGCAGTGGACGTCTTCTGGCTGATGATGATCATGATTATTATTTCTTACATACATACATATAATCACGACTATTATCCCCGAAGGGTTAGTCAGAGTCTAGGCAATGTGGACCGCAAAAGCAGTCCTCTAGCATAGTGCATTTTTTACCAAATAGCGACTGCACATGTGCTCAGTGTGACAGGTATGGTAAGCCCATCGCTCATTCTTATTAGTCCTTAATATTAATGTCCATCTATATTGGTAGGTATGTTACAATCTATTTGGTAAGTAAGCATAGATCTTGTAGATATCTATACTACCTACATCAATAGCAAATTAATAGGCATGTATAGTGTAAACAAATTTGGAAGTTCGTCACGTGATACGGGGTGTTATCGCGGACGAAGTCGCGGGCTGGTACATAGTTAATCTATATACTTATAATAAATCCGTAGAGAGGTCAATTCTGTAAATGAAATATATTTCCAAAATAACTATCAGGGGGTGATTAGGGATCGATATTGATGCCAAAATTGCAATCAGTAAAATTTTTGTCTGTCTGTCTGTCTGTCTGTCTATCTGTATAACCGTTATAGAAACAAAAACTACTCGACGGATTTTAACGAAACTTGGTACAGTTATTCTTCATACTCCTGAGCTGGTTATAGTATACTTTTCATCACGCTACAATCAATAGAAGCAGAGCAGTGAAGGGAAATGTTGGCAAAACGGGAGAAGTTACTATATTTTTTAAGCTTCCGTCGCGTGTGCAACCTTCATGGTTAAAGCTACACAGAAATCATGTATGACGGAAATGTTCTCCTTAAAATTATATAAAAAATATCCCACGACAGCTTAAGTCTATCTTTTATGGTTGACTCACAATAACACGTGTAACTCCCGATAGCTTAGCAGTTCGAAGCTTCGCTCGACGCGTCTCGCGGGCGAAGGTATAAAAAGGTGGGGCGGGGCGTCCGAGCGCGAGCTTCTTACAATTTTTGCCTGTTGATGCGAAAAGACGTTCAGAGCGTTCGACCTTATTGACAGACAATACTTAATGCTTATCAGCGCGACTTTTAGTCTTTGATAATTTTTAGTTATTTTGGTAGTGTTTAAATATTCGTTCAAATTACAAATTATTAATAGTTTACATTTTATTTCTTTTTAGGTGAAGTAGTAGTAGGTACGCATAGATTTTTAGATACCGATAGGTTCCTTTTGTAGTTTTTTTATAAAATAGGTATTAGTTATTTTGGTAGTGTTTAAATATTCGTTCAAATTACAAATTATTAATGGTTTACATTTTATTTCTTTTTAGGTGAAGTAGTAGTTGGTACGCATAGATTTTTAAATACCGATAGGTAAGTTTTGGCTAATTTACGTTCATTTTTTTAAATTAGTTTTATTTTCATTTACGTTTTTGCTTTATTTTCATTTGCCTGCATCAATTCCCCCATTAAAACGATTATCTTTATCTCGAAATTCGAGAGAAGCTAAGAGAATGAGAAATAGGCGTTTTCAAGAATCGGCAGAGGAAAGAGCACATCGGTTAAACTCTATGAGAGTTAGTGCCTCAACATCTCGAGCCAATGAAAGCTCTCCCGAGAGAGAGATGCGATTAGCAGCTGACAGAGCTAGACGAGCTACATCACGGGCGTCTCAAAGCTCGAAATTTAAGACCACCACAACTTTGCAATGAAACTCGGCTAAAAGTAACCCAGTTGCAACAAAATATAATCGAGGCTCAAATTTTAACAGGTTGCGGTGCAGGAGAAACCGTCTTTATTCCCAGAATTCCTATAATACCAAATAATTTTCCATTCCAATTTAAAAGAACGCAATTCCCAGTATCCTAATAGTCTCTGACTAACCCTTCGGGGATAATAGTCGTGATGGACAAGGATTGTGTGAAAAAAAAGATATTCTAACTTTGTCTCGGGATGTATCCCGAGACAAAGTTTGTTTACGCAGACGAAGTTAAGAGCGGGCTGCTAGGTCTTTTATAAAAAAAATACAATAGAAGTTTTACCAACTTAATCGTCTTAGTTTCATAATAGTTAGTAGATGAGAAAAAGTGATATTATGAGAAATGATATTCTACCCAAACCCTTGAGTAACATATGGGGCTTTACAACTCTTCTTTAATCTGTGACTTTACTGAGAGCACACACCGGATTTCTTAAGAAAATTTCAAAAAACTCATGTTGCAGTTGCACGTTTTGTTTTAATCTGCCAACACCCATGCATGTTTAACAATGTACGTTCAAGTAATCCACAAAGATTACAATTACAGTTAGAACATGTTTGTGTTTTCTATGTTTTTTTTTGTGTAGAATAATATTCTAATAATATCTAATCTTTTCTATTACTACACAAAACAAAACTGTAAACTTGACGTTTTACTTTCACGCATCACGTCAAAGGGACGTGCAGAAACATATTGTTCTTACTTGCTACTCACTACAACCTCTCTCTCCCTCCCACCCTCTCCCCCTCCTTATCTCTAACTTTCTTTCTACCTACCTGGATTTCCCTTCCTTCCTTCCTCTCTTAGCCTCTTTGCCTCTCTCTCCCACACTCATCTCTCTATCCTTCCTTCCGTCCCACTTTCCCCCTGCCTTTCTTCAACTCCCTCCCTTTCCCTGCTCAGTCTCCTAAACCCTTCCCTCTCTCTCTCTCTTTAACTTCCTCTCTCCCTCCCTGTATCTGCCTTTCTTCCGCCCTTGCTTTCGTAACCTCCCTCTCTTTTCATCTCCCACTGTCCTTCTCCTTCATATCCAGACAAACACAATAATGTAAGTATGTATGTTTCACGCTTGAATCATCTGCAATAATGCAACCCAATCCATGAACACAATATCCAAGGGGAGCAATCTAGTTCAGTATATCCTACTCTCCCATTGCCTCCCCTCTCTTTCTCTTACTTCTTCCAAAAAAGCCTTTCTCCCTCCCTTACTTTCTCAACCCCCCTCTCTATTCATTTTTCTTTCTCTTTCACCCTCCTTCTCCCTCGTATTCATACAAACATAATTATTATGTACATATCTATGTATGCTATCGGCTTGAATAAGTATTCAATGAAATTCAATCAATCAAATTCTGTGCTGTAATATTGGCCATTTGCAATGCTCGAACACAATATCCAAGGTGAGTATCTAGTTCAGTTAATCCTACCTCATTCAATCTCTCTCCCCCTCTATTCTTCTCCTGCCCCTCCCACTTTCTAACTTCCTCTCTCCCTCATTTAACTTTATATCAGCCTTACTCCCTCCATTACTTACCTAACCTCTCTCTCTTTTCATTTCTCTCTCTATCCCCACCATCCTTCTCACTCTAATTTAGACAAATATAATGATATATGTATTCACGCTATCGACTTGAACGCTATCCTGTGCAATATTGCATCCAGTTGCAATGCACGAACACAATATTCAAGGTGAGTGATCTATAGTTCAGTTTATCCTATCAATCGGCTGATTGAACAGGTTACACATATCCCAGCATAGAATAAATTTATTGCGTTGCGTCCCTTCGACTAATTTACACGTGTGTGGTTTCGATTAACGGTTGTGTAAAAAATAGTATAGGTTTTTAATGCAATTGTACTTCGACGTTGCATCCTCGAGATTTATATTCACAAGGTAGTCCACTCTTCAATGTACCAGGCATCCAACACATATTAAGAGCTATCGAGTGCACGAGTTTGTCACCCGCGCTGTCATCGTCATTCGCTTTTCGTGTTCGGGCATCCGCACATCGTTACCCTAAAAGTGTTTTGTGTAGCAAAAACTATGTGCAAAAGAAAAGCATGGATAATCATTATATACGCATGTGGAAAAACTGCGTAAATGACGATCGCCAAGTAAATCAGGTCAGTCAGTGTTTTAAATTTTACATTTTGTCGATGTTATGATTAAATTACAAAGACAAACGATTTTTTAAAAACTATGTGATTCGTTATCGAATATACGACTCAGAACCTCTTAGTGAGACATTCAAAGTAGAAACGTTATTGAAATATATTTCATAGTACGTTTTCTTCTTAATTTCGATTAATACTTTCGCTAGTGCCTTTGTGGTTACCCATATTTTTTGACTTTTTCACTATTTATCGATTTTCAAGAATACATAAGACGTTTAGCTTTTTTAAATAATAATAAAAGGTAAAAAACACATTCGTAGTACCGTGAAGTGTTTACGGTCAGTGCTAGTATGAAATCTAGTATCGTGACGAGATTACGATCGATATTAGGGGTACCTACCCTATGCTGTGACGCGATTACGGTAATTCTATTCTTCGGTCATTCCTTCCAAATGACTCTTTGTTTGCGCGAGGCAGTAGTTATCTACATTCTATTTTATTTTTTTACTAATCTTTTTATTGGAGCGTTTTTCCGTATGCAAGTGTTTTCTACAAAATCCTACAGTGCCGCCTTACATACTGCACATTTATGTATTACCGTGATGTGATTACGGTCAGTGCTAATATGAAATATAGTATCGTGACGAGATTACGATCGATATTACGGGTACCTACCCTATGCTGTGACGCGATTACGGCAATTATATTCCTCGGTCATTCCTTCCAAATGACGCTTTGTTTGCGCGAGGCAGTACCTACATTCTATTTTATTTTTTTACTAATCTTTTTATTGGAGTGTTTTTTTGTGTGCAAGTGATTTCTACAAAATCTTACAGTTCCGCCTTACATACTGCACACTTATGTAGTACCGTGACGTGATTACGGTCAGTGCTAATATGAAATATAGTATCGTGACGAGATTACGATCGATATTACGGGTACCTACCCTATGCTGTGACGCGATTACGGCAATTATATTCCTCGGTCATTCCTTCCAAATGACGCTTTGTTTGCGCGAGGCAGTACCTACATTCTATTTTATTTTTTTACTAATCTTTTTATTAGAGTGTTTTTTTGTGTGCAAGTGATTTCTACAAAATCTTACAGTTCCGCCTTACATACTGCACACTTATGTAGTACCGTGACGTGATTACGGTCAGTGCTAATATGAAATATAGTATCGTGACGAGATTACGATCGATATTACGGGTACCTACCCTATGCTGTGACGCGATTACGGCAATTATATTCCTCGGTCATTCCTTCCAAATGACGCTTTGTTTGCGCGAGGCAGTACCTACATTCTATTTTATTTTTTTACTAATCTTTTTATTGGAGTGTTTTTTTGTGTGCAAGTGATTTCTACAAAATCTTACAGTTCCGCCTTACATACTGCACACTTATGTAGTACCGTGACGTGATTACGGTCAGTGCTAATATGAAATATAGTATCGTGACGAGATTACGATCGATATTACGGGTACCTACCCTATGCTGTGACGCGATTACGGCAATTATATTCCTCGGTCATTCCTTCCAAATGACGCTTTGTTTGCGCGAGGCAGTACCTACATTCTATTTTATTTTTTTACTAATCTTTTTATTAGAGTGTTTTTTTGTGTGCAAGTGATTTCTACAAAATCTTACAGTTCCGCCTTACATACTGCACACTTATGTAGTACCGTGACGTGATTACGGTCAGTGCTAATATGAAATATAGTATCGTGACGAGATTACGATCGATATTACGGGTACCTACCCTATGCTGTGACGCGATTACGGCAATTATATTCCTCGGTCATTCCTTCCAAATGACGCTTTGTTTGCGCGAGGCAGTACCTACATTCTATTTTATTTTTTTACTAATCTTTTTATTGGAGTGTTTTTTTGTGTGCAAGTGATTTCTACAAAATCTTACAGTTCCGCCTTACATACTGCACACTTATGTAGTACCGTGACGTGATTACGGTCAGTGCTAATATGAAATCTAGTATCGTGACGTGATTATGATCGATATTACGGGTACCTACCCTTATGTAGTACCGTGACGTGATTACGGTCAGTGCTAATATGAAATCTAGTATCGTGACGCGGTTACGATCGATATTACGGGTACCTACCCTATGCTGTGACGCGATTACGGCAATTCTATTCTTTGATCATTTCTTTCAAATGACTTCGTTTGCGCGTGGCCTCTCGCCTACCTACCACAAGGTTACTAAATAACGGACGTATATAAATCTAATATTGAAAAAGACTTACGATCTGTCATCACCGTAGCACAAGTACACAGTCCGGATCTTACCCAGACCATCCAGGACGCTAGGGATACCTAGTCGTAATAATCCAAGCGCAGCAGAGGAGTTGCCAGTTGTAAATCCAATATCGTCGGATTTTCTTGACCTTCTTGGAGTTTCTAAAGTGAAGGAGGTACCATTGGGACCCAAAATACCAAAAGAGGTCTCTAAACGCTAGGGAAATCCTCATAGATGGTATGAACAAAGATAATAAAAAAGAACTGTTAGCAACAACTTTGATACCTGTTTGAAGTTGGCCAAATTATGCTGCATTTACATTTACATTAGAAAAATGCTTACACTACCTGCCTACTCTTGATAAAAAATTCTTGTCAATGACACAAGATGTTAAAAGAGACGCACACTCTTTTGGAGAAAATTTGGGAGAAAAAATAGAAGCTGCTAAGGCCGCTGAAAAATCTGGTTTGCAAATACGGAATACTAACAACATTGGACCGTCAACTTCACTAAGAACTACGTCGCCCAGCAGGGAAAGTGGCAAGACTCATCCAAGCAACAAGGTCCTGGGTTGCCAGGCCGGGTGGGAGCAAGCAAAGATTCCCGCCGTCCGCCCGCTATCACACCACGACAGCAGTGAGACCGTCATACAGACCGATGTTGCGTAAATAACAACCAAGGTAACCTTACACGCTGGTCGTATAATTTTTTTTTGTTGACACATGGTGTTCAATCGCAAATGACCCGGTAGTCTGACAGTACGTTACGGGTTACAAAATACCATTTAATAATACTGTAAAGCAAGCTACTGAACCTATCATTCCTATTATTCTTCGGCTGAAATAAGTTTTTTTTTTTTTTATACTAAGCCCGGCAAATGACCCCACTCCACCTGATGTTAAGTGGAAATGAGGTCCAGGCGCGAGGACAACTGGTGCAGCGTAAGAGACGTAGCATCAGTCATCCTCACTCTGCCGGCCCACAAAGTGCTTCTTCACGCCTCGTTTGAAGGACCCTATGTCATAGGTAGGAGGGAATACGTGTGCTGGTAGACTATTCCATCTTTTGGAAGTGCGGCAAAGAAACGAGTCACCAAATTTCTTTGTGCGAGATGGAATGTTAGAGACTGTAAATTGGTGACTCCGCAGAGCAGCACGCGTACTCCTATGGAGGAAGGGAGAAGGAGGGATGAGGTCAAAGAGTTCTTCAGAGCACTCGCCATGGTATAAACGGTAAAAGACGCTGAGTGACGCAATATCTCTACGCAATTGCAAAGGCTCGAGAGTTTTAGTGACCTCTGCATTGCCGATAATGCGCACAGCGCGGCGCTGCAATCTATCCAAGGCATCGAGAAGGTATTTTGCGGAGCCGTCTCAAAGGTGAGAGCAATACTCCACGCAAGACCGCACCTGTGTCTTGTATAATAGACACAACTGATCAGGCGTGAAGAATCGCCGCACCTTGTTCAGGACACCGAGTTTACGTGAGGCATTTTTAATCACGGTTTCGATGTAGTCCTTTTGGTTCAGATCGCAGCGGATATCCATACCGAGCATGTTAATACTGCTCTGCAGGCCTAGAGATGTACCCTGAAGAGAGGGAAGGGGAAGGAATGGCGACTTTTTCGCTGTGAACGCGCACACCTGTGTTTTCTTGGCATTGAACTCCACCAGATTATCGGAGCCCCATTTAGAAATGAGGTCCAACATCCGATCGAGCTCAATGACAAGATTTGCTCGCTTCATTTCGGTGTCTACCCGCCCAGCTGTTGGGTGCCCGTTATATCCCCCATGCACTGTGCTATCATCTGCATAGCAATGAATGTTTCCAAGAGGAAGCATGTCATTGATATGCAGAAGGAACAGCGTGGGGGATAGAACGGAGCCTTGAGGAACACCAGCGTTCACTGATATGAACCGCGAAGCGCATCCATCCGAAAGGACACGGATTCTACGCTCATGCAGGAAGCTGGCAATCCAGGTACAGAACTGAGCGGGCAAACCGTATGCCGGGAGCTTGGAGAGAAGAGCTTTGTGCCAGACCCGATCAAAAGCCTTGGCTATGTCAAGGCTAACTGCCAGTGACTCGCCACGCTTGTCAATAGCCTCACCCCAGAGATGTGTGTTGACCGTTTTGGCCGAAACCCATATTGACGATCGTGAATTAGGGAGTAATCTTCTAGGTATCGAATAAGCTGTTTGTTCAATATTCGTTCTAGGATCTTACACAACACTGAAGTTACGGCTAAAGGGCGGTAATTAGTCGGATCTGACCGATCTCCTTTTTTAGGGATCGGTTGCACATTAGCTTCTCTCCAAGATTCCGGCACACAACCCGATGAGAGCGAGAGACGGTACAGACGCGTTAACACAGGGGACAACTCCGCTGCACACATTTTCAGGACTATTGCTGGGATGCCATCAGGACCGTTAGCTTTCCGGACATCGATTGACTGCATTTCCGCACGGACATCACACTGCCTGATTTTAATATCAGACATTGTGTGGCCACAGTGAGAAATTAAGGGTGGCTGTGCATCACAGTCATCGATCCGGGAGTTAGCCGCAAAGAGTTTGGCCAGGAGATCGACCTTTTCCTGCGGCTTGTGAGCTAAAGTTCCGTCAAGACATCTCAGTGGTGGCAGCGAGGGTTGGCAGAAGTTGGATTGCACGGCTTTGGCCAGACGCCAGTAGCTACGGCTGCCCGTAGGATGCGTCAGGGGTTCTTGGCCTAAGTAAGTTAATCACAGCTATATCTGACTTGTGCCAGTCAGGAGTAATACGCATATGAGAGGATGTCAAAGATCAATTTATTTCTCCCATATTCTTAACACCTAAAAGTGATGGATCGTCCAGATTTATCTTGTACCTAAAATCATAGAATAAAGCTCATACCACTTTAAAATGGAGGACATACGGACAGCAAGCAAATTATTGTTCCAAGACAGTTATATGATGTTGATATCAAAGACGCGTATTTTTTCTTTAGTTCCTATTTATGAAAACTACAAAAAGTATTTAAGGTTCAAATTTTTGGGACACAAAAGTAATACGTATGAATTTTAGTGCCTACCGTTTGGACTTAGTTCAGCACCTTATTATGTCTTTACGCAACTCATGAAACCGGTCTATCTACCGGATTTATCCGAATCCGATTATTTACGAAACAGAGGTTTTTTAATTCTAATATATTTAGATCTTGTGCCTTGGCCATTCTTATGAAGAATGTAAAAGTTTTGTTCTCGAAACTGTTTGTTTATTACAAAATCTAGGCTTTGATAAAAACTTCAAAAAGAGTAGCTTGGAACCACAAAAGACTAGAAAATTTCTCGGTTTTGAATTAAATTCAGAAAATATGTGTTTGCAATTGCCAATAGGAAAACTAAAACGCATTCTTGAACAAATAAATATCAATAGAATGGGTGGAGTACAATAAGTTCCTTTAAATATTATCACTTGTCGTCTATGGCAATGGTGCGAGAAACGCAAAATATTTGTCTTTGCATCCTACATAAAATCTAAAGATAACTTCGAGGCGGATAAGGAGTCACGGCGTATGAATATCGATACAGAATGGCAAATGTCGGCACCTGTGTTCGAAAAAATGGTTCAATCGTTTGGGACACCTCTTAAAGATCTCTTTGCTACTTACCAAAATTATAAATGCAATAAATACGTCTCATGGCAACGAGACCCCTATGCCTTTGACATAGATGCATTCACCTTAAATTGGAATATATTTTATTTTTATGCTTTTCCCCCTTTTTCGCTCATATTAAAATGCTTCAGGAAAATAATTAACGACGAAGCCACTGATGTACTAGTCGTATCGTA
The DNA here is from genome assembly GCA_963921215.1 of Scoparia ambigualis. NCBI lineage: Eukaryota > Metazoa > Arthropoda > Insecta > Lepidoptera > Crambidae > Scoparia > Scoparia ambigualis. The sequence continues at coordinate 25,843,859 of OY992501.1, read as the reverse complement.
TTGGCTAAGTCAACCCTGGTATCCCCTACTTAGCTCAGTAGCTCACCACCAATATACTTCCGCCCAAGTGACGATATGTTATTATCACCTTTCAGGACCCAGCACCCCCTTTGCAAGAAACTTATCCTGGTAGCATACAAATTATCAGAAAAGCATTTTAAAGACAATCGTTATGTAATGAAACCATCGAGGTGATGATTTCCTCATTGTCTACATCCTCACTAAAACAATACAATGTCGCTTTTACGAATTGGTGGAGTTATTGTGATATTTATAAAGTGGAGTTCTATCACTCCCCACTTCCAATTCTATCAAAATTCCTTACGGTCAACTGTTAACAGCAAAAATTGGTTGTAGTTCATTAAATATGCATCGTTCTGCTCTAGCTATTTAGGGCAAACGTTATAGTGAAGCTGATTTAGTTGTTCGATTTTTTAAAGGTATTTACAGGACTAAACCTAATCATCCGAAATATTCGGAGACGTGAAATCCAAAGATTGTAATCGATCACCTTAGTAATTTATATCCAAATGAGGAACTTGCTCTGGAGTTTATTACAAAAAAATTAGTAACTCTGCTCGCATTGTCAACCGCACAACGAGTACAGACGTTATCTTCGAATTTCTAATTTAAAAATAAATAATAACTATGTCGAAACCATTGTGGATGATTTAATTAAAACATCTGCTCCAGGGCGACGACCGCCTTGTTTATATATACCATTTTTTCTAAATAAGATTGAAATCTGCCCTGCAAAAACATTACTGTCCTACTTAGATATGACTAAAGTTTACAGAGATAAACCTGGAACGGAAAGGTTATTGCTCACCTGAAGCCTATTCATAATGCAACTAGTTCTACATTAAGTCGTTAGTTTAAAAACACCCTATTTAATAGCGGTATTGACACTTCTTTATTCTCAGCACACACGTGTAAGACACGCGTCCACGTCCACCTCGGCAGCAAACAGAAAAGGCCTTTCAATAACTGCAGGATGGACTGGTAATTCTCTGGTGTTTGCACGGTTTTACAATCGACCCATTACCATTGAGAATGACGATAATGCCTTTGGAGCGGCTATTTACATTGATTAATTTCCAGCTTATCATTCATTATAATATAATATATCATACTGGTTTGTACTAATATGGTACCTAATTATATTTAATCGGTTATACTCGTAAATACTCAATTATAATAGTTGAATTAAATCATATAGGTACTTAAATTATTTCGCAAAATTTTTGTTCTAAACATCTACCTTGTGAATAAAAATCTCGAGGATGCAACGTCGAAGTACAATTGATGGTTAAACAAACTTACCTGAAGTGAAGTTTGACCGTAATTGTACGAGACGTTGCATCCGAAGAGATTTATATAAAGATCCCTCCCTTCCCTTACATGCTGGCCCCATTTATGTTAATTTTGCAAAAAAGCTCTAAAAGTGAATGACGATGACAGCGCGGGTGACAAACTCGTGCACTCGATAGCTCTTAATATGTGTTGGATGCCTGGTACATTGAAGAGTGGACTACCTTGTGAATATAAATCTATTCGGATGCAACGTCTCGTACAATTACGGTCAAACTTCACTTCAGTTAAGTTTGTTTAACCATCAATTTTATATTACAATTTAAATCGGCAATATGATTTAGTCTTTAGAACCTCCTGTTTTGTATAGTTTGGATGTGCCCCACACTGATCTGAATAATTTCGCTACTACCGATTCAAAAGCGAAATTATTCAGATTCAGATCAGACGCAAGCGTGTACCTATATAAACACGCTTGCGTGATGCTGACTCTTAGAAAGTTTTCAGGGTTTCACAATTACTTAGTAATATTATTTCGGGTCGTACAGGTAATTGTTAAATTTTCACTATAGGTATAAATCATTAGTAAGTAGACGTAATAAAAGTATGCTTTTTATAGTTAGGGGGCACTAAAGACAAAAATTAGTGTAAGTAATAATTATGCTGATAAAACCATTATGCCTACAGCAGTGTGCTATTTAATTTTTATGCGAATTTTATTATTAAACTGCAATGTCATTAGATATCTATATTAATAAAAATCAATTGGCGAAATATTATAACGCGCATCACAGCTCAACCGATTTGGCTGATTCTTTTTTTGTTGTTTTCGTAATAATAATTGTTAGGACAAAGTTTGTGTAAAAGAAGTATTTGGAAATTTGTTGCGGGATACAGTTACTGCCCAAAATAATCCCTATGCGATGTTTTCCATGAGGAAGTGCCTGTGTTTATGAGCTGATGATGATGACGATACAGTATCGTTGTTAAGAAAGTTTGCATGCGAGAAAAAATAGCTAAGCATCTAAAATGTTTTATTCCGAGCAGTGCTTACGATATTATAAGAGATAAGGTACTCGTATTTTTAAATTAATTTCACAAAGTTTCATAATCTTTAATCAGGTTTGTACACCGGTTTTCATGGTGTCGCCATTTTTGAGGTCCCGGCTTCGATCCCCGGTCGGGTCAATATAGAAACTATTGTTTTTCTAAGATGTCTCGGGTCTGGGTGTTTTCTATGTATAAATAAGTAAGTATTTAAGTATTTTAAGTATGTTTATCCGTTGTCTAGTAACCATTTAACGAGTTTCATAACGAAGCTTCTCTAGGCTAGATAATCGGTGTGAGTGTAGGAAAGTTTTTTTTTTTTTTTATCATCATCGTCAGCCTATTGTCCACTGCTGGACATAGGCCCTTCAAGAGCATGCCACTCAGCACGATCCGCGGCTACTTATATAGGTACCTATAGGTACTGTAGAGTTTATACCATGTTAGGGCGCTGGCTGGTTTTACTTTATAGTAATTTGTAAAAAACGTAATTTGAATTGACAAGATGTCAAACCGGGAATTGAGGAGAACGATCTGAAGTGCCAACATGGGTAGACTTGACCATGTTATTTTTATATTGTAAATATGTAATTGTAAATGTATATAAAAGTATACAATAAATGAACTCGTATACTAAATAAAGGTTGTTGTTATTAAAACAAACGCCCCCCAACCTTTACGAGTTCCACAGTACTTAGGCTTAATCACCGTATGGTGCCAACTGATAGGCATTTGTAGGTTTGTGATAACAAAGTCAGGCTATGCATCGAATAATATGAATACACTTAGCCCGTCATAGGACTCAGAACCCAGAATCTCCGGATATTGGGCCAGAATAAAAGCTTTTTTTCATTACTACCTTTGTACACTGTGTTACTGAAATTGTTCTAAACCTGAAATTTGTTTTTTCAGAATCGAGGGTAGAATCAGTATTAATTAAGTATACTCGTATAAAAAACGGGTCACGTTTTAGAAAAAAAAAATTTTGCTAGGGCGGGGACAACATCGCTCGCACTCGCAGGCTTAGATCGCGCGTAATTACCATAGATTGTAATTTGCCAAAAGTGCAAGAAAATAAAAAAAAAGGAATATCTTCCGCTAAAATTTATATTATTAATTTTTATAGATATTTTATAATAAAAATAAGTTGGGGTGGCGTATTGACCCACTTAACTTACACGTGGTTTATTATATTTTGAACAGAACTAGAGCAGGGGCTATCATCAATTGTATAGAAGCGAAAAAAACGCATGACCTTGAGGGACCCAACCATTAAACAGGATTCGACAATCCCGAAATACTCGTTGAAAAGGGTTATTCATACCTAGGATAATTACGCGAGGTCATTTGAAATTGAAAAGCATCCACATTACAATAGCGTAGACAACTTATTGAAGTATGACCACCTGAGAGACGATCAATAGGTTAAATTTAACTCCGACTACACACAGATATAATCAAAAGACACTGACCTAAAAAGGGTCAGATGTGTCAGCATTGAACAATTAGAACAATTATGTAAAAACACGCGAAGACATTCGCATAAAGAGTTTTTATTCGATGTACAACGTTCGCATTTTCTTTAAAACACAATTAGTAGGCAGTAATTTAGTTACATTAAAACCAGTTTGCTTGTGACCACGGCCGCAGCATCGCGGCCGAAACGGCAAGCAGTAAGTAGATCACATATATACTTAGGTACTTACAAAATTAATCGTGTTAGGTCTCGATGAAACAGTTCTAATGCAATGCAACGCGATAGTTTAAGGTCTTACTTTAGTTACATTTGTCTAAACAATCCTATGCTTAAACTGTTACCTAACATAGAGAAACATAATTTCGAAACATGTAAATAAAGATTGACCCCTTAACATCCTACTTCTTACTAATATTATAAGCGCGAAAGTTTGTATGTATGGATGGATGTTTGTTACTCTTTTACGTAAATACTACTGGAAGGATTTTGATGAAATTCGGCATACAGATAGTTTATAACCTGTATTAACACATAGGATACTTTTATCCCGATATTTCCACGGGAACGGGAACCACGCGGGTGAATCCGCGAGCGGCCGCTCGTATTATAATAATACTCGTACAAGTAAAGAGTATTTTCAGTTTTAAATTAATGCGCGTCGGATGGACCAGCCGTCTGCACAAAATATTAGTTAGTTTTCTATTACATTTAAGTACACGTTGTCGATTTTGATACACAAAAAAAACAAGTTTTTATTCAAAATCTTCCATTTGATAAAATATAATTAGGTCAGGGGTTCGATAAATTGGGCCCCTCCATTTTACAAAAAACCGGTATTCATAGAGCTCTTCTGAAAAAGGGTCTAATTTACTTGAATGTATACATACTTATTATTATACCACTATGAATGCAAAAGTATAAGCATAGTAAAAAACATACCGCGTTTGTATATGTTTAACAAAATGTTTCGTAAGTGGTCCCCTCAAACAATAACAATATGTGAAAACCGTGATGACTTAGTGATGGACACGCAGAAAGAGATTTAGGAGTTTGCATTATAAACTTGAAAACATTAAAATCGTATGTTGTTGCTGTTAAAGCACTGAAAATAGTAAGTAATAATAAAGTTTTGGGGAGAAACAAGATAAAAAAGACTGAACTTTTACTGGAATAACTTTTTTATCAAATTTTGGGAAGCAAAGTTTCCACATTAAAGTGTCGGATTCTGATTGTTTCATAACAAAATAACTATTAAATGGCAAGTTATCTATCACATATCCATATTTTACTTAAGCTTGACGGCGCTCAACAGTTAAAGATTTGTAAATTGGATACTGAAAGTTTCTCCAATGTTTCATTGGTTCAAACTGTAAAATTTCATTTAACCCGTTAGCGCGATCACCGATTTTGAACTTTATCATTATAGACGCGAAGCTGATATTGGCTGTAAACATCACAGCTGTTCAAGAGCTCAGGGCGCAGTCTGAAAAGTCGCAAGGGGCGGAGCGGCGCGACTCAGGGAGCGTGCATAGAGTCGTTTTTTGCGAACTTAGGACATTTTGATTTGAATGAAGGAATTCATGTGGGCGGGGTATCGATCGGCGCGAGTGAGCGCGCGTCACGGCCCGCTCCCACCAGTAAACAGTAGACTCGCGCGCTGTGCACTGCCTCGGCGCGATGGTACCGCTCAAGACGATGCTCCTGGCCGCGGCCGTGGTGTGCGTCTTTGGGAGGCCCCCAGGTACGTATTTTTATAAAAAATAAAATACAAAATAAAAATAAAACTAACGCGACATAACACACAGAGTTGTTTATCTCTCCCGATAACAGCGTTTCCTGTATCGACGTTAGCGTCATTGCGAATTTGTTTTTTTTAATTATCTTCTTTTGTGCTTAGCTCTTTTGCGACTCTATAAATCGACACCACAATCATAATAACACGCCCAGTGTGGTGCTATTCGAAGCCGTTTGCATCCAACCATTTACTGACACCTGTTACGCTCTGCGTTGATGTTGTACCTTTGCTGAGTACTTCATAAATAATAGCTACCTAATAATACCTACCTAATACATATCCCCCACTGCCGGCGTGTGATAACTGCCTGTCATTGGGATACCTGTATGTTTTAATTTTGACTTCCTGTGTTCCTGCTAACGCTGCTTTTTTATCTTATATGTTCCTAACATTTCATTTGATTTTAACTTACTTCGTTTCTATAAAGGTTTTCTTGTTAAAGGTTTTTTAATTTTATACTATACGCCAAGCGGTGGTGGGAATTACAATAAATTAAACCTTATTCACTGATAATGAAATCCGCTAACGGTTTTTTTGTTGTAACAAATGAAGTATAAAGATCCGATGTGTGCAAATGATACATTAAGTTTTTAACATAAAAAAAATTGCATTTAAACTCTGGCAATTCGAATTAATTCTGCTGCTTTAAATCGTTATCCTATCGCGGTAACCAAAACAGCACAATGAATATGTATTGTGCAAAAATGAAGCGGTTTTTATTGTTCCAAAATAACTAAATTAGATTTCTTAGTCGTAACCAAAATCGCCACATTTATAAGTTCACAAAATTAAATATTTGCTCTGTAATTATTGTGAGCCTTTTGAGTTGAACTTGAATATTTCAAGACATTTATTACACAAATAAGAAAATTGCTAATTGAAATGTGTAAAAGCACAAAAGTTACTTTTTTATTAAAAACTATAGCGGCCGCTCACGGTTTCACCCACATGTTTCCCGTTCCCGTGGGAATATCGGGAAAAGTATCCTATGTGTTAATCCAGGTTATAGACTATGACTATCTGTTTGCCGAATTTCATCCAAATCAATTCAGTAGTTTTTACGTGAAAGAGTAACAAACATCCATCCATACTTACAAACTTTCGCGTTTATAATATTGGTAGGACTAGCGGCTGGCCCGCAACTTCGTCCGCGTGGAGAGCGTACCCCGTGACGAATTTCCAAAAGAATACTTTCATACAAACCTTATTGACAATTTCAGACACAACAGTATAAGAATTAGCCATTTAAGTGCAGCCGCTCTGAAGTGTTGCGCGAACAAATATTCGTGGCCATTGATTTTAATTTATATTAAGATATTGTTTTCTGAGGTTTAAGCGAGCACTACACATTTAAATGGAACACTTTTTTACGGATTAACTCGCGTTTATTAACTCTTATATTAAGATTTAATTTTTTACATCTTAACTCTGGCATTTCCAATTAGTTCTGCTGAATCGTTATCCTGTCGTGGTACTCCAAAACATCACTATGTATTGTAAAAATGTAAAAATTAAGCAGTTTCTATTGCACGAAATAAACTAAATTCGATTTCTAAGCCTGAACCAAAATGGCCAAACCTTAAAGTTAACAAATTTTAAACATTGCTGTGTAATTATTGTAGGCCTTTTGAGTCTAACTTGCAAAATGGATGGCTGTTACAAAATTAAAGTAAATACCTATAAACACTATTAAGAAACACTCAAATTTAAAATGATTACAAACACAAAAATGTTTCGTTACTCCCTATTTAGTAATGGCAATATTTGTATTATGTTTGTATATTGTTTGTATATGTTTTTATTCCGCGAAATGAGCAAAACCATCACGCGCTTGTGTTAAAAATTAAAATTTACTTTCTAAAGAAGGGGGTGCCCTGCGGAATATCAATACAAATATTTTCATTTAAGAATTATTGTTTCATGCGTAAAATTAAGAAAGTTGTCGAAAAAATACGTTTTTAGGAGTCATTAGATTTATGTATTGTTTTTTATTGTTTAAACAATTTGTTTCAAATTTCAACAAGGTCATGACCTTGTGCAATGATCAGGCTAACTTACATAAGTTCTTTTAATGTATTTACCTAATTCAGCGCATAGTACAAGTGACTTAAAAATAGCATAAATTTTCACAATTTCGTGCAGGGTTAGGTCTTTATTAAAAGGTAACGGTCGTGCGCGTGAACACCCTGTGACGAATTCCCAAAAGATTCTTTCATGCAAACCTTGTCTTGAAAGTTACAAACGAAAAAAGAATTAGCCTATTTGATGCAGCAGTTCTGAAGTTCTGGCATTTGATTTTATTTATAAACTTACTTTACATACGTATAATTAATTACGACTATTATCGAAGGGTTAGTAAGAGACTAGGCAGTTAGGACCGCAAAATCAGTCCTCTACCATAGTCCACTTTTCACTAAATTGAGACTGCACATGATTTGTTAGATCATTTTCACAAAAGCATATTTTTATAGCGAAGCAAAATTTCATATCGATTTCTTTCATAATCGTAACTCGACAGGATGGTGGGCCTATGGCAGCTCTATGCTGTTGGATATATGTGCAGTCTTTAGTCCGTCAGTAGCCTTTTATGACACCCAAGGGAAGAGAGGGGGCGGTAGTATTATTTCACCGCTACGCTTTTTATAAACTTAAATAAAGGCAAAGTTAGATAGTAGGAACTTTTATAACGCACTTTGGGCATTTGTCTAAGTGGGAAAGCCTGAGTCCAGTAGTGGGACGTCTATAGTCTGATGATGGTTGTGAGCGTAGGAAGTACGTCTTATTAATTGAACTTTTTTTAATAATTAGCATGTATGTTGTTTCCGTAGCTCCGCTTTGTTTGGATTTTACGTCTAGAGGTCCACGAAATTAAGTAAGAAGGTATTTAAAAAAAACTTATGACTATTATTATTACTTACTAGCTTTTACCTACGTATTCTCTTGTTTGAGTCCTTAATACCAGTCAAAACGTGCATCGCAACTTTAAAATGAAATCAAAATCGCGTTCGACGAAAAATGCAATAAAAGCCCCATTGCAATTTTTGAAAAAACTATTCAGTTACCTACGAAGTAAGCGTTGCATTGTTTGTGCTTTTTGTATGAAAAAAACGTTGTAGCCGTGCCGACAAAAGGCCGCAGCAAATCGGTACATTTATATATCGCATCTGAAAACTGAAACCAACTATTGGAATACTGACAAGGAATATGGCGAGGAAAAAATTAAATATACTTCGTTATTCAAATTAACTAATAATTATTATTTTGACGAATTTTCAACGTTCATGCGGCGTGCCTTGAAACTAGGAACCGACTTTTTCCTTGCTTTTCTTATCCAGTTTCATGTTTTAAAAGATACAGTACTTATAGAAGTTACGCAGATTGATACAAGATACTTATCTTTTTGAACTATCGCTTAGAACTTTAAAAAACATTGATGAAAGAAAACTAAAACTAAACTAACACTTACTTTACGTCTATACGCCGAAGCTAGGCTTTTATCTACCCGATTGTAAGTGACGATTATCCTCAACCACTCAATCACTGGTAACGGGTTACTCGCATAATGACTAATTACGTACACGCATATTGACATACACGCATTTTGACTTACACGCATATTGACTTACACGCATACTAACTTACACGTAAGTATATTGACTTACTCGCATATTGACTTACACGCATATTGACTTACACGCATACTGACTTACACGCATATTGACTTACACGCATATTGACACACAAGATATGTAACCTTACCTCGAACTGTCGGAACACAACAATACTGCTAACATTGAACTCGGAAGACTTGATAGGTTTACGGTACATAGCAAAACAAACCAACAAACCAACCACCAACCAAACTGAATATACACAAGCACTAATAATCCTAATTCTAATCTTAATATATATATAAACGCAAAACTTAGTAAGTACGGATGGATGTTTGTTACTCTTTCACGTAAAAACTACTGAATGGATTTGGATGAAATTCGGCATACAGATAGTTTATAACCTGGATTAACACATAAAATACTTTTTATCCCGATATTCTTACGGGAACGGGATCCACGCAGGTGAAACCGCGAGCGGCCGCTAGTACATTTATATAATTATGAGTACTAGCGGCCCGCCCGCGACTTTATTCGCGTAGACCCCTTACCTCGCGACGAATTTACAAAATTTTCTTTCATAAGCCGTTACAAACCTTGTCCTGTCAATTACAAACACAACAAAAGAAAGAAGAATTAGCTAAATATATGCAGCCGTTCTGTAGTGATGCGCGAACAAACATTGGCGGCAATTGAGTTTTATTTATGTACATTTATATACTTGGGATTATAATATAAAGGGTGATCAATCCAAATCGGTCAGTGAGGGAGAAATCAAAAACTTTATGAGATAAAGAAATCTGTTAGTTATGAGATATAAAAAGAACAGATATTCCTTATATTCTAATAATTTTGTTTAGTAATTTTACTTTTACTGTTTTATTTTTATTTGTACTTACTAAGTATGTATTTGTGTTGCATACGTTTGTTTCTTTTGTTTATTGTGTTTTATTAAATACGGTCATTACTGTCCCTTTCTTTTTTATATCTTCATATTGGCCATATCATGAAATGCTTAAAATATTTCATGAAATGATCATGTTCTATCCTAACCTAATCATGATGTTGTCGAGCATGATATTACTTGCGATTAATTCAGGGTGGTCAATCCAAATGGGCCAGTCAGGGAGAAGTCAAAAACTATAAGAGATAGAGAAATATTATGTTAGGTATGAGATTAAAAAAAAATTCAATGCAGTTAGGAACAGATTTTCCTATATTCTAATAATTTTGTTTAATATACTTAACTAGGCTGTAATTTTACTTTTACTGTTTTATTTTTATTTGTACTAAGTATGTATTGGTGTTGCATACTTTTGTTCCTTTTGTTTATTGTGTTTTATAAAATACGGTCATTACTTTCCCTTTCACCTTATAAGTATATATGTCGTGGCCATATCTTAATATTGGCTATAATATCATGCTCGGCAACATCATGATTGGGTTAGGATAGAACATGATCATTTCGTGAAATATTTTAAGCATTTCATGATATGGCCAATTTACGATATAGCCACGACATAAACACTACTCTTATTTCAAATCATGAACTAAAATTTAATAAAATCCAGTTGTTGCTTATTTCAGTAGATAAAAAAATAAAGACAGCATCAGATTTAAACTAGTTTTCCACTTTAAGTAATAATAACAAGGCAAATGCTTGCCGATACGCGGTCTCCACTTCAGAACTCTTCTACCCCCACGGTCATCAGTTCTGTGAGTGCTGCCACTTCAGCTTGCTTCAGGTAGAGATATTCCGCCTCAAAATAGGGTATAGTTTTGGTGTTCGTCTACGACACTTGCTACTACTACGGCAACTAGTCGTAGCAAGTGTCGTAGACGAACATAAGACTTACTTATATCCGAAACGCCGTGACTAAAGATAACGTGTAATTACAAAACAATATTAATTATTGTTCTACCACTTTAATCATTATTTCAATGATTAAAATTGTATCAAAACAGTTTTAATGCAATACAACGCGATAGTTATTTTAATTAAAATATATATTATATTAAAATGATTATGTATTTATTGAGATACGTATTTTACTAGAACGTATTTATGATTCTATATAATATCTTAATCATATATTTATTTGCTAATAAATAGGTTTTTAGACGAGTCTTTTTTGCAAGTTTATTTTCTCTGAACACCCTTACTGGTCGACTGGCAGAGAATGCCTCAGAGAATTAAGTCCGCTTTCTGCTGTAATTTTGCAATAAAGGATAAATAAATAAATAGTTTAAAGTCTTATAACATGGTATTATCGGAAGTAGTTAGAGTCTTAAGTAATAAATAAAAGTAAAATAAAAATAATTTAATAAAAGACAATATTTCGTCTATAGTTACATTTTTTTTTATAACTATGTACCTATGTCAGTAAAATATATTAAAATTTAATAAAACAATTGAATGTAATAACAAGTAATAGATAAAACAGAACAAATATTATTAATTTAATAAACATTAATAATATTTATTTGTTTTTATATTACATAATATTTGTGTTAAGAAATATTATCAATGAACAAAAATTATATATTCACATTATTGCGAATAAGTACCTATTTGTACAATAAAGGTCTCTCAGTACCTACACAACAGTTATGAATTTGATGCTTGAGTAGCGGAGCATTTTTCCAATCCCGGGTTTTTAATATTAAGTGATACCAATTCCGGGATCGCGAGGAAATAACAGCATTGTTAAAGTATGCAGTTAAAAGGATGTCGCCGGATTAGGGACTTTCACTAACAGGCTTACGGGAACAGTAAAAAGACTAGAAACTCGGGATCGCTTGCTTGTCTGACCTAATAAGTGACTTAATCTACGTGGGAGGTTTCTCCTAATGGCGACATTTTTTTTACTATTCGATTATACCCAAGTGATGTAATAAAGTAGTTAAAGTAAATAGTTTAACTAAACCTGTTAAAATGTTAATTTTTTATTGGTTTTTGGACCTTTATGTATAATGAATTAATTAATTTATGGAGTAAAGTTCAAAATAAGACGTCGAATATACAGTCAGATCCTTATAAATGGCTAAACTTCATCAAAATAGTCTAAAAACCTAGCACCGTTTACTGAGTTAGTTTATAATACACCAATCATGAGTTAAAGTTTACATCATCATTATCTTTATCAACTTTTTTTTCAATTTATTTTATTGAACCACAAACAAGTTTACAGTGCACACTTACAAAATTTTCCTTATTTATAATTTTTAATTATTGTAAACTCAACAACGCTGGTTACAGTAACGTAAGTAATAAGATATAGTGACAGTAAAACCCTGTCTAACTTAATAAAGTTTTATTAAGTGTGCTAAATTGAGTAGGTATTGTGTAGTGTTAGAAATACGTAATCAATGTTTATGTGTGTGTGAGAGAGAGATGCAGTAATATATTTATAATGTGTTCAATAAACAATAATTACCTACATAATATATAGTAAAGTCGCCGTTTTCATGTGTCCGTGGTTCTGCTTTCTGCTATGAATTTTTACGCGATCTTTACTGATAGAAAGATCGTTAAATAACGATGATTTTCTTTTTGATACAATTTGTAAACATCTAGTACAAAGTGGCTGAAGTATGACGAAAGCGCAGGCGGGTCGCTACAGTTTCTTATAAATATGATCGCTAAATACGGTTTTCACTTTTTTTTCTTTCTTAAATAATGGCTTGGTGCGATCAGTACATTTAGCCAGTGTCAAGTTTTTAATAGTAATTATTATTTTCTTTACATTAAGTGGATGATAATGAGTGATAATGAACGTTTAATGGTAAATGATTTTCCCCCAAACCCCTCGAGACTCAATAAAGCTGTGGGACTTTATTGAGGTCTCACAGGACTTCTTGAGAGAATTTGAAAAGTGATGTTGCACTGTTTTGTTTTATTTGCTAACACATAACAGTAAAGAATCCACTATTACTTCACATTAATATTCGACAAAACACAAAATACATATAGAGAATAACACAAAACTGCAGACATGAGGCTTCACTTTCCCGCCAAGAAGTCCCGGTTTTCACTTTGTAATATATAAAATAAAATTGTAAGACGCTTAACGTTTCTCCCAACACTATTAATTTCTCTCATAGTTTGGTGTAAATTTTAGTTCACTTCCATTCAGATCCATCTAAAATTCCCCTTCGGCCGTCTGTCTACGTAACTGTAGATTCGTAACCAGATACGAATGATGAATAAATGATCTTTGTACGGAACCAGTTTCGTACAAAGAATTCTATTTCTGTATTTGAAACTACGGTTACGTAAAACTTTGTATAGAATTTATAACCAGTAGTTATAGAAGTAGTTTGTTTATTTTGTTAGTTGGTTAGTTTATTTAATTTACAGTGCTTTTAATTATAAAGTCAAAATTACACATTAACTTATACGGTCCGGATGTCGCAAAGGTGGTGCATAAAAAATACACTATTTTTTTCACTATTATTTATTTATTTACCTGACGAAAAACATTGCTATCAAAAAGAGATAGAAAATTTCCAAAAAAATGAAAAAAAGAAAAAAAAAATAGTTGATTTTTATATGGAGCCGACACTTAGAAAAATTTCAGTGTAATTTTTTGTATAAACGCGAATATCTCGAACACGGTGTGTGCATGCTCATGGAATCTTGCGGTTTTTAACAGCATTCGTCTTTCATTAATGTTAAATCGTCTAGTTGCACTCAGGTCTTAAATATCTAAAGTACATACATTACACACTTATAATCACAACTATTATCCCCAAAGTCAGAGACTAGGCAATGAGGACCGCAAAAGCAGTCCTTTATCATAGTCCACTTTTCACCAAATAGCGACTGCACCGTGTGCTAAGCGTGAAGGCTAGTGAGCCCGTCGTTGCTCTATGCTGTTGGATTTATGTGCAGTCTTTAGTCAGTTAGTCGTCTTTTACGACACCCAAGGGTAGAGAGGGGGTGGTAGTATTCTTTCACCGCTACGTGACATGGTATAATAGTCGGAATAATATGTATATGTATGTATAAAAGCATTATGTACTGAACCTGAGGTGGTCCTCCCCCCTCTCATGCCACCCCGGTAGTATTCTTTTACCGCTACGCGACAAAATGAAAATGACATATTTTTTCTAGGTAGGATGTTAGTTTTGGCTAGATTATTAATCAGTGATTTAATAATAGTAGATTATGCACCAAATATATAAAGATAACCTACGAATAGTTATTCCGTGTTTTGTTTCTGTCATGCAAACGTAATTTTAAATTATAGTTAAAAAGACAAAACATGAAATAACTATTCCGACCTTATTCTCTGTTTATTTGTAAGGCACTAAGGGGATAAAGTAGTGTCTTATAGCGGGCGCCGTATTGAATTCCGAGCAAAACGAAGGATTTTAGCGTTAATTTCCGAACGGAGCGAGGGAGTTTTTGCTCGGGAGTTAAGACGAGAATCCTGAGTGCAGCGTGAGATTCACGGTCGCCCAAGACGAAGGCACCTTTATCCCCGAGGAAAATACTCGTACGCTACTTTTCACACCATATACGAGACAATAAAAAGCAATAGTAGTAGCAATTTTCAGTATTCGCGCACTCTTTTTATTTGTGTTCTACATTTCTTTTATTTATACTCTACTCGTGGTGGCCAGTTCGATTTTCGAACCATTTATTATTTGTGCAGATTTTAATGGTTAATGCATGGAATTAGTATGTACTTACCTACCTATGTACCTACCTCTACCTACCTACACCCTGCACCTATCGTAAATGTTCGTATGCGACTTTTTGTTATAAATTCAAATCACATTAATGACCAGCGGGTCATAATGAAAGTCAGTATAATATTAATGAGCTGCTAGACCTCAGGTCATAAATGACTTACTTTATGTTAGGTTTGCATGACATATAATTTGACATTGTCGAGCAGGTGGTGTGAAAATATATAACAGGTTTACATTTTAAAAATTAAACTAATAATAATTTTAACTAAGAAACAACACATTTTTTTAATAATACTCAAATCGATTTAGATTTGCATCGATTTTGAATCTGTGTGCGTCAACAGAATGCAATTATCTATGTAAAATCATTTTCCTAAATGTTTGTACGCGCATCACTTCAGAACGGCTGCACCTATTAAGGTAATTTTTTTGTTGTGTTTGTAATTGTCTGGAATAGGATTGGAGAATTGACAATTTTTTTTTAAATCGTCACGTGATTTATCGTGTTCACGCAGACGACAAGTCGCGGGCGGGCCGCTTGTTTTGACTATTTACTTAAACTATCACTGAAAAATTTTCGTTTAGTTGCCATTGTTGAATGCGTATGCATAAAAAAATCACAGATTTCCCAGTCCCCGCAAGAATAGGAGCTTTGAAAATATATACAAATATTTACGAAAATAAAAATTATTCTATTTTAAATAAACACATTACAAGTTGAATAATAAGGATTTTTATTGAGATATACTTCCCTAAAACTACACAACTACATTACTTACTTACATGTCGAATTATAACATACGAATGTATAAAACTGCACAACACACACACACAGAATAAAATTTTCTTTTCTTTTACAACCTAAGTGAAGTTCATTCATCGGGCGCCAAGACAATGAATTTTACTTAGATTTTCGAATCCCATTTTTTCTACAATTCCAAATATAAAGGGACCACTAAAATTCCAAATATGTTGGTTGTAGTTTAAAATTTGACGATAATTCTCCATTATGTAGTTATTGTTTATTAAGATAATTTCTAAATATTTAAGTTTTACAAAATAAATTTGCGATTTTTTATCTGTGGATTACAAGACCCGATACACGGCGGCCTGTCACGGCCGTGATTGAGCTTGGTGTGACGTCACATTTCACAAATAAACAAAAACTATCTGTCAGGTTTCAAGATAAAATTTCTATGTTTAGTGAAATGTGACGTCACAGGGCAAAATGTCACGTAACCAACTGTTTTCGCGCGAAATATGAAATTAATAAAGAAATATATGTTTTTTTTCTATTAAATAAAGCTTTTTCGAGAAAAAAATTATTGTACGGGGTATATAATAAGCGTTTGTAATTTTTAAAATACTTTTCCAAAAACTGTCAAGTAGCCAATTATTAACAGCTGATTTTAAAAAAAATTTCGGCGTTGTAGCTGAACTATTACCCTAGGACCCTTTTTAATTGATAAATTAATCAATTCTTTTATTCAAATTCAACAAATGGACCAATTACAAAATAAACAAAATAAATTCCTCAACTCTTGGTACTATTTCCATCTCGATCCTCCCAAAATCCTCGAAGCTGTGGCCAAAAATACGTCTCAGGCGATTTCATCTGATAACCATTTTTAATTGTAAAAATAAAAGTACTTTTCTCCATTAAAAACACTTCACAATACAAATACAAAACTATAAACCTTACAACATATTTTTTGCCGCTCTTTTCCCGCCACCTCAAAACTACGGTTAAAGCCTTTGAAGCACAAACAAACCCAATAAAAATGAAAGCAACGCGACGGAAATTCAACGCGCAATGGACGGTAGTCACGTTGGAAATGGACAAAATTAGATTAAACCGCAGTCCACACCACTATTGGCTGTAGTACAAAGGAGTCGTGATACCATCGTGATACAACAGATAGATAATAGGATATTACCTCACACCGTTCACCCTAAATCGTTTCGCATTTGTCACCGCCACAGAATAGAGTCACGCGTGCATTATTCAAATGTTAAAACAATTGCCAATCAAACTTTAGGACTTTTATTATTATGTATTCTAAGCTTTTAGGCTTAGATGAATGATTGGTCTCGCTGCGCTCGACCTCATTTATCTATGCTTTTAGGCTTGTCCGAGGCTGTGCCCATTCGCGAGTTTACGCATTTGAATTTTACTAACTGTTACTGAATTTTACTAATTTAATCTTTTCGGCGAACGGTGAAAGAATACTACCACCCCCTCTCTTCCATTGGGTATCGTAAAAGGCGACTAACGGACTAAAGACTGCACATACATACGTCCAACAGCGAATCGTGGCGATGGGCTCACCACCTGTCACTGAGCACATGTGCAGTCGCTATTTGGTGAACAGTGAACTATGGTAGAGGACTGCTTTTGCAGTCCTCACTGCTTAGTCTCTGATTAACCCTTCCGGGATAATAGTCGTGATTATATGTACGTAATTAATACACAGCCGCATCTGAACGGCCAAGAGTCCATAACACAAGTCTTTTTTTTAAAGTTGTATCACTAACTTTCTACGCTTACACCTATTTATGTACCTCAAGTTTAGCTTCTTTTGAAACTTGTTTAAATGGACAACGGATAACGGATAACAGATACTTAAATATAGAAAACACCCGACATCAATTTAGAGAAACAGTTTTTTTCACAAACTCAGAGATGCCGTAACCACTCGGCCACGGAGGTCTTCATAGTTTCTGGAAATGAAATCTCCTTCTCCGAAATTCGTATCAATGGCGTGGCGTATAGCAACTCAAAAGTGTCCAACAAATGTCAAATTCACGTCGAATAGCGACGAACTCATTCGCGCTACATGCTACGGCCCTGCATATCGGTTAACCGTCTGCACTGCGCAACGAATAAAAATACGTATTTGCCTCTGAGGTCAAGCCAGTTACGAACGGTTTCAAAAAATTATTAAACGTGAACGTTCCACGTGCATTTCATGCGAGATAATACGACGAATTTTAAAAGTCATTTATTTTGTGGACATGCAAAATCGACGCGCTCGTCGAGGCGCTTGTGGCGTTCGTATTTATGTCTTGAAAGTAAAATGAGGTTTTCGTTAATGGTTCGCGGGAGTCAAACGAGTTCCGTTGTTACGTAGTGTTGACAAGGCAACGGTTTTTGGACTTTTTTTACAAAACGGCGAACTGAAAAATATTTTTATCTCAAGTGGTTTGCTTTGAATTGCGTAGGTATATATTGCGTAATTGTTAAACCAACCCCATTATCTAAATGTTCGTGTGATGGTGAGTCATCCTCCGATCCCGATTGTATCGATTCCATCGTTGAGGAAGATGATAATTTTTATGAGATTCCACCACTTTGCCTCAATCCGAATTTACTCTTCAGAGCTAGTGTATCTGGTTCGCTTTTCAGTACTTACCTTAAAGTTTTTTTACATTCACTACATTTCGGAGTAATAAAAAAATGTACTTAGTCGTTGTATCGTCGTGTTTTTTGGTAATAACAACAAACAATTGATACACTGCTGCTGTCCAGGGGCTTCACCATCAAATCTTAGAGCAGCATTACTTTAATCACACTATGTATATCCCATACGAACTTTTCTTAGTAAGATGTAAGTAATACTGCTTTAATAAGGGTGTATAAAAAGTGACAGTGGGCCCCAGGCTCTGAAGTTATAATGCGCCTGAGAATCCCTATTTCCTGGTATAAAAATAACAAGTGAAAAGTCAATAATTCGATCGTCATGGGCAGCGGCAGCGGCGCCGACATCAATAAAATTTGTTACGCTTTAACATTGACAGTTTTGTTTTGCAGTGTTCCGAAATTAATTAATGTGAAATGTGGACTAGAGACAGACCACACACGATACTTGGCGATTTAGACGCTTTTTAGAAGCTGAATGCAGCGACTGAATCGCTAAAACTCGCGATTCCGATACTGCAATCGAACGCAGAGAGTCGCCAAAACGCGATGCTAGTTGCGAAATCGCCGATCGCCGTAAAAGTATCGTGTGTGCCGTGGCTCGGCATGACAAAAGACTGACACGTTACTTACCTCTTCTCTATACGTGTTACGGAATGATGAACTAAAAATGGAGTGTCCAAAAGTGGAAAAAACGTCCCACTGCTGGGCACAGGCCTTCCCACGTGGACAACTGAACAGCATATGGAAAGATTTGACCACTACTTATCACGACGACGTTACCCACTGCCATCTTACGACAACTACCGGGACCAAACGTTTTACGTGCCTACCGAAACACAGAGTAGCTCAAGATGTTTTAGGGTTCCGTACCCAAAGAGTAAAAACGGGCCGCTATTACTAAGACTCCACTGTTCGTCCGTCTGTCCGTCTGTCTGTCACCAGGCTGTATCTCATGAACCGTCATAACTAGACAGTTGAATTATCACACATGATGTATTTTTGTTGCCGCTATAACAACAAATATAGCTAAAAGCGGAATAAAATAAATATTGAAAAGGGGCTCCCGTACTACAAACGTGATTATTTTGCCGTTTTTTTCTCGATCTTAATAACGACAACAAGTAGAAACTTGAAATAATTATTATCATATAGTGTCTAATGTTGTATAGATAACGGTACGGAACCCTTTGTGCGCGAGTCCGACTCGCACTTGGTCTGTTTTTTTAATGTGGTCACGTTGTAAAAATACTCAATTTTCTTTATTGTCGAAATTTTGCATTCACAATGCTATATAAATATAGGATAAAATGTTTACTAGAAAAAAATCAACCAGATCTCAGGAAGCTCGAATGGGATTCGAACCCACGACCTTTGGATTGCCGGTCCACTGCTCTAACCGCTGAGCTACCGAGACCGACTGAGACTGGTAAATCTAGTAAACCTTTTATCCTATACTAAATTTTATAAAAAAATACCAATTAAAGATCAATCTTGAGAAGAAAGTTCTATAAACTGAAATTAAATGGACTACATTTGAATACGTGCATATCCAATTAATAATATTCATCCAGTTAGGCAACTTTGCTACCACAGAATCGTGTGCGCGCAAAGTTGCCTAACTGGATGAGACGAAACTTACACTGTATCGAATATCAGTGGCAGCCGCAGCGATGACCTAGTCTCGAGTTCTATTTGCCGATATATCAGCTGTGTCGTGCCAGCATCGTATAGTAATATCAGCGCATCCAGATAGGGAATTAATAATTCAGCGACCACTACAATAGATGGAAATACAAGCAGAACGCGCCTACGTTACGCCTACCTACGACGTGGTCATTTGGAAGGTAAAGCTAAATTAGCTTCGAAAAAGCTGGGTGTGCTTAATAGAGCGGGTCAGTATTTCACGCCGGCCCACCGTTTACAACTGTATAAAGCACAGGTCAGGCCGCATATGGAATACTGCTCCCATCTCTGGGCTGGAGCACCCCAATACCAACTCCTTCCATTTGACCGCATTCAACGCAGAGCTGCTCGAATTGTCGGCGACGTGGTTATTTCAGGTCGGCTCGATCCACTGGCTCTTCGGAGAGACGTTGCATCTCTCTGTATATTGTACCGTATATATCATGGGGAGTGTTCTGAGGAATTGTTCGGCTTGATCCCTGCCGCTAATTTCCTTCACCGCACTACACGCAATCGACTGTCATTCCATCCACATCACCTTGATGGATGGCGGTCTACTACTGTGCGTTTTTCAAGAAATTTCTTGCCTCGAACTACAGTGTTGTGGAACCAGCTCTCGGCGGCGGTATTTCCGGACCGTTACGACTTAGGGATCTTCAAGAAACGAGCCTATTCCTTCCTTAAAGGCCGGCAACGCGCCTACGATTCCTCTGGTTTTGCGGGTGTCCATGGGCAGCGGTGATTACTTTCCATCAGGTGACCCGCTTGCTCGTTTGCCTCCTTCTGCTATAAAAAAAAAAAAAAAAAAAAACGTCGAACCTGTTAATAAATAACAACTCAAGAAGCAATGGCATTTCGTGCAATAACAATTTGTGGTAGAATCGTGAATACTTAAAAATGCTTCTGCAGTGCTATTTCAATAGAAACTTTATAGATTTTTTTTACATACATATACATATAATCACGAGTATTATCCCCGAAGGGTTAGTCAGAAACTAGGCAATGAGGACCGCGAAAGCAGTTCATAGTCCACTTTTCACCAAAAAGCGACTGCGCATGTGCTCAGCGTGACAGGTGGTCAGCCCATCGCCGCTCTATACTGTTGGATGTATGTGCAGTCTTTAGCCCGTTAGTCGCCTTTTACCACGCCCAAGGGAAGAGAGAGGGTGGTAGTATTATTTCACCGCTACGGGCCCCGTTTTTTTTTAAAGTGTTAATACTTAATACGAAATTATTAATTCAAATAGCACTGCAGAAGCATTTTTAAGTATTCACGGTTCTACTTCTTCTGGTTGCATTTCCATCTATTGTAGTTTCATTTATTGTAAATCAATTAGGTTCGTTCTTGCATAATGGTTGTAGTCATTTCAAACAAGGTTGCACTGCAGTCTGAGAACATGATATACAGGATAAACAGTTGGTAAATGTCACACTTTAACTATTTACAAATCTGACGAGAAAAGTTAAAATGTACTGTGAGAATCTTACGTACCGCACAATTTCTGACAGAACTTTAAAATCTGTACAGTTGACAAAAGCTATTTCGAACACCCTGCAGTTGCCTTCCAAACTAGGACATCCGGATATTCAACGAAATCCGAACATCCAGGGAAATCCGGACAAATGGCAGCCCTATACTAATAAGTCAGAATATAATTCATCCGTTTTGTTCGCTACTCAATTACATCGTATTATATATATTACATATAACTGCGAACATTTTCCGTTAATGTTGAGGGCACAAATTGTAGCAATTACACTTGAGAGCAATGAATCCGGGTCACGTATAGAAACCTATAAATCTCGGAAACTAAGAATGCTAGCTTCTCAGAACAATATTTAGTTATTTTTCTGAGGCTAGCTTATTGAAATAAATTTTGGTTAATAGATAATTAAATACTACTTAAATAAAAGTATTAAAATTTCTTAGTTATTGTAAAGTTATGTCATAAAAAATCAAATTTGAAATTGAGAGATTTTGGAATAAAATGAAATTACGGCATTTGTTATTGCTTTTGTTTCTAATCTGTCATTTAAGTGGGTATTTAGACCATGTTGACATTGTTCAATTTTTATTATTCAAGCTGTAGTCATGTCGCTTACACCTGAAGAATGCACCAGAATTCTCACAATGCTGGAAACCGGCCGGAGTCAGCGCGATACAGCCAGGACTGTCGGTGTGTTGCTGCCAACAGTGTAAAGAGTCAGGAGAGAGAGATGTTACGAGGAAACTCGCTCTAACCTACGCAAACCAGGAACAGGCAGAACCAGGTGTACCACAGCACGAGAATATCGATACTTGTTGAACACCATGCTTCGTAATCGCTTTCCCACAGGAACTGAACTTACAAATCAGTTTCGACGCCTCGGAGGAAGTAACCCAAGCGCATGGACAGTAAGACGACGACTTGCTGAAGATAACTTGAAACCACTTAGACCTACAAACGGCCCTAAACTGTAGCGTGGGCATCGTAATTCAAGACTAAGATATGATATGATAGATAGATATGCCCAGAACAACTTAAATTGGACTATTAAAGATTGGTCAAAATTATGTTCTCCGACGAATCAAAATTTATGCTCTACAAGCACGATGATTCAAGCAAGCATGCATCTAGGAAAAAATCGCCTACGGTGGTGGGTCCGTACCTACTTGTGTGGGCCGGAACTTCTCCTAAGAGTCGCACCGAACTGGTGTTCATAGAAAACGGCTCTTTAACTAGCGTAAGATATCTGGTAGAATTTAGATATTAAAGAAGGAAGGTAGATATTTGTTTCGACGTTTCGTTATCTTTGACTAGAGATTTTTTAACGCAAATAATCAAATTACTTACTTATATATCCACTATTTAATCATTATTTAGACATTGTTTTGTCTTGTGACGTAGACAAAACAAAGTTTATAAGGCCGATAATACCTACGTACAATGGCCGAGTATGTCTGCTATTACAACATTTGCCCTGATATTTATCTAATCTAACTTAAGTTATGTTAACTGCCTCGTCTTTATAATCAACATAACATAATGCTGAAAACTAATTAAGTTAGTGTACACATTATGACTAGTGAAGAATAAGTTAATAAGTAAATACTTCATAATAAACCAGAATACGCTTTAACATAGAAAAGGGTCAGTACAGATAGTACAAGCATAAAATCTTATCTATATTCGTAAATAAAGAAAAATAATGGGTAAAGAAAAACCGGCCAAGTGCGAATCAGACTCGCGCACGAAGGGTTCCGTACCATTATCTATAAAACTTTGATCGATGTTTTAATAATTAGTGTATTTTTTTTTATTAATTAATTTATGGCGTATTTAAAAAAAAACTACTTACTATATCTCGTTCAAACCAATTTTTGGTGGAAGTTTGCATGGTAATGTAATGTACATCATATATATTTTTTTAGTTTTATCATTCTCTTATTTTAGAAGTTACACACATTTTACCACTGGAAGTGTCTCTC
This sequence comes from Scoparia ambigualis, assembly GCA_963921215.1. Classification (NCBI taxonomy): domain Eukaryota; kingdom Metazoa; phylum Arthropoda; class Insecta; order Lepidoptera; family Crambidae; genus Scoparia; species Scoparia ambigualis. Next base: position 25,820,345 of record OY992501.1, on the reverse strand, counting down.
GCGCAAACTATTCAGTTTAGAAAAAAATGATATTAAAAACCTCAATATCATTTTTGAAGACCTATTCTGATGAAAAAAATTTTTGAGTTTCAGTTCTAAGTATGGAGAACCCCCAAAATTTATTGTTTTTTTCTATTTTTGTGTGAAAATCTTAATGCGGTTCACAGTATACATCTACTTACCAAGTTTCAACGAGTTCGTCCACTAGGATCCCCTAATCCGATCCCCCAGGGGATCCCCGCAAACTCATCTGTTCATCAGAATCCCTTTTTTCAACAGTATAGTTCATATAGTTTCGGAAAAAAGTAGCTATTACATACGGACGGACAGACAGACAAACATGACGAATCCATAAGAGTTCCGTTTTTTGTCATTTGGCTACGAAATCCTAAAAAACGGCTTCGATTCCCACCTGATGTAGAAATTATTTTCAACTTTTCGTTATCTCTAAAATAATAAATAAGGTATTTAAAAAACAAGATTTTATGATGCACAAAAAAGGAAAAATAAACCAACGCATTCATAAAATCCATAGTGTTTTTTAAACCTTACGACCCACAAATGGTTTGAATTTAGCTGTTCCACAGAAGTGTCGTTAACAAAAGTATGACACATAAACAAATTATCTATAATCACTAAGTAAATAAAAATAAATCAATTGCTACAAAATTGTAATAGTATGCTCGCGCATCACTTGAGAACGGCTGCACCTATCTGGCTAATTCTTTTTTGTTTTTTTGTGATCAACTTATCCTGTGCCCGTAATTTGTCATGTGTTACGGGGTTGTTCACGTGAATGAAGTAGCGGACGGTCCGCATGTAAAATATCTACAGATAGGCAGGAATCGATAAAAGCGGATAGGTACTTACCCACTGTTAAAGGCCCCCACACACTAACAGTTCGCCGGCAGATATCAGCCTGTCAGTTAGTCGCATCGCATGAGATCACAGTATCACACACTCACAGTTCGCTTTACGGCGAGTCACCGGAAAATGCGGGCAAAACTGTTTTTCTAGATGAAATGGTTTATGTATTTACTATTAAATTACGCTCTTATAAAAATATAATACACTAAAGGATCTTGCCTAAAGAATGTGCTAATTTCTTACGCGATTAGATGTACTTTACTATATTTTAAAAAATACCGAAAACAGGCTAAATAAAAGTCTAAAACGGATGATTTCTTACATTTTTTTAAAATTTTCGGCATAATTTTTAGATGTAAATAATTATTTTGAATAATTTTCGCTGTTATACCCGTCCCGTACCGTAGTACGTCGAGAGAGCGAGAGAGAAGCGCTCGAAAGGACTCGCCTTAAGGTCTTAAGACCAAATCGAACACACACTTGCTTGGTAGTCTGCCAGCGGCTTTTTGGCCGTTACCGGTATCAGTTGACCGCCGTCAAATGACTACCTGCTAGTGTATGGGCTCAAAGCCGGTGTTCGACCATTGCCGGCAGACAATAATCGTACTAATGTGTAGCCCACACATTAGTACGATTATTGTGGGATATGGAGGCCTTGAACGGCAGGCTGTTTGTTCGATGAAGGACTGCAGGCAAACTGTTAGTGTATGGGTCCCTTTAGGATTCCGTTTGACCTTCGATCTTATCGCCGCTTATCATCAGGTGAGATGAAGGCCAAGCGCTTTCCCGGTGTAGAATAATAAAATTGTATAGACGCAATAGGTAGGTAGTCAAAATTATTCTGCCTGTGCCCGTTCTCTGTTTAAACGGTTATCTGTCGAGTATCTTACTGGCCCTGTCAGCGCAGCTGTATGTAATAGTAAATACAAGCCCCCTATATTGATAAGTGGCAATCGCTCCATGTCTATTCGTTAGCGTTTATCAATAGTAAAATGGTAGACAAGCGTACAGATACTTAGAGAATGGTAAGTCGAGTCGACCGCTACTACTTCTGCGGTTACCGCTAAAACTGAATAACTAAATAGAAACAGGTTTATTACTTAGCATAGGTATTAACCGTATAGCGCAGCGGTGAAAGAATACTACCAACCCCTCTCTTCCCTTGGGCGCCGTAACAGGCGACTAACGGACTAAAGACTGCACCTAAATCCAACACAATAGAGCGGCGAAAGGCTCACTACCTCTCACGCTGAGCACATGTGCAGTCGCTGGTGTAAATTGGATTATGGTAGAGGACTGCTTTTGCAGTCCTCATTGCTTAGTCTCTGACTAACCCTTTGGGGATAGTCGTTATATGTATGTATTTAGTTATATATGTGTTAAAGTAAAGTACGGACTGTGTACTATATTATTGAAAATTTTGCATTCACAATGCTATAAGATATAGGTTAAAATGTTTACTCGAAAAAAAAACAACTAGTCAGGAAGCTCGAATGGGATTCGAACCCATGACAAAACTCAAACTCAAACTCAAAATATATTTATTCAATAAACTCAATTAGTAAGTACTTTGAATCTTCCAAATTTTTAACCTACCACCAATTCAGGACGTCATTTTTTAACTGTGGCAAAGAACGGGCGCAAGAAACCACATCGCACAGAAGCAACGACCTTTGGATTGCCAGTCTTTTTCTAGTAAACACTTTATCCTAGACTGTATGCTGTCCCCCTGTAGGGCAAACCCCTCCACTCAATCATTGAAATCAAGCTACCATCGCTACAACTGATGAAAGTTTTGGATTAATCACCAAGCTTGCCTTGCTTGAGGTATCGTTGACATTTATAAGGTAAATTCCATACATTCGCATCATTCTATTCCATATGCCTTAAAGCCACTTGCCTAGGCCCTCAGGTTTACGAAACACTTAAGACCTAACTAAGCTAAGCGTTTAATGAGTTGGTACTGTCCAAAAGAAGCTATATACGGATGTGGTTACTTTTATAAAATACAATAATATTGTTACATTTGCATTTCATCATCATCATCAGCCCGTCGTCCACTGCAGGACATAGGCCTCTCTAAGAACACGCCACTGAGGCCATTCTGGAGGGTTTGCCCATAATTGCCAGTCTGGGAATGCGGGTTGGCAATCGCAGTGCGTAGCTTATCGCACCGTGTCGGTGCTGTCTGACACCGGTCTGTGTATAGGAGGAGAATGTAACGGAACCAAATAGACAAAACTATTTTTAATATAGAAAAGCAAATAAACTTTTGATAATGTAGAAAAAGTATAATATTGATTTGTGAACTTGACCGTGAAAAGGAATAAATGATTGAAAAGCTATTGAAGGAATTTGATTATAAATAGGTAATATTTTAAATCGGATACATTGTGGTCGCTACGCATGGGCTGTGATGGTTATCCCGCCATCGATCGGTCGCTAAAGCCTCGTTCTTTGTTCGGCAGGATGCACCACGAGCAGGGGAAGTTGACTTGGGCTCCGTTTGGTCTAAGATAGAGCCCTTACACCCCTTTTATGGGTTAGTATCAAATGGTCAAAAACGCAAGTGGTCTACTGAATCAACTCACCTAAAAATCATTTGGGTTTTGCAGATAGTGAAATACGTATTGGTCTATGAAGCAACTCGTCGCCAAATTATTTCGTCGATTTGTTAGCTGTAGGTCCAATACGCAATTCGTCCATTTTGCATTTTGTCGTTCTGCTGTCATAGTATCAACTCGTCATAAATGCATGTGGTCTATATAGCTAGTCGCCGACAAAGCAATTCTTCGCAAATGCATGTGATCTAAATTGCTGGTCGCCTACGAAGCAACTCCAACAAGTGTCCTTTTATAAGTGGCCTGTTATTTCGATATAACAAACCTCTTTCGAGTGTAAACGCTGCATGAAATATGTAACGAGTTGCTTTATTGACTTTACTTTTTAACCTATTTGCAAATTCGTCTAGATGATCTTATGGCAAGTTACATGTCGTTGTTGTCATGTTGTCATGTTAAAAATACCAGTTGCATGTCGAACAAACCACCTATTTGTCCGGTTGATTTTAGACGAGTTGCTTCATAGACCAATTGGTCTATTATCGTACGTATTCGACTATCTGCAAATTTACCCAAATGATTTTTAGGTGAGTTGATGCGGTAGACCACTTGCGTTTTTGACCATTTGATACTAACCCCCTTTTATGACTTACATTTGCATTTACAACTCTTTATTTACTTACATGGAAAATACATACCTACCTACGTCACGCTCGCTTCCTGGAGGGGTAGGCAGAGACTACAGATTTCCATTTGACACGATCCTGACACACATCCATAGCTTCACTGACTCTCAAAACATTCCTCATACTTGCTCGTCGGTTTAAAGTACTCATGACCTGAAAATAAAAAAGAAAAAGTGACTACACGAATTTTTAAAACTTTTTCAGTTAATGTGACCTGAATAATTGATTCTAACGAAAAAGGAATCTGACGAATGTCTCCTAGATCTCCAGGGCATATACCTCATATTACAGGCCCTTAATATAAAACTTAATTCCTTAACAATGAGTCACAGTAACCAATAAAGTGTTTAAACTAGAGTTTAAAAAAATCATTGTTAAACTATTGAAAATCACGGTACAAACATGGGAGTGATTTGGTTTTGCCACAAAGGCTGTTCTACCTCTGAAACTAGAGGCTTGACATACAAATTTTACAGAAATACGAAGTAATGTGAAGTAAGTTTTAAATCAGTTTTACGACAGTAAAATTAGCGATACCTACTCTATTCTGTTAACTGCCATGTCGGCGGGCGTTACAAAGGGTCTGCGAAATAAAACTAGTTAACAACCTACACGTACACAAAACGCTCTCTATGAAATAATGAAAATTTCGTCTACATTTTATAGGTAAAGCGGCATGCATCCGAATTGCGTTAACACATTCGCTTTGTACGTCAAAGGGAGCCCTGCTCGATGTCAGTACGTTATCAACGTCAGCTGTTTACGTTTTACAATATTAACGGCTGTTTTAAAATAGGCCAGCTTTATTTATGGCCAAGTACATAATATTTAACATTTCCTATATTTATTGAAACAAAAGAATGGTTTAAAACAACAACTTAACTACCTACTTAAATAAAATTACCTAAACTTAAATCTTACAGCTAAAGAAAATAAGCCTTTATAATTATAAAACAATTTATCCAAATGTGAGCACAGTGTGGGTTTGGTTCAAAGAATGCTGGATTGCCAGGCTTATACGCTGTCATTAATAACTAACTAAGTATGTTCCTGCGTAATAAAAAGTAGAAAAACTTGAAATTACATTTTATTATAATATGAATGTTTAAGCTTCTCGTATAATTTTAAGGGGTATATAATGTTTGTGTGCTTGGTTGGTTTGGTGGCTGGAATTGTTTTAAGTCCACCTAGCTAGCTGTATCCTCCAGCGTCTAAGTCTATTGCTATGAACAATGTTCATTAGTAGGTAAACAATGAATAATATTAGTCACATTGTTGTGTACCGACAGGTACTGTTAGAGGTATGATTATTATTATTATTCTCTTTATTCAAACTATATCTTAAGAAAAATTTTTTACAATATTTTATGTAAAAAAAACATATTTACAATATAAAATATTATAAAAAACTTAACCTAGGTTGCCACCGGCAGCGGGGATAGACCCAAGCTACCGGTGGTTAGGGCTGCAGAGTGAGGAACCTCCTGACAATACGTGCCGTGTCAAGGAGTACTGCCTTCTGTATCTGACCCTTGACCCAACCTTTTAGCGAGAGCCTCTCTAGGTGTTGATCGAGGCTCTTAGCTAAAAGACCGTTTGCCGAAACGACTATCGGTACAATAATGGTTGAATCCACATCCCACATGGCGGTAACCTCGTGAGCCAAGTCAAGGTACTTACTGAGCTTGTCCTTCTCGGCTTTCACGAGGTTCTCATCATGAGGTACGGTGATATCAACCAATATTGCCCGGCGCTGAGATCGGTCGACCACCACGATATCAGGCTTATTGGCGACAATAGTCCTGTCCGTGATGATAGAGCGATCCCAGTAGAGCGTTGCATGACCATTTTCGAGAACTGGCGCAGGTGCGTACTTATAGTACGGCACCTCTGATTCAACAAGGCCATATTGAAGAGCAAGTTGCTGGTGAATTATTCTGGCTACTTGGTTGTGTCTGTGCAAATACTCTCCGTTAGCAAGATGAGAACAACCGGAAATAATATGTCGGAGTGATTCTCCAGGACGGCGGCATGCCCGACAGATGTCGACCGTACCGTCCTTCATAATATATTTCCGGTAGTTATTCGTCTTGATAACTTTATCTTCAATGGCACAGACAAAACCTTCGGTTTCCCCAAAGAGGTCACCGAAACGTACCCAGTTCACCGAGGCAGGCAAATCTACATCAGGCCCAGTTAGAGCCCGATAGTAGCGCCCGTGTAGCACCTTGCTCTTCCATATGTCCTTGCGATCGAGAGTGCTTAGCACCACTGGTTTGCGCCAGTTTTCTGTTGCCAAGGAGAGCGGCGTAAAGTGTCTATCAACTGCCACGACATCCAAATGCATCCCGCACTCACTGTTAAGGAAATAATCCCTGAGACTGCACACCTCACGGTTATGTAGGTCCTTGGCATTTAAAAAGCCGCGACCCCCACATCTCCGCGGGATGTACAGCCTCATAACAGATGAGCGCGGGTGTAGCATTCTGGAAGTCGTGAGCATTTGACGGACTCTTCTATCCAAGGCGTCCAATTCGGTCTGAGTCCATCTTAGTATGCCAAAGGAGTATGTGAGCAGAGGCATAACCCAGCCATTAAAAGCACGCGACTTATTGCCACCCGATAAAAGACTATTAAGTACTTTTCTCAGGCGGCAAAAGAATCGCTCCCGTAATGACTGTTTTATGTCCCTGTCCTCAACACCCAAAGACTGTGACATACCAAGATATTTATATGTTTCAACTTCGGAGAGAGATCTGAGGTTTATCGTTTCGGAGAGTTGTAAATTGGTTGAATTTACTACTCTCCCACGCTGTACATGCATAACCGCACACTTATCCACACCAAACTCCATCTTGATGGCACTGCTGAAAGTCTCAGTAATTTTCAGCAGTTTCACCAAGTCTTGGCGGTTTGGTGCGAACAATTTGAGGTCATCCATGTACAACAAATGCGACATAACTTCACCCCCTCTCCGCAGTTGACAGCCTAACTTTGAATTTCTCAACAAAGTACTGAGAGAATTCAAAGCTAGGCAAAACCATAAAGGACTCAGACTGTCGCCCTGGAATATGCCACGCTCTATCCTTATAAGATCCTGCGTGGCAGAAACACTATCTTGACATCCTGGTTGACACAAGACCGTGGTCCACTGCCGCATGCATGACATCAAAAAGGATTTTAAAGTTATATCAATTTTATATAACTCTAAAATCCTCACCAACCATGAATGCGGCACCGAATCATAGGCCTTCTTATAGTCAATCCAGGCTGTAGAGAGAGTCCCTCTGCCACGCCGGACCTTCTGGCATATGGTCATGTCAATGAGGAGAAGCTCCTTAGTACCACGGGACCCAACCCTACATCCATTCTGAGTCATGTCCAAAATATTGTTTGCAACAATGTGCGTGTTAATTTTTGTTCTCAGAATGGATGTAAGGAGCTTGTATAAAGTAGGTAAGCACGTGATGGGTCTATAATTTTTCGGTTCCGTGGTACTACCTGATTTATGGAGCAGAAAAGTGACACCAGTAGTCAACAAACTTGGGAGTGAGCCGAGCTCTATGGCTTCTTGGAATTGTGTTGCCAGTAACTCGTGTGAACATCGAAACCATTTGATCCAGAAGTTGTGCAATCCGTGCAATTATTATTATTATTATTATTACAGTTCTTTTAGTTTATTCGTAACATACATAATATAATCACGACTATTGTCCCCGAAAGGTTAATCAGATACTATATAGGCAATGAGGACAGCAAAAGCAGTTTACTTTAACCTAAATAGCGTAGTCCACTTTAACCTAAATAGCGACTGCACATGTGCTTAGTGCGACAGGTGGTGAGCCCATCGCCGCTCTATGCTGTTGGACGTATATGCAGACTTTAGTCCGTTAGTCGCCTTTTACCACACCTAAGGGAAGAGAGGGTTCGGTTGTATTCTTTCACCGCTACGAGACACGGTTATTATTTGTTTTGTGTTCACGGTCTACCTTCTGCCTTATCATTTCGTGAAATAATGGCACTTGGTGCTGTTGTGTTTCGTCCGGCCAGTGAGGGTTCCGAAGGCCCATCCCCCCCTACCCCTCTCTCAATTCCTATTCCTTCCTTAACCCTATTCCTTCCTTAAAGGATGGTAACGCGCCTGCGATTCCTCTGGTTTTGCGGGTGGGTGTCCATGGGCGGCGGTGAATTACTCTTCATCAGGTGACCCGCATGCTCGTTTGCCTCCTTCATTTATAAAAAAAAATCATGCACTTACCACCAGGTCAGACAAAAGCCATCACAACCCGCATTGGGCCAGAATACTGAGTTAGGGCCCAATGTACCCATGTGCTGTCCTTGTGGGTAGACCGGTGCCCAGCTGTGTGACGTTTAACGGCTGATGAAGATTAAGACGAAAGCCAAGCTCCTACAGCGAGCATCATTCTGTTACAATAAACTTTTCCCTTTACTAATATACGTACTATGGACGACGTATCACAATATGCTGTATTTATTTATATTATTTATTTATTAAGATTTACCAACATTTAAAACATTATTACATTATTAAAAACACTTTTATATACGGCTTAAACTAAATGCATCAAACAATCTTCTATAATATAAAAATTAATCGCTAAATGTGTTGCTAAGCGCAATTCTCGAGAACAGCTGAACCGATTTCGCTAATTCTTTTTTTATAATATTCCTTGAAGTACAAGGATGGTTCTTACGAAGAGAAAAAAATTAATAAATCGAAAATTTAAATTTAACACTCTGTCACGTGGTACGGGTGTTCACGCGGACGAAGGCGCGAGCGGGCCGCCAGTTACAGATATAAATACCACTTGAGTTTTACAGTGTGTGGCCTAGAATAGGGGATAATATACAGAAAACAGAGACTCTCTAGAGTATTAGTATTTTTTTCTGAAAATATTCTAGTTAACCAAAACCCATGCACACAATAAGAATTTAAAGTTACGACTCATAATCAGTGTATTATTGCAAAACGACATTATCGCTACCAACGTTGTCAATGTCGTGGTAGTACCATAAAATAACGTCAAGGTCACAACCCGTACTTATTATTCTGAAACCCATACATTGTCATAGAGACGTTCCGTGTAGCTACCAATAAATAGGTACGATGCAGAATGAACTTAAGCGATCGAGTTCAGCGGAACTATTGCATTGTTTGCAACTACTGAATTTTCGATTAAGTTTGTTAGAAAAAATCAAAAGGTAAAGTTTAGTTTTTTATTAGTGGGACCATAATGATTCGATTACTAGTGACCTAATAGAGTCCCTGTTTTCAATATTATCTCCGGTTCTAGGCCACACACTGAATAATAAAATAAGAAAAAATTCAATTTAAAAAATTTCGTAGCATAAAAAAAATCATACTTAAATTAAAAATATATACCTATGTGTTTTTGTTTTAAAACTTACTACTTAATAATAACTAAACTTAACTAATTTTTCACAGCTACCCTGGACCATTCTTAATCGATGCTTTACGAATTATTTAATGTAGGTACAAAATTGTAAACCGCCGTATGTAATTATTTCTTCCTCTGTACATCAGTATCTGCCTCGGGCTAGAGCTTATTCCGACATCGAATAAATGATTGGTTTATTTAATTAATACGTACTACAAGGGATCGTTAGTGGATTATCAGACCACGGTATGCTCCTGCTCCTTCTGATTAAGTACGCCAAGTTGAATGTAATCATATTACTTGTAAGCTTCATTAGGCTTCTTTAAGTTTACGGTATGGTTTATTGTTATTTTTTATGTTTAGATAACTTTGACGAGTTAGGTATTTGTTTTTTTCACAAGCCTCTTAAGTAGGTACCATATTTATATATTTATTTATTTAATCTTCTTAACTAATTAAACAGTAAATGGCGGACTTAACGCCACAAGGCATTCTCTACCAGTCAACCGGTAAGGATGTGGGAGACTTGAAGTTGGGCGATATTAAATACAGTTGGATTAATAACAACAATTGCAAACAGCATAACAAATGAATATACAGGGCTTACATAAATACTAATCAAAATACTTACATAATAATACTGCAAAATACTAATATACATACAATACCTACATACATAAACACATACATAAATAAATACATAAATAACAAAAAAAAATCAGATAGTGTGACTTCTAAACAGGGTTTATGTAGTGTCAAACTTCAATAAATCGATTATGATCGCCAAAACGCACTTGGCACGCGTGGTGATTAATACTCATCAAATATAGCGATGACTTGATTTCGTTGATTTTGTCCTTAACCAGTATTGGTAGCAGTTAAGGCTGTAAATAAATAATACATACAAACACTCACGATTTATTGTCTCCATATCCCTACCAGGAGGGATAGTTAGTAGACAGTGGGGACAGGTGGGAAAAAATCCACCTATCCCTACCAGTGGAGATAGGTGGAACAGCCCCCTTACTCTTGAAACCGATCGCTATAGGATCGGATTGGTATTGTGAATTTTCGTATTTTTAAGTTACGACACCAGCGCTAATTTGGATTTATATTGGGTGAACTAAATGGCATTGAGTTTTGTATTTTTTTTAGTCAATATCCACGCAATATGAATCCATATTAGCTCTGGTGTCGTAACTTAGGAGTACAAAAATTCACAATACCAATCCGATCTTATAGCGATCGGTTTCAAGAGTAAGGGGGCTGGGGTCTCTTAAGGGTTAGTCAGGGACAATGAGGACCGCAAAATCATACCTCTGTCATAGTCCACGTTAATATTTAGGGAATCAAATAAGAAACCTTGTAGTGTCGTCCGCTTGTCTATCAGTGCTAAATATAACATGATTTTGTGTCGGCAAGTAAAGCTATCAACTACAATATTGGAAAAGTTATTTTTATTAAACGGTTGCCTACCTGCCACAGTCTCTGATTTGAGATTTTACGTTGCATTCTTTATCTACAAATAAAAAACAACAACACATTTTCCATGGACGTTATATACAATAAACGCGAATAAGTCTACGACTAATTAAGTTAAGTTCTTCAAGAAGTCTAGACTAAACGTAACGCTCGTTAGTTTAATGACTTAACTGTTTCACGGGATTTAAAATTTTCGCACTATTATTACAATTTGTGTTGTCGAAAAGATTATCTTATCGACTTTGTTGCTTTAATGGATTCAACAATTATTATAATTATATTAAGAGGGTTTACGCATTACGGTTTCTCATACAAGCTTTCACGACGAAATTTTTAAAAACTAATAAGCCAATTTTAATGAAACTTGCATGGTAAAGTAAAATATATAAATAGTTTGTTGAAAACATTTTTAAAAAACGATTATTCAGCTGAGTTATTGCGCTTTATAGAAAGTTTAAAATCGCAATAACTCAGTTAAATAAACTTTTTTTTTAATGTTTCCAACAAAATATTTAGATCCCTGTACTTTACTCTAGTATGCAAAGTTTCATAAAAATTAGGATAATGGTTTTTAAAAATTTCGACTTGGAAGTTTGTATGGGAAACTGAAATGCGTAAGCTCGCACCCATATCATCCCAAGTACATCAAGACTCGTCCGATTTTAATGAAAACAATATCATAGCTCCATATCATGTATGCCATCATAAATATATACTAAAACAAATAATATATCTTTTATTTATTGAGTTTTGAAACCGATCCATTAGTCGATCAGTAGGAATATACATCATGTGTGTACTAATATGGGGGTTGATTATTGTGAAATAATAAGCCGTTTATTTGTTTTTTTATTTTTATACAGAAAAATATTTTTGAAACGGCTCCAAACTAATTAAAACATTATATAGCCTTCGAAAACTATTTTGAATGAAAATGGATAGTACATTTCTGATGCAAAGCAACATTACACTTTGAACATTTCATAAATGTATTTTTGTGACATAATCCACATCGGGTTGACTTATTTTGCTTGACAATGTGATGGGCCTTTCCATCTAGCCTTATAGAGTCTGGAACTCGTTTTATAACAGCCAATGATGACCTAGGTACCAACAGTTTAGCAGCTTCGGAGGAGGTGTCGGAGGCCTCTTTCATGAGAAAGTATGTCGTTACAATATACCTGGTAAATGATAAAAGATCATAACTGTTTCCGTGTTTCGACGCAGGGGAAATTTTATATAATTGAAAAGCATTGTTTACACAAGCGTTGAGAGGAAACATAAGTAATTGCCAGTACCACCTCTTCAGTCTAATAGAAACTCGATAGCATCCTACATTTTGATCTAGACGATCGACGCCACCCATATATTTATTAAAATTTATGAAACACCTGGGTTGGTCAACGTCCTTCTTTTGCTTGTCACAAAAACGCTTGTGTACCTACGCCTGGCGTACTCACCATGGAATTCTGTTATTTCAAGAATGCCAAAAAACTGTGCCCAAATAGTACCAAATAGTGCCCAAAGGAAATAAATAGTACCCTTATGGTTCAAAAGTTACAGACATAGTTTGGTGAGTACGCTAGGCGTAGGTTACACCTAGCGTACTCACCTCAGTTTGGGAAATCTGTGTAAGCTACAACTTTAATTAGTATGTCAAAAAACTGTACCCAAATAGTACCAAATAGTGCCCAAAGGAAATAAATAGTACCTTTATAGTTTAAAAGTTATAGACATAGTTTGGTGAGTACGCTAGGCGTAGGTTCTACGCCTTGCGTACTCACCTCGTTTCGCGAAAACAGAACCAGCAATGGCTCTCATTTCTATCTAAATAAATAGTACCGGAAATAGTACCCTCTAAGAGTGTAATTGTTATTTGACTTTTACACTAGAAAGTCATTAAATTTGATAGCAAACTTCTTCATACAAAAATTACGTGTGGTACAGTCGAGCACAGTGAATGGTAAAATATTATTTTTATTACCAAAGGAATTAAGATTGGAATAACTATGGAGTTCATTAATAGACGACGACCTAAAATAGAATAGGTACATATTTAATAACAGTAAACCAAGGGTGGCCAAAAAAGGGGGGTCTTGAGGTTGGTGTGTCTGTCTTTGGCACCGTAGCTCCTAAATATCCTAGATTTGGATGCGGATTTTTTTTATATGAAGGCTGGTTTTTAGCGGTGATTCTTACTTCGACTATAAATCTAGTGATAACTGTTATAAATCACAAAATTTGTAGTCGAGGGTGAATGAGACCCACTCCAACTTATATCTATGTATCAAGCATTGCTTATTTATGATTTGTTGATCGTGAATGACAGCCCGCGCGCAACTTTGTCCGCGTGAACCCCTTACCCCGTGACGAATTTCCAAAAATGTTCATTTTTATACAAACCTTGTCCCGACAATTACAAATATAACAAAAAAGAATTAGCCAAATTGGTGCAGCCGTTTTGAAGTAATGCGCATACAAACATTTTGGCAATTGATTTTTTATTAATATACAGATTGTATAGATTGACCTACATAAATAAAGACTGCACATGTGCTCAGCGTGACAGGTGGTGAGCCCATCGCCGTTCTAAGCTGTTTCATGTATGTGCAGTCTTTAGTCCGTTAGTCGCCTATTACGACACCCAAGGGAAGAGCGGGTGGTAGTATTCTTTCACCGGTAAGTACGCGACTCAGTTAAACACTTTATCAGTCCAGAAAACTAAGAATATGATTTAATTTGTTATTCTACGATTAATAAAAAACAATAACGTTTTTCTGTAGGTAAGTATATATAATATATTCAAACTGAGTAGGTACCAGTGACGAAGGTTCCATACAACTCGATTCTCACCGGCTTCCCTTCAGAAGTTTAGAACACAACCACTCTCTACTTGAATTGAGAAATGGCACAATCAGTAATTGGACGTAGTTTAGCAAAAAGGATCCAACCCACAAGTTGGTCGAAAATGAGTTATATATGCCAAAATGGCCATCAGGGTCTATATTTCCTTTTAGCATTATAACTATAAGCAAAATTAAATTGTTTGACCTTATTTTTGATGCAGGTTACCATCCCACATGTATGGAAGGTTCATTTTACAGTTTCACAAAAACGATCCAATATCCTTGGATTCTTTTTAATAAATGCTATTTACTTAAGACTAGTTAACAATATGAATGACAAAAACGATCCAGAACGCATGAGTCCTTTTTGTTAATGCTATTTACTAGAATATTATTCACAATACTAATCACAAAAATGATCCAGGATGCTTGAATTCTTTTTGATAAATGTCATTTACTAGAAAAGAGTTCACAAAATAAATCACAAAAACAATCCAGAAAGGTTTAATTATTTTTGATAAATGCTATTTAGTTGAAAATTGTTTACAATATTTTATCATAAAACGACTCAGAACGCTTAAATTGCTTTTATAAAATGATATTTGCTTGAAAAGAATTCACAAACTAAATCACAAAAACAGCCCTGAATGGTTGGCTCATTTTTGATAATTTTACATTTTTTAAATGTCGTTTCTTTTAAATCGCTATACTGATTCAAAATCTTAATAGTTTTATTTTAATGCTATGCATATTTTATTAGAAAAAAAAGTTTAAGTATTTTAAAAGTCAATATTAATTAATTTTATTCTCCCCACCATAAAATACCAAATATTGTTTTAAAAACTTGCAACCTACTACTTGTGATCAAGCAAGATTGATTGCATTTTAGTTTCCCATACAAACTTCCAAGTCGACATTTTTAAAAACCATTGAGCCAATTTTAATTAATCTTTGCATTCTAAAATGAAATACAGGGATCTAAATAGTATGTTGAAAACATTTAAAAAAAAGTTTATTTAGCTGATTTATTGCGATTTAAAGTGTGGACTTTAGTGACTATAGTGGTGACTTAGTGACTATATAACTCAGTATTATATAAACCTTTTTTAAAAATGTTTTCAGTAAACTATACAGATCCCTGTATTTTACTCTAGCATGCAGTTTTGTTAAAATTGGCTTATTGGTTTTTAAAAATTTCGACTTGTAAGTTTGTATGGGAAACCGAAATGCGTAAACCCTCTGAAATCTCTTTTTTAGTTTATCCCTAAGGATTGATTAGACTTTTATAATAAAATAAGTCGCTCAAGGGGTAATGATAGCCTTTAAGAGGACATTGAGGGTTTTGGAGGAAAGCCCGATTTTAATATAGAATCACAAGATGATAAAAAACAAGGCGAATGATTTAATGGTATATTTTTAATTTGACTTTCTAATGACAAAACAATATAAATAAATAAAAATTGTAGACTGTAGCTATATTAAAAAGTCCAAAGAACCATAAAAGTATAATTTTATTTAAATAAATTTGATGTTTTAAGAAATCCCTAATAATAAACTTTGATGAATCGTTTTTGAGAATTACATCATGAGGATAACACAATGGAAAATAACATTTATCAAAAAGGATCCAACCCCACTTTTTCCATAATAACTCCGTAAATATTGGAATGAACTGAATTCAATTTATTTGAATAAAAACTATGCATTTTTACAAATTATATTTCACAAAAACATAAATAAATAAATATTACATCATTAAGCAAGTACAGGTTAAACTTCAAACGTCGATATCTCAAAAGTGACATTATGTGGGTTGGATCCTTTTTGCTAAACTACGTCCAATTATAAAAGTAAATATATAAAAGAAACATTACAAAACACCTACACTATGGACATTAAATCAACAAAATTTGCTTTTCAACAACATATTGCTATAAAATAAGCCGCAGGCTCGATCGGCTTGTTGGCAGTTAAACTTCTGTACAAAATTTACGTCATGACGTCACATAAAGGTCAATAAACCCACCCGCGTATTAGCAGCCGGTAAGCCGTCTTTATCCGAGTTACTTGATAGAGAAAGTTATACAATTTGTCTGCGCGTGAGCGGGATGGAGGAACATCGTTTTTGGTTTGTGTTCTGTTGACAGATAATTTGACGTAATTGCAATTCATCATTGAATGCATGACTGTGTTTTATTAGTATTTGAATTTATTAGTTAGTTTCACCTATTAGAATGATTAGTATTGTAGTTGGACTTTGTTTATTTGTGTTGTGTGTAGTGATGAAAGTAGTTACGAAGACGTACGTTGTAATTAGGTATTTGCGGTAAGTAGATATTGTAATAAGTTGAAATTACGTATTTAGAATAAGTAGATTTGCAAAGTCATCGGTAGAATTGTAAGATGTCGGCATTAATAGCTTTAGATTCTTCCCGGCTTTTATGATAATGTTTTAGCGCACTTTGTAAGAAAGAATAGACGAATAGCTTTAGAGTATAAGTAGTATTATTAGTACTTGGTCTATTAAGTTTTGTTTAATTTACATCATATCATCATTTCACCACAAACGGCTTTTATCAAAGCTACTTCTATTATGCTTGCAAGACACTGTTTCAATATCTCAGTGCTTACATGTATAGTAAAAGAGGACTGAAGATACATCTGCCTATACAAGACTGAAGCCAGGATGCCAATCACAGATTTTCGTTAAGGACTCAAGACTGCGTGCCCGCGCTCGGAGTAGGTAAGCATTTTTTTTTGTTACGGCTTACCTCTCTCAATATTTCACGCTTCGCCACTGGTAGGTACCTACCTAGCTAATGAAAGATCAACTGCAAATCGACATGAACATAAAATGCTATTACAGATGAAATATACATAGGTACTTACTCATTTAAAGATCACTCACATCACAATGAAACAAAATTCACCAGTTTTTTCATTAATTGTTTCACAAATTAACTAAGTATTCGCAAACCTTTGCGGTTGCGGTGGCAAGGCAAAGTAAACGACTAAAGGTTCAAAATCATAATTTATTTATTCAGTAAACTTAAAATAAGCATTTTGAATCGTCTAAACTTAATTTTACTACTATGGATGGGTAGGCAAAACACCTATTCAGGACGTCTTTTAGCTGTGGAGAAGAACGGGAGCAGGAAACTCCACCAGGTTCAAAGTGCGCGCCAGTTTACGACCGATCGTTAGTGAATCGACATGCTGCTGTTGGGATCAAAGTGAAAATCTTTCTCTGCAATTTTGGGTTTAATTAAAAAGCTAAGCAAAATTTACAAAAAGCGAGGCCGCTACGCAGTATTCCAATAGCTATTCTACACTATTCAATAAGTCAAAATTGTTAATGTATTTTTGTTTCTGAGATCCATAACCCCAAAATTGGCTATTTTACGCAAAAATCACAGTCGAGATGAAATAGGCCTATTAAGTTTTTTAATGAACTTCAAAGCAAAATTCGACCATATTGATATTTAAAATTAGAACAATTCTGCTTTGAAGTTTCAGACCTAGTAATTTGATTAGAGCAATGTTATAATTCTGCGAAATGTGCAAAACCATCACGCGCTTGTGTTTAAAATTAAAATTTACTTTTTTAAGATGGGGCGACCTGCGGAATATCAATACAAATATTTTTATGAAGGAATTATTGTTTCATGAGTAAAATTAAGAAAGTTGTCGAAGACAAAAAAATTTTTAGGAGTCATTAGATTTATGTATTGTTTGTTTTGTTTTGTTTAAAGAATTTGTTTCAAATTTCAACAAGGCCACGACCTCGTGCAATGATCACGCTAACTTGCGTAAGTTCTTTTAATGTATTTAACTAATTCAGCGCATAGTACAAGAAACTTAAAAATAAGTACATTTTTACTATTTCTTGCAGGATCCGCTTAATAAAACTATGTATGTTAAGCAAGTCCATACAGATGACCCATTTCTGTAGCCTAGCGGTTTTTTCCGTAGGGTCAAATCCAACAATAAATTCAAATGGAAGTGTTCCTTTTGTATTCGAAGTCCCCCAGTTTCTATTTGTACAGATTTATCATCCTCTGTTTCACCTTATTTTAATGAACACGTGATATTTGTATTAGCAACCGTAAGAAGTACATAGCATTTTTAGGGTTCCGTAACCAAATGGCAAAATACGGAACCCTTATGGATTCGTCATGTCTGGCTGTCCGTCCGTATGTCACAGCCACTTTTCTTCATAACTATAAGAACTATATTAAAACTTGGTAAGTAGATTTATTTTTTGAACCGCATTAAGATTTTCACACAAAAATAGAAAAAAAAAACAATTAATTTTGGGGGTTCCCCATACTTAGAACTGAATCTCAACATTTTTTTTAATGCGTCATAAATTAATTAATTAAAAAAAAACACAATTATTAAAACATCAATCAAAGTTTTATAGATAATGGTACAGAACCCTTCGTGCGCGAGTCCGACTCGCACTTGGCCTGTTTATTTGTCCCTACACAGTACTGAAAAGCTCTTCCCCAAGTCCGATGGAAGAACTTCCCGGTCGACCGACGACCACTTTTCGGCGATATTCACTTGCACACGACTACGTGCCCGCCACTGAGGGCCTACTCTCTTTCTCCGAAACGAAATTTCGGCCGATTTTCGTTTGCTATTTATAGCGCTTTCTATTCTTTTGAAAGGAGAACCGGCACTTTCC
The DNA here is from genome assembly GCA_963921215.1 of Scoparia ambigualis. Classification (NCBI taxonomy): domain Eukaryota; kingdom Metazoa; phylum Arthropoda; class Insecta; order Lepidoptera; family Crambidae; genus Scoparia; species Scoparia ambigualis. The sequence continues at coordinate 25,801,793 of OY992501.1, read as the reverse complement.
ATAGAAAAAATGCTTAACTTGTATACAATAGAATTTGGTCATAAAGTAAAGCTAATATTATTTGATACCTAAACCAAGTTTGTCTTATTTTTATCGAATTGCGGATAAGAGTTATTTATTTATTAATATTTTTAATATGGAAACACTAACTCTTCAAAAACATCTCCTCCTCTCCTTTCATACAATTTTCTAAAAATTAATAATCTATACGCCAAACCTATTTTGTATGGGACCTACCCTAACACGATTAATTTTGTAAGTAAGTACATTATCTACTTATTGCTTGACGTTTACTGGTTTAAATTATCATCAGCATGGAATCCAGTGATTGGCAAATGCAAACCGCAACGTCTGTCTATAAAAAGAAACTCCGATACTGTTAGTGTAGTGTGCCGGAGTTGTGTTTTTTTTTTTTTTCTAGCAGAAGGAGGCAAACGAGCAAGCGGGTCACCTGGTGGAAAGTAATCACCGCCGCCCATGGACAACCCGCAAAACCAGAGGAATCGCAGGCGCGTTGCCGGCCTTTAAGGAAGGAATAGGCTCGTTTCTTGAAGATCCCTAAGTCGTAACGGTCCGGAAATACCGCCGCCGAGAGCTGGTTTCACAACACTGTAGTTCGAGGCAAGAAATTTTTTGAAAATCGCACAGTAGTAGACCGCCATCCATCAAGGTGATGTGGATGGAATGACAGTCGATTGCGTGTAGTGCGGTGAAGGAAATTAGCGGCAGGGATCAAGCCGAACAATTCCTCAGAACACTCCCCATGATATATACGGTATAATATACAGAGACGCAACGTCTCTCCGAAGAGCCAGTGGATCGAGCCGACCTGAAATAACCACGTCGCCGACAATTCGAGCAGCTCTGCGTTGAATGCGGTCAAATGGAAGGAGCTGGTATTAGGGTGCTCCAGCCCAGAGATGGGAGCAGTATTCCATATGCGGCCTGACCTGTGCTTTATACAGTTGTAAACGGTGGGCCGGCGTGAAATACTGACCCGCTCTATTAAGCACATCCAGCTTTTTCGAAGCTAATTTAGCTTTACCTTCCAAATGACCACGAAACTGAACGTCACTCGAAATATCGACGCCAAGGATTCCAATAATCGGATTAGTATCAAGGGGAGCTCCCTCAAAGTTCAGAGGTACGACGAAGGGATGTTTTTTCGCGGTAAATGCGCAAACTTGTGTTTTGGAGGGGTTAAAGCGGACTAAGTTATGTCGGCCCCAATCCGAGACATGACTTAACATGTTCTCGGTGTCAGTCACAAGTTTATTCCGGCTCTCGATGACGCTTTCCAGAGACATGTTAGTTCGCCCGGTGTAGAGCGTATCCCCAGTACTGTCGTCTGCATAGCAATGAATGCTGTTGTTATGCAACATGTCATTGATATGCAGAAGAAACAGAGTAGGGGACAACACACACCCCTGCGGGACTCCAGCATTCACGGGCTTCATGTCGGAGCACGAACCGTCGACTGCGACTCTGATGCTACGCCCAGTAAGAAAGCTGGCAACCCATGAACACAATTTCTCAGGAAGCCCGTATGATGGAAGTTTAGAGAGAAGAGCTGTAACGGTACAGAATGAATGATATCCGTCCGTTAGTAAGGAATGTGTGGGAGTAGCATTAAAATAAATATTAATGCGTAGCACCATTAATATAATAAGCATGAAAAAGGGAATAATAAACTAGTTCAGAATAATGGTCAATGGTCTAGCGCTTTATCTTTAGTTTGAATTTCGCGGGGACGGCTCTGCGCGTCCCTTGCGGCATAGGCGGCGTCTAGCGGAAGTTATTTACGTAAGCTTCGCATAAGGTTGCTAGTTTGACTTCTTTATTTTGAATTTCGCGGGGACTGCTCTGCGCGTCCCTTGCGACATAGGTGGCGTCTAGCGGAAGTCATTTATTTGGGCTTCGCGTAAGGTTGCTAGGTTGACTAGGACCGTATTTTATTTTGAGTTTCGCGGGGACTGCTCTGGGGTCGGCAAAGTGGTTCACCTACGGGCGGACGCCATCTATGGTCGGAATACGGAACTTTTGATAGTTTCCCAAAATATAGGATTATTGGCTTAAGTGGAGGATTATTAAGAGGGAAGTGTTAATAGAAGGCTACATTTAGATATTCAACGATGAAATATTGGCTGTCGGACGAGATTTGGTTAGATTATGGAAAAATTTTAGAATTGCGCGGCGAAAGCGGCTATGAGCGAGCGAGAGGTTGAGAAAAAGACAGAAAGAGAGGTCGGATGATAGCTCCACGTGGCGCGACGCGAAGGCGGGGGGGATCGGGGAAACGGCTAGCGATTGGTTGAAGGGAAGAAAAGTGGGCTCGCGCGGAAAAATCTTAGGCGTGTGGCGCGAAAGTAAGATGCTTAGGAAAAGGGCGGAAAATTAGCGGGCATTGAGTTTTGGGACGTCAACGGAGCGGTCCAACTTAAGAGTGCGGTACGACTCATACGGGAAAAATAGCGTCCGAGCTTGATAGTGCGCTAAGTGATATTCGAGCTGCGATATTAATTAAGATTTGTGAAATTGAAAGTTATTAATAAAGTAAACTATTGCGATCGCAACTCGAATCCGTTAACAGAATGAAGTATTCTGGGGTACATCGGCGGAAACGAGTCACGGTGACAACAAAACCCTATGTACCTTTCAACAGACTTCGGTCTGGATGATCTTTGATTGTATTTAATAAGATCGGCGTTTTACACTATTACGCTAAACAATACACTATCTTCGACGGAGTAATGGGGGAGAGACAGTTGTCTCCCTAGTGAAAGTTGAAGATAGGTCAGACACCATTTAGCTGGAGGTAGACCCGTATGACCCAGTCCAATCTCGAGTCTATCTCCATACATACAGTGTAGTGATAGGAAAATAACACACTGAGTATACTGGCTCGACTGATAGAACATTTAGGAGTTAGTTGCTTTCAGGGGCAATGCGACTCTCACCACACACCACGAATTTAAATTAAATGAGGCTTGGCCTAGTTTGCAAGGTACACAAGAGGGACTGTTAGTTCGACAAAATATAGGCATTTTCAAGTGAGGAAAGTTGTAGGAATCTATAGGTAGGCGGATATATATATATGGTTAGTTATTAATTCAGACTAATAAGGCAGGGATAATTAAGTTACGGCGCTAAATAAAATTATGATGAAGTGATGTGGGTCCTAGCTAGGCAAGTAATCTGTTACCGCAGGCCGGTAAAATTCTAATTGTTTTCCTAAAGTTGTTACCAATTAATTATTCATTTTAAATAATTAACAGAAGTATGATAATATCGTACCATCATTACTTTGGAGTACCTAAAAGTCTAGACTGGTTTTCTATTACAAGAAAAATACTAAAAAGTTATAGCAAATAAGCTTAGTCGTACTGTGATGTTTGATTTCTAACACTGATATGACCAAACAGGCATTTGTTAGCTTTCCCTGGGATGCAATACGATCTCACATGGCTATACTCTTCAAAGTATGGAAAATTTTACATCCGATACCTTAGCAAAAATAAGCTGATACAAACTGAACAACTAAAACCAGTTTAGAACCTAGGATAAGTCGTTGAAAGAAGACATTGCAAGCTAGGAGCTTCTAATAATCTGAAACATAGAAATAATTGATTGATAACAACCAGCTAATTAGCCTGACAATGGTCTACTAATACCATTTGAATAGACCTCTTAAGATATGTAAGTACTTACTTCTAATAATATGAAACATAGAAATATTTGATGGGAACAATCTAATCAATCAGACTAATACCTAGTACAGTCTAATTTATACTTATTAAAGTGAGTAAAAGATAACTTCTAAATGTAATTTATTTAATGATTAACAGTGATAATTAACTACCTACTAAAGGTATACTAACTATGATTTAGTAGTCTATCAAATTAACCACTCAGTCTGAGAGACAGAGGGTGTAAGTTAATGGAAAAATAATTAACTACATTCACTCCCTAAAAGTCAGGGATGTTGAATAAATTAGGCATCTTTCAATAAACTTGAGATGTATTTATACTTTATAAGATCTGTATAATGAACACTAAGAGTAATCCAAAGTAATTTACTTCAAATGATAGTATTCTATTTCAGTTCACTTCCTAAAGTCAAGGATATTGAATGAATTAAACATCCTTTAATAAACTTAAGATGTGATAATCTGCCAATGCAGCCAATCCAATGTAGTTATATTGGAGCTTTACAGGACTTGTATAATAAATACTAAGAATAAATAAAAGTAGTTTTACCTGTATTAATAGCATTCTACTTTAGCCACCGCCTGAGTTGGCGTTTTATTAAATTATCCACCCTTTACGGAACTGAATATAAGTTATTGCATTGAATAATTAAGTTCTTAATGTGAAAAGGATATTTGGATGATAGCAAGCCTTGAGATAAACTCTATTGATTTATGTGGAATAATAAGAATTTAAATTGCTAACACATAGTGCATAATGTAAAATGAAATTAAATTTGAGGAGAGATGTAAATTCTCAGTTAAAGAATTAAAGGCACAAGCTAATAATTAAAGTTAAAGCCAATGTGTCGGAACTGTAATTAAACCATGAGATGTACAGTACGCTATGGAGCGGTGGTGGGGCTCATAAATTGCACCAGGCTTCTTATGTATCATGCTACTGATAATAAATAATAATACCTACAAGCTAAGCTATCATCTGATTACCTTTGAGTGGTTACAAATCTTCCCCGCAGCTGCAGTGAAGGATTTAGGTCACAGTTCAGACGGAGTCATTGCTAGGCTACACATATTTATGTTAGGATTTATAGACTGGTAGGTAATTAGGTCAGGAGAAAATAATTTAACACAGGGATAAGCCAATTACTAAACTTTCACGAAAGAACTTGAGTTACTTAAATGCGGTTAACAACGGAGGGTTCACTAGACGATCTGGCCAAAATAGTAGTTATTATAATATTACATTGCTTGACTGAAATTCACTGCAAATAGAATTAAGCTATGCTAAGGTTTCATCATCATACAAACAATACGCACTAAACAAAAACTCCAGACACAACCATTAGATTGTAGATAAATTAGGTTAATTAGTTTTAAGAATTAGATAATAAGTTAAGTTAAGGTAAAGCGGCGATGATGTGTGTATGTATTATAAGCTAGCTAGGCATATAGGTGTGAAAGGCATTAGATTTAGGTTTAGATTTAGGTGTAGCAATTTAATGTTGTGGGGAGGTTACAATTTGGTAAGCCATGACCAGGATCAGAAAGTTAAGTTATAAATTATCATTAATATAGTTGTATTGGATTTCAGTCAAGCGGTAATACTTTAATTTAGAAGTGGGATTTTTTCCCACAAATTGTTGTCGTGTTGCGATGCGTGAGTTTAGAATTGGCTTAATAGGGAATAATTCAATGAAGATTAATTAATTCAGAGATATTGAAGAATTATAATTTGACACTTTTCACAATAAACGTTGTTATCTTCTAAAGTTGATTCATACACTTTGTATTACGGGCTCTTGATAATGGGTGAATTATAATTTGACACTTTTCACAATAAACGTTGTTATCTTCTAAAGTTGATTCATACACTTTGTATTACGGGTTCTTGATAATAGATTAAGACCAATATTGTAGACAGTCGCAATGAGAGCTGGAGCTAAAATTTTGTTGTACGAAATCTGTAACAAAAAGATTTTCAGGTTAGGTTAAAGGTCAAAGGAGGAGATAAAGCTACAAAACAATAGCGTAATGAGTATTATTTGAAATATAATACCTTCCAGGGATGTCCGTTGTTGCGAGAGGCAATGTAAGATAATGACACATCTGTCGATTTGGCACTCGATTTTAGGGGACAATGAAATTGCTTCGGGTGTAATTTTTGTTTTGGTTGAGATTGTTACAAGAAAAATACTACGGTTGAATGTATGGTGATTGAAGATTGTAGTACTAAGACTTTGTATTCGATTTTGAGACGCTAAGTTAATTGTTGACGTTAAGAGTTATAGTAACTGTAGTTTTGTTTTTATTCCTGGTGATAGATTTCATATAGGCATAGGCAACTGGTTCATACAGCCTTGTGTTGAGTTATTTTTAGGATCGTAAAAAGTCGATAGGGTGACATAGTTCGACATTTATTGATTTAGAAAGATTTGTAGAATAGGGGGCGGTTTAATTATTATTGCTGTCGGATGGGAAGGCTAGGGGGCGAGATTGGACAGAGGTAACCAACTTAATTATTGCTGGATTCAATTTATATTATAGGACGGCGATATGCTGTACAATATTATAAAGTTATGACGCTAACAGCATAATATAAAACTAATAATAATTATATTTTGACTAATAATCGTTGAGCGTATTATAATTTATTTTGTTGGTTATGTTAGAGAAAAAAAAAATTATAATAGTGTACTTGAGTCTCACATCTGAAATCCATAGAGTAGTTTTAGGCTAGTCAGGGACTATTAAATCATTTGTCTATGGTTGGACCATAGAGACCAATGATTTAGCGACACCATAAACAATCTAGAATTAGGAATGATTATAAAACATGAAGTCATAAAACCAATCGGAGAGGAAACTTCCTTATCGCGTAATCATGTGATTTTGTTATAGCAAGTGGAATCACCTGTTATTTTCCATACCTGTTATTTTTAATACCTGCGATTTTTACATTGAAAGAGATTTTCCTAATACTTATCACGTAGTAGATTAGAATGCAATGACATGGGAAATGCCGCATTTTGTTAGTTCGATAAAATCCTAGGAAAAGTAACATAAAATAATATTTCGGTTCAAAATACACGCGTTGATGAGAAATCGCGATTATAGGGAATAGCAAGTAGCAGGGATGTCATGTAGGGGATAGAATCATGTGACTATTCATTGCTAGTAGGAATTTTGGTTTAAAAGCAACGTAGTTTGGGATGCATAATGTAAACGGATAAATACGTCTAGTAGGCGATAAAAGTCGTTACCGTCTGGAAACAACTATCTAATATCTACTCTATTGTGGGGAGGTTACTTATTAGCGAGGCTAGATGGCGTTGGGTTACCAATAAAAGATTTTATTTTGGATGATGGTAAAAGGGTGCTGTCTAATAATAATATGTATAATTGTAATACTCTTGCAGCGTTGTAAGTAGTCGTTACCGGTAATCATTGCTTCTTACCGAATAGTTGAAATCGTGATAAATAGTTAATTATGAAGATTTATAAAGGATAATTATTAGCTAAAGATGAGGTTAACGTACGCAGAAGTAAAGCTCGCTGGGCACAGCTTACTATACCTACTTACCTAATATTATCAGTTGTGAGTTACCTAGAGATATCTAAGTCGGGAGAGCGGTGAAAAGAAAAGACCTTACTACATGACTAATTAGTTAGGATAGGTAGAGATAGATAAATCATTAAATTCACTGGGTTGGATTAGCCTATTAAGAAGGGTACCTTGCACAATTGTCTATCTCCGTTGAACGATTAAGATGTTGAAAAAAAAAAAAAAAATAATAATAGTAGAAAGAAAATATATATAGTTGACTGGCTTGAAGTCGAGATTTAACTGCAAAATTAACGAGTTATAGCACTGTTATGCTATAGGGATAACAATAGCGTATGTTATCACATCAATTATAAAGGCGAGTTGCGGGCGGATGTCACGTCATAATCAATAGTTAACTCGTTTTATTATTTTAAAAGTTAACGCAAGCTACTTATAAAACAGTGATCGATTTTATATACCACAATTTTAAGTTGTAGGATAATTTTAAACTCATAGTCCGCAGAAACATTCAAGCCGGAAATAAAGCGATGATATTGCGAGCTGAGAATAAATCTCTTAGAGAAAAATTTATTAATAAGTAAATCCCTGATATTGCGTTATCGAGATTACAATACAAAATCAACTATCACAATTCGAATCATACAAGGTAATTATTTAGATGTTATCTCGCGTCGACAGGTACAAAATTTAATTTAGATGGGTAAAGAAATTAGAACTGAAATGGGTTTCGGATGTGTGACGTTCTTAGGATACGTACTGTTTAGTAGCATAATTTAAATTTAATAAAATCGGCCGAATTAGACATAATTCGTTTTGCGGATATATATATTTAATCGAGATTGTTGTGGAGGTAGCCATAGTTCAAAGTTTACTAAACCCGACCTAGAGTCATAGCCTATCTTTATATGTCAGAAGAAAATAATAAATTTATAAGTAGTAGATTTTAAAGTCAATAGTAAATTTATTTTCCCGAGGTGCGACCTGAAACCTAGTTCGCACTAGGCCATTCAAATACTTTAACCGGTAATGTTGATTATAATAAATAAAGATGTTCGGGATTTATAATAATATTCTAATACTGCTATATTAAAATTGTTATTATGAAATTAAATAAGGTTGCTTAACAATTGGCAAATAATTATTAACTCAAGAATTTGTTTAGTACAAAGTAAATGTCTACAGGTTTAGAAATGATAGGACGAACGAACCGCGTTTGACTTGTGGGAAGGTCAGCGCGGACTGTCACAGCGGGATGATCTTGTTGGTTATTTATTAGAATTGCTAGAATTCTTAAATAGTCTAGAGTCTAGATTATTGGCATCTAATATGTACGTGATGTAATTGTAGATGATTAAAATTAGTGCTAAGGTAGGTTATTGTCGAAGTTATGGCACAACCTTAAAATTGTTAGTTAATGTGAACTGCATGTTGCATCTAGATTGTTTTATACAAACTAATTAATTGACAGTTTTCACATATGTAGGCCGGGACATTGAGTTGATGAAATAGTGTTATCAAAATCATTCATCACAGAAAGATAAAGATATTTTATTTGCAAGTGTGAATACAAAAGTTTACTTCGGTTAGTATTATTCTGTTCTATACTAGTTTTGTGGTAGCGTTTTACCTAGGGTTGTTCTAAATTATAAGTAATTAAATATTAATTGTCTGTTGCTGTCTTCTACGTTAGAGAAGGAACGGAGAAAGATAAGGGGGACTCATTTTGTTATAGTCAGCTGTATGATAGATAATCCTCCTAGTAAATATTTCTTGTGATTGCGGTAGCAACATAGAGTGTTTATAGGATGTTTTGTTCATTAACTAATTATCTTCACCGCAGCTGTGGATAGGGATGGCTAAAGTATGTGAACAGGGGTGAAGAAGATAGGTCATTATAAATTAAAATAAATACTTGAATTGCAATATGCCTGACTAAATAGTGCGAAGAGATGGAGTAACTATGTTAGAGAAATTCTCTATTGCATAATATTCGAACTTTTGACATTTTCAATTGTAACTTTAGAATTTTGATTAGAGTATTTAACTAAGCGGGTCCAACGAAGAAGGCATGCTGAAAGCGAGGTCTTTGGTCGTCTATGCACACAATAAAATTATAGATGACACAAGGGAGCATTCTTAATTGGCACTGTTAAATTAGTAAAAGTAGCTTGTTTAGGGTGTTCGAATATTTTTAGTCGCACTGGGCACAAATAGAACTTAGTTAAGCGTGTAGGGTTTATTTTGATTTACCTGGTGAAGTAATTGAATCGAAGTTTCGGAACTGTGCTGTAGAAGTGGGAATTACTCAGCACACAATAAAATTAAGTGGTTTCCATTTAGCTTCATTTCCTAAACTAGCCTTTCTTAAAGTTGCGGAAATTCTGCTGTAAGGTGGTTCCTTTGGGGGCGTCTTGTGAAGTCTAAATCAGGACAATTATACTTGACTAACCTATAGAGAGATAATGTCTTAGGCTGCAGAAACAGAGGCCATTGATGGCATTTCATTTTGGCGTGGTCAGGGGATCTCGTGTTGCTGGGGAATTTTACCATCTGGACGGAAGGCTGAAAAGTAAAGTAGAATGCATAATGAGTAACCAATTAGAGTTACAAACATTCGGGAGATTACCATCTTAATAATGTGTCTTGTGCGAGTGTAAAATTAAAATCATCTAATAAAAAAATAAAAAATAAAAAGAAACTAGCACTATTGAATCACGCAGTTTGGAATTCAGTAAATACGAGAAGGAACTTACGATATTAATTACCATGAATACTAAGACGAAGTGTCACCTTTAATGACTTATTATTTACCGATTTGACCGATTATTAGTAATATAAAAGGTAGGAAGTTAAGTAGAGTTGTGGGGGCGGATAAGATAGTTACCGGTCTGTTTAATTTAAAAAGAAAATGATATTTTTCAAAGGTATAGGAAAGTAAGGGGATATTGACGTATTATATATTAGCAAATGAGACTAAATGTTGTCTTTCGTGCATAGTAATAACTAGGGATGAGACATAGTTACTAGATAGGTTTTGGCATAAGTATTTGCTTATACGTATAAGCTCAGTACTTGTCAATTAGTATACAATGTCCAACGCGTACCGGGGTATTAACAAGTACTTATCGATGACGCATACATTGACAGTTAGATATACATAGCACACAAACTTCTAATAGATCTGAACTACGGGGTAGCTAGTTCAAAACTCAAGGACGTGTTTCGAGATGCGTACCCCCTTAGAGTGAATGAGTTTTTCCTAAGTATTTACGATCGACAACCTTATTGTAAGGCGTTAAGACCTCTATTTGTATGCACGGTGAGTGGATGTCACTGCGTACCGGACGGAAGCGAGTCTAGTATTCTATCTCGGTTATTTGTAGGATTAGACATTAGATGTATCTCATCTAAAATAAAGTTATAACTCTTGGGCGATGATGGTATGCCTACTGGTTTTGGTTGATATGGGGGTTTGGTTAAGATTTCTTATCCGCGGAGAGGAAAATAGGTTTCCGTTAAAAGAAGTAGCTAATTAGGGATTGTGGAGGACGCGGGTTCGATCCCTGCCTGAGGTAGACAATTGTTCCGACGTTTCGTTATCTTAGGTAATTATATAAGCTAAGATGAGATTGGTAGCGTTGAAGTATGAAGGAAAGTTTTAATTCAAATTATTAATTATTATTCATTAACCTAGTTGGAACTAAAAGACCATGACGGCGAAGTGGTTGATGCTTCACCCACGAAAGATCCCAGGTTCGATCCCTAGGTTACAACATTTAGATGCGGAACAAGTTGTAAGAAAAGACGTAAGTTAAAAGAAGGCCATGATGACAGATGTACTTGAAATTATTCTAGGAAAATAATTTAAAGAATAGAATAATTGAATGGTTCGGAAGATGTTATAAACTTACGTCGGAATCGTCATAGAGTTGAAGAGTTTTCGCTAGGGGGCGTTACTAGACAGCGCAAGAGACTGTTATATTGATTTAAATTATATTAAGATTTGTTGTTATGATGGTAAACAAAAGGCAAATCATTATTCGGAGGTTGTGTATGATTAAAGAAATGGTAGATGTCTAAGTTATTGGGAAATATTTACCGAGACTAAGTTTACTGGGATTTCGTTTCGAACACGAGAACTGGGTATGCGATTATGATTTTGTGTCAGTTGAATAGAATGAGGGGTGTGGGCTATTTTGCAATAAGAAAGCTTATGGAGGAAGGAGTCATTAGGGATTTGGGGAAGAACTATAAATAGTAGGAATATCTTTGAGGGCTAGGATGACAATGGGGTTAGCAAGGAAGGACGTGCTATTTTGTACTTAATTAAGTACAGGGTTTAGATATAATTCGCCGCAGATAAGAGTGGTACTTTATCTGCTTAAATTCTATCGGGGGCGGCTGTAACGGTACAGAATGAATGATATCCGTCCGTTAGTAAGGAATGTGTGGGAGTAGCATTAAAATAAATATTAATGCGTAGCACCATTAATATAATAAGCATGAAAAAGGGAATAATAAACTAGTTCAGAATAATGGTCAATGGTCTAGCGCTTTATCTTTAGTTTGAATTTCGCGGGGACGGCTCTGCGCGTCCCTTGCGGCATAGGCGGCGTCTAGCGGAAGTTATTTACGTAAGCTTCGCATAAGGTTGCTAGTTTGACTTCTTTATTTTGAATTTCGCGGGGACTGCTCTGCGCGTCCCTTGCGACATAGGTGGCGTCTAGCGGAAGTCATTTATTTGGGCTTCGCGTAAGGTTGCTAGGTTGACTAGGACCGTATTTTATTTTGAGTTTCGCGGGGACTGCTCTGGGGTCGGCAAAGTGGTTCACCTACGGGCGGACGCCATCTATGGTCGGAATACGGAACTTTTGATAGTTTCCCAAAATATAGGATTATTGGCTTAAGTGGAGGATTATTAAGAGGGAAGTGTTAATAGAAGGCTACATTTAGATATTCAACGATGAAATATTGGCTGTCGGACGAGATTTGGTTAGATTATGGAAAAATTTTAGAATTGCGCGGCGAAAGCGGCTATGAGCGAGCGAGAGGTTGAGAAAAAGACAGAAAGAGAGGTCGGATGATAGCTCCACGTGGCGCGACGCGAAGGCGGGGGGGATCGGGGAAACGGCTAGCGATTGGTTGAAGGGAAGAAAAGTGGGCTCGCGCGGAAAAATCTTAGGCGTGTGGCGCGAAAGTAAGATGCTTAGGAAAAGGGCGGAAAATTAGCGGGCATTGAGTTTTGGGACGTCAACGGAGCGGTCCAACTTAAGAGTGCGGTACGACTCATACGGGAAAAATAGCGTCCGAGCTTGATAGTGCGCTAAGTGATATTCGAGCTGCGATATTAATTAAGATTTGTGAAATTGAAAGTTATTAATAAAGTAAACTATTGCGATCGCAACTCGAATCCGTTAACAGAATGAAGTATTCTGGGGTACATCGGCGGAAACGAGTCACGGTGACAACAAAACCCTATGTACCTTTCAACAGACTTCGGTCTGGATGATCTTTGATTGTATTTAATAAGATCGGCGTTTTACACTATTACGCTAAACAATACACTATCTTCGACGGAGTAATGGGGGAGAGACAGTTGTCTCCCTAGTGAAAGTTGAAGATAGGTCAGACACCATTTAGCTGGAGGTAGACCCGTATGACCCAGTCCAATCTCGAGTCTATCTCCATACATACAGTGTAGTGATAGGAAAATAACACACTGAGTATACTGGCTCGACTGATAGAACATTTAGGAGTTAGTTGCTTTCAGGGGCAATGCGACTCTCACCACACACCACGAATTTAAATTAAATGAGGCTTGGCCTAGTTTGCAAGGTACACAAGAGGGACTGTTAGTTCGACAAAATATAGGCATTTTCAAGTGAGGAAAGTTGTAGGAATCTATAGGTAGGCGGATATATATATATGGTTAGTTATTAATTCAGACTAATAAGGCAGGGATAATTAAGTTACGGCGCTAAATAAAATTATGATGAAGTGATGTGGGTCCTAGCTAGGCAAGTAATCTGTTACCGCAGGCCGGTAAAATTCTAATTGTTTTCCTAAAGTTGTTACCAATTAATTATTCATTTTAAATAATTAACAGAAGTATGATAATATCGTACCATCATTACTTTGGAGTACCTAAAAGTCTAGACTGGTTTTCTATTACAAGAAAAATACTAAAAAGTTATAGCAAATAAGCTTAGTCGTACTGTGATGTTTGATTTCTAACACTGATATGACCAAACAGGCATTTGTTAGCTTTCCCTGGGATGCAATACGATCTCACATGGCTATACTCTTCAAAGTATGGAAAATTTTACATCCGATACCTTAGCAAAAATAAGCTGATACAAACTGAACAACTAAAACCAGTTTAGAACCTAGGATAAGTCGTTGAAAGAAGACATTGCAAGCTAGGAGCTTCTAATAATCTGAAACATAGAAATAATTGATTGATAACAACCAGCTAATTAGCCTGACAATGGTCTACTAATACCATTTGAATAGACCTCTTAAGATATGTAAGTACTTACTTCTAATAATATGAAACATAGAAATATTTGATGGGAACAATCTAATCAATCAGACTAATACCTAGTACAGTCTAATTTATACTTATTAAAGTGAGTAAAAGATAACTTCTAAATGTAATTTATTTAATGATTAACAGTGATAATTAACTACCTACTAAAGGTATACTAACTATGATTTAGTAGTCTATCAAATTAACCACTCAGTCTGAGAGACAGAGGGTGTAAGTTAATGGAAAAATAATTAACTACATTCACTCCCTAAAAGTCAGGGATGTTGAATAAATTAGGCATCTTTCAATAAACTTGAGATGTATTTATACTTTATAAGATCTGTATAATGAACACTAAGAGTAATCCAAAGTAATTTACTTCAAATGATAGTATTCTATTTCAGTTCACTTCCTAAAGTCAAGGATATTGAATGAATTAAACATCCTTTAATAAACTTAAGATGTGATAATCTGCCAATGCAGCCAATCCAATGTAGTTATATTGGAGCTTTACAGGACTTGTATAATAAATACTAAGAATAAATAAAAGTAGTTTTACCTGTATTAATAGCATTCTACTTTAGCCACCGCCTGAGTTGGCGTTTTATTAAATTATCCACCCTTTACGGAACTGAATATAAGTTATTGCATTGAATAATTAAGTTCTTAATGTGAAAAGGATATTTGGATGATAGCAAGCCTTGAGATAAACTCTATTGATTTATGTGGAATAATAAGAATTTAAATTGCTAACACATAGTGCATAATGTAAAATGAAATTAAATTTGAGGAGAGATGTAAATTCTCAGTTAAAGAATTAAAGGCACAAGCTAATAATTAAAGTTAAAGCCAATGTGTCGGAACTGTAATTAAACCATGAGATGTACAGTACGCTATGGAGCGGTGGTGGGGCTCATAAATTGCACCAGGCTTCTTATGTATCATGCTACTGATAATAAATAATAATACCTACAAGCTAAGCTATCATCTGATTACCTTTGAGTGGTTACAAATCTTCCCCGCAGCTGCAGTGAAGGATTTAGGTCACAGTTCAGACGGAGTCATTGCTAGGCTACACATATTTATGTTAGGATTTATAGACTGGTAGGTAATTAGGTCAGGAGAAAATAATTTAACACAGGGATAAGCCAATTACTAAACTTTCACGAAAGAACTTGAGTTACTTAAATGCGGTTAACAACGGAGGGTTCACTAGACGATCTGGCCAAAATAGTAGTTATTATAATATTACATTGCTTGACTGAAATTCACTGCAAATAGAATTAAGCTATGCTAAGGTTTCATCATCATACAAACAATACGCACTAAACAAAAACTCCAGACACAACCATTAGATTGTAGATAAATTAGGTTAATTAGTTTTAAGAATTAGATAATAAGTTAAGTTAAGGTAAAGCGGCGATGATGTGTGTATGTATTATAAGCTAGCTAGGCATATAGGTGTGAAAGGCATTAGATTTAGGTTTAGATTTAGGTGTAGCAATTTAATGTTGTGGGGAGGTTACAGAGCCCTGTGCCATACCCTGTCAAAAGCTTTCGCTACGTCCAAGCTAACTGCCAGTGCCTCCCCCTTACTCTCGACTGCCTCCGCCCATCGGTGAGTAAGGTACACTAAAAGATCACCAGCCGATCGACCGCGACGAAAACCATACTGGCGATCACTTAGTAGCTGGTTCTCTTCTAGGTATCTTAAGAGCTGGCGGTTTATAATGGACTCCATTACTTTGGAGAGTAAAGAGGTAATAGCTATTGGCCTGTAGTTGGACGGATCTGAGCGATCGCCTTTTTTTGGAATCGGGTGGACAAGGGCTGTCTTCCAAGAGCTTGGGACGACGCCAGTGGTGAAAGAGAGCTGGAAAAGGCGCGTTAGAACTGGTGCCAATTCAGGAGCACACGTCCAAAGCATAATGGGTGGAACTGCATCAGGCCCACTCGCCTTATGGATATCAAGGGAAAAAAGAGCCTTACGAACTGACCTTTGCAGGAACTGAACGTTTGGCATTGTACAAGCGCAATGCGGTATGGTTGGTGTAGAGTTTTCCCCATCGTCCAAGGTCGACTTTGATGCGAAAAGAGAGCCCAAGAGATCGGCTTTCTCCTTTGCAGTATAGGCCAGGCAGTCATCGGTCTTGTGCAATGGTGGTAGGGACGGCTGACAAAAATTCCCTAAGATAGCTTTGGCGAGAGACCAGAACGCACGCGTCCCCGAAGGAAGACGCACTAGCCTCTCGCCCATTCTACCTATGAAAGATGACTTCGCCTTGGCAATGTCCTTCTTAAAGGATCTGGCGGCAAAGTTGTACTTCTTTCTGAGTGCACTGGTGTTTGGATCCTTTGATGACACCGCATTAGCCCAGGCTTGGTAATGTTGTCGCTTTTGGCGAGACGCCATTTTGCAGGAACGACCAAACCATGGTTGGGACTTGCCGCCAATGGGAACCACAGAGTTTGGAATGAAAAGTTCCATTCCTTGCAGTATCACATCAACGACAGAGTCAGCAGCGACATCAGGTTCATCCAGCGAGAAGCAAACTCGCCACCACGGGTAGGACGCAAAGAAGCTTCGCATCCCATCCCAGTCCGCTGACCTATAATGCCAGACTCGACGGCTAGCCGCTGGTTGCGGTTTTGAAGTTTCTGTGAAAGGCACAGTGCTGCGAATCAGACAGTGGTCTGATGAGCCTAGTGGTGCATTAACAGAAACTTGATAGCCGTCTGGGTGCGAGGTCAGCAGAAGGTCCAATAAAGAAGGTGCATGGCCCTCCACATCTGGAACCCGTGTTGGCTCGGTTACCAGTTGGGACAGACTGTGTGTGTGTTACTGACGATTCATTGTAATGTGACAACTTAAGGGGATCCTGCACGAAATTGTGAAAATTTACGTATTTTTAAGTTACTCATACTATGCGCTGAATTAGTTAAATACATCAAAAGAACTTACGTAAGTTAGCCTGATCATTGCAACGAGGTCGTGGCCTTGTTGAAATTTGAAACTATTAACAAACAATACATAAATCTAATGACTCCTAAAAATTTTTTGTCTTCGACAACTTTCTTAATTTTACTCATGAAACAATAATTCCTTCATAAAAATATTTGTATTGATATTCCGCAGGTCGCCCCATCTTAAAAAAGTAAATTTTAATTTTAAACACAAGCGCGTGATGGTTTTGCACATTTCGCAGAATTATAACATTGCTCTAATCAAATTACTAGGTCTGAAACTTCAAAGCAGAATTGTTCTAATTTTAAATATCAATATGGTCGAATTTTGCTTTGAAGTTCATTAAAAAACTTAATAGGCCTAAATCATCTCGACTGTGATTTTTGCGTAAAATAGCCAATTTTGGGGTTATGGATCTCAGAAACAAAAATACATTAACAATTTTGACTTATTGAATAGTGTAGAATAGCTATTGGAATACTGCGTAGCGGCCTCGCTTTTTGTAAATTTTGCTTAGCTTTTTAATTAAACCCAAAATTGCAGAGAAAGATTTTCACTTTGATCCCAACAGCAGCATGTCGATTCACTAACGATCGGTCGTAAACTGGCGCGCACTTTGAACCTGGTGGAGTTTCCTGCTCCCGTTCTTCTGCACAGCTAAAAGACGTCCTGAATAGGTGTTTTGCCTACCCATCCATAGTAGTAAAATTAAGTTTAGACGATTCAAAATGCTAATTTTAAGTTTACTGAATAAATAAATTATGATTTTGATTTTTTTCTTCCTCGCGTTCTCAAGAGTGACCTGTGTGACATTAGCGTATTAGAGTCGAATGAAAAGACATGATCGATTATAAACAGCGAGTTATCAAATCTGCATTCCATAAATTCGACTCTACGCTAGCATCTCTTTTGATCGGAACGTGAGTGTCGAAGTGAGCGTGAGTTTACGATCGAGCGTTGGAAAACGAGATGCTATATTACATATATTTTAATAAAAATCAATTGCCGGAATGTTTGTACGCGCATCACTTCAGTACGGCTTAACCTATTTGGCTTACTCTTTTTGTTGTGTTCGTAATGTCAGGACTAGGTTTCGTGGGAAATAAACTATTTGGAAATTCATTCGTCACGGAATACAGAATGTTCACGCGGACGTAGTCGCGGGCGGGCCTCTAGTTTTGAAAAAAAAGTATCATGAATGTTGCGTTACATCAAGTATTCCACATATTATTCAAGCCTTTTAAATAATAATTATAACATGTAACTGCAGTTCTTGAAATGTCTAGAAATAATACTACCACCCCCTCTCTTCCCTTGAGCGACGATGGGCTCACCACCTGTAACTGTATAAACCTATTTATAGGTTTTATTAGATATCTTTCCTATTGGCTATGGCTATGTATCGCATAATCTTTTTTATAACAACGTTGTGATTGCTTTTTAAAATTTCTCTCACGTAACGTACTGCATTACTAAGCCACAAGGACGAAGACGCCAAGAATAGCAATGTTTTAGCAAAGTTCATTTGTAACAATGCTGGTTCACTGGTTAACATAAGATAGTTTGCCTCATTAAATTTTATCACCATTTTTTTATTTTCGTCCACATACATTTGGCCTATGCCGAAAAGTAGCTTAGTACGACTCAGTTTTCAGCCGTCAAATAATAAAGTAATTTAAAAGTGTAAAACGTGTATGTAAACATGTATTTTGACCCATCATTATGTAATATAGGTACCGAATAAATAAACTATTTGAATGAAAATATATACAGGGTTAAAGAATAAGTCGACCTATATCCTTTAAGTGGATGTAGTTTTCATCATTTCTGACTGATTTGACTATTAAACACCGTAACCCAAACTTTACCGTTCTCAAGTTATAGTACTTTAAAGTTTTTTTTATAAAAATTGCCGTTTTTTTGTCTATTGTCCTCTTTTTTTGTGTTTTTGCCTCTAACTTTTGGTATTTTTGTGTAGAAGATTAGTTGCTTAAAATTATTCTAAAATTGCAAGTAGTTGTACCAACAACTGAGTCATAGTAGTAGACGATGAACAGTATAAAAAATAAATAAATGCGGAGAAAAGTGATATTTCTTTCTTTTATATAAAAAAAACTTTATGACAATTGTGCTGCAAATAATCGTAAAAGTATCTACACTTCCTTAGCTTTCTATCAACGTATAACAAGCTAGGGTGTTATCAGGATTCTCGTAAAAAAACTTTGATGGAAGACTCCCAGGTAGTAATCAAAATAACGGTATTACGTTAAGTTACTCCCTGGGCCTATTGTCCTTTATGGAATTTGTACGGTGGTTTGGCGTACGGTGTTTCATAGTCGAATCAGTCAGAAATGATGGAAAGTAAAGTAGGATAGGACACATATCATGAAAATGAGTTGAATATTATACAGGGTTGAAGGTTAAGTCAACCTATATTAAGGGGATCCTGCGCGAAGTTGTGAAAATTTACGTATTTTTAAGTTACTTGTACTATGCGCTGAATTAGTTAAATACATTAGAAGGTCGTCGCCTTGTTGAAATTTGAAACAAATTATTAATGACTCCAAAAAACATTTTTCTTCGACATTTTTCATAATTTTACGCATGAAACAATAATTCTTACATGAAAATATTTGTATTGATATTTCGCAGGTCACCCCATCTTAAAAAAGTAAATTTTAATTTTTAACACAAGCGCGTGATGGTTTTGTACATTTCGCAGAATAAAAGCATTGCTCTTAGGTCTGAAACTTCAAAGCAGAATTGTTCTAATTTTAAATATTAATATGATTGATTTTGCTTTGAAGTTCATTATGAGACTAATGCCAGTTTTTGCGAACGCGCGGCTCCGCCCGGCACCCTCTTAAGGGGATGTACTTGTACTACTACTTACACATTGACAACATCTCTAATAACCAAACCATATACAACGTTGTTACCTTGCTGTAACTTACCTTGCAAAAATTAGCATATTATTTAATATTTTTTTGAAATAAATCCGTTCTGATCGAGAGTGATATTTGTGCCGTTAGCTTATTGTCGAATTTAGTGAATGTATATTTGACAACTGCTGCGTTAAGGTGACATCAAGCATGTCATCATCAAATCCGCTTTCTCTAAATTCGACTCTACACTAACGTCACAAAGGTCACTCTCGATCGGAACGTGAGGGTCGAAGTGAGTGTGTACGTTTGAGCGTAAATCGCACCCTTGGAATCCATGACGTCAACCATAAAAGAAACACTCTAAAGTCAGTACTTAAAATAGCAAATATTACACAAAGAAGATAATAATTTAATTAAAAAAAGTTAAAGTAACATTGTTCTTGTTGGAGAAGCTCATTAAACTTCTTCTAACTACCACGGGGCTGCTTTTGCTCCGTGGGGTCTGCTCATTGTTCCGTTATGCAGAAACGTTCAAAATACAGTCTGTATTTTCATTTAATTTTTTTTACTAATATAATACATAGGTACATAAAGTATCGCGTATTTTTAGTTACCCTGTTCTGTCGTAAGGAATGGTCGTTACTCGGACCAAAATATTTGGTCCGAGGGTCGTTAGCTAAGAGAGTAATTCGGAAATCAAATACTTTAAATATTATGCAGATTAGCTGTCAACTGCCGTCAAGCCAGACACAGCAGTAATTCAATTATTAGTAGGTTATCTCACAGAACACAGTAACGAAAAATAACAACTGTTAGCTAACACAATAAATGTGCACAAGGAAATATTCATTTTAGTTAAGTTTTGTAAAGTACCATCTCGTATTATGAATGACACAACAGTTTTAACCGCCTCTGTGGTCTAGTGGCTAAGCCACGGGCCTCAGACCCAGAGGTCCCGGGTTCGATTCCCAGCGGGGGGTACATCTTTGTGTGCTCGGTTTGGTTGGTGGTAGGGCTGTTAAGTCCGCCTGGCTAGCTACCACCATCTTATCTATGTCTGTCGCCATCACAACGGTGTTTATATCATTGTTGTGTTCCGACAATAGAGATAAGATAGCCGTTCCTCAGTGGTTGAGGATTCCGGGTGAAGCACGCTACCCCTTCGGCCTTATC
Organism: Scoparia ambigualis; assembly: GCA_963921215.1. Classification (NCBI taxonomy): domain Eukaryota; kingdom Metazoa; phylum Arthropoda; class Insecta; order Lepidoptera; family Crambidae; genus Scoparia; species Scoparia ambigualis. Next base: position 25,780,969 of record OY992501.1, on the reverse strand, counting down.
GTCACTTACCATCAAGTCTCATTTACTTATCAACTTATCATACCTAGTTTTTTATTATTTATAATATTTTATTATTTATTTTATTATTTTATATTTAAATGCACCGGAAAGAACATTTTGCGTCTAGGACATTTCGCGTCTTAGGCATTTTGCGTCTAGGACATTTCGCGTCAAATGCATGTTGCGTCTAGGACCGTCTAAGGCATTTTGCGTCTGGGACCGTCTAAGACATTTTGCGTCTAGGACATTTTGCGACTAGGGCGTTTCGCGTCTAAAACATTTTGCATCTAGGACCGTCTAAGGCATTTTGCGTCTAGGACATTTTGCGACTAGGGCGTTTTGCGTCTAAGGAGTTTTGCGTATAGGACAATTCGTGTCTAAGGCGTTTTGCGACTATAACGTTTTGCGTCTAGGGCGTTTTGCGTCCATAAAATAGGGCATTATGCGTCAAGGGCTGATGCAGATGGATTTCTTTTTTTTTAACAACTGTCACACCATTCATTTAGCCCGCGCAACATAAGATATGTCGCGGACGATATTTTCTCTTCCTTCGATGGCAGGAACGACCAACTATCTCGGTTACAGTTATCAAAACTCGATAAAATTATGTTGCGTGTTAAGGTTTGTAGACAAAAATACGACAGACAAGCAAAAACTACTACTATGCCTATTTTTGACATATCGTGTATGTATGTCTATACATGACATGACATAAATGACGCTGAACTATGGTGACTGAATAACGGACGGTGAACTTAACAAGCGCTACCACCAACCAAACCAAGTACACAAAGATGTAAACCCAACGCCCCCCCCACCCTTCACCCCCCCCCCCCCCCCCCGCTTGGAATCGAACTCGGGACCGGGAAATACACACAAGCAAAATGCTAACTAACATTTTGTGCAATAGCTAAGACAGATAGCATGCCAATTGCAATCAGCGCGTTTCATCTGGGCTTGAAATGAACGGTGAATAATGAACGATACGGGCTCCAATTGAACCTTTAGGGAGCGGTTTCATCGTAGAGCGGAAAGCGGGCCGAAAGAGTTGGCTAATTCCAAAAAAAGTCACAGTACCTACTTACTTTCTACCATATCACTTTATTATAAGGTAACACATATTTAACCGGCGGTGAGTGAGTGAACTCTACTATGACGATTTATCTTTATGATCCAGTACTCTTGTATTTGTGCTCATTGTTATGGCTTATGTAAATGTTTGTGGAGTTAAGTTACAATAAAAGTAGTGTCTATCTACCTTTCTATCTACACCGCTAGACGGGCCCGCCAGAGAGCCTAGACAAGCGTCATGAAAACATATGGAATAGAATGATGAATGCATTAAACTTATTACAACGATAAGTCATTTATTGAACACTAGATCACAGAATAAATAATTGACTAGATAGTTAATTTTAAAATTTTAAAGAGACAATTTATGTAAAATCGTTGTTTATTTGTTTAGTGTTTATTCAATTATTATGTATATTCTGCGGTATGAAGCGATCAACTAGAGTTAGCATTCGCCAAGTATCTAACCCCATTACTTAAGGGAAGGGCGGGAAAGATGGATATGATTTGAATAAACTGCTGTAAACACAATTAATACCTTTATTAACCTTCCACTTATAATTTAAAAATATAGTTAACATGTTATACTATCATTGGTAACAAAGAGACCAGGGTGGGTACATGGATCATAGTGTAGGGTAAGATGGATCATCAACGAATGAACAAGTTTAAGGCTTGATAGGAGACATTTTATTATTTTTGGTCGTCACAGTCATCGTAAAATTAAGACCCATAGCCTAGATATGATGAGCACGCAGTTCATGAGTCAAATTTTTACATCCTGAATAGAATGCTATTCAATCTTCAGTTATAGGTGATTTATAAGGTTCTTTTAAGACTATCCACAAGTAAGTAGATTGGTCAGAACTTTTCACTGATGTAGTTTTCTGGTTTTCCAGTAGTTTTTCTTTATATGGGGTAAACACAGGACGATATCATTACTCTAAAGATGCCTATGCAGCACGCCATACGGAATACCATATTTGAGTGAAGCTTGACGTTTAGACGAACGTCTAGCTTTCGTCATAGCTTGTCCAAGTTTTTCCGAAGACCAGGCTACGCGTTGAGTTTTTCGTTTATACGTCTAAACCATCTAAAAACAAAAAATCTCAATATATTATACGTTTTTTTAAATATTTAGAGAAAGTAAAAATTTTAAATCATCGGTTTGGAAAATTATTAGGGAGGTAGTATTATAAGGAACCGTAACCGAATGAAACCAAGAACAATTATTATTTACTTTATAGTATGTAATAAATCACTACTAAATTAGTTTTTATTATTCAGCGGGCAAGATGGATATAGTATAAAAAATATGATCCATTTTGCCCGCCCGTCTCAAGGTGAACTTAAAACCAATTATCTCCTAAATTTATACCAATAATCAATAATTCATTCAAAAATAACATATTCAATACTGCATTAACAAAAAGACGTGTTACTTACATTTGAAAACTCGAAATTTTGATGCGCCAAACGTTAACACACTCCCGAGGCAAATATCGCACGCGGAGGACAGGCGGGGACTGAGCGTGGTCAGCGGCTGGCGCCTTGGCAACGCTGCCACAATGTCGGAATCACAATATTTCACCACGTATTCGTAATATTTAAAGTCTCCATCTTACCCGCCCTATCCGTCTTGCCTGCCTTTCCCTATAAGTTAAGTAAATTACAGCCGGTATACACTGTCCCACTGCAGGGCAAAGGCGTAGTAGAATAAAACAAGTACGGTGACTTGGCCCCCGAGCACAATACACATCCCGAGCTTGCGATAATTGCCTAAAATTTAGGGCTGTCGCTTTACGAGCGGCAGCACTCAGCAGCGGGCGCATCTACGGCTCAGCCGCGGCCCGCGACTGGTATCGTTAGCATCAATAAACTCGTCAGTGTGTGCGTGCGACGACGCGTACGTACGGGATTGCTCGGTCGCGCTCACATACAAGCCGCATACATGAACTATTTTTTTCTTAAGCTAATTCATGTTCCTTCCTATATAGTATTACTCGTATATTATAGTGACTCTGGTAACCCTGTCATGTGTTTCACAATGTTGTAGGAAATAAAACGTAATGACTATGATACGTATTTGTCCCACGTAATAAAACTACAAGGTCATACATAACTTTAGAAAGAGATGTAAAACCACGCACAGGGTACCTCTCGCTCAGCCCGAGTTTTAATCGCTAGTGATCGGTCCTGTCATATGTATTAAGTCCATGCGTAAAAGTACTTATCTGGAATTTACTATAGACACATGCTAAGGAGCGTTTACCACTTGTCTAGGAAGGTTGAATACGCTCCGCTCCTCCGTGGTCGCAGCCTTAATAAGGAAAAAAAAAACACCGAAAGTATCGCAGCTAAATAAATACTGGAAATGTAACTAAAGTTTTTGTGATGGAAAACAAAATATTAACTAAAGCTTGTTGCGTCCATTTTTATGGCGATGGCGTTCAAATTTTTTTAAAGCTTCGCTACTTGTTTTTGTACAACTAATAACAAATACGTCGAAGGATAACAGCATATGATATTTTTGTGTGCGATGTGAATAGCAAAATGTTTTTATTTCTTCTATTTGTATTGTGAGCGTCTATGCATTGTATTCTACTACTCTATTTCTAGCTACCTACCTATTTTTGAATAACGCATAGACGTGGGCCCGCGGTTTTCATAAGAATCCTCTTCGCCTTTCCTTGAAGTAAGCGAGTTAGTACGCACTAAAACCTTTCCGATGTTCTGTCACACTCTCTCAATGCTCATAAAATTTTTCATACGAGCTCGTCGGTTGAGGTGCTGCGCGAACGTAAATAAACACATTCTGTTGCCGACACGGGACATCATTATATTTGCTGTTACGGGACGCTGAAACCGCATTTTCGTAGCGGAGCGCCTTAGGCTACTTTATCACGTAACTTGGTGCTTGCTGTTCGTAGTCACGAGCCATCCTCGTGGCACAGAAGGGATGGTACATAAGACAAAAAGGTTAGGAAGGGACATGGTTTTTATCGGGTAGGTCTCTCCTCTTCCCATCGACCTCTTTCTAGCTGGGTAAGGGAAAGGGGATGAGAGTCCTACATATCCCGCGGTCGCCCTGGCCTTGGTGTATGCATAAGACGGTTCTTTACCTAGTTAAAAAAAATGGGAACGCTGGACGTATACTTTTAAACATTTGATTGTTGTTTGACAGGGCAAGCACTGACGGGCCCACACCAGCTCAGCGAGCAACCGCCGGTCAGCCGCGGCTTCCTCAGCGAGTATTTCCTGCCACGCTTGCTGGTGCCGCGGTACCTGGGCTACGACGGCAGTCCGGTCATATCCAAATCATCCACAGACGACTGGCTGAACAAGGTACGTCAAAACACCGAAGACGCTGCATCGCATAATAAAAGACAGTCAAATTAAATAAAAGAACATCGTGAAGATGGACGAGACGTGTGGTTTTTTTTATAAAAGAAGGAGGTAAACGGGCAGGCGGGTCACCTGTAATCGCCGCCGCCCATGGACACCCGCAAAACCAGAGGAATCGCAGGCGCGTTGCCGTCCTTTAAGAAAGGAATAGGGTTGAGGAAGGAATAGGGATTGTGAGAGGTGGGGGGGGGGGGGGGGATGGGCCTCCGGAACCCTCACTGGCCGGACGAAACGCATCAGCATCAAGTGCCATTATTTCACGTCGGATATTCGTGAGAGTGAGTATTACGCCGGGCGAGCTGGCCCAATGCGTGCTGCAACGCAGCGTGGCTCTACCACTCAGAAAAGTGGTGTAACGGCTCTCTAAATACTACCAACCCTTCTCTTCCCTTGGGTGTCGTAACGACTAACGGACTAAAGATTGCACATACATCCAATAGAATAGAGCGGCGATGAGATGACCACTTATTACGCTGAGCACATGTACAGTTTGTAATTTCGTGAAACATGGACTATGGCAGTGGACTGCTTCTGCGTTGCATTGCCTAGTCTCTGACTAACCCTTTGGAGATAATAGTCTTAAATCTATGTGAAGACGATAAAATAAATAACAAATTAGGTGATGAACAACCAAATTATTCCCAACCCTACACTTCGCCGACGCGATCGTAACGAGTCAAACGCGGATCGTTCCGTTACTACGTCAAAGTGAAAATAATCACAGTCGCCGAGCACCGTTTCAGACCACTTGGCCATTGAGGAGCCATTGAGGTGAACTGAATAACCGAGCGGTATCTCCTCTGGAAACTATTCGCGAACAATTTAATGCAGCGTATATTGTAATTTACGGGAAACTCGCCGAAACTAGTGCATTCACAGGTCGTGGTTAAGTGACATTTGATAGTTCAAATGCTGTTCCCTTTGTAACACACCGGGAGGGTTGGCTAACAAGGTTACCAGAGTGCAAGAACACATCGTGACTGCGAGAAATGTAAGCGAAATATCAAAGGACGATGCCCATTTTGAACCAGTTTGGTTTGAGAATTTCTAAATACTTAAACGAAAATAGATTAAAATTCACTAAATCTAATTATTATTTTCTTTACATTATGTAGATGATACTGAGTGATAATGAACGTTTAATTGATTTTCCTCCAAACCCCTCTAGACTCAATAAAGCTGTGGGACTTTATTGAGGTCTCACACGGACTTCTTGAGAGAATTTGAAAAGTGATGTTGCACTGTTTTGTTTTATTTGTTAACACTCAAGTACGTTCACGAACACCTAACAGTAAATATTCCACTATTATTTCACATTAATATTCGACAAAACACAAATTAGAGAAAATAAAACAAAACTGCAGACATGACGCTTCACTTTCCCGCCAAAAAGTCTTTGTCAGTTGTCAGCTCTTTCTGTCACTGTCGTCTATGGTTGTAATTGTAGTCCATCCCAAGTAGTCCATTTTGAGATAACGTCAAAAAACGTGGGAAATGATGTCTCTAAAAAACTATATAAGATAGAGAAAACGTTCTTCTACACAAAAATAGCTCATATTGTACTCTACCTTAGGGTATTATTCCCATTTAAAAATAATGCCAGTAAAATTCCAAAAAATGATTTTTTTTATTTAAGCTAAGTATTTTTTTCTAAAGTTAAAATAATTACGGCACTAAAACAGGGTTAACCATACCGTAACTGACTTTTAGCGTAGTAATTTCGGGTCACTGTCACAATCAATAATTTACTTCAAAGTTATTCAGAAATGCTTAGCTATAAGATAGCTAAGCTTCTTAACTGGTTTATAACTAAGCTTTTTATATGAAAAACAGCAGCACAATCCTAAATAAGATAATTTCTAAGGTATTGTAACCTATATATAACTAAGAAAAGGAAATATTTTAAACAATATAGCAAGAATTTACATGACATTACTTAGCTAAAATAAAGTTATATATATATTATTCGTGGTTAACCCTGTTATAGTTTAGCAAAGATCATTGATAAGTTGAAAAAATAAAACCATTAATTCAAAGAAAATGTGTAATAAAAACATGAAACTTAAAAAGCTCTCTTCAATCCAATTAAACAACATCATAAAATTTTACCTTATCGTAGTTACCTACATCGTATCTTCCACGTCGTATTTTAAAGTTATTAATATTCTCGAAAACGTTTAACATGAGATCACTAAAATTATGCAAAAGCTTAAAATAATTCTGTTTTAAAATTGTTTCAATTAAACATTATAAAATTAAAATTCTGTAAGTACTTAGCATAATAATTATCAAAATTAGATCCATTAAATTGCACGTAATCACACAACATTACATACTAAATACTTCTGAACATAAAAAGCATAAGGTATCGTATCTAGAAAAAGTCAGGTTTTCAAGAGAGCCAAAAAAAATTTTAAGATATTATTGTCAAATTTTTATACAAAATCAATTAATTATATTTAACAGTTTTTTGAGTCTTACTTATGGTAACCATTTTACCTTTAATATTTTAAATAACTAGACTCATTTAAATCTTTAATAATAAATTTTATCATTTTTTTATTTTTTGCCTAAATCCGACTTTATATCTGAAATAATATAGTTTATGAAGTACTTTGTTTACGTTATATTATTGTACGATTAATGCTGTCAATTTATATGACCGCCCTGTAATTTTATGTTTCTGTGCAGCTTTATGGTTTTAACTTCTTAACGATGGTAAACGTCTGATATAAGTATGTTCTTGGTGACTTAAAAGTCAATTATGCATGAACAATGCTTTGAACATACGACTCCCTACGTCATCAGGTTTCTTTTTGGCCACTGTAGAATGATACGGAGATCCTTGCAATCTCGCTAACTTGCTTCCGTTTCTTTTCCATTTAGCTGGATTCACAACTTTCTTTTTTACTTTTTGCGACATTTCTGTCTCATAGCTGTTATTTGTACCTTTCTTCTGAGTGTTATTGCTGTTTATTGAATTTGGCAAATCATGATACCATAAGTAGGTATATTTGAATCGCGATTCAAGCTGTCAACTCCCCTCGAATCAACAACATTTTTGGGTGAAGCATCAAATATTAGGCACAGTTATTTGGTTTATGGACAACTATAGTTTTGCAACATCTTGATTGTTGTGGTAAGATAAAACTTTCTTCGTTATCAGAATCACTGCTCGAATAACCTTTCGCAAATTCATTGACGCTTACAACAGTCTCCAGACATGGCTTTTTTGTAGGAGGTAGAAAGTAATTAGCACTGTCAGATTATTCATTTGTAGGGCCTATAAGATCTTCTAATGTTACTAATTCAGTCATTATCTAAATTTACTGGACCTTCGTTCTCAGATAGTGAGGATATGTGACGTTTTACAGGTAATTGCCATTTTTTATCAAGAAGTGTCTGAAGTTTCTTCTGTAGAAAATATGCATCTTTTCACTTGATATACACGATTAGATGTTGTTTGTTCTGGTAAATTGCTACTTCACTACAGCTTGAATCATAGTTGTCTTCATTAGGTTCATAATTTTTGTCCTTATCAGAATCGTCGCTATTGTAGTCAAGATTAACATCCGATTCAACATTAATAGTATCATGAAGGGTTTTCTTGAACGTATTTTCCAAGGAACAATTAGAAAGTTCTTCCATCAAGTCATCTAAAAGAAAAAAACGTTTCATATTTAAGTATAGGTACAGGTAGGTATTTTAGTTATTGTGAAAATCCTCCATTAATGTTATTAATTAAAAGATAAATAAAACTTGTCAAACAACGTATGACTTCTTCAATACTATTATTACTTTCCTTGGGATTTTGAGATGTTTTTAAAATTGAAATGTTAGTTTAATTTTGTTGTTCTTTTTTGCCATGACTATTGTTTACTTTAAAACATTATTATTTATTTCAAATGGAATTCATAATAAAATCAATCAACAATCATAATTTAAGTTGTAAATGCTATTTTATTACCTTTTTGAACAAACGTAGGTAATAGTTTTTAGGAAGGTTACTAATATTTGTGCACAGCTCCACCCGCGAGAATTTAGTTTTAGATAAATTAGTGTTTTGTTTCATCCTGAAGATGCTATTATGTAGTTGAAAATGTACGTACCTATAAATAGTTTTCAACGCTGTTCGACACAAGCTCCGCACGGCTGTAAGCGGCGTGATAGGGAATCACTTCTTTGACCTTTCTTGTGGGTATAAAATTGGTATTCTGTAAATAAAACAGCCTCAACTTCGACCACAGCCGTGACTGCAGCAAAGATGTGACGGCTGTAACATCTATGACCATACCCATGCGCGCAACGTCTATACGTCGCTTAAAGGATTGCATAGCTGTTTAAATAACTTGTATGGCAGCAGCGGTACAGCGGTCGTGGTCAAACTATACAAGTAAAATCATATGTCAATAATAAAAACCTATATTCAAGAAATGACTTACCTTTCCTTAGATTATTGTTTGTACTGAATTTGTATGAAATAAACAAATTTTATTTTTATTTTTTTTATTTATTTTTCTATATTACGAGACATTGTGTTTTAGCGAGAATACCAAATCACAGATAGAACAATATATTATGGAATTAGTTTTGACAATAATTGTCAAATATTGACAATTATTGCAACTGCTGTGTGCGTCCGTGGCACGAGATACAACTGCAGATAACTGTGTTCTAGCCTATTAATGAGGCTTAATCTTTTTTAAACCAAGGATGACGTATATAAAATGAATTTATTTTACTTGGCATAAGAAGGGTTAAAGGATCTTAACTGATTTGTAATTAAGTTTTTGATGTTAACCTATTTATAGTTTAGTTTTGTACGAACATTAGCTTAAACTGTACTAGCCTTTAGCAGGGTTAAAGTCCCTTAACTTAATTTAAGTCTAGCATAAATGAATAACCCCATTAAAGCTAAGCAATTTATACAAAAATATCTAGTCTTCGTTAAGTTATGATACTTTAGCCCCCTTATAGACTAGTAATGTGGGTTAGCTGACTTTTAATTAAGGAAATCGTAAAAATAGTGTCACTTAACTGTTCACCGACAAGCTGTATCTGTATCTAATAATGATACAGGTATGGTACCTAGATCAAAATGTAAAGAATTTTGCGCTTTGTTACTTTGCATTATTAACTCAAAATTGATCAAACGAGGGTTAACCCTTTTTTAGCTTAAGTACGGCAGTATAGTCTGACTGATTATTGGCTTCTTTATTAATAAAAATGACGTGGGTGATTAATTGAAACAAAATTAGTATAAAACATGTTCAGCTATGAATGTATGTTGCCGAAAAACTTGAAAAAATCAATGTCCAACCGCAAACTTAAAATTGTTATTTTTATACTCTATTTACATAACTCTACAGTAATAAAATAGATAACTAACTCATTGTCAGGTTTCAAATGTATGGGCCGTGGGCATTGTCCTTTGATACCCATTTATCTGAAAATAGGCAAACCATTTTCGTTAGAGTAGTGTGGCTGGCACGCTAAAATCAAAGGGGAATGTTAAATCTGAACAAAATCAAACGTATAAAAGTAGGTATTTTTTATTGTTGCTACTTTTATGCAACTTGGATTTTTCCAAAACATGGGTAAGATACCTGTTATATTTACTAGGTTCATGCATGTGGGTGTGTTTCTTAGTTCGACCTTAGACAAATCGTTCTTGGTTCCACGATAACTTCTTAACGCCTGAACGGGTGGAATTGAATCACATTATGAATCAGAGAAGAAGTACATTACAATAGTTATAGAAAATAAACGAAATTAATCCTCCCTTCATTATTGTGCTTGTTGAGTAAAGTAACGCAGCAGTCGACGCGCGTTTGTCGGTTTGCTGCACTCAATTCATGAGGTACCCACCTTTCAAGCTTTTTCATCTTCCCAATTTGCTTCAAGTGGATTAAAACAGTTTTATTAAAACTGTTTTAACGGGACACTAAACACGATTAATTTTGTATTAAGTTTCGGCCGCGATGCTGCGGCCGTGGTCACGAGCGAACTGTTCGCTTGTGACCACGTCAAGCAGTAAGTAGATATGTACTTTTACAAAATTAATCGTGTTTAGTCCCGCTAAAACAGTTTTAATGCAATGCAACGCGATAGTTTAAAGTCTTATAAAACAGTTTTATCACTAACACTGCAGCCTGCAGCTAACTCGAACGTGGTTTGCGATGGATCCGCTTTTACAAATAGCCTTAAATTCTTTGTTATCAACTTTGGTCTCCGGCCGTCCACGGGGTTTGTTCTGCAGGTCGAAATTTCCAGAACGAAAACGTTGGAAACAAAACGCACTGTGTTTTCTTTTGCGACAATGCCGCCATACACATCATTAATCCTTCGACCCGTTTCTACAGCACTGGTGCCACGATGGAACTCGTTCTCGTAAATAACGCGATTTTCAAGTTTTCCATTTTGTAAACTGAGTGAACGCATAGAAAAAACCAAAGGAGGAAAAAACAAACGAATAACGGTTTTTAAAAACACAACAGCATGAGTTAAAATAGAGTTGAATTAGCTGTATAAATTTGAAATTGGAATTCCTAACCAAAGAGGAGATATTTGAGATCAAAGTGGCCAAAACGACAAAACGCCAATTTCATAATTTATGTAAGAACTTAATACTTAATCACTGCAAATATTTTGCTCCAGAGCAGTGCACTGACATAAGGAGGCATCAGACAAGGAACAGTTATGAGCTCTTCTTTTGTAACTAGTGTCGGAAATTTCCCGCTTTGATTCTCCAAAGGTTATGATTTTGGTTTTGGTAGTATTTAAGGTTAAAATATTAGCTTGCAGCCATTGCAAAGTAATTGGAATACCTTCTTCAGCTTCAGTCCTAACCTCCTCCCAGGTTTTGCCATCAAATATAAGTGCCGTATCGTCGGCAAAGGTAAAAATGTTACAATTATTTAATTTTAGGTTGCACAGGTCATTAATATAAATTGAGTCTTAAAATGCGATTTGAGACGTTCCGTAGTGGCAAATTGCGAAGTGGACTTTAAATCGTTTGCTAATGGAACTTCGCGAGGATTAAATCATACTAAGTAACTAGTTTCTGGTACCCACGTAATGTCAACTTAGGGTCTCCATGTTTAAGTTTCAAAAACCAGGATTTAAAGGTGGCCATTCCAAGACATTTTTTTTTAAACAGGATGCAGTATAAGAGCAGTTGGTAAAGTCAATGTTAAAGTCAATAAAACCCAAATGTTTGAAATTACTACTTTTAAGTTATTTGGGAACCTTTTTACACGACAATATATCTTTAAAATAAACCAGGACGCTGCTTTTTTTTTTTTTTTTTTTTATAAAAGAGGGAGGCTAACGAGCAGGCGGGTCACCTGATGGAGAGTAATCACCGCCGCCCATGGACACCCGCAAAACCAGAGGAATCGCAGACGCGTTGCCGGCCTTTAAGGGAGGAATAGGTTTAAGGAAGGAATAGGAATTGGGAGGAGGGGGGGGGGGGGAAGGGGCCTCCGGAACCCTCACTGGTCGGACGAAACACAACAGCACCAAGTGCCATTATTTCACGCCGAATATTAGTGAGAGGGTGGTATTACGCCGGGCGAGCCGGCCCAATGTGTGCTGCAACGCAGCGTGGCTCTACCACTCAAAAAATATGCTTAAAAGGTATCCAGGACATTTCAGGACGCAAAAACCAGGACATGTCCTGAAAAAGCTTGATGGTTGGCCTCGCTATGTCAACAACCTCTCAACTCAAGTAACTTAGGAGAATTGATATTGACACGTAGCAAATTGCAACGATTGCATTTGAAGATTGCCAAGTGGATCAACCAATATTAGATAATAACTATCCCTCAGCCAGTGTCGGATGCAACGAATTGCAGTCGAGTTAAAGGTGTCATTATCTGCAATAGATGTAACCCAATTGAGGATGCAGTTTCGATCCTTGAGATTTGAATAGGTGATGCTGGCCTGACCCACATACTAAATTAGAACTATTCAATCGGTACTACGTCTAAATCGGTATGTAAGGTCAGTACGGGTATTTCAATTGAATAAATGCTATGTGTATGAGACATGTATATACAGCTACATGATAGCGTGAACTTATTGCTATGCGCTGATATAAATTTAGTTGAAACAGGCGTTAGTTTACTGTAGTCCACAGTTCCACATAAGCATCGTGTTGTGTTTCCCTAGAATTTTATGTGATTAGTGATACTTGTTTTGATGGACATTATCTATGCGTATTGCGTATTATTTCGGCGGTCGTCACCATTCAACATGTGGTTGAATGGTGACGACACCACATACAACACCACATACAACACCACATACAGTACGTACAATCCCTGACCGAAGCCGAAATAAACACATTATGTCCATTAAAACAAGTAACTTATGCATAGCAAAAACTCTATCGTTTCCTAAAACAAAATAATTATGGAAACGTATCAATTTCCGAATTAGACATAGACATTATGAAAATAAATGTTAAATTTTGCTATGCCGTATTTTAAATTTACTTAACTCCATCCTCTTATTAGCAACGTTGCACTCACAATTTGAATACTATCATGGCGGAAAAATCGATAGATTATATTGCGCGTAATTTCCATTGTTTCTAATTTTCAAGAAAAGGAAAACAAAAAAAAGAAGCAAATAACTTTTTAATTAATCTGCGCAAAATTAATTTAAATAGCTTTTAAAATTCCTTTATAATAAGAATAAGTTGGAGTGTCTGAGGTTTTGAGCTATTTAATGAACACGTTGTTTTAGGGATAGTCATTCACTCATAGGTGTTTACGAGTATATACGTGCCCAAGGAAACAAGCTTAATTCATGACATTGTATGAGATTATCAAAGAAGTGACGTTATTAAAACATAAAATACAAGAATATTTAAGAATAAAACATAGGGCTATAGAGCATTGGTTTTAAGGAACCAATCCCTATAAGAAAGTTGTTGAAATATTCTCACAGAGCTAACATCAACATTGCATTGTAGGTAAGAGCTAGACTGTTAACGATGTTTGCTCTCGACTGCAGGCCGTATCGGCACAATTAGGTACGAACGCTGCTCGATCGGAACGGAGATGGATATAAAATGGTTCCTGAAGCATGCACAACTCATCACGTAGGGTAGGAAACACTTGAAACGGAATCACTCTCGCTCAGATTACTCTCGGCGCCGTCGCCTCCGTTTATGCCTCGAGTGAGTTGCATGCGCTATGTATGTATCTATGTATATTAACCCTCTAACGGGCAGAATGTATATTGCCACCATATTTTGAATTTTATACAATGAGCTTGAGAAAAGTAATATTTTTTTAAATATTTACATTTTAACTTAAAATATGACATTAAATTTTTTTCTGTAGTTCTTCAAAATACTTCACTATAATTTTTAAAGATTCATAAAAATGACCACGCGCTATTGTTTTTGTGACAATCAAAATACGCGCGAAACCCGCGGCGTGACGTCATCGGATTCCATTCTCACGCACGGGGGTGGCGCGACTCGCGCGACTTCGTTTTATTAATATGTCCCTAAGAACCAGTGCAGTTGTGCCACAGATTACATATTAATTAATTGTGCAAATAGTTAAGTAATGTAATCGGACGCCCGCCGGGTGCGGGCAGCGAGAGCGGCGGCGGGGGCTATCGGATACGATGACGTCACGTCACCGTCAGTCGAGTGCCAGCGAACTAAGCGAGGTAGTAGTGTTTTATGCAATTATTTATGTACAATAAATTTGTAAATACTTCTCGTATCGAAGTGAAATAAAAACTATTGGTTTTAGAATAACGACTTCTATAATGGTATAAAGTAAAAATTAACTTTTTTCTCATTTTTCCCAAGTAAGGTCGAAAACCAATGAAAAATTTGAACATGCTGTGCCCGTTAAAGAGTTAAACATACATAATTCACGACTATTATCCCCAGAGGGGTAGTCAGAGACTAGGCAATGAGGACCGCAGAGGTAGTCCACTGCCATAGTCCGCTGTTCACCGTTAGGTGTATGTGCAATGAGAAAGCTCATAAAAATAATACTACCAACCACAGACCGTGGTCTGTGCTACCAACGCATCTCTTGTTTTGGGTGTCGTAAAAGGCGACTTAACGGATTAAAAATTGCACTGCACATACATCCAACAACAAAAAGCCACGATGGGCTCACCACCTATCACGCTGAACACATGTGCAGTTGCTATTTGGTCACCTATGGCAGAGCACTGATTTAGCGGTCCTCACTGCATAGTCTCTGACTTACCTTTAAGTAACCCGCTCCTAGACATCTAATCTACTCATAACTGAAAATATTCTTGGCAGATGAGATGAATGCCTAGTCCTTACCCGTTAAAGGCAAACGTGCCATAAAGCCTGTTAAAAACAAGTGACAGAAGAACATTTGAAATAGACAATTTGTTCATAAAGTTTTCATGGAAATGGTGACGTCATCATTCCGTTTACGACCTCGCAGTTTCCGCGAACCAGCATTTGGCAATGCGCTGTCGCATTTTTGAAATACCTTACACTAGCTGCATTTCCCGATACTGCCCCATCGAATTTTTATTTTACAAATCCTACATATTCGGGCGAACTCGTATCTGTGACGAATTTAGTCGTTTTCAGCGACTTTTCGCAGTAACAAAGCGTTCGTAGGTGTTTCAATAAAAAGTAACATTTGAAAATTTCTGACACGGACTATTACTCTTCTAGTAAAGTTACCAAACATTTATAAATAAAATTTCTATTAAGATTTATATGTAATTTACATTTTCAATCGAGGAAATTAAATGTACTAGGTATTCTTTTTCGAAGCTTCGACATTCTAGGATAAATGTATCAATTTAATAATTTTAAATTACCAAAAAAGGAAAATAAAAAAGGTTAGAAATTCATTCAAAATTGTTTTCATTCAAAGTACTGTCAAATTGCTGAAAGAAAATCTCGTACATATAACTTTATACTATAATTTGAAGTTGTCCATTGCAGCTTTTTTTAACAATAAATTACCTAACAAATTATAAGTCGGTAATCATTAACATTAAGTCATTAAAAACCACGTTTAAAGGAACATGTTGAATGGACATTGTAACTGTTACAGCAAACAATCCTACTAATATTATAAACGCGAAAGTTTGTAAGTATGGATGGATGTTTGTTACTTTTTCACGTAAAAACTACTGAATGGATTTGGATGAAATTCGGCATACAGATAGTTTATAACCTGGATTAACACATAGGATACTTTTATCCCGATATTCCCACGGGAAACACGCGGGTAAAACCGCGAGCGCCCGCTAGTTAGTTATAATTAATTAACGATCGTGTAGATAACACGATCGTTAATTAATTATAACTAATAATAATAATAATAATGCGCAATAAGTAGGTACAATGTTCGTATTGGAGTAAACGTACGTATATAACATACATTCACGAGTATTATACCCAAAGGGATAAAACAATATATAAAAATAAAACTTTCCTACACTCACACCAATTATCTAGCCCAAGAGAAGCTTCGAAGAAACTCGTTAAATGGTTACTAGCCAACGGATAAACACACTTAAAATACTTACATACATACTTATTATACATATAAAACACCCAGACCCGAGACAATTTAGAAAAACAATACTTTCTAAATTGACCCGACCGGGGAGCGAACCCGGGACTCAGAGATGGCGACACCACGAAAACCGGTGTACAAACCACTCGACCAAGCAGGTCGTCAAATAGTAAGAGACTTAATTTGGCCAGTTTAGCAACGTTTTTTGACTGATCGAAGTGCGCCTCTTTGGTACAACTTTTATTTTCGCTTTTTTTCGTCATTTGTGCAGTTGTGAGCCTAAATGTGATAGATTACGATTAATTCTAATAATAAAATGGATAAATTAAACCAATGTTATGTACGAAAATGTTTTTTTACTTATAAACAATAAAAAATTAATATTTTAGATATTTCGCACTGAAATTTTCAATATGTATTAAAAAACGTATACGTATGTGTGAGGAGATGACTGTTTCCAAAACACGATTGGAAACTTTTAGCTCGATTAAAGAAAAAATCTGAAGTTACCTCTACAATTTCATATAAATGCTCATTACGACCGTGTTTTACAATAATAATTGTTATAAAATCATATCCGTAATCATGACTGTTTTAAATTTCCAAAAATCTAAACATTTTTATTAACTTTTCAATAAAAATGTGAATGGCGCTTACGAATTACCGCGGACCGCGCAACACCCGCGAGGGCCCGGAATTTTCGCTGACCGCCTAACCCCCCTTAATGAGGACCGCACAAACAGTACATTGTCTTATTCCACGTATTACCAAATTACAATTGCACATGCGCTCAGCGTGATAGGTGGAGATCCCATCGCTGCTCTATATTGTTGGCTGTATGTGCAGTATTTATTCCGTTAGTCGCCTTTCACGACACCTAAGGGAACCCCTCTCCTTACATCACTAAGTTTTATTTGTACTGGCACCTCGAGACCAACCGTTAGGTTATTGCAAGAAGTGCCAGACGTCCCTGCGCCAGTAGAACACTCGCGTAGGAGACCACCTGCGTTAGGTCTTGACGCCAAATCAGTGCCCGCCGCAGCGCGCTCTTCATTCGGTACTCATAAGACTAGTGTCTCGGGAGAGTATCCCCGTGAACACGTGTAGTTCACTGCCTATTGTCCTGATAGGTAACCGGAGCTGTCGAGCTCGCTCACTTCTCGTTGCACGAAGGGCATAACTCGCAGTTGACACTGCTAGGGTCGTCGACTCTAAAGTCGACTCCTAAGTGTCCACCTTGGTAGCGGAGTAGTAAGCACACTCACTTCTCGAAACCCATCCAGGCGCCTAGCCAGTTCCCACGTCCTACGCGGCTGGCTGGACCGGAGGCTACGGCATCTAGGAGGCCGCCTCTACTAGTTATCCAGACTAGTACCGGAGATGTCAACACCAATGTAAAATGAGAACCACCGGACAAAGCTGCCAACTATAAGGGAAACTCACGTTCCCCGCAGGACTTTTCGCTTCTGGCCCCTCAGAGATCGCTACTAGGCCCCGATCGCTGTGCACGAGTTTGGAAGCCCTGGCACACAATACCAGGACAAACGAACATTAATTCCCAAGCTAACCACGAGTCACTACGAGTCCAACCCACGTCCGGATCCCGCCGGAGGCGCCGGTCAAGGCACAACCAGCGGGGGGCTTGAACCGGAACCCCGTAGTACCCCTGAAAACACAACCGGACCCGTAGTTCCAGTTGCGATACCCTATCTATCGGGGTCAGTAGATAGGGGTACCCAAGGGGACCAACCAACTACCAACCCCCTCTCGGTTGGTAGTATTATTTTAGAGATCTGGCCCAGCGCTGCCGATATGCAGCTCTGGCAGGGTCGCCATGCAATGTGGTGGTTAGAGGCGTGAAAGTAAACTCTTGACTTCTGGATACTAACTCATTTATTAGCGAATTAGTTTCTAAATTATATAGTGGACATTTACTCCATAGGTACTCGTATAAGTAATAGTATATAATGTTTACAATATGATCAACTTACAGAGTGTCATATTATATAAACAATGCCCTTATTTAGACCAAACTAGGTATTTAGGACTGTCTTTATATGAGGTGCACGTGTAATATCTCATATTTCTTTATTAAGGTGAGTCACACGTGGTCACACCACTACACATAACTCTAATTTAAGACGCTATACCACATAACTCTAACTCTTTTTAGAGTAAACGTTCTCTTTGAAAAAATAAAAAAATGTGAGCCGTATATAAAATGTTATTGAGTTCGTTATTTTATCTAGAGGTATGAAATAAAAGACTTTGAGACAGTCATTTTCGTATCGGACGTTCACTAGTGTTGCCACGTTGCCAGATCGAAAGCAATCACGCCCGGCGCCCGGCCCGTGTCAGAAAGAGCAATGTGCAAACCGTCAGCTCGTCGATGTCAGTACCTATTATACCTATATTCATACACACATACTTATTATATAATCACGACTATTATCCCCGAAGGGTTAGTCAGAGACTAGGCAATGAGGACCGCAAAAGCAGTCCTTAGCCATAGTTCACTTTTCACCGAATAGGGACAGCATATTATGTGCTCAGCACAGCAGGTGCACAGCAGGTGCAGGTGCAGGTGCACAACAGGTGGTGAGCCCATCGCCGCTCTATGAAGTTTGATGTATGTGCGGTATTGAGTCCGTTAGTCGCCTTTTACGTCACCCAAAGGAAGAGAGGTGGTGGTGGTAGTATTCTTTTATAGCCGCTACGCTTTTTTACCTACCTATCTATATTCAGTAAGTAGAAAAACATAGAGATCGAACCAAATGGCTATATTATGGTCCGTTGGTCCCACATAAAAGTACCCCGGGCTTGTATTTCTAATCTATGTAAATAAAAATGAATCGCCAAAGGTGTTGCAATGCGCACAACTTGAGAACGGGCTGGACCGATATGACTGATTCTTTATTTGGTGTGTTTGTAATGGTCAGGGCAAGATTTATTTTATTATTTATTATTAATTATGTAAATTTATTTGGAAATTTGTCGCGAGATACGGGGCTACGGTTCACGCGGCCTAAGTCGCGCTGATTTCAGCGTGTTTTTTTGCTCACTACCTATATCGGGTGTCTAAGATATCGACGTCAAGCCAAAACCGGGTGATAGGCCAAGTTAAAATAGTTGTCAGAAAAAAAAAATCTAAGTCACGTATTTTCAAAATTATAGACATTTAAAAAAATATTATAAAAAATCTACATCCCGTGACGGTTTTTTACCTCGTGTTGATACAAATCTTAACTTTTTTAAATGTTTTCTTTTGTTTTGTAATCCTGAATAATGCTTCTGTATGCTCTGGCCTAAACTTTTAAGCCTGCTCAAGCTTGGAAGGAAATGTCACTTTTTACCCAACCAAATATTCAAAATTACTATTTCGCCCAGCTTTAACATACTGTACTGAAAAAAATGTACTATAGGAGTTTGGCAAGTAACTTCAAAAGTTGGCGCATTTAATAAGGATTCCAAAATGGTATAATACATAATAATAATAATAAAAAAAAATTTTTTTATTAACTCATCACAAAGTAGGTAATAGTTTAATATAACACAATACAACATCGGGGGGTATGCTATAAATATCAACATGATAGCTTATAAAAAAAAAACGAAAATACGTGACTTAGATTTTTTATATTTTTCTGATAACTATTATAACTTAGCCTATCACCCGGTTTCGGCTTGAAGTCGATATCTGGGACACCCTTTATAATATTAAATAACAAAAACTCTTTATAGGTTCATTTTACCAAGCAAATCATTACGACACAAAACGAAAGCTGTTTCAAAGATTTTCAGTAAAAATGTATCCTTTATACGTATTACGTAGAAAAACTAAAAGAAAAGGCTTGTTGCGTTGCACCCAAGTTGCACCCGTCATCCGTCCAATCGATCCCACAACAAAAGCCGGCCACGGCAGCCGCTCCAGCCTTTATTAGCTCAGACGCCTGTAACGTGTTAACACTTTCAACAGATATGACTTTAATCGAAAGCGATAGGTACCGCTTGGGACAGTTACCGTTATTGTGCGTAAAACCGAGCTATCATTGAACTTATATGTTATATACTTGTTATGGTAGGTAATGCCATTTTATAAGTAGTACTTAGGTATTGTTAAAATTTAAATTTTTGAACGTTTTACATAGCTGACTAATAAGCGTGCGAGCGATTCAAAGAACTATGTAACTTTTTGAAATCGAGTTAGTAATAAAAATAAAATAATGTCGGGCATACGTGGCCCTAGGTACTTCTGGTCCGAATCCTACTTACAAAACAAGAAACAAAAAGTTTAAATAGAAAGCTATGATATTTAAAAAAACGAAAATCAGTAGTTTCCAGCGAAAAAATGAGTTTGAGAGAGAGATAGAGAGAGAGAGAATGAGAGTGAGTTTATGTATGTATATATGTACGTATGTTAGTAAGAGAGTAGGTAATGAGGACAGCAAAAGCACCTCTACCATAGTCCACTTTTCACCAAATAGCGACTGCACATGTGCGCAGCGTGACAGGTGGTGAGCTATCGCCGCTCTATGCTCTTGGATGTATGTGCAGTCTTTAGTCCGTTAGTCGCCTTTTACGATACCCAACGGAAGAGAGGGGTGGTAGTGTTCTTTCACCGCTACGCGACGCCACCAAATTTTACCAAATTTAAAACATCTCGAGCTCCTCCGTGTTTCGGATAGCATGTAAAGACGTTTGTCCCGGTTGTTATCGTAAGACGGCAGTCGTTGAAAGCCACCAACCCGGGTTTGGCCAGCGTGGGGAGCTATAAGATAAAGATAAAGATAAAATATTCTTTATTGTACACCAAATTAACAACAAAAGGGCAAACATAAAGTAACATACAATTGGCGGCCTTATAGCTAAAAAGCAATTTATTCCAGGCAACCGTGTTAGACTGGATAGAATGTGATATGCTATAGCCCAATATCCCCATGTACTGTTGTCCATGTGGGAAAGTATGCTTCATAGGTCCATGTGGTCTTGTGTGGGCAGTGGGACGTTTACAACCTGATGAGGAAATGTCGCATCGCTTAAACATTGTTTTAGTGATTGCAGCTTACAGTTTACTCGTATAATTTTCATTTTACGTTAAGTATAATAAAATGGCAGCATGAAAATTATTTAATCAGCAGGTAAACATTACACGGCTTCGTCTGAAAAGTTCCAACCTTTTCTCTTCTTTTCGAGATTTCCATTAGACACTTAAGTTTTTATATTTTCTCTTATTACACAACAAAGAACCGCTTGGCATTTCGTGTCGACTGCTGGCAATATAAAATAGTTGTAGCAAACCGAACAGAGTTAGAACTGGCAACATTCAGCAAACATACTCAGTCTTATATGACCTCCTCTGAGAATCAGGGCACAATCCTATTGGAATCGGTCTGGTTGTTTAACGTGTGGTTGTATTGTATCCTCCTATGACCGACGGGGATGTATGAAAAGGAAACACAATGTCTTTGTCAGTTAACGGGCGTGATGTTAGAGTATGTATGTAGTATGTATATATGTACTATCGCGGACTTCGTCGCTTTACTAGTCTAATGCCTAGTTCGCACCTGTGCTAGTATTTTAGTCGAGTAGAAGTACATTGCTTCGCTAGTTTGCTTATTTGAAAAATAATTTTAAATTAGCAAAGTGATGAAGCAACGCATCTCTACTCTACTAAATTACTAGCACAGGTGCGAACTAGGCATAAAGGTCAAAATCCCTTGCACAACGCGTCGTCTATTTGGTACGGGCACGTACCCGGGCGGGCGGTGCGCTTCATATGAAAATTTCTGCAAACTGGTAAGGCGACGGTGAGAACGATAGTACATATTCTTGTTTTCTTGTAAGAATCTCTTTATTGAAGTCAGTACAGTCCAGGTCCAGCGGCCTGATGTCACCTCCTAGAGCATTATTTATTTTTATTCATTTAAGTATACTTTATTGCACAAAATCGAGTACAAATGGAGGACTTAATGCTAAAAACCCTTCTCTACCAGTCAACTAGTAAAACGAGTTAGAAAAGAAAATAGACGGCGCAAAAAAGGTACCTACCTACTAAATATATATCATTGATATAAAATAAGTACACATAATATAACAACTATATATATATACTTACATTATTACTTAGCACAAAACAAATGCTTCATAGAGTGCAATTAATTATCAGAAACATACAATTTGTGCAGGGCATGTGGATAGAAAATGGAGTCCATGCAACCAATATTTTGTGACTGTGACTCTCTTGCCATGAAAATAATGAATCTCCTGCGATCGGTCTATCCAAACCAAAAGATTTTAGGCTTTTCGTACTCATAGATATCGCCAAGCTTATGGCAGTCATTTTCACTGAGGATGCAGAGTAATAGAACTTGATTGCACAAAAGATCCCAATGGGTCGACGACTGGGGCTACTGCGACAGTGAGTCTCACTCGTGGCACTTCTCTAACAAAAAAATTGGCGCAACTGTCAACGTCAAATTTGACAGAATCGAGCATAGACTATGCGATATTTTTCGATAGATGTATCACAGAAGCGAAATAACCAAACTTGTTCATACTAAAGTAGTCTGTAAGTCTATGAAAACACGGTACAAAGTGAAGTGTGTTTTTGTAGGTGCGGTCTCATGCGACCGCTTGGGGCCTGAGGGGATAAAACGAGCCAACCAAACCGAGCACAGGTCCCCCGGGAATCGTACAAGGGTCCCCTGGATCTGACCCGGCGCGGTGGGGCGGTTAAGCAAATTGTGAGATAGGCATTTCCGCCAAGTCCTTACTCACTCAATACAACTACTTTATGCATGTACTCCCGGCCAACTACCATCAGAGGGAGGGGAGCGCTTATATGAAGGCGCGCACACCAATGATGAATCATTGTAGTCTTGTTTCCCGTCGAGTCAACATGTGTGATCACAAATAGTAACAACAACCATAAACAACAACATTAAAAATAGACTCTGCAAAATGCGTGGGTAAACATTTAAACACCGAACAATTTTATTATGAAGATAACTGAGTAAGTGGCTTTTATATTTTTACGGTTATTAAGCTTCTTCTCAAGCAGAAGGTGCTAAAATATATATGCTTTTAATATTAAACAAAGCAAAATTTTGAAATAGTAGCTAAAAATGCGTCAATGCATCACAAACGTGATGCCGAATAAAATGTATGTGCCTAAAATATTAATACAAAACAAAATATTGTAATAATGGCTAAAATGCGTCAATGCATCACAAACGTAATGACAAAATAAATAATGTTCTCTTATTTACACAAAGTTTTGTTCCTCCTGGACCAGTAAAGAATTCAGTTTCGTAGTCTTCACATTCCTGGCATAATATTTGCATTGCTGAACATCTTAATGTCTCAGAATGGCACTTCTTACTTGATAACACAGAGAAAAAGATTACCAAATGGAGAACTCTTTTAATATATTTATTTCAGTTGAATTAAGAGACTGCATTGAGCTATAGACTGTATGTATTTATAAAACTATCTATTAATCGGAATTAAACTTTGTTTACTGGGTTTACACAACTGAACTAAAGGAATCATATCCATCTGGGATAATATAATTGACGGACAGACGTAGGTAATATGCAGAATTAGAAACTCAAAAATGTTTGTACGAGTACACCTAAACCAAGTATAAGGGGTATATGATTTATTCGATGGACCAATGAATAGCTTTGAAAATTCCAGTATAAGCACCACCCCTATGTAGAACCTAGGCAATGTCTAATACCTGAATCTCACCTCACTGTAGAAGAACCAATACCAGATGTCGGAAACGTGGGCGTGAGTGGGTGGTGGTGGCACTTAATAGTATGGAACGTCAATTAGTGGTCATGGATAAACTAGCTTTGAATTGCTGTCTTGGTGCACAGAAAACAATTGATCGTTGAAAACGTAAAAGCTTGAGTTTTCATTTAAGAGGCCTATTACATCTCGACTGTGATTTTTGCGTAAAATGGCCAATTTTGGCGTTATGGATCTCAGAAACAAAAATATATTAACAATTATGACTTATTGAATAGTGTAGAATAGCTATTGGAATAGTGCGTAGCGGCCTCTCTTTTTGTAAATTTTGCTTAACTTATTAAATAAATCCAAAATTGCAGAGAAAGATTTGTATAAAGTGCGCGAAGGCACTTTTTTGAGCTCATCGATTAAACTACTGTTCTGAACAAGTGAAATAAAAGAAATATTATGTTATCTTTTATATAGTCGAATAGTACGTAGCGGCCTCGGAATTTTTATATATTATTGATTTTATATAGGAAAAAAAATCTTATTCTAAACAAAAAAACTTCGAAAATCGCTATAAGTTAACTGTGAATTTCTCCTATCTACGATAATATTAATGAGCAAAATTTATACCAGAGTAATTGTTACTTCATGAGGAATAAAGATTTTATAATGAATTTATTATCCTATTTCGATAAAAATGATAAATACAACTGCAAAATTACTACAAAATGCGATGCGCCGGCCGTTCGAATTCAATTTATGCTCACAGAATGGAGAATTGTAATATTATGCACAAATTTATTATCCTATTTCAATAAAGACGATAAATACAACTGCAAAATTACTACAAAATGCGAAAATGGGCATTTTACGCAAAAATCACATTCAAAATGTAATAGGCCTCTTAATATTTGGTCTCTCCGTGTGTGCA
The DNA here is from genome assembly GCA_963921215.1 of Scoparia ambigualis. Classification (NCBI taxonomy): domain Eukaryota; kingdom Metazoa; phylum Arthropoda; class Insecta; order Lepidoptera; family Crambidae; genus Scoparia; species Scoparia ambigualis. The sequence goes on along the minus strand of OY992501.1, from coordinate 25,756,264 downwards.
ATGTGCATATTTTTGCGATAGCAACCGAAGCGCCTGAACTTGATTTTAAGTGACTGCTAGTTGACATCATAAAGACATATTGGTTTAAGCTTCTTTAAATGTTTTGCATGTAAAATATTTCCTCTAGTTCTGAGCAAGCAAGAGTTCAATACGTATTCTTGGATATGAAAAGAAACATTTGTATGTAGGTAATATGCTTTGGATCCACGTGGAGCGTCTGATATAAAAGGAGCCTTTTTAATGCCTCGAGTGTAAAGTAAATATTGAATTTCTCCAAGCTCTAGCATCTGAAACGACTGTTAAAGATGTTGCTGATAATTGAATTGAGCAAACCCTCTTTCCCATTCACCAGCCAAGACTAAAGTCACTAACCATTTTTGCAGCGCGAAGCAGACACTAAACAAAGTTTATGCGATCGATTTTTCGTGATTCCATTAGCAAGCGGACTGCTTGGTCAAAAAGTTAACAATATCAAAATTGTTTGCTGACCAAGGGGTCCAGTGTAATTTTTATTTAATGCAAACAATGTCTTGGTATGCTGCACAAAAAAATATTTATAATAGACTTTTGTTGCTAATCAAATGACATACATAATGGCAAACCGTTTAATTACTTACCATATAAAAATTGCTAACACATCTATATTACTAAAAGTCAATTGCCGCAATGTTTGTACGTGCATCACTTCGGAACGGCTGCCCCTAATTGGCTATTTGACAGTTGTAACAACAAAATATGAAATATGCCGGAAATGGTAGTTTATGATTTAACGATATATGATGATGATCGATATTTCACGTAAAATTCAAATCTTATGAATCTCTTAAAACCACGCCTGCTGATTGTGAAAATAATATTGCCTTCACCTAAAACCTTTCTACCAGCTGTATTGGATCCCATCAAATACAGTGCAAGGCCTGAATAAACTACATTGAATTGGCGTGTCAAGGAATCGAAGTAGTTGACTATGACACGTATTACAGATTTATTATTAAAGGTATTTCTGCCGCCATATAACCTTGTTTTGCATCGATGTGTTCCGATATAAAGGGAATATCTACTGAAATTATAGGGCTTACAGCAGTTACAGCTAGAACTTCGGGTTCAGAAATGTGCACGTAATTACAGGTTGGTGTTAAAACGTCCATGGACTAGCGAGGGCCATCGGAGCCTTATTGTGTTCTCTTAGATAAGTATTACTTTATCCTTACTATGCAAAATTCGTTGGAAAATGTTTAGCAAGATTAATACTGCTTTTGCAGTCCTTATTGCCTAGTCTCTGACCAACCCTGCGGGGATAATAGTTGTAATTATATGTATGTATGTAAAGTAATAATTCACTTACATACTCGTGAACGGGTGCCGCCCGTGGAGGCTGGTCTGCTCTTGCAATCTTATTTTTATTTGTAGTAGAAACAGTCTTTCTTATTCTTGTTTCAAAGATACTGTAAGACGTTGTTTATTTTATACCTGTTTTTTTGGATATTCTTTTGTATTTATGTGTTGTGTTGTCTTGTAATCGTATTAAATGTTTTTTTTTATGTTTGTAATGGAAAATGTAATTCTATGATAGGGAGGGCATTTTCCAAGTTGTATTGACACTGTAAAAGAAAGGGAGAAAAGAAATGCCCTTGCTGAGTTTGTTGCCTGTTCTTCTCAGTACGAAGCTCCCGCCGTGAATGCTCTAACCTCCCGCCCCATAGTTAGGACTTACGAACCGATGGCATAGCGACATTCATAAGTGTTTAATTATTGTAGCCTAAATTAATTAATTGATATTGAAATTTGAAATACTGCACAGTAGGCTTACTCTTGAAACATGCATTAATCAATTTCCAATCACAAATCTAAAAAAATTCAAATGGCACTTTTGTAAGCGACAATAGCGTTGGAATCAAATTGCGTGGAAATTGATTGAACAAATTATTATCGAGATGGCGTTCCGGAATTATCTTTACTTATCCCAATATCGGTACATATTAATCGCATTGGAATTGTACCTATTGAGATTGAGTTTGCGTTCAAGAGTAACCCCCCTGCTCTTAGAGTTGAAGGTAAGACCACATGTAGCCGTAAGCTTTTATTCAGATTCTGATTATGATTTATTCTCATTAGACCACGGATTTGCAAAGGATCAGAATAAACTATGTTGTAAAATGTGTAAACGAAGGTTGTTGAATAGACAACAATAACATTTATTTATTTAATAGACACAATTATAACACCGTAACAGTTTACCCAAGGCAATGTTATAAAAATACAAAAAAAAAAAAAATCACAATACAAATAACAATGAAATTAACAATTTAATTAACAATCAACTAACCTATTATATCTTTCGACTCAAAAACAATTTGTGCCATTTCCTTGAGTTTCGGCAGGTTGTGGCGAAACACATCTTTAATGATCTCCGAAAGTAGATAAATGTGGCGAATGGCGAGTAACATTGACATTTTTGAAGTATGTTTATCATCATATCTATGATTTAGTTTATATTTTATCATTCCAATTATTTGGTCCAGAAATATGTGTTAATTCGTCTACCATTATATACGTACATTAAATTCGTGAAAAGTATTTCTCTACTTGTATCCCCATGTTGAATTAATTCCAGAGGCGTGTAACCCAGATTCGCCTTAACCACACTAAAATCAAAATGGTATAGTAACTCTTCTCTAGCTCCTTGCTTAGACGACGTATAGGCGGAGACACATTCGATTGTATTTGCAGAAAGAATCACGTGAAATTTTTACGTTTTACTATTACAATATTTTGAAAAGTCGTTTAAAATGAGAAATAGTAGCCTATTATTTATCTTATATTATTTTAAAAAACCAATTTGCTGTCGGTTTGCTTTGTCTTTACAGTGTCGCCGTATATTATGAGTGTCGATAAAGTTAGCGTTCCTCAAACCGTAGTTACCAAACAATCTCTGAAGTATTTGTAGGTGCTGGCAACATGCAAGCGTGTCTAGATTCTCCAAGCCGAGATTCACAATATTTACTTAGCCACTCACTCTTGGATTTTTTTTGACACTTTTTTGACAGTAACTGTCAACGTCAAATTAGACAGAATGGAGCATAGACTATGCGATATTGTGCGATAACAATACATAAGATGAACCACAGAACCGAAATAACCAAACTTGTTCATACTAAAGTAGTCTGTAAGTCTATGAAAACACGGTACAAAGTCAAGTGTGTTTTTGTAGGAGCGGTCTCATGCGACCGCTTGGGGTTTGAGGGGTGGCGAAATTTCCTGTCGCTGCCACAGCTTATCCAAGTATACAGGCGGCGACAAACTTCTGATCAATCAATCCCCGGAGGTTTTCCAGTTCAAGCGTGCTAGTACTTTATAGGAGGAGCTCAATGGCGCAGCGGCTAGCGCATTCGGCTTGCGATCTTGCTTGCTAAGCCACTTTCGCAATGCCGGGTCGCTGGATGGGTGACCAAATTAAAAACATCTCGAGCTCCTCCGTGCTTCGGAAGGCACGTTAAGCCGTTGGTCCCGGTTGTTGTCGTAAGATGACAGTCGTTAAAACCCACCAACCCGCATTGGGCCAGCGTGGTGGGTTATGGCCCAATATCCCCACGTGCTATTGTCCACGTGGGAGGCCTGTGCCCAGTAGTGGGACGTTAATAGGCTGATGATGATGAGTACTTTATAGATTCTCCGAGGCGGTAAGCAATCATGCAGGCCGGAAGATACGGTTTTATTGAACTCGCCTTGCCGTCATTTGCATTGTTGTACACATATACAAACTGAATTAGGCACGGCACCATGAAAATAACTTACTAGTTTCGCTTACGCTTTGCCCACATATTGTACAAAAGTTAAGAATAGTAGCTACGGTAGATTTATCTGTGTGCGCGCGTGCAGAGTTGCGAAGGCACATTCACTCCACACGATAAAAAATACAGCACACATTTAGGTTAAGTAGGTACTTAAAATAATACATACCTATTATCGCCGATCTATGCTTTTGGATATACATTCAAAAGGATAGAGCGGCGTTCGCTCTCCACACACTGCAGTAGTGAGTCTGTTAGTCGCCCTAAACAAACTGAACGAGGCACGGCACCATGAAAATAACTTACTAGTTTCGCTTACGCTTTGCCCACATGTTGTACAAAAGTTAAGAATAGTAGCTACGGTAGATTTATCTGTGTGCGCGCGTGCAGAGTTGCGAAGGCACATTCACTCCACACGATAAAAAATACAGCACACATTTAGGTTAAGTAGGTACTTAAAATAATACATACCTATTATCGCCGATCTATGCTTTTGGATATACATTCAAAAGGATAGAGCGGCGTTCGCTCTCCACACACTGCAGTAGTGAGTCCGTTAGTCGCCCTATACAGTACCCATAGGGAACCGCCACCACACAGCTCGCCACACATTTATTATAACAGTAACGTATATTCCTATCCTATCTTATCTAAGTGGGGCCTTCCGAAGATCCCCTTTTGCAGTAACACGTCGAATTTTCGGGATCTTTCGTGCAACTATATATTATCACTCTACCTCATTGAAAATTACCACCAAGCTTGGCAACGTCTTTGAGGGCGAAGAGACTTATGTTTTTTGGTTTCGGATACTCATCACAGGACACTCATTCCTTTCCTGGCAAAAAAGTCTTAATCAGATGGGTGCTGAGCTGTATATTATATAAGTTGATGGTCATCCAATAAATAAAAGCGAGTAAGCGCTTGACCGGCAACCACGACGCAAACTTTTACTAAATTCACCTTAACAGGCCGAATAACTGAATGAATGTATAAAAAAACGAATGAAAATAATGAATGAATGAATTTATTATAAAATGAATGAAATTTATTATGAAATGAAATAACAAATGAAATTACATTTATTTTGTATAAAATATGGTACGGTGTTTAACGAAAAAGGTTTCACATATTTTACTTTGTTTAACCTCTCGTCTGTGACGTGGTTATCCTCTCGTCTGTGAAGTGGCAGAATTCAGTTAGAAATTACCTTTAACTAATTATTTTAAAAAATTCTTACACAGCTCATGAATTAAAGAGGTAATGATAACAACTTGAACAATAATTTTATTTGAGTTACAACAACGTTATTTGTAAATTATCAAAAAACTCATTGACAGAGTAAAAGCAATTTTACACAAGCCTTTTTTTGAAAATTGGTAAAGGTATCCACTTTATATCCTCGCTTATTCGCATAACATTCTCTTTCGCTCGTTAATTGATTAAAACCTTAGTCGCCATTAATGAATGAATAAATAATTGAATGAATGATTGACTAATATACAGGATTTTTTTTACCAGTGCACACATTTTTTAATATAGCATAGTAGCGTTAATAGAAATCATTTGAGAATTTTTACAAATTTATTTATTATTCATTATTTATTTAATTTGTCTGACACTATAAAAAATAACTCGTAGACACCGGGCGAACGAAAGGTCACGTGCAAAGTTAAGGTAACCTAACCTAGGTATCCTGTGGTATCGTAATGTGTCTGAGTTCAATTGCGTGGTCCTGGTCGATTGACCATGATTAACGGTAGTTTTGTGGATATATTTGATCAATTTTAGTTTCATTATCTTTCACTTAAAAAAATAAAATAAAATCTGTAGCTCTAGATTAAGTTACTCTATAATTTAAAAAAATATATGTGCACTGATAAAAATATATTCCTGTATAATTGAACATTGACATACTTATATAAGTATATTTGTTTTAAATACTAACTACTAGTAATTCTGAAAAAGTAAAATATCATCGTTATCGAGGCAAAAAGTACATATCAAGCAATGACTGTTACTCAGATCGGATACAGCCACGGTAGTCGGTAGCTGAATTAGTAGGGCCTCCGATTAGTGTCTTATACTACGAACGAAAAATTGTTTACGTCTATCAAAAGAGATCCTTCCTCCTTCCTCAGCCCTTTTCTACCCAATGCTGAGTAAAAGCCTCTTCCATGCTTTTCCAAACGGTGCGATCCTGGGCTTTTCGCATCCAATCCTTCCTTGCTATTTGGGTTAGGTCATCGGTCCATCTCCTGTGCTGTCTTCCTACGTTGCTGCGCCCGTTCCGTGGTCTCCATTCCAGCACCTTCAACCCCCATCGTCCGTCAGACCTGCGGCATATGTGGCCAGCCCACTTCCACTTCCTTTGGGCTTTAATCTTAGCTATGTCGGTGAGTTGTGTTCTACTGCAGATTTCTGTATTACGAATTTGATCGCGGAGGGTAATACCCAACATAGCTCTCTCCATAGCCCTCTGGGTGACTTGTAGTCGGAAGAGATCATTTCATCACGTCTTACGAAATGAATTACTTATACATTTTAAACTTGTGTATCCCAACGGCTTGTAAACAATAGAAATATTCTGCTGTAGCGATTAAACGTTGTTATGTGGTTTTCCAGAGAGATACGATACGACTGTCATTCCATCCACATCACCTTGATGGATGGCGGTCTACTACTGTGCGTATTTCACGAAATTGGAACCAGCTCTTGGCGGCGGTATTTCATGAGCGTTACGACTTAGGAATCTTCAAGAAACGAGCCCATTCCTTCCTTAAAGGCCGGCAACGCGTCTGCAATTCCTCTGATTTTGCGGGTGTTCATGGGCGGAGGTGATTACTTTCCATCAGTAAAGACCCGCTTGCTCGTTTGCCTCCTTCTGCTTAAAAAAAGATATACACAGGACAGTAGCAATATCCTTTTAACGCAAACACCTTCCAACTTTTATCCTGTATTTAGATTCTTAAAGCTAATGCTTGTTATTGACTTGTTAAAAAAATTACATAATTTTTTCCTCTGTTATTCAAAAAGCTTATACAGGTTGATGTAAGGTAGTAAGGTAGTCTTTACAACAGGTACTTTAAATTGTCATTAAGTAAATTTTAAATGAAGTTTTTACAAGAAAATCGCTCTAAAATAAACATCATACGCTATCGCTTCGCGTACACCGAAACAGAGTTTTAAAGAGACGTCGAACATCATCCACCTGTTTCAAAACTATCACAAGAATGGAAAGTGCTCCGAAAAAAGTCGAAAGGAAATCCTTTCATTAATCAAGAAGAGCCAATAAGAAATGACTGCTTCGTGAGCTGCTACTGTCGTTTCTACATTTGCTTCCAACGAGGCACCATCACGGGAAGAGATTGATATTTCTGATGTCATCTACTGGATAGACTTGTATGTTAATCTGTATAGAGATTCACAACGAGTTTATTTAGAAGAGGACCAGGAATTCGACTTGGTAAATACAAGATGGGTTGGAGTCGCCGGCGCGGCGGTACGTGAGTTTCCACATAAGTATTTTTGAATGCTTGGGAAGGCGTTTACAGGTTAACTGCTTATAGTAATAATAAATCTATTAGTTGTTTTGCCTTTTAGTTGAGTTACTACGTCGTTACTACGTACACCGGTCGTTCGTCTACCAAGTTCAGTGTTGTTTTACTGGAAATATAAAATTAGATTATTATATTAAGTTAGAAATTTTATATAATTTAAATGGAGCTTAAAACACATTTCTAACTCTAGGCAAAACGACAGATAGATTGGTAATTAACATTTGGCAGATAGGTAACATCAAAAGTAATTGGATTCAGTGCTAGTAGATGATCTGTCATAACTACAGATTTCGCTGTTATCGTGGACACCTTACATCATAGATATATAAATAAATAATACTTTTATTTACACCATATAAAATCACATAACAAACAAAAATAACAAATTACAAAGTTACAATTTGATGGTGTTATCGCTTCTGTTTGATCCAAATATTACTAACCCCCTGAATATTTTGTTCACATAATTTGTAGGTTCTCGTGACAAGGACTTTAATTACCTGGAGGCCAATTCTCATTTTTCGAGATGTAGTCTCGAATCGATTTTTGATTTCGATCTTTATCTCGACCATAAAATCTCGATAATCTACATTTTGTTCACGAATCTCTTATTCTCAGCGCTAATCGAAATAGACTTCGAGTTTTTTTGTGATAAATATTGCCATTGCAATCAACTCGGGATGCGTTCCGTTTGACACGTTTCATCCGGTTTTAAACCGTTTGCAACTATGTACCTCAAATATTTTTACTGTAAAGGTATTTAAATGTATTGAACTTGCTTTTTAATTAAAGAAGTAATTTTTTAATAAGTTTCGAAAAATCATTATATTTAATGGTTCTGATCAAATTTAATTTCCTTAAACAACTTGTATTGTTTAAAACGTGACGTATCGTTGATAAATTTTATGTTTTTTGTTTGTGGTTGTGTGCTTGTTTGGTGACGAAACGATCATTTTAGTATTCACAAGACACACACAACGTCACAATGTCAACAAAAAATACCCAACGCCACAGCAGAAGCAGCTTCTTCTACAAATGTTGGAAGCCGATATACAGTTAAGGAGTGGAAAGTTTTCTTCCACCTTATAAAAAAAAAGAGAGCGAGCTCTCTCAATATTTTAAATCACTTCCACGACAAAATTGGAAATTAACTCCTCCATATCCACCGTAATTTCGCTGCTATTTGACGTTTCATTAGCTTCTCGTAGTCGAAATTACGTCTCGACCACTGCCGACCACTCGAAGCAATTCGAGCAGCTCTCCTTCAAGAAATGTCGAGTTCGAGATGTTCAGAATAACTAAATTGGATTACCACTCGATAAAGTTCGAATTCGAATCAAACTCGAAGTCGATTAGCGCTGAGAATAGGAGATTCGTGAACAAAATGTTAATAACGAGATTTTATGGTCGAGATAGAGAACGAAATCAAAACTCGATTCGAGACTACATCTAGAAAAATGAGAATTGGCCTCCTGTTCGTAAATATCACTTAACTGCCAAATTGATTACTATGACAGGAGTTCCAACGTTTTTTATCATATGTGTACCACATGTTCAAAACTCAATTTTCAATTTATCTTCAGTTTACTATCACCACACAATAATGCTACTTGAAATTAGCTAAATAAATTTACCGCGTAGCCTGTAAATAAAGGTAAGATTACTATGACAAAGTCCTGGATTGTTCAGTTACATTTGATGTTTCCTGTGGGCAGCTAGCTATGATTAGTATGATACCTGGCTTGCATGAGTTTTCATACCCTTGAACTAACCTTACCGTAAGGAAACGAGCCCGATGGTGGCTGCAGACTGCTTCTGAAGACTTTACGCGACATTACTGGTTAATCTACATCATGTAATTCATTCGCAGTGTCTCCACGGTCGGGAATATTTCATATATGTAAAAAAATAGAAAATACAATTGCCGTGCCATAGTTTTGCATTAAACTCGAAAATGGCAATGCCCATTTTGGACCTGTTTTTAATGAAAATGTATAAATTTAAATCGCATTGGCAAAAATAGCACAAAATTCACAAAATCTAACCATGCTATCATAGTTTCCCTTTAAAGTCAGGAAAAAATCAATTTTTTTTTTGTTTTCTTAGCAGTAACCAATTTAAGACTTTTGATTAGAACGCACTCTGCCACTCAAAGCGTTTCGTTCCGCCTTTTAGCTGTTAACGTTAAATACATTAATTAATTTGACATTTATAAAACTATTTTCTAGTTCTTCTTTTTAAGAATGTTTATGTTTAACGATGTATGAATATTTTATTAACACAATAATTCGTCATTATGAATTGATTGAACGGCTATACTTAACAAGGGTAAATGGAAACGTATTTTTGACTTGTCAGTTGTCAGCTCTTTCTGTCACTGTTGTCTGTGGTTGTCCGATTCCTTATTTTTAAGTTTAATGAAACTCATGTACCGTAGAACGGGGCTATTTGGTAAAAAAGTAGGGATAAAATTTGAATATTTATTTTTCCTTTAATTTTTAACAGATAAAGAAGTAAGTTTTGCATAATACAGATATAACTCTATAAAAATACAAAAATAAAAACATAGAATGAACAAACAGTAAGGCATAGATGAATGATTGGTCTCGCTGCGCTCGTCTAGATACCGCGCTACCTATAAACCACAGCTCCGTAAATGCGGCAACTCAGTATTGTAGTGTGTTTATGACAATATGCAAGGATGCTAGTGTGCGTGAAAAATTTGTTGCCAGCTGCTCAACTGTTACCCGAGTTAATGGGAAAAATATTTTTGCTGTGATGTATTAGTTAAGTTGCTGGTTATAAATGTAGCTCAGAAAATATTTAAAAAATTATAATTAAAAGCAAATATGTATTAATATAATTGTATATATTATTATGTAGGTTAGACGTAAGTTTCTTCTGTAGAAAAATGGTAGGTATGCATAGCAATGATTAGACGTCATTTTTTAGTAGTTTTTTTTATTACTACCAACCCCTTTCTTCCCTTGGGTATCGTAAAAGGCGACTAACGGACTAAAGACTGCACATACATCCAACAGCATAGAGCGGCGATGGGCTCATCAAAATAATACTACCAACCCCTCCATTACATTGGGTCTCGTAAAAGGCGACTAATGGACTAAAGACTGCACATACATACAACAGCATAGAGCGGCGATGGGCTCATCAAAATAATACTACCAACCCCTCTCTTCCCTTTGGTGTCGTAAAAGCGACTAACGGGCTAAAAGCTCACCTCACCACCTAAGCACATGTGCAGACTGTGCAGTTGTTTCTTACTGAAGCGTGGACTGTGTGGGCGTGGTCTGTGTTGTCCATAGATTCAAATGATTACTAATTTTACCATAAACTTTAATAATAACTATCTCAAAAAAGTTGTTGATCTAAGTAAACAGTAATAAATCGAGTCTTTATTCATGATTATTCTACATATGACTATATACTATTTCGTTTTTATAGGCTCATTGTCATGTGACAGACAAAAATTAAAAAAATATATATTTTTTCCCCTAGGGCAAGAAAAGCTATTTTAGCCTGGCTCGCTTTACAACGCTACAATGACGGTCTTTTTGAGCAAGAGAAGTGAAAATATTATTTCAAACCTTGTCTATGATTTTTCTCAAAACGAATACGTCCGTGATTTGCCGGTGGCGGCACTGACACTGAGAGCATTATCACTGACAAGTGGGGATGCGTTCATAGAGAATGTATGAAAAACACTGTGCCGGTACTGTGTCGGAACTGTGGCTTCACTGATATGTGTGAAGCAACCTTTAACCTATAATATTACCCGAATCATAAGCTTTACACCTGTTCTCAGTTTCATTAAAATCCGTCCAGCGGTTTTTGAGTGATGCGCGTCAAACAAACAAACAGACAAAAATTTCAAAAATGATTCTAATGTTCACGTATCCTTCATCCCCTAGATTATGTTTTTCTCAAATATTTTCAATGTAAGTACAGACCATTGAGTTATTATGTACTACGTACCTACTAGAGAAGACATCTCAACTAGATTGTTTGTAACACGCGTTAGAGCCAGCTCGCTCCAACTGTAGTAGTCTGTGGCAGGCGCTAGACGCAACAATAAGTGTGTATTCTGTGTTCTATTTTATTAAAATATACTTTTATGTGTGCTAAACAACTCAGGAAATACAAATAAAACCCAAGGAATCACTTTTCACCTGGAAATACGTACTAAATTATCGATGTTACATGCATTTGACTAATTATTTTATCAAATCGCCGAGACATGAAGCGGCGGCCATGTTTTGGTAAAATGCATATAGAGTAACAATATTTCTGTTTTGTGCAGAAGTGACACTTTTAACGCTTTATGTGAAATAATTACTATGGTTAAGATTATGGTGGCAGTTTGATTGGGGATTTCGTTATAATTAATAAACTTACCTTAAAATACTTTTTTATTAATGAACTTGACCGTTTTTTTCGAGATCATTTCATAAAATTCATAGGTACTAAAATATAAATAAAAATATCACAGAAACGGTGCATCGGAGCTAAAGAATAAAGTTATTTTCCACGCCGTGTGAATCCTGTGATACCCCGAAGGTAAATAGGTATCTAATATTTATTAATATATCATAATCAGTGGTCGGAGTAGGTATATTGATTTTAGATACTTGCGTCATGATATCATAACATGGACATGCATTTCTTCCGGAATGTACCGGAGTTTCCAAAAATTTGGTAAATAGAGTAATAAAATAAAAAACCATATGTAAGCAAACAAAATTGTTTATTGTTAATACAAATAATCATTATTACAGTTTTATTAAAAATAATTATTTTTAATCCTCATCGGTTACAAGTTCTACATTTTGATTTTCTGTCTCTATACAATTAAAATAAATAACTATAATTTTTTCAATATTTTCTAATTTTAAGCTATTTCTTTTAACATCTAAGATCCATTTGTAAGTGGAAAATGATCGTTCAACATCTGTAGATGTCAATGGAGCGAATTTGAAATAAAGTTTCTGATTATTTGCTACGCTTTTTTCAATACTCTCGCTGCATTCTCTAATTGTATCTAAATCTGGATTTCGTTCCATAACTGATTCTATTTTATTTTTTATATTCTCATTATTGCACTCGTTAAGCGTAGCCCTTACTTGATCAAATACTAAAAGTGAATCAGCTAGAGATAAATTTTGTTTTTGTAACTCTTTTAGGGCTAGTAGTATAATAGAGTAATTTTCTTCAATATATTTTAAATCATTTTCTAAATTTTGTTTTTCCAAAATGTTTTTTGCGTTTCGTATGGCTATAGCATCAGAACTGCTCAAGCAGGATAAAACTTCTTTTATTTTATCTAAATGTTGAGCGTAGTAAGATGCTGCCTGTAACCAAGTACCCCATCTGGTAATGACTGGTTGCGGAGGCAACGGTAAGTCAGGATATTTTTCTTTTAAAATGTTTACCCTACTAGGAGCCTTTAAAAATACTTTTTTAACATTTGATATAAGAATATCAACATCGTTGTATTCTGACCTTATCTGCTCACTTACACGATGAAGAGCGTGCGCCAAACATGTCACATGCTTCATTTCAGGTAAGTAATGTTTTAAATTTCGCCCTGCAGATAGCATGTACGCTACACTGTCAGTGCAAAGCATTAAAATATTGTCAACTTTCGCTTCAAAAGTGTTTTGCCATAAATTTTCTAGACATTGCAGTACAAATTGTGTTATTGTTTGTCCATTTACTGCTGTTAGCATTTTACAAGCAATCAAATAAGGCCGGCCTGCACTATTACTAGGATGCAATGGTTTTATTAGGAAATTGACTATGTATCGACCAAAAATGTCTGTTGTCTCATCCAGCGATATCCATAGTTTCTCATTTTTATTAGTTTCATAAATCGAATTGATTTTATTCCTATAAAACTTCTCCAAATAAACTTTTCGTAACTGTGATTCGTCAACCACTTTACGATTGGTACAAACGCAACAACAAGTACTGCACATATATTTCTGAAAAAACTCTTTGAACGCTGGATTTTTCATTTGCGACCAAGGAATATTGCATAGAATCAGGAACTTAATGAGGTCGAAGTAAAATTCCTCTTGCGGTCTCTTAAATTTTCCTTGATGTACAGCGCCTTCAATGTGTTTGGTAATGTTGCCTCTATTCACAGCTTTCAAATGACTTTCACACTTTGTACAGTATATAGTGCCACTAGCGTTATCGTAAAGTAGCTCAGGATAGTGCAATAACCACTTTTGCACTGTTTCAGCCTTGACCTTTGCCATATTTATTTATATCTCACCTAAAACAATGATTTAAATTTACAATATATACATACACAACTGTAAAGTCGATAATGAAATTCTGTTTCATATAAAGTGTTTTTTTAACTGAAGCGGTGATAGCCCTGCGGTGTGCGTACCGGACTCTCATGCGCTGTGATGATTGCTATAAAGTGATTTTTTTAACTGTTTCCAAGTTCTAAAACCTTCTTAAATAGTGAAAATAATTAAAACTTACCCGTACAAAAACAACTTCAAATGGGCCCAATCCAAGAGTAATAAATCGATGTCCGTAGTTATAAGCCAAATTCGTCGTTTTAAGTAGATTTCAGAAGACAGTAAACAAGCCAGGGTCAAGTCAAGATATTCACAACACATAAAATAAGCGCACTCCACGAACCGAAATAAGTGAGTGAGCCACTTGGTCTGGATGTCGGTGCGAGCGCATTGTTTTCGAACAAACAGTCAATGAGTCATCCTGGATACTTGATTCTAATTGGTCAGATGCGTTGAGCATAGAGATAAGAGGACAAAAGACCCTGTTTGCCGGATGTCGTGTGTTGAAATGAATATTATTATTATATCATTTTATACATGCTTAGGCTTTTACTCCAACACTTTTACTACAACAAGGTTTTTACACACCAGTCATTTTTTACTATTAAATTCTGGTCATCTACGCCACTAGCAGCATAGCGTTGAGAGTATTGATACATTTTTAACTAGTTTCATGTAATAATTTCGATGTTTCGGTATTTTTATCATAATAATCCGGAAACTCGGAGGAGTATCCATATTAACATATACGTTTGATGTCAGTGACCTTAATTCAATATACCTACTCCGACCACTGATCATAATATATCACAATCTTTATTACATTTTATTATTTCAGATTAAACCACAAATAATACTATGGTTTGATAAAATGAAAGAAACTCTTTGCGTTTATTTATGACCAAATACATTTATATACATACGTACTATTTCTTCTGCCTAGGTAGTAGGTACTAAAATATAAATAAAAATATCATAGAAACGGTGCATCGGAGCTAAAGAATAAAGTTATTTTCCACGCCGTGTGAATCCTGTGATACCCCGAAGGTAAATAGGTATCTAATATTTATGATATAATATGATATATTAATATGATATATTATGATATATTAATAAATATTAGATACCTATTTACCTTCGGGGTATCACAGGATTCACACGGCGTGGAAAATAACTTTATTCTTTAGCTCCGATGCACCGTTTCTGTGATATTTTTATTTATATTTTAGTACCTACTACCTAGGCAGAAGAAATAGTACGTATGTATATAAATGTATTTGGTCATAAATAAACGCAAAGAGTTTCTTTCATTTTATCAAACCATAGTATTATTTGTGGTTTAATCTGAAATAATAAAATGTAATAAAGATTGAATTCTAATTAAAGGTAGGTAGAAAACATGCACAACAACTATGTCCTGTCTGCAGTGTAAAATCTATTATCTGTTGCACTACGTTGAATATGGTTGAACAAAACGCGTAAGCGCGCCGTGCAAATGGTGGCGCTTTTGAACTTTTGGTCGCGAGAAAACAACACTCTAGAAGCGGTCTAGCGCTGTTAATTGTATATGGTTAAAGAGTAATATGTTGTCAAATAATACACAATTTCACTCCCATTGTCTGTCACGAAAACACGTAGAGGTTACTAACCATTAAGGTGCAATAAACTAGGAAGACCTGTTTAGTCTTTACCTGCTACTCCTTGTTTAGTCACATAGTATTATATCTTAATTAATGGCTATCGCGTGTAGCATTAAGCCAATTTCAAGTGTTTAATTTTTTTTAAAGTTTATATATTATTGTACGGTAGATAGAAATAAAATGGAGTCTCACAACACGTGTTGTTGCGAAAAGAACACGGGAGAAACGCTGTTTAGTCACTTCCCAGCGATTACGTTGTTGCCTATATAATTGTGAATAATAGGACTCAAGGACATTTTTTTCCAAAAAGTCGTGTCCTAATTTTAAATAAAAATTGGAACGCGACCTTTTTATTTTACTTTATGGCTGTGAGTAATTAAACTAATATTCGTAAAATAAGTAATTCAGATGAAGCGGGCAGGACTCAAATACGATTATTAATCTCATCTCAATAATGCTTGAAAAATTTGAGTATCTGAATATTTGATACTCAGTAATTTTTTTTACACGTACTTACTTAAATAAATATTTTTCCAAAATAAAGAAAAAGATTTTTATTAAAAATTATTTTGATTAATGTTTTATATTTTAGCGTTTTATTAACGCTTAAATATACTTAAATAATTTTTTTTTAACACTGATAAAAGACGACAACCTCAGGCGGGAATCGAACCACGCACCTTCCGCATTCCGGGCGGAGATTTTTATTATTATTATGAAATATGTATTAACTAAATTATTTACGTACTTTTATTTTTGGCATTAATTTACCTATTTTCATTTCAATATTACAATTACAACAATCAATAAATATAAAAACTAACATATTAGTTTTTAAACAACATTAACTTACAACTTTACAACTCTGCAATTTAAATCTGTATGAATAGTGTGTCGCATCTGCGCTTAGACATTTCTATGACAACTAGGTAAGCCCCGCACCACGGTACAAGTATCATTGTAGCTGTGCACAACTGCACATTTATTGTATGGGACGTCTACTCTAGTATATTTACCTCAATGGTACAGACACAAAAAGTTTACATTTCAGGAACATAGGTCAAAATGAAAAAAAATAGCTTTTTCATACTTGAGTCAATCAGCTAATTGCGCATTTTGTATAGGGAAAAATAATAAATTTTCGACCCATATTTCTTATGGAAAGTTGTTCAGTTTTATCGGTAGAATCCCCTTGATATAGTGTCAGCTAACATTTTTACACCTTTTATAGATCACAAATTTAAGTAAACATGAAATAACATAGAACTAGGTTAAGTATATAGTAACTTTGTAAGACAAATGAAATAGGTTACCTTTAAAATAAAAGACAATAACAATAAATTCACATAATAAAAATCTCAACCTGGGGGACTTTATTCTTGTATAAGCGGTAACACTGAATGGCGTTTATTGTTCATATTATTTTATGATGAAATTTCGAAATTATACGATAATTTTTGATGGTATGTGATCCCAGTGTCCTTCTTATTTTTAGAAGTATTATTTATACACAGTTTTACTACGCAAACTGGCATTTTAGTTTGAATTAAGCCCAAAATTGAATAAAACATTCGGGACGTACACGTCACCCACAGCTGTCAGTGTGACTGGCTCGGGTACGCCGATTTCGGCGTAGTATTTGTTGCCGCATTTGACAAGTACGACGGAGGTATCTAGTCGAGCGCAGCGAGACCAATCATTAATCTAAGCAGTAAAGTTTATTTTAAAAAAGAAGGTGCCTTTCCTAATTGCCCCCAGGGTGGGGTTATTTGGTAGCCATACAAAATGACATAGAAAATATCTTTATAAACTGTTTTTATTTCAATATAAACACGGACGGCGATATTTGGTAACATACATTTAAAAATTTACAAATAATGCAAAAGTCAACACTAAATAATTTAACATTTTTACTTAAAATCTAATTTGAAACAAAACTGACAGACTCTCGCTAAATGTAGTTTTTAACATCACACGCGCGGTGTTCTTTTCTCTGGTTGGTCGAGATTGACAGATAACGGAGTTATCAAATGTTAGAAAATAAAAAGGTTGCGTTCACGTTAATTTTTTAACAGATAAAGAAGCGTTCGTTCAAAAATATTATTTTTTTCCAAAAAGCCCCACGGTTACCAAATAGCCCCGTTCTACCGGTATATTCTTCATTATTGGCTTCTATAATAATAAATATGAGTTGTGGGTGATTAATTAAAACAAAAGTGGTATAAAGCATGTTTAGCTATGATTGTCTGTTGCCGAAAAACTTAAAATAAAACAAACAAACTTAAAATTCTTATTTTTAAACTTTCTCTCATATATCTCTGGCTTTTAATACAAAATCTGACTTTAGACCATTAAACAGAAATATAATAGAGTAGCGGATCCTCGCGGTTTTACCCGCGTGGTACCCGTTTCCGTGGGAATATCGGGATGAAATATAGCCTATGTTACTTGGGAAAAATGTAGCTTTCTAATGGTCAAAGAATTCTAGTAGATCCATATAAACCAGTAGTGCAGTTGCGGCCTGCAGTGCAGTCTGCAGCATGTTCCTTTATTTAAATAACTGAGAATATACATTTGACAAAAAAAGTTTAAACCTTTTATCATAAGTAATTATTTATGTCGTATGCTATAGCTTTTTTAATTTTATTATTGAATAATTAGACAAACATACATACATACATCCAGTCAAGTGCTTCCTATATCGAACGTGCAACTACTACTATAGTGACCGGGCTGTTTCATTTTTCTCGCGCGATTAATAATTAGCTGTCTTGCTCACATACCGTCCTGACTGACTTAATCAAAAGTCAAAACGCGTGGCGCCGTTATCAGGTCGTTGTACTAATTTCTTTCTGCCCCGTAAAAATCGGCTAGGTACCTTCATTATCGGCAAATATTTATATACTTACAACAATATTGCTATGGTAAAAATAATGTAAACAATGTTTTTTTTCTTTTTGTTATCAAATTACTTATTTAATTTCTTATTAGGTAGGTACCTATTTACTACTTCACTTTATTTCCTTACCTTTTGTTTAATCTGAGTGCTTTGTTTATATTATTTTAAGTATTATTATGATAATATTAATGCTTTTTGGGTTTTAGTGGTTTATTTGATTACTGTGTAATATCTGTTTTATGAAATAATTATAACTGTAACTTATTATTATAGGTATATATTATAAATAATGAGAACATTTTACAAATTAAAATTGATTTTTTTATAACCTAAAATTAACATTTTTTTATTTTATTTTGACCGCTCTCTTCAATAAAGCATATCTGACTAATTTGTAAGAATATTGTGTGACAGTAACGTATTTATTGCAAATCACCTTCAGCCTATAAACGCCCCGACATGGACAACAGCACACGAGGAGGTCGGACCATAACTCCCTAGGCTGGCCCAATGCGAGTGTTGCAAATTTAAAGAACCTATATCAGACCACCCACCTTCGAATCATAATTAATAATATGCTTTGTTTCATTGATGGTAACACTTGTTCTATATCGCCTAACCATCTAATTTAAATAAACAATGTCATCTGTATTGTATCATCATTTAGAGATAAGACAGTTGTCCGTCAAGACATCAGTGGTTGAGGACGGCAGGTGAAATGTGCAAATCCTCTGTAATTCATAATAAGGGCGGTTTCAGACTCGTTGAATCGGCGCGTGTAGGTAAGCTCGTTATTGAAGCAGGATGTGGTATAGCGGCTCGCTAAAAGAATAATACCAACCCCTCTTCCTTGGGTGTCGTAAAAGGCGCCTAGCGGACTAAAGACTGCACACACATCCAACAGCATAGAGCTGCGATAGGCTCACCACCTATAACGCTGAGCATTTGTACAGCTTGGGAACAATATTTTTATTTATTTATTTTTGAAATATTTACATTTAACTTAAAATGTGACATTAAATTTTTTCCTGTAGCCTTTCAAAATACTTCACTATAATTTTTTAAAGATTCATAAAAATGACCACGCGCTATTGTTTTTGTGACAATCAAAATACGCGCGAAACCCGCGGAGTGACGTCATTGGATATGTAATCGGACGCCCGCCAGGTGCGGGCGGCGAGAGCGGCGGCGGCGGGATTATCGGATACGATGACGTCACGTCACGTCAGTCGAGTGCCAGCGAACTAAGTAGTGTTTTAACGAATTATTTATGTACAATAACTTTGTAAATACTTCTCGTATCAAAGTGAACTAACAACTATTGGTTTTAGAATAACGACTTCTATAATGGTATAAAGTAAAAATGAACTTTTTTTTCATTTTTCCCAAGTCCATTTGGCAAAACGCGGACTATAGCAGAGGACTGCTTCTGTGGTCCTCCTTGGCTAGTCATTGACTAACACTTTGGAGATAAAAGTCGTGAATCTATGTATGTATGTATATGTAAGCCCGTTTTAAAGCTCGTAGGCCCGCGCCTTTTTCCACACTTAAAAGTTCGTATAAGCGTAAACCGCATCTATATTGCTACTGACTGGACCACCTTTCACATTTCATACAACCCGGCTGGTCCTACTGCTGCTGGGCAAAAGCCTCTCTTCTCTGTGTCCACTCTTTACGGTTTAGGGTTGTAAATTGCCAGCCTTTCTGATTAAAGTCCAGCTCGTCCCGCCATTTCCTTCTTGGCTTGCCGCTCGTCTAACGTTGCGTGTGCTCTACTCGGTGTTGGGTTAGTCCGTTTAGACGCTGGAATAAGCGCGTTCGGTTTTTGAAGCGCAAAGAAACACTACTTCGAAGTGGCATGCAAAATTCTCATACAAAACGCATAAAAACGATGTTTTGTAGTCCCCTGTTTCCTCCTTCAGAACTGGACCAATTTTTATTATTTTTTTAGCATCAGTTAAAGAAAAAGATTTTCTATGTCTGTATGTTTGATTTTTTTACATTAAGTCAATTATTCAATAACCAGGAGCCTTCAAAGTTTAGCGAAATTACTCCGTTTTAAGGCGTCTTTAGAAACATTAAATGGCTGGTTAAAAAAAATCAAACACACAGACATAAAATATCTCTTTCTTTAACCGAAGCTGAAAAAGTAATAAAAATTGGTCCAGTTCAGTTCTTCTTTTTCTGTGTTTTGTATGAGAATTTTGCATGCCACTTCGAATTAATGTTTCCTCATAAGCGCTAGTCTGTGACTGCACTTATTATCAGGTAACAAGCCTCTGTGCTGTGAGTAATTGCATGTATTGTACCCACAGACCAGTGGTCTGTGATTGTACAAGACAATTACTATCCGTTATCGAATATCAGATTACCGGGTAGAGCTTCTTCCAACTATCTGTAATAGATGTAGGTAATCTGAAATTAAATTGTTTCCGATACGTTCCTGGTAATATGTTTACATAAGGTTTACATGAATAATATATATCACGGGTAATATCCAATGCAACGGTGTCAGATACATTAAAACAATGTTTTGGATACACCGTTTTCGGAGCACCACGTTGGTGCTTACAGAAACAATCTTTCCGATGTAATGAAAGAATGCTTTAGATTACCCGTAGTATTCGTATTGTAAAAAATATATTAATAAAAATTTCTTCATTTTCATAGAAACATGTAAACAGCTCTGTTTACCGCAACATTATCTTTTGTTACAGAAACACGTGGATTTTCTTTTTGGAACCGTGTTTACTTTGTTGTGTAGTGAACGTGGCTTAACCGTAATTAATTCATCAACTTTGTAAAACATCTATCGAAAATAATTTTAAATTTATTTAAAATAATTATGTTTAAATTTAATGCTAGTGTTGACAGTTAATTACCGCAATTAAGTAAAAGAGAAAAATATTTTTCTTTAGTGCCGAGAAGTTTATGACCACCTACGTTGCATCGATCAACTTGAAGCTGACTTAACGGTCGGCCTCGGAAGAACTTAACACGTTAGTACCTTATCACACCAACTCGAGCACATGTGACATGTGACGACCTCCGTGGTCGAGTGGAAAGCACGCCGGTTCTGGCGTCGTGCCATCTCTGAGGTACCGGATTCAATTCCCGGTTTAGAAATAACTGTATTTCTAAATTGTCTTCGTGTCTGTTTGTTTTCTATGTGTGTGTAGGTATGTTTGTCCGTTATCTACATAACTATTAAAACAAATTTCAAAAAAAGCTTAATTCGGGCTAGATATTTAGTAAGAGTTATTTATTTAAAAAAAACTCGCTTGAAATAGTCGCACTCATACAACCAGTATGTATGATCGCAGCAGTTGGTATGACATCGTCCTAAAGTGTTGACTGACCATCCTAGCCGGCTGATTAATGAGTTAGCTTACAGTATGGGTCTGGCCGTCGGACTACGCCGTAAAATAGATTGCATTATTACGATATATTTGTTTTCATGTCAGTCGATGCTATTAGCCGGCCTGTAATCTGCCTGTAACATTACGGGTAATCTCATGTTTATATCTACGACTAATACTAAGGAAGGACGTATCCACCTGGTAATTAGCATAGCTATCTAAATTTCTAATTGCTTTTAAAAAACATAGTATTTATTTAACAAAAAAGGGATAACTACAAATATACATATATAGGTAGAATCTGACCAACGAAACGTGACTAGAAAACCGCGGCAAATTCAAAAATTGTTGGGGTGTCAACACTCATTATACTCTGAAAAAACGACGTTGATACTTGTTTTTTTTTATTAAACTCTAGATCAACCAAACACATAATTAGTAGTACCTATCAATAAATAAGAATAAATCTTAAAAATAATTGAAGAAGCGTTTGTGAAAAAGAAAATACAATAATTAATATTAACCGACTTACAAAGTAGAATATAATAATTTTATTTGTTGGAAAATGGGTCCGTCATTGACGATATTGTTTCCAAATATTGCGGTTCACTAGATAAAACTTCCTTTTGTTAAAGTGATGTAATATTCTTGACAATCTCTTTTATTTTTAGTTTTGTCCCACCAGTACCTACTTGAAGTTTCTGTAAGATAAACCAAAATTGGTTGAAAAGTCAACTTAGGTTGTTAATTTTGAATGAAAGGAAAAAGTAAGTAGGTAAGTTTACAGAATTAACCTAGAATTGTTTACGATTGTAGAATGTAGTTTTTCAGAGTTAAAAGTAAAATAATAGACGAGAACAATAAAAGAAGGTATGTTATGTATCTAAATGATAAATTCAAGCACACAAAACTAACAAACAAGCGCTATGTACTTTTGACAATCGTTTGACAGCTTAAAATTGTTGCCATAATAAAACTTTTGAAAATAGACCGCGTCACGTTGTGTTGGTCAGACTCTACATTATAATCACAACGTTATTCCTAACGAGTTCGTCAGAGACTAGGCAATGAGGACCGTAAAAGCAGTCTTCTGCCATACTCCACGTTTCACCGAAAAGCGACTGCACATGTGTGCAAAAAGAGATACCTACTTACAAAAATGTCGTATTTATATCTAAAATATATAGCTTATCGTTTGTTACAAGAATAAAAGAACAGAACAGAATGACTTTTAGTGAAAGACGGATTCAGCTTTCGTCCAGGTGTTTTTCGTTTATTCCCCCGCATAAGTGTATACAAGAATTAAGTTTGTATTATTTACAGTTATCAGAATGTTGCGAAACGCAAGTAGGTATAATAAACGCAGCGTTATGTCTCAAATCAAAATCTTTGTCGGCAGGAAATTGATCGTATCAACCGTATGGAGGAGGAGGACATCCCAATAGGGGCGTACGAGAAAGATCTTGCTGAGATCATAGATCGGAATCATTACTTAGCAAGAATGCTGGACCGACCCGTCCAGATGCGCATCGAGTCTTACTCACAGGAAGCCATGAATTCCGCGCCGCCGGTTTTGCCAGCCCTGACAACATCGCCAGTGGTGCCACCAAGTGCCTTTATCCCAGAAGGAAAACCAATCGCTAAACCCAGAACAGAAACTAAGAAACCAACCAAACAAGACAGCGGCAACCATCGCAATAAATTCGCTCTCACCCCTCTAGATAAGGGCTATTTTGACGCCGAAAAGAAACCAAGCAGTCAACGTAAGTATTATTATTTTATTTTTTTCGTATTTTTATTTGCTTAGATTAGATGATAATGAGTGATATGAATGTTTAATGGTAAATTTAATTCCCCCTGAACGCCTTGCCTTTCAGTAAAGATGTGAGACTTTACTGAGAAATCACACTGACTTCTTGGGAGAATTTGAAAAGTGATGTTTCACTGTTTTGTTTTATTTGCAAACACTCATGCACGTTCACGAACACTTAGCGGTTAACAATCCACCATTATTTCACATTAATATTCAAGAAAACGCTTTTAGAAAATAAAACAAAACTGCAAACATGACGTTTTTTTTCCTCCAATAAGCCAACTTAAGTACTACGTGGTACTACTTTGCTGTTTAATCGTGACCACAAAACATGCAGGAGAGAGAGCTTCTTTTTGTGCTTGTGACAGAATCGTTGTGATCCAAGGGCACAATTTACATTACAAACCTACTATAGTGTCAGCATTAAATGGTTACTGCAATAATCATGTAACGCTTAGTTGAGTTAGCGGCTACCTAATCTGATTACTTATGCTAGACCTTTGCGCAGTTGAGTATAGTGATTCGCTCGCTAGTATGTCGAATTATTTTGTGGAGTGCTCAAGGCTTGCATTGTATTGTAGCTTTAGTGGGCCCAGTCAATGGCCACCACGAGGGAGGGGGGGAGACGGCCGTGGAACTCCAGCTGCCCCGCCAGACCCGGCAGAACCCCAACCTGAGCAAAACAAAGATGTTGGTAGCGGAGCATCTAGATCGACTGAGGTCTGGACTGTAAGTACCAACATTGTTTTTGTTTTAGTTTTTATTAGCTTTTATAAGCTTATTACCTACAGTTTTTTTACATTTCTACTTTAAATGACCTGAAAGTTTTAAAGTTAATTGAGAACAAACTTTTAAATCGAATTAGTACTTAACGTTTTTCTCTTTATACTTGAAATAGCTGACAATATATCTACAGTGATGTAAAAGCAGGAATGCAGAGCTAAAACCTTTCCCTAATTAAAATTTAGTTGGTTAGTAGGCCCTTCAAAAATGTGAAAGAATTAAGCAGTTAAAATTTTTTGTTACAAATGATGAATACTCAAATTTTTGTACACTGTCATAAAATAATAAATAATTGAAACATTCCACAATAATCTTTACATGGAACTGACTTCATCGTTGAAAATGCCACTCTGTGTGTTAAAATTTAAAAATTCTTCACAAATTTTTATTTTAAAATTGAATTCTTAGTATGTAAGTATAATAATAATTACTTACAATTACAGAAGAAAGGTAAGAAGCGTTTAAAAGTTTTAACAATATAGAACAAGCCGATTCCGAACATTAAAATTACACAATGAAAAAGGAATTTGGGATGTCTTATTCGATGGCTCTCCTACATACATTGCGTTCTTATTTATAAAAAATATAAATACTAAAATTACTAAAAGGCAAAATTAATGTAATTTAAGTAAAATATATAAACAATCCTAACCTATCCTATCTTTCATTCGAAAATCATATAAAATGATTTTAAAATTTATTGCAAATAACCTGATGATATTTTCGGTAACGCCAGTTTACGTAGGAGCCATCGTTTCATAAAAACCCCAAGTTTGTTTTTAACAGTTTACTCGTGTGACATGAAACTATTTAGTGTTTAGTACATAATTATGTCATTTTCGTTTACGAAATTACTCTTAGATCTATTTGTTTGTTGTTCTGGGGAACTAATTCAACAAACTGAGAAAAAAACAAGTAAAAGGTAGTTCTTCTTAGTGCTAAACGAATTAGAAATACACAAACGAGCACGTTGCAAGGGGATGAGTAGCGTGTGTTAAGAGGGTTTCCGCATTTCAGTTTCCCATACAAACTTCTAAGTCGAAATTTTTAAAAACTAATAACCCAATTTTAATGAAACTTTGCATGCTAAAGTGAAACACACACACGGATCTAAATAGTTTGTTGAAAACGTTTTTAAAAAACGTTTATTTATCTGAGTTATTGCGATTTAAAGTCCACTATAGAAAGTTTAAAATCGCAATAACTGAGTTAAATAAACGTTCTTTAAAAATGTTTTTAACAAACTACATACTTAGATCTCTGTATTTTGCTCTAGCATGCAAAGTTTAAATAAAATTGGCTTATTAGTTTTTAAAAATTTCAATTCGGAAGTTTGTATGGGAAACCGAAATGCGTGAACCCTCTTATACAATAAATTTGCGCATTCTCTGGAAGCGCCATGTCGGTGTGACAAAACAATGACTGCAGTTGAAATACAATTTGCGGTCGTGTCGCGCGCTATTTGCGAAATGCTAATATTTAGGCACTTGCGTTTCGAAAACAGACGCGAAACTTTGCAGAAAGGTTTGTTGGTTTTTAGTCTCAATGTAATTTATATCATGCCACATTCAATACTACGGCCGAATTCGATGAAGAATGTTTGCTGTTAACAAATTGCTGTCATTTTGCACGCCGATTTTTTACTGTTTTTTGAAAGAAAAGCAACATTTTCAGATGCTTTCACGTGATTCTCTCAAGAAAAAGTATAAATCCGAGTGACGGTATGTAGCACAAAAATTGAAAATAATTTGTCATTAGATATAGTGAGCTCTGTTTGTCAATTTTAAACATTTTAAAAATTTTACTTAAATACCTATATTTAAGCGTTAATAAAAAACGCTAAAATATATAAAAAATATTAATCTATAAACGCAGCTCAAATACTTGTAAAAAAATATTTCTTTCGGATCTCAGAGGTGAAAACTTCTAAGATTTGATGAAGCAATGTAGACTAAAAACATAAGCATCAATCACTGACAAATTTCTACGGGTGAAAACCAGACCTCGGTAGCCAAGTGGTTAATTCAGCCGCCCGGAATGCGGAAGGTGCGTGGTTCGACTCCCGCCTGAGGTTATCGTCTTTTTCAGTGTTTAAAAATTTTACAATGTAATGCTCATAGACTCATTTTATTGTATTTTTTTATTTATAGCTGTATGTTTTGGTCTTTATGCTGCTTTTGTACCTAAACAGAATCGTAGGACGAACTCAGAAGCAGCAATTTAATAATACTAAATAAATTGTGCACTTATGGGCAATCCCAGCAGTCGCGACGAACTGTGAGGTTGCAAGCGCATTTCTCTTCTTTTTTTTATACTTAGCCCGGCAAATGACCTCGCTCCACCTGATGTTAAGTGGAAATGAGGTCCAGGCGCGAGGACAACTGGTGCAGCGTAAGAGACGTAGCATCAGTCATCCTCACTCTGCCGGCCCACAAAGTGCTTCTTCACGCCTCGTTTGAAGGACCCTATGTCATAGGTAGGAGGGAATACGTGTGCTGGTAGACTATTCCATCTTTTGGAAGTGCGGCAAAGAAACGAGTCACCAAATTTCTTTGTGCGTGATGGAATGTTAGAGACTGTAAATTGGTGACTCCGGAGAGCAGCACGCGTACTCCTATGGAGGAAGGGAGAAGGAGGGATGAGGTCAAAGAGTTCTTCAGAGCACTCGCCATGGTATAAACGGTAAAAGACGCTGAGTGACGCAATATCTCTACGCAATTGCAAAGGCTCAAGAGTTTTAGTGAAGACTCAAGAGTTTTAGTGAAATGGGTTGATAAAAAAGTGATAGAAATGTGGTGTCTAAATCGGATTAGCGAGAGCGTGACTGCGGTTACATGGCGGCCTAGCGGGACGATAACCGCCAATGGTACATAATACGTGCTCAAACCATAATACCAAATTAGTACATACATTAGTAGGTCATCACATGTTCAGAGTGATCAATCCCAATGAGTCGGTAGAGGGAAGTCAAAAACTAATAGAGATAGGGAAATTTGTTTTTATGATCAACGGCGTCGATTTTAGATTTGATAAAAACGGTATTATTTTTTTTTGTTAAATCTCATACACAACCGTTCGTCGAACCCGCGGTCTATCTCTGTAAACAATGTTATAAATTCTGCAAGTTTATTCGTGGTTGTTGGTGGTGGTACCAATTAAAAGTCATAACGAACACATTTTTAATGGAATCTTGTTTAAATAATGGAAACAAATCCAAAAATAAGATAATTATTCTTTCTAAGGTAAATGTTCAAAATGGTAACTGTTTTCCTGGCTGCCTATATTACTTTTAATTAAAATACACACATCAAAAGTGTCTAGGGATCAACATATATTTTTGCAATAACTTTTCTCCTGATTGATATTAATTAAAATTTTCTTTAAGGATTCATCAAATAAAGTGTTTTCGTTTGTCTACAGTAACGATAAACCAAGTCACCTTTGCATTAATAAAGAAATTTGCCATTTTCCTAATAAAGGGATTTTTGACATTTGAACCACTAACATTAAAGTTCGAAAAAAAGACTGAAATAACAGTTTTCTTTAAAATTTTATTGGGTAACTTAAACAATTAATAATCCGTGTTTCTACCGCGAACACTAACAACACAAGAACATCGGTTTGGCATACTTAAAATGAGTTCATCCAAATCACGCTGTGGAATGGCCGCCCATGTTCATTGCAACAAAAAAAAAAGGTCTTCTTGCGACTGGATACCCTCCATATTCGGCAGAGCTCTTCTCTGTAGCATATCCCATGCATGCTCAATCGGGTTCAAGTCTGGCGACTGAGCAGGCCAGGGCATGACATTGATGTTAGCTGCGGCGAGAGTCTGTCTTACAACTCTTGCGGTGTGCGGTCGTGCATTATTATGCATTAACTGAAATAATGGACCGATTTGCACTTGTAGAGGAACGATGACGTCTGATACAATCGTCTCAGCATAAATTTGAGCGTTGAGGTTGCCTCTGATCCAAATCAACTCAGTTCTTCCGCCGATCCAAATACCCGCCCATACCATGATGGTTCCACCACTATAAGGATGGACTTCCTGGCAGGATTTTAATCGCTGTTGGCGTCCAGGGGTTCTCCAGTGTCGTATACGTCTTGTATCCGGTCTCATACCAAAACGAGACTCATCAGAAAAGCACACGAAATGCCATTGTTCTTCTGCCCAATTTCTGTGTTCAAGAGCCCATTGATATCGAATCCTACGATTGTGCATTGCTATAGGTGGTACCCTTAGCGGTCTTCGGGAATGAAGGTTCACTTCATGCAAGCGGTTTCTGACTGTTTGGTCGCTAATTAAGTTCCCTGAAGAGTGATGAAGCCTCACGGCTAACATCATGGCGGTTATTGTTGGAGCTCTTCGAGTTGTGATTTGAATGTATCGGTCTTGTCTCCGTGTGGTGCAGCGATACCGTCCTCCATGGCGCTCAGCCACGGTACCAGTGCTTCGGTAACGTGTCCAAAGTCGACTGATAACACTCTGACTTGTATTCAGAGCTAAAGCCACAGTACGTTGCCGGGAACCAGCTTCTATCATTCCCACGGCTCTGAGCATTTCTTCCCTGCTTAAATGACGTCGCCGCTCCATAATAACGTTGGTTTTAATCAGTAGTAGGGAAACAGTAGCACTAATAATGTCTTCAATGCGTTGTATGTTTTTATAGGGAAAATATTGACAGCTGATTTTCATCTTTTACTAGAAATTGATTGAAAGTTCCTGTTTCAAATTATGAAATGCACCAAAAAGAATCCATATAAATTTATTAAATCATAAATTTATTACAAAGCCACATCTCAATCTCAAGAAATCCGCATAAAAATGCTTGATCCCTAGACACTTTTGGTGTGTGTAGGTACAGCCGTTCAGAGATGCGCAAACATAAATTCTGACAATTGATTTTCAAACTGACCGTGTTTGTATACCTATACCTACCTTTAAGTATACATAAAAATTATAAGTAAACTTTTGTAGCTCATACCACTATCGCCCTTTTACTACCGAACCTCCAGACGTACTGAATCATCCCCACCTAGTAGAAGTTCCACTATGTCGCACTAAACACTTCATGTCATCATTTTTATTGCGCACTGGCAAGGAGTGGAATTCTCTGGCATCGTCTGTGTTCCCAAAAACTTATAACTTGAATGCCTTCAAGGCGAGAGTTAATAGGCATCTTCTGGGGCAGTTCGCTCCATCGTAGACCTCATCTACGCTCACCATCAGGCGAGATCGAGGTCAAGAGCTGTCAGTAAACAAACGTAGACACTTTCTGTAGCCTGGGACTCTGGCTTTTCATTGCGTATACAGTTGCCACTACTGTACACTGCCTATTGCTTGGTGTTGTATGTGTTTCTATACCATCTGTCTGGTTTAATTTATACTCTTCGTTACACTTAGTTATGGTAGTTAAATTAAATTATTTAAGCTGTGAATACGACTTGCGAACTCTCTGATTCAAACGTAAAACAGTCTCGCTTAAAAACACTAGTTACGAGTATAATATTAGCTTCGTTTAATTTCGTAACGTTGAAAACAACTTGTAATTTACAAGATGGTTTCAACTCGAATATATTGAAAACACGACCTCCAAGTTTCCGAGTCAACTGGCGCATGAATAATAACTTCTGAAATGCGAGCAAGCATCTCCGGTAACTTTCCATCTTATTAATTAACGTTGCAGAGTGGCGCAAGCCTGGAAAACTTCGAAAACTATACAGAACTGCTAGCTTACACGTTTACACCAATTTTGGAATGGAATTTAGAGCACGGACGACTTTTTGTTAGACGACGATTTGTATAGGACCATTCTAGCTTTATTCACAAAGCTTAATTAATCCGAGCAGCGCAAATGGACAATAGTCACAGCTTTTAATTTTGTCCCCAGTTTTAACGTTTTATTTGGACAGATAGATAATTTTGAACGTAGGTGGACACGAAACTATTCAAACATTTATAGATCAAGTTTAATGTATTAATTTTTGAAAATTGTCATCAGTCAGTTAGTCAGGATATTTTTTTGATACGCTCTTGGTATTTACCTCTACCTCTCCAAATCCATATGCCATTATCATGGTCAATATTTTAGTATCCTACTAATATTATAAACGCGAAAGTTTGTAAGTATGGATGGATGTTTGTTACTCTTTCATGTAAAAACTACTGAATGGATTTAGATGAAATTCGGCATAAAGATAGTTTATAACCTGGATTAACACATAGGATACTTTTTATTTCGATATTCTTACGGGAACGGGAACCACGCGGGTGAAACCGCGAGCTGCCGCTAGTATATAATATCCATACCGTGTCGCGTAGCTGTGAAAGAATACTACCACCCCCTCTCTTCCCTTGGGTACGCCATCCAAAAGGCGACCAACGGATTAAAGACTGTACATACATCCAACAGCATAAAGCGGCGATGGGCTCACCATCACCACCTGCCACGCTGAGCACATGTGCAGTCGCTATTTAGTTAAAAGTGGACTATGGTAGAGGACTACTTTTGCTGTCCTCATTGCCTAGTCTCTGACTAACCCTTCGGGGATAATAGTCGTGATTAGGTATATGTGTATATAAGTACAAAAATTTTGACCATGATAATATATATGTGTTATGTATCTGATTGCATCACTAGTACTGACTTGTACACGAAAAACGCACTCTATGTAATTCAAACTGGGCATCAGTTTTCTGTTATAAGCAAAACTATTTGAATTGCATGCTCATCTGTTTTCGGTATGCCTATCTAATAATTAAATCGTTTAACAAAATATGACAGTCTATTTATTCAAATTCAAACATCAATAATTATTCTGAAACGAACATAATTTACTCTAAAGTACCTACTAGGGAGAAGGGCAGCTAGTTACTGTTGTCTAATAAAAAAAATTAACCTCGAAATATAGTTTACTTCCTAACTTATCACGTGACCTACAAGAGTTGGGCAGCTAGTATCCTCAATAATTTTTACGACTGAACAATTTAGTGTGCAAGTCAGTACTTTTGATATGATATTAGTATTTTTAAAAACCAACTTAGCAATTCATCTTAGCCGAATGTTCAAATATTTGTAAAAATATTTCTTTCGGATCTCAGAGGTGAAAACTTCTAAGATTTGATGAAGCAATGTTGACTAAAAACATAAGCATCACGCACTGACAAATTTCGACGGTTGAAAGCCAGACCTCGGTAGCCAAGTGGTTAAGGCAGCCGCCCGGAATGCGGAAGGTGCGTGGTTCGATTTCCGACTGAGGTTGTCGTCTTTTTTCAGTGTTTAAAATTTTACTTAAGTATATTTCAGCGTTAATAAAACGCTAAAATATAAAACATTAATCTATAAACGCAGCTTCATCTTAGCCGAATGTTCAAATATTTGTAAAAATATTTCTTTCGGATCTCAGAGGTGAAAACTTCTAAGATTTGATGAAGCAATGTTGACTAAAAACATAAGCATCAAGCACTGACAAATTTCGACGGTTGAAAGCCAGACCTCGGTAGCCAAGTGGTTAAGGCAGCCGCCCGGAATGCGGAAGGTGCGTGGTTCGATTCCCGCCTGAGGTTGTCGTCTTTTTTCAGTGTTTAAAATTTTACTCGTATTTCAGCGTTAATAAAACGCTAAAATATAAAACATTAATTAGTATTTTTGTTTTAAGAAAAATAAGTCTGTTGTATGAACTAGACTTTAGTTGTGAATAGATTTAAAAAGATAGCTTGTTTTGGTATACTTTTTAAGTTTTTTAGAGAACATCTTTTGATGAGCAGATAGTTTAATTGTAGAACAGCCATGTTTCTGATGTGCAATAAGTTTATTAGAGGAGATTGTTATGTTTGCATAATATTTTAACAGAGGTGTAATTAAAATATCCCATTAAATATTGTTATCTGAGCCGTGTGTGTTGCAGCCCATAAAAATAAAACTACCTACTTATTTCCTCCCTTGGGTGTTGTAAAAAGGGACTAACGGACTAAAGAGTGCACATACATCCAACAGCATAGAGCGACGAGTATCACGTCCAGTCCAGTACCTAACAACTAAAACAGGTCACATGTTAGTTCTTGTATTAAAGTATTTATAGTCTTAAGTAGAAACTATAGAACTCGAAGGCTTTGTGTTACGCCAACTCGGATCATGTTATAGACAGGCGACCTCAACCCCATAGGCTATATAGGGCAAACAACTCCACCATTTATTCAGTCAGATTCTTAGTAACAAACAACATTGAAATTAGAACAATCTTCATACATACATATACTGACAAATATTATCCCCGAAGGGTCAGTCCGAGACTAGGCAATGAGGACAGCAAAAGCAGTCCTCTACCATAGTCCACTTTTCACCAAATAGCGACTGCACACTTGCTCAGCGTGATAGGTGGTGAACCCATCGCCGCTCTATGCTCTTGATGTATGTGCGGTGCGGTTTAGTCCGTTAGTCGCCTTTTACGAAACCCAAGGGAAGAAATGGGTTGGTACTTCGATCATATGATCAAAGGGTTGGTGTATTCTAATAATTGAGTCGATTGATTGGACATAAATTTAAGCTTATTTACCATCTAAAAATACTATACGGAAGCTCGATTTTTGATTACACCGATGTCGCTCTAAACCGGCATCCAAAACATTTTTATCCATAAAGCTCGGTTTGAAAAACCCCGTTTTCCTGTATTTTTGATGTATTCGAAACTGGGCGGCCGCCGCGACGGATTCAAATGAAAAATAAAAGGTTTTATTCATTTCAAACATTTAGCCGTTGGAGGTTTTCGTGATATGCGAATCGGTCGGTTATTAAAAACCAGTAGTGCGCTGTCGGAACTCTAACTTACATTGTAATTGCGAAAGTGAATTTGTTAATTAAATACGCTTTTAAACCCTAAACAGTTGTCAGGTACTTTTTCCCGCAAAAAGTTAACGTAAGGCAAGGCGCGGGCAAAAGCTAGTTTGTAATAAATTAATCCTGTAAATTTGACGTCAGCTTTACACTTCTTAGCGATACAACGTAACTGGGTACTACTCCAAAATAACGTTATTCTGTTGATCGCTCTGGTGCTTTTTATTTATAGATAGTTAATGAGTTTTCTATATTTTTACATATATAATACTAACAATACCGTATGAAATTACATTATGTCTTATTGTCCCCCTTTTTCTACCAACGTTCGATAAGATATATACATTTGAAATTTTTGTGACCAGAGTCATCAATATTGAAGCCAGCGCAATCAAATAATACTATTTATTATTATAGGCAAGCAATTATACATAAAAAAGTAATATTATTTAAATAGATTTAAAATCTAAAAACACACTAGCACTAGTAAAAATGTATTACTTATTATGTGCAAGATCACCGTACAGTTAAACATGGACAAAAAATTAAAAACGAAAAGAAAATAAGAGCTTTTTTAGTGGATTATCTTATCTTATTTTAGTAAGTCCTGCAGAGTTATCCCTCACGCAGCAACACGTCGACTCATTGGGATCTTTTGTCTAACCCTTTCTTTGTCCTATCACTCTGGCTCTTCAGTGAAAATGACTGCCAAAGCTTGGCAATGTCTCTAAGGGCGAAGAGCCTAAAATCTTCTGGTTTCGGGTAGACCGATCCCAGGAGACTCATTTTTTTCCTAGCAAGAGAGTCACAGTCAGACAGTTGCATGGACTCCATTTCTCTCCACATGCCATGTACAAGCTGTCTGTTGCTAGTTGCATTCTATGGAGCTTTTGTTTGGTGGCGTAGTGCCCGGTCACGGCTCCGATGATTGTTTGGGCGTCTTTTTCTACATCCGCATATGATCTTACTCCGTCCTAGGGCGTCTCCGCCTATGAAGGATTTTGAGTGTTCCATGCCGGGTAGCTTTTACCAAAAAAGATATAAAAAACAGTATTAAATCTTCTACAAATAGTAACAATTATATATTTTTAGTATATCTACTACTACCTGTTAAAACAAACTAAAACGCTGTCATTTAAATTTACAAACATTCCACTTTCGTTAATATTTTTTTTGTGGTCAATGGAGGGCACTTTTTTCCAGAAAACTATCTGACAGACCCAAATCCAATTGATTTTGTGCTTCGTCATCATCGGGTACACGGTTTTCATGCTGTCGTTTTTTAAAAGGATTGATGAATTTAACCCTCAGGCTGAGAACGTCAACTTCAATATTATCGTTTGAAACTGAACAACTGATATTTGACTGTTTTTGAACGTCCTGGCCTTTTTATTGTTGGATAATGAGCGAAGGGGTTAGTGTTTTATAGCCGATGTTGTTATTTTAGAGATTTTGGTACATTGAGTGGAATAGGTGCAAATATTATAAAAACCTATATGTTTACCATGCAGACATTCCAGTCCTGCTACATAATCGGCCTTAAAATAGAAAGGGTAGGAATGTGTTTTTTTAGAATAACTTTATTGCATAACGAGTTAGTTCACTCTCAAGGGCTTCCTTAAGGGTCGAGTGTTTCTTCTATTAATTAAATGAAAAACGACATTAATTACTGCGGTGACATTTCACACGTAACTATTTTGTCGTTGTAGCGGTCCAAGGTCGATTTAGTGGCCGCCACATACGACATCTAACGCCCACTAAACCGCATTGGGTCAGCGTGGTGGGTTATGGCCCAATCTGTGCTGTGCTGTGGACCATGTGGGAAGTCTGTGCCCAGCAGTGGGACATATATATGTTTTTTTATTCTACAACGGGTAAGCGCTTGGCCTTCATCTCACCTGATGGTAAGTGACGATAAGGCCGAAGGTGGAAGCGCGCTTCACCCGGAATCCTCAACCACTGAGGAACTGGCTATCTTATCTCAAACTGTTGGAACACAACAATGCTATAAACATCGTTGTTATGGCGACAGACTTAGATAAGATGGTGATAGCTAGCCAGGCGGACTTAGCAGCCCTACCACCAACCAAAGCGAGCACACAAAGATGTACCCCCGCTGGGAATCGAACCCGGGACCTCTGGATCTGAAACCGGTGGCATAGCCACTAGACCACAGAGGCGGATATAGGCTGATGATGTGATACGACATCTGCTATTATTAATCTTTAGAACGCTGAATGCTTCCATAATCAGTGGCGTATTTTAAGATTCTGCGCCCTGGGCCTGTAAGGTTTGCCGCCCCATAAACTAACAGAAAAAAGCAAAAAAAATTACATTGAAAAAGACAGAAATAAAAAAAATTCCATGAGCAGGATTCGAACCCGCACCCTTCTGGCAATCCGGGCCAGGTGGTATTTCCAGTTGAGCTACCGTGGAACTTATACAGCCCGCCGAAATTAATCAACACCATCTTTATTTTTTACTTTGTAAGCCAAAGGCACCCATTCAATGTCAACAAACACGTTATCTACATCCGAGTTTAATATTTTTCGAACATTATAGATCAGTTAAGAAATACGCAACTATTATTAAAAGTTTTTTATGTTACCTATTATATAATTTTAACGCAAATTTTGTTGTGAACAAATTACAAATTGTTAGAATTCTGGTCGTGGAAATTTTTCGACACTGTCTTTTTCATTTTGTAATTTGTTCGCAACAAAATTTGCGCTATAATTATATAATAGGTAACATAAAAAACTTTTAATAATAGTTGGAAAGGTTGGAACTAAGATCGATTTGCCGACCACCAACACCGTCAGCGTCAGAGGAACTAAATACAAAATACACTTCTGGACACATCTATCTATCCGTTCACCTAGCATTTTAAGTTTTTTTAAGTTTTTAGCATTTATCCCTAGGCAAAAATAATGTTACATTGAGCAAAAAGATTTTTCGCTGTTTTGAAGCTGATTTATTAGCCATCTTTTTCGTGTGTTTTATTTAAATTTCGAATTCGGAATTTTAAAGAAACAAAAGAAAATTGGAATCTGTTCATTGAATTCATTTCATAATATTGTCAAATTTTTCACATCCCTTGGATTTAAAATATCCAAGGGATGTGAAGAATTTGTTTATTACGCGAATTAGATTTATAAAATGAAATTTTCTAATTAATGGTTCCTTAAAAAGGATACCCTAAGCTTCAAGTCAACTTTACCAAAAAGTATGGATAATCGGCCTGAAATTGCTGCCCAAGCTGTTAGCACTTCTGCAGGCTGGGCATAGCCAAAGAAATGTGAGTGCATATCTGAATTTAAGCCGTACTAATGTTCGAAGAGTTTAACAGAGTTTCTGGCAGACTGGCGGCTTTGTTCATCGTCAAGGAAGATCACGAGCTCGTGTGACAACTGAAAGGCAAAACCGGTTCATCTTCACGACCAGCTTGAGAAACCGTCACTTGACTTCAGTTCAGATACAAAGCCAACTACGCGCTTCCATGGAGTATCTGTGAGTGCCCGAACTGTTCGAAGAAGACTGAAAGAACGTGATATGGTATGGTACCTCACAAGCCAGCTAATGGCCCCAAATTAACGCGAGCTCACCGAACATCGCGTCTTCAGTTCGCGCAAACTCATTTGCAGTGAACCCAGCAACAATGGAGCCAGGTGCTCTTTACTAACTTTCTTTAGATGGAAGAAAGAAGGCGTACCGAAGTCAATCAGAGCTTTTCGCTCAGCGCTGCATACAAGAAAGGGTTGCTTTTGGTGGTGGGTCATGGACAGTCTAGGGAGGAATTTCCGCAAATACGAAAACCGAACTTGTGATTGTTAGTGGACCACGACTTCCATCATTAGATGGTCACAGGTACATTCGTCAGTGTGTAGAGCCACATGTAATGCCGATCGCTGTATGTGTTGGCCCAAACTTAATTTTAATGCACGTTAATGCAAGAGCGCATACAGCTGGAATCATCCGGCAATATCTTCGAGACGTGGATATCACGGTAATGGACTGGCCAGCTAGAAGCCCAGACATGAACCAAATCGAACACTTAATGGAACGAGTTAAAAAGGCGTGTTCGGGCACGCCAGCCAGCTCCACAAACGATGCCGGAGCTGAAAACTGCCATGGAAGACGAATGGGAGATGATACCCCAGAATTTCATAGTCAGACTAATTAATTCCATGCCTAATCGCATTAGGGTTGTCGTCAATGCCTTAGGAGGCAATACCTCTTATTAATTAAACATTTTATAGTGATAAAACGTTCGATTTCTTTAAAAAATTAATACTAGGTACTCCCCAAGTAACACATAAGCAAGATAACAGTACACACTTAGAACTTTTAACAGTTCAAAGATGAATATGGTTTGTGTAAGAGCTTTGGGAATAGCCATATACTGAATAAGGTTGAGTACGGACCCTTAAAATACTTAACGCTTAATAAATTCTGTATTTCTGTCCTTTCCTTCTTTACGCTTAATAACCAATCTCCGTAAGATTATTAGACAGACGTTATTAAGCATTACGCATTCCAGGTGGCTTAAATCTGAAAAACAGTGCCTTCGGCAGCATTTATCTGATTAACAATAATCTTTACTGCTATTATTAAAGCAGTACTAAGCTTGTAGCGTTTGAAACAGCTGCTTGCTGAATAAAGTATCACCTTCTGAATAATGTTGTTTACATAATTCTGGTATACAGCTTGATACTGAATAATTGTTTTTACTTTATCTTTAAACTGTATAAGATTCTATGTTTTACTAATTATTCAGCTGCTGAATAAACAATATTATTTGTGTTTTTAATAAGCTTATTTCAGTATAATAAAGAGTTTCAACTAACTTATTCAAATTAAAGACCACATTTGTATTGATATAGCGCCCATAGCTTAATACCAGCAGTTAGAATATTATTGTACATATATATTTTATGCGTTGTTTGAATCATGGATCGAAAGTCGTGGTAAAAGCGTAAAGAACCGGTCATATCGAAAGAAAATTGTTAAAAGAATATTTAAATATCAGCAGTAGTAATTGTCCAAGTGTCATCCATCAGCAGTAATGATCATGACAGGATTTGTGAAAATAGTTTAAGCAAAACTGAACCCGGTCCCAATCAGCAAGCGTGTTTTCCCTTTAATGATGATAGGTTCCGTCCCCAAAAAAAAATGTAACAGATTTTGGGATTGGAAAACCGAAAGATCTAAAAATTTAAGTATACAGAAAATTTCATTTCTAAAATGGTTATTTTATTAGCAATACAAGAAAATAATATTAACGTTACGATAAAATGTTTTATTGGCGTTGTTTGTTTGTTTCATCGTAAGCCAATCTGCGCGGGGATGGACACTGCTGTCTTTACTTAATTAATAAATCCGCATTATATGTTGGCCATCGAAGTTGTTCTTTGTTCTCCCATTGGGTCGGTACAGTACACAAATCTGAATGACCCTTACAACGTGTTGAAATTATTTTAAACGTCATTTTTCTGAAACGAAATATAAATTATAATTAATAATATAATAATAAGTCCGCCATTTGTACATCCTATTGTTGTACAATAAAGATTAAATAAACTAGGGCCCAGTGCACACCAATGTGACACACGAAACCTGCAATTTTTTTTAAACATAATAGATACTATTAAAATAATAGTCTTTTTCACGAAAAAAAATATAACAAAGATGCTGTGATTTTAAATGTAAGTAATCAATTTAGTGAAAGCCTGATGGGAAAGTTACACATTATAAAAGGTTTTTGTTTGTTCGATTAGAGAACCCTAAAAATGTGAGTAACTAATATAGAAATGTGGTCAACTATATAAATGTTATTCATAAGTAAGTGTAAAGAGACTACTCTTTTTCAAGTTATAGTTTAGTAACAAAACATGTGTGCACTTTTATTCAGCATTATGAAACAAAACATCGATCGCCATTGAAATCTTTGTTATTAAATCTTACAGGGAATTTACGAGATCACCAAAATGCTTATTAATCTTACAACTACAACATTTCCAAATCAAATCATGTTATTTTGTTGGATAAAATTGTTAGAATTAGATAATTCATCACAAGCACTTTTGTCAGACCTAGTATGTATGTATGAAAATACTATTTACAACTAACTATCTTGATTATTAGCGAAGCGCGTCATAAAAATGAAAACAAAACACGTACTATTCACGACAAAATTACTTGCGCACTAATTATTAACATGCAGCAGACCGCTAACTTGTAAATTAAAATTTACTTACCGAATAACTTAAAGTTCACGTCATGTCAAATAAAGGTATAGACATTAAATTATTGAACTCATTTATTTCTTCTTTTCCCAATTTCTATGAATATTGCTTGCATAAATGTCAACAATAAATTAAATGCTTAATAAATGCTGAATACTCTAACCAATTCGACGTAGCTGAATAACTGAGTTGTAAAAGCTTTATAAAAGCAATGTGTGCAGTTATTCAAAAGTTATTAAGCTAATTGAAACATTATTAAGCTCCTACTCAATTGTTACTCAGATGTTATTCAGCGTTAACCATTCAAAATTGGGGCCCTTTTTGCTTGAATAACAGCTGAATAGACGGTACTCAGGCGTTATTCAGCTTAGTATTCAGCTTATGCTCTTGATGAGTGCTCTTAATCAATCTTTATTCAGCACGTCTGTGTTACTTGGGTCTTGCCCTTCAATGAGGCGCATACTTGATTTTTACGCTATAATTCTTGTTTTTCAGTATTCTGAATTCGAAATTTAATAAAAAACATTCGAAAAAGATGGTTAATAAATCAGCTTCAAAACTGCGTAAAAACTTTTTGCACATTAACAGTTATTTTTAACCGCCTCTGTGGTCTAGTGGCTAAGCTACCGGTTTCAAACCCAGAGGTCCCGGGTTCGATTCCCAGCGGGGGGTACATCTTTGTGTGCTCGGTTTGGTTGGTGGTAGGGCTGTCAAGTCCGCCTGGCTAGCTACCACCTTCTTAACTAAGTCTGTCGCCATAACAACGATTTTTATAGCATTGTTGTGTTCCGGCAGTTTGAGATAAGATAGCCAGTTCCTCAGTGGTTGAGGATTCCGGGTGAAGCGCGCTTCCACCTTCGGCCTTATCGTCACTTACCATCAGGTGAGATAAAGGCCAAGCGCTTACCCGTTGCCAATTTAAAAAAAAATTGATAAAAAAAAACTTTTAGCTAGGGACCGTCAAAACTTAAAGTAGTGCTTCGTGGGCCGATAGATGTGTCCGGAAGTGTAGTTCCGCGAGCATGTTTACGGAACTAGTTCCGTTAAGTAAATGCATCTTTAACTTACAACCGTTGAATTTTAGTATTGTTATTAGGTAGTTTTTTTTTAAATCAAGCTTATAAAGTAAAAAAGGCGCACAAAGCTAAGCGCGAGGTGCGGCTTCCGCCGCCCCTCGCAGCCTGCCGCCCCGGGCCATGGCCCTTTTGGACCTAGGGTAAATACGCCACTGTCCATAATAGTATCGATATGCTTGCAATGTTACTTAAAAGTTAAAGTGTTAAAAACAGGGTGGTTGATAATATAATCTTAAGTCTTAGAAGTCTTATTAGGTGCTAAGACCTATTTGTATGGCAGCAACAAAACAGAAGTCTTTTCTGTTCTGTGACAGCAACCATGACATTGTGAAAAAAAAACACACCTGCCTTACACAAAACTGCAAATAGTATTATGGTCGCTTCACACATCAGTGAAGTCACAGTACCGATACAGTACCGCCACAGTGTCGAAATATTCTTTCATACATTCTCTATGAACGCATCCCCACTTGTCAGTGTCAGTGACGACACAGTGCTCTCTGTGCGTTCATAGAGAATGTATGAAAGAATATTTCGCACTGTGCCGGTACTGTGTCGGAATTTTGACTTCACTGATATGTGTAAATCGTCCTTTAAGCATATAAGTAGGGGCCATATGATGATTTTGTCGCCGTTTCAAAGTTGTTCCCATACAAATAGTTGTTCTTTGCACAATAGTACGGCCCAGTTGCGGTATTGTTACCATACACACATACTTATAATCACGACTGTTATCCCTAAAAGGTTATTCAGACACTAGGCAATGAGGACCGCAAAAACAGTCCTTTACCATAGTCCACTTTTGACCAAAAAGCGACTGCACATGTGCTCAACGTGACAGGTGTTGAGCCCATCGCCGCTCTAAGCTGTTGGATGTGTGTACAGTCTGTAGTCCGTTAGTCGCCTTTTACGACACTCTAAGGAAGAGAGGAGGTGGCAATTCTTTCACCGCTAGGCGACACGGTTTACGGCGGCCTATTTTCAAACAACCTATATTTGTAAATATAATAATAAAATTCATTTATTCGACCAACATGGATCATTACATTACAATTATAAAATCACATTATATTATACAATCAAATAAATATAAAAATAAAATTACATATTAATATACATAGGTAAATACATATTTATGTTACATCGTTTACCGCTCCTGCAGGTTAACCTATCAGTTTTTACTGTTACTTTGTAAAAGCTGATAATGTTTCACTGATTTGGTGGATCAATATTTTTTTATTCTTTATATTCCTACCCATTGTGTTAAACTCAAACTCAAAATTTATTTATTCAATAAACTCAATTAATAAGTACTTTGAATAGGTCAAATTTTTAACCTACCACCCATTCAGGCCCCTATTTCACCACGTCGACAGGTGCGACAATTGTCAAGAAAAGATGAAAATTGTCAAGTGGTCAGTTTCACCACGTTGACAAGTGCGACAATTGTCAAAAAATAATTGTCGCGGCTGAACTGTCCTATAGGTAAAAATTTATCAAGGACATTATATAATCAAAGGTATCAAGTATTCGCCTAGGAATTTAGCGAACTCTATTTTCAAATACCTAATTAGAAGTTGTTAAATCAAATAATAATACGTCTTTTAAAATTGAAAAGCCTTTAGTCTCTCAATAACTGCCATACAAAATAATGTCTTCGCTGTCTTTGATAAAAACTTATTTAAAACTATTAAATATTTTCCCGTTATTTTGCAAGTCACTTCAAGTCT
This sequence comes from Scoparia ambigualis, assembly GCA_963921215.1. Lineage (NCBI taxonomy): Eukaryota > Metazoa > Arthropoda > Insecta > Lepidoptera > Crambidae > Scoparia > Scoparia ambigualis. Next base: position 25,714,202 of record OY992501.1, on the reverse strand, counting down.
GTATTTTTAAGTGTTTGATTTAATAAATAATATTACAAGAAAGAAAAAGATGTCTATCTTAAAATTGATTCCGACAGCATATCGGTGGTTTTTGGTAAATTTAATAACAAATTGACATTTGACATGAAAATTAAGAAATGGAAAGAAAAAGTTTAATCGTTTGAATGAAACGGAGTAGGTACTTATATGACAAAGATTGGAAATATCTAAAAGACACAACGTGGCAAAATTGGAGAAAGAGGACTGTAGTAAGTTAGTATTTATTAACAAGTTTCAATACGTGCACCGATTCTATTTATTACATATTCTACACTGATTTTGCTAACACGGAATTTTTCCCTAATCGCAAAATCCGTAAGTTTAAAAGAATAATTAATTCTTTCTTTAAATCTTCATCTATATGCAAAGTCATCAAAATCATTACTATCACTATTATCACTACTACTTTCACGGAGAGCCATTTTGAAAATATGCGTAAGTTAACCACGAAATTTTACAATTGTAACGCAAGCATGACATAGCTTTTATCTCATGTCAAGATTTACAGACATATCTACAAATATGTCGACTAAGAAAAATAATTCTTGTTTCACAACTTATTTGTCATTAAAACAATTGTAACAAAATGCCTGTCATGTTTCTAAGTATTTCTATAGAAAATAATTTAAAAAAATGTCACATGTCACCTGTCGCTTGACAATTGTCACTCGACATATGTCACTGACAATTGTCGACGTGGTGAAATAGAGGACGTCAATTTTTAACTGTGACAAAGAACGGGCGCAAGAAACCACAGCGCACAGACGCAAACGACATTTAAATAAAAAAAAAATATATGTCGTTACCAGGTCACAAAATACAAAATAATAATTTGAATTTAAAATATACGGTACTATAAATTAATTATAGACAATTAGAAACAGCTTTTGGAGTACTTGGAGCATTTCAGTTCAGAGCCAAGCTGTTTTGTCTTCTGTGTAATCTGATACTATATAATAAGCTTTTTTATAAAGCTTTTCTTTGATATGGATTTTAAATTTATCAAGATCTAATTTCTGAATATCAATTGGTACTTTGTTGTAAATCGTACACACAGACCCTTAAAAAAGTTATTTATTTTATGTAGCCTAGTATAAGGTACTGCTAATTTGTTCTTACTTCTAGTATTAAAATTGTGAATAACACTGTTTTTTGAAAACATTTCAATATTTTTATGAATACACATGAGATTTTCATAAATGTATCGTGATGAACTGTCATTATACTTAGGTATAAACATCAGATATCAGAACTGTGTTACTGTTTCTTCAAATAAAAATCTTATATATTAACAAAAAAGCACATTTGTAACAAATCTGTTGTTAACTAGTATATTGTAAATTATGTATGCTTCCATGTGGTATAATTATAATATTTAATTATGTATTGAATATAAATGGCTATATATATATATATTTATATATATATTTATATATATATATTTTATATATATATATTTATATATATATATATGTATATATATATATATATAATTATGTGTTTATTAAATATTACCACTAATATGTTTTAATTAAGCGTGGCGATCAAACCAATATCCGGCAACTGCAGCGAAAACTTGATTCTGGAGGTATTTGTATTAGAATGCCTCAGGCATTAAGTCCGCCATGTAAAGTTATGTTGCAAACGTTAAAAATGTGTTTGCACAGATACTGTTCCAAGTTTGCAAAATACCAACATTTTGCAAACTTGAAACAATATCTGTGCTTTAACTATATAGTAGTCTGCAGTTCAAGAAAATTAGGTTACAATACAAAAACGTACGATTCATAATTCGTTTAGCTACGTGCTAAACGTTTGTTCCAAGATTCCTGGTTCTTAACCTTTTGACCGCCACAGCATAAACGTATCGGCGTGCCCTGTAAGCCAAGCATTCAATTCAAAGTAAAGCCTTACAAAAAGAATAACGATTCTCAAAGATTCCAATCTTTGACACATAATGTAAACCATAAGTATTGTCGATTATAGCCATCGGTGGTGTACAGACCACGCTATCGGTGGTCGAGTTTATCCGACTGTGGCGGTCAAAAAGTTATAAATTCGTTACACTAGGAATCAAGTCAACAAACAACTTCGGTTGAACTATGGCCGTGCCGTGCCACAGTAGACAGTGTAGAATCTATTGCAGGTTGACTAAGGAGTATCGATTACCCGTCTCTTTACTGCCAACCAACCTCAACTGGTTGCGAATTACTAATGGCGATAAGAACGAGAGGTGAAATCACAATTATTAACGAACACTTAGAAAACACCCGCCACTGCTCCCAGCAATGTCCTCTGTTAGTTGCGCATGGGTTTTCGACTTGGGGAGGGGAGACCCGTCTTCACTTTACTCCAGCAGAAGAGAGAGACATTAGTGTTGCTGAACAATTGATAGTTTGGTATCGATTGTTGACCTCGAAAACTATTTAGGATATCGATCGGACTATCGATAGTAGGTAAGATGGGAAATGGCGGTCACTTACAAGCAGTAAACCAAATATCTTCGTACTTGAAGGACTTACGGTAAGAATAACAGACTTTTTACATAGCTTATTTAGTGGACTTAAGTTGTATATGATACAAACTTTCAATAGCTTTTGTAATTGTTTGATATTTTTTTAAATCCTTTCGGTGACCGCAATTACACGCAACCTGCGGGTCATTGGTCCGTCATTGGTCAACTAATGGGGTATTACTATTAATGATTATTATAACTACTAGATTACAACCAACCAAACCAACAAGCACTTATGATACACTATAACATATGTAATAAATGACTTGTACAAAGATATTGAATGGTTTTAATCACTTTATACTTACCTTTAGCAGAAATTTTAATGTTTTTATAACCAAGCGCGTCCGAAACTTGAACCAGCTGTCAAACTCACAGTCCGCAAAGAAACATGGAGGCGCTTCGTAAATTAGTTTACTCAGGTGTATATTAGTTGGCGATATCGGTATCGTTTGTTTAATATGTTTGGAAGTATTAAATTTTGATGTGACCGGCATTGCCAACTGACCGGCATTCCCCATCTTACCCTATCGTCACATGTCAATAATCCTACATATAAGGCACTTTGTGAGAAATACTGTTGATAACATCGATACTATCGATATCGAATCGCTGTTATCAATACTATTTCTCATAAAGTGCTATCAATACTATCAATAGTACTGACACGTGTCGATACAATCGATTCTATCGGTTTCGCATTCGATCAACAATACCAACTAGATAACGCGTCACGTACAAAATCAAAGCATAAATTCTGTCCACGTGAATAAATACTTTTTCAAAGCAATAAATTACTCCTGTCACTTAAAAAAGAAAAGACGTCAATAACATTTAGTGGGGAAATCAACCTTAAGAGGCAACAAATAAAGTACTTTTTCCTGTTATGCCTTGCGAGAAAATAAGAGCTCACTTCTCAAGTGCGCTCTTATTTACCGAGACACATTTTTAGTGCCGACTTGACATCTAGTTTTATTGTTGATCGAAGGGTTTCGCCGTTACTATCGATATCGTATCGCTGTTACCAATACTATTTCTCATAAAGTGTTATCAATACTATCAATAGTACTGACACGTGTCGATACAATCGATTCTATCGTTTTCGCCGTTACTATTAATAGAGTATTGATTGTCTATCGATACTGAAATATTGATAGGCAACACTACACCACTTCAGAACTCTCACGAGTGACGTAGTCGCACCCCCCATCACTGGTCCAAGCTCTGCTCGGTCTCCCAAGTGTCAGTCGATACATCTTGCCCCTCGTATTAGTTCGCCAAACTACATCTGTCCACGTGAAGTCTTCCATCAACATTCAAACTTGTGTGTGATCTATGTCTTCATTCTGTAAAGCATGCGATTTCCCTGGTACGGACAACAGTCAGACTATATCAAAACATAAAAAATCTGCAGTTGATTTTCAACTACAGAAAACAATTAAAGTTGAAGATCGAATGGAATATTCTGACAGCTTTATATAGCTTACAGGTCTGTTGTGTGTCCAACGTCTGTGAAGTTACCGTAGACCCTATGAACGCTTATAGTTCTTCATTTTTACTTATAAACGCATGTATTATTGAACTGTCTAAACGACCCGAAGGATTCCAAACTTTGTTGCCAACTCGGTAGTGCTGATTAATGGTCTATTAAATGGTTAGAGTGCAGCAACTCGCTCTAATCGAGTACAAACTCTCGAGTGGTTCGCACTGGCGCAGCGAAGTTTGCGATCGCTTGGGTGCTGCGAGTATTTCCACATTAAAGATTTCAGCATTTCAACATACCTACACCATTCATAGACATTGCCTAACATTATTTCGTTTACGTGAAAGTTTTAACCGAATTGCTTAATTTCAATTCTTAAAGGTCAAAGAAACGATTTCGTAATTTCGTACAAGACATTTTGCACACCTGCAAATCGGAGAGTTTTGCAATTAGCGCTCCGAAACTTGTTTTTACTTCATATTGCCCTTTGTTTGTTTTTTTTTCATAACAAGGAAAAGTATTGCGAAAAAAGGAAAAAGGGAAGGGCACATTTACAATAACAAAGTAAAGTAATTAGATGTGAATTAATTATTAAAGAGAAAAAAAAAATTAAATTTTAATAATAAAATTAACAATGAAATGTATGTACCTACATATAAGTATATGACTTTGTAACTATTATTGCAGTTTAAGGGTTTGCACAGTCTTGATTGTTATTGCTCGAATTGTCTCGACTCTAGACTCAAGTGGTATTGTATTCAAGTGAATTTATCTTTTACATGCAATTTATCTGATAAACTTTACCGTACTAAAACTCTATACTTTCCTCAGTAATTGAGGAATGCAGGTAAAGAGCACATCCACCCTCAAATTGCCTTCGGTGATATGAAGGCATAACCCGTTGTGGAGTAAAATAGAGTTGTGGTTCCAAACGTTTTCAAAATCCATACACCATTTTATTTTGTACCCTATCATTGTGTGTTGTGTCGATTCCATCATAAGTTTTGATCTACCTCCTGCTGCCGCTTGAACATTTCCCGAGTTTTTTACCAATATAAATGTGTCTCTTCTTATCATGTTAGTAAAAGTTTGATCAGTAGACATCATTCGCTTGTGTCACCTTCTCGAGAAACACATTGCACCGTTTGACGTGTTAGGGGTCGTATGCACGAGTCAAACCAGTCCAGTGCCTCGATTATTCTAAATATTTCAAAACGTCTTTTATCGCGTCTCAGCGATCTCGAGTGCATCGCTACAGACACGCCGCTAAAAAGGCATTCGTGTGTAAAGGTAAACGGCCAACGACTGCGTTGCTACTGCGTAGCGACTGTATCACAAAAGCTGCTGTGTGTAAAAAGCCGTAACGTTTCATAACGACGTTTTCAAATAGCATAATCGAGGCATAGTTGATGGGCGTCCAAAATTCGAATATTTTTACATGATCACAAGCAGCGTAAGAAACCCAATTGGCATAATAAGATATTTGGCAATGTCTCGTCGTGAATAGGTCCCCGTACGAATGAGTTGGTTCCGCTGAAGCGTGTGGGTTGGGTTGTTACTGACTGTGTTGGTTGGCTAGCTCGCACGACGACGCGGTGTCAACGGAGAAGCCACGCTCCATCCGCTTGCTGGAGGCTGCGACAGCTGACCCTGCGGACGGCTTGTACGGCATCGCCCTCATCGCGGCGGTGGCCACGGCCCTAGCCTTGGCCATCATTGGATTCGCCGTTGGCTGGTATACGTAAGTAACATACACACTTTTTGAGTTGTACCATCATAAATTAAAGGACGTGAGTAACTTATAGGTACGTAAACTCTTAAAACGTTTATCTTTTGTGTTCTTGTTGTCTTCTTGTGTTTTTCGTTTTTTTTTAGTGTATTAATCAACATTGTTAACTTCACTGTATTCATTGGTTTTAGTTTTATATATCTATTCATATTTTTTAGGGTTCCGTACCTCAAAAGGAAAAAACTGAACCCTTATAGGAGCACTTTGTTGTCCGTCTGTCGTGTCTGTCAAGACCCTTTTCTCGGGAACGCTTGGAGGTATCGAGTTGAAATTAAAACGATATACTCAGATCTGCAGTCTCTTGAAGCTGTGAAAAATTTAAACTCCGAAGTTAACAAAAAAAAAGATACGGCGGTTTATGCCGCAAAAAAAACCTAAATTTTCGAACTCTCAAGGGAATCAAAATTCATAGGGTATTTGACGTTGACCTAAAACTATGAAAGAAGACGGGCGTTTTTGTATGAAACCCGTCCCGTCCCACCCCTTTAAGTTCCCACATGGTAAGTTTCGAAATAAATAGTGTATTTTGTTGTAAGGACAGTTAATATGAACCAGCGAATGTAGAAATGGAAAAAAAGGGAAAATGGAAAAAAAATAAAAAATTGGTCTCATTTTTTAATATTTTTTTTCATTTTATACGACTCCTATAAATCAAAGGAATCTGCGAGAGAGGAGTTTAAATTCAAGAAAAAATCTTGACATTTATTTCATATTGTCATTTATTATTTTAATTTTCTTCTTCTGAATAACTTCTTTCTCCAATACCTGACAGATTTTTTGTCATACAATAAAATGCTTCACTTTTCAAGTACTTTTTTAGGATGCATAGATGTAAGTGTTACAAGGAGGAGGGACGTTTTGCCCATTCTTCTTTGGCAAGCATTACCGTCTTATACTACAAGTATAGGGAAAAATCTCAAAACTATACATTTGTAATTAAATCATTAAAAAACAGGGTCTTTATGCCAGGAACGGTGGTCCAAACTTTGAATTGAGTTAACCGTGTCATGTGGGGTATCGTATGAAAGGGTTTTTTTGGCACAAGCTTAAACAGATTTTTAATTATTTTCATGATGTACTTATAGTTTTCGATTTATGACGAAGAATGGAAAAAAAATTAAAATATGCACCTAAAAATTTGTACGGAACCCTCGGTGGGCGAGTCCGACTCGCACTTGTCCGATTTTTTTATGTCGTGAGTGTCGTGACTCAAAATAAACATTATACACCTAAGTATAACTATTCTTTAAAAAAATTTATGAAACGTCGGCGGCTCTCGACTCTTTGTCACTGGCGTGAATCCGTCTTAACACGAGCGTTTACTTTTCTGGATCGGTCAATACTTAAATAGTCATGAAAAAACGAACTAAAAGGAATTGAATTTTGCAAAGCATCTTAAAATGGCCGTGTAGGTACTTTACTGAGATAGCTGTAGTTTGTCTGTTTGAAAGAAAAAAGGCGATTGAATTCGGCAATGCGTTGCCTTTAGCACCTAGAATATAGAATCGCCAGCTACTTTACAAAAGTGACATTAGTATAAAAGAGCAAAAGCTTTTGAAAATTTTGCAACGCATCTCCAAATGGCCGGCTATTTAACAAAGATGGCCGGCCGCAGTTCATTTGTTTTCTTTTACTAAAAACTCCTTTGACAGTTAGTTTTAATCATGGCTCAAGCAATAAAGATTTAAAGTTGAATTAAGCATGAGGAAGAATGCTAATTCAGCGGCCAGATTGGGCTACCTTTTTATTTTTTTACTGAAAAACGCCTTACTCATATCCCGCTGTCCGGAGGACTTTCGGGTTGTGTGGGACTCTCCCTCAACTCCGAGGTGCGAGGAGACGGGGGCCAACCCACAAAATCCCCCCAAGTACATACCCCCCCATAATCCGACGCAAGAGCCGAAGGAAAACCTGTCCGAAACATTAATCCTCTCTGGCTCCTTAAAGAGTAAAGAAAAGTAGACTATTAAATTCCAAGCACCTCGATTACTTCACAAAGATATCCGGCGGTAGTTCATCTACTTTTTACTAAAAACTCCTTTGACAGTTCTCTTTATTGAATAAATGAATGAATGTCTTCCAATCGTGTAATAGTCACGTGATAAACAATACAGATTTGGTTTTGTATGTAGCATGACGAAGCGGGCTAAGGCGGCGGCCGACGTGGACTATCCAGCGTATGGCGTGACGGGCCCTACCGCTGACATGACCGGCGATCGAAAGCTGGCGCACTCCGCACACATGTACCACTACCAGCACCAGAAGCAGCAGATCATAGCGATGGAAAGGTCAGTCGACTTTATCTTATCTTATTTTATTTTAGTGTGGCCTGCAGAAGCCCTTTCGCAGTAACACGTTGACGCATCGGTATCCTTGGTCCAATATTTATTTATTTATTTATTTATTTATTTATTTAGATTAAAACAAAAAGCTTTGGTGGCAACAACAATAAAAGTCAGATATTTACAATGAAGGGCATTGTTAACGTAGAGACTATAAATAGAGACTAGGTAAAGTTCCTTTTGTGAAAAACGCAGACTTAAAACGCGTCCATTGCCAGTTTCAAAAAGTGCTCTAATCGCTTTTATTTGCTAAAAATCCAAAATGATGCCCTAAGAGAAGGAGCAGAAGCACTGAATGATCTAATGACCAGTCCTACACATGCTCTGCTAAATTCGCCAACCGTTTCTTTTCGACTTAGGACATAGCATACAATAACACTGTCGTAGACTAACGTGAATGGCTAAGTTAAGAGCTGTGTGACATGCGACTCATCAAAAAAATACTAGCAACCCATCTCTTTCCTTGGGTGTCGTAAAAGGCGATTAATGGACTAAAGACAATACATCCAAGAGCATAGAGCGGCGATGAGCTAACCTAAACTAAATGGGATTTGGTAAAACGTGGACTATGACAATAGACTGCTTCTGCGGTCCAGCTTCTTTTTGCTTAGTCAGAGGACTAACCGTTTGGAGGTAATAGTCTTGAATCTGTGTATGCTCTTTTTAGTCGGGCACTCCAGATCGTAGTTATGGGTGGGTCTTGACGAATGACGGCTCTCATGCGTGTCCATTCGGCTCTATTAGTGGCATTGTGGGAGCAGTCGGTCATGGTAGAATGAGTGTCTATGTATGGACAGACGAGGAAGTTTCCGGTATACCACTTTTTTATATACAAAGCGCGGCAAATGACCCCACTCCACCTGATGTTAAGTGAAAGTGAAGTCCAGGCGCGAGGATAACTGGTGCAGCGTAAGACGTAGCATCAGACACCCTCACTCTGCCGGCCCACAAAGTGCCTCTTCAGGCATTCGCTTGCGCTCCTTTCGACCGCGGCTACGAACCGCAGCGTATGCGTAGATCAATGATGTTACAATAAAAAAGAGGTATATGCGTCACATGTGCCAAAAACTGGCACTATAAAACTATGCTAATTGGTTTACCGTACCATAGCGTAGTCTCAAGAAAGCGCGTATTTCGTTTCCGTAAAACAGTTTTAAAAATGCCGTCCTGTGTAATACGACACTGTAGAAACTACACAAGTAAGATTAATAAAGTAAGTAAATTAAACGCGAGTTAGTCCGTAAAAAGTGTTTCATTTCAATGTAACCAATATAGATTAATAAAATTTATGGGATAGTTACCTCGACCGTATGTTATTATCCTACGGCGCTTTGGTCCATTATTGACATCACATTAGTACTGACCATAGAATTATAACTAAAGGTACTGACATAACCTATCTACCTCTTTTTATTGTAACATCATTGGCGTAGATAGCGTGCAAGCTAATATCACCGAAAAGAGGTCTACCGCGAACTTCCTCAACTGTGTGTAACGGTTAAATGTTTAAACACCTTACTTTCCACTCCTCGCGGTCGCCCTTTTTTATTGCGACTACTTGCTTTGGAGCAAGACGTTTATTGCAGTTAGCCCGTAACAGCTTCGTTTCTCTTGAAAAGAAATAGCTTTTTAATATTGCGCACTTCTGTTAAAGGTTAATCACTTGCGCTGTTCCTATGTTTAACGAAATTAAGATGGTAAAGAGGACTTGAATAAAGAGTGAAAATAGAACCTTTTTCTTAACTAACAAGTTCACAGTATTAAACAGAACAAGTTTATAATACTGCATCTAAAATTATTTTATTAAACTTTTTTTGTTTGTTTACTGAAATTACATAAAATGTTTAATAAATAATGTAGAATATATGGAAACCCAAAATTAGAATAAATAAGTTTTTAGCGTATTTTCCGTGAATGCTACTATGAACAATGGTTCACACTAAAAGTTTCCGGAACTGGCCACTTACATAAACAATATTTAAAAAATAATTACAACATTTGAAAATGGAACTATTTGGCTGTGGAATGCAGTTTGTTTCATCTGACTGTCAATTGCTTTTACACTGTGGCGCCATTTTAATCATAATCAATTGTTTATTTGCTACAATACATACATAGAATAAAGTTCTTAAAAATAAGTTCAAGACAATGTATTCAGCCTGCATGCAGGCGTGCAAATATTACATAGTTAATTTGAAATTACATTAATGTTTATTATACAGCGTGTTTCTTGTAAGGTGTCAAGCTGATGTATGGTGATAGGGAACTACCATACCTATCCATTGGACCCCCATGTATGTTCTACGATTTTTTGTAGTTTTCGAGTTATAATTTTTTTTCGTTATTTTATGATTCAACGACGAGACTGCTCTAAAAAAATTATATCTTTTTTTTGGGTCGTATTTTCTATGATATATTTTTTTTTTAAACAATGCCTATTGATTGCACTTTTATGAGTAAAAAAATCTCCTTCCTAACTTTAACCTATAGTACTAAAATTTTCATCCTAATTGTACGCGCCAACAAGACGCGACGAATGACAGCCGTCTCTACGCCGGCCAATTAGAGTGCATATTGGAGTGCATTATCCCGTCGCACGGACTCTGCGACATATGTACCGGACGAGGTTTTAGCCCGCGCGGACCGGCGCTCGCGCCAAACCAGTGCCATTCGAGATCTCAAGGCGAAGCCACGCGTCGCGCGCCCTTGAACTCAGCCCGACGTGACCATATGTGTACAGTGTGTGCAGTGACAGAGCTAGGACTACCAGCTCGCCCCTAACGCCTAACGAACACCAGTGCCCCTAGTGAAGTGTTTGTGTGTTGCCGCCCTCAAGCCCGCGCCAAGAGCGCCCCCGCGCCCCCGCGCTTCGCCTCGATCCCGTGCCTACAACTCGGACCCCCGGTAAGCCCGTTCCCATCTTACTCCTTTACCAACGTCGCATGTTGGTGCCCTTTGCATCAACACTAACTTTAAAAATTGGGGTTAATCAGGACAGAATGGAATTTTCAACTTCGATAAAAAAAATTAAAAAAAAATTCCAAAGCTTCTGACAAGTCTTAAAAACTACCCAACCAAATATGCTTTTATACTAATACAAAAAAAGATGTACTAAATGGGACTTTTTGCTGAAATCGGTCGTTGAACGTGGTAGATCGGAAATTGTGTAATTTTCATCTATACTAATATTACAAAGAGGAAAGATTTGATTGTTTGTTTGTATTGAATAGGCTTCGAAACTACTATACCGATTTTAAAAAAATTTTCACCGTTGTGAAGCTACACTATCTCCAGGTGACATAGGCTACAATATATTTTTTAAAAAATTAGGGATCCTTACTAAAACTCTAATAAATTCCTTACATCGTGTGCGCTACGAAAACTATTGATGATAGAACAAATGCGATGTAGGCGTCGTCACTGGGGTACGCGAGAGGAGTCATTTTGAAAATTCGTCACGGGGTCCACGCGAACGTAGTCGTCGGCGGTCTGCTAGTATTTTATAATTTCTTAGTATCTTTGCATATTCTTGTCTATCAGGAGATTAATTATAACTTTACGTTTAAAAAGAACTCAGTTGATACTAATAACATACATTTCATACCTACTACTATCCTCAAAATTACCATTAATAATGAGAGAGCCAAAATAAAACTCAAAATGCAAGAAAAATTTAATATGTTCAAAATGCCGGCCACCAAACGACATGCACATTCGGCACCGCAGCAAACATGTTTTTCTTAAATTTTTGCGGTTTGATTGTTTGAAATTGATGCGGTGCCGCATTTTGAGTTTTATTTTGGCCCTCTCATTATTAATGATATTTTTTTATATATTTAATCTCAAAAGGCAGCACCGCCGCACGCCTACATCGCAATTGTTCTATCATCAATAGTTTTCGTAGCGCACGCAATGTAAGGAATTTATTAGAGATTTAGTAAGGATCCCTATTTTTTTTTAAATATATTGTAGCCTATGTCATCCGGAGATAGTGTAGCTTCCCAACGGTGAAAGAATTTTTTAAATCAGCCTAGTAGTTTCGGAGCCTATTCAATACAAACAAACAATCAAATCTTTCCTCTTTATAATATTAGTATAGATGAAAATTACACAATATACGAACTACCACGTTCAACGACCGATTTCAGCAAAAAAAGTTCCATTTAGTACATCTTTTTTTGTATTAGTATTAAAGCATATTTGGTTGGGCACTTTTTAAGACTAGTCAGAAGCTATGGAATATCATTTTTAATTTTTTTTTATCTTAGTTGAAAATTCCATTCTGTTCTGATTAACCCAATTTTTAAATTTAGGATGAAAATTTTAGTACTGTAGGTTAAAGTAAGGAAGGAGATATTTTTACTCATAAAAGTGCAATCAATAGGCATCGTTTTAAAAAAAACATCATAGAAACGTCGACCCAAAAAAAGATATAATTTTTTTAGAGCCGTCTCGTCGTTGCATCATAAAATAACGAAAAAAAATTATAACTCGAAAACTACAAAAAATCGTAGAACATACATGGGGTCCAATGGATAGATATGGTAGTTTCCTATCACCATATATCGGCTTGACACCTTACAAGAAACACGCTGTATATATTTTTTACGAAAATTATTATAATCATATTAATATATATAATATACTATTAATATTAAAAATTGCGTGTCTACATTAACTTGGATTTAACTCGTGAAAATTTTCACGGTATGATTTTCTACGATTTTCAGTGTAATTGATAGCTCAACAGAGCATCGCTCGGCTTCAATCTGCTTTTGGCGATGAAGCACCATACAAGATAACTATTTATAGCTGGTTTACAGAATTCAAGCGCGGTCGTGTCAATCTCAGTGACGAATCTCGCGATGGTCGCCCGTCCACCGCTGTGGACAACAAAAACATCGATACCGTGCGCGTATGATTGAAACAGACAGGCATGTGACCTACCATGAGGTTCGTGCATCCTTAGACATAGGCATGAGTGAAATACAATCAATTCTACACAAACATTTAAGTGTGAGAAAGCTGTGCTAGCGGTGGATCCCACACAATTTGACCGAGGCTCAAAAAACGGACCGCGTCACTTAGTGCAGTGCCATGCTTACCAGATTCAACGAAGGTGCGTCAAATTTGGTGTGGGACATAGAAACAGGTGACGAAACATGGATTTATTGCTACGATCCCAAAACAAAGCAGCAATCGAGCGTATGGGTCTTTCAAGATGAGCAAGATGAGCGCGAAAAGTGCATCTAAGCGGATGATTACTCCTTTTTTTTAATAAAACTGGACACGTGGCTACTGTTGCTTTAGAGAGTCGTCGTACCGTGAATAGTGACTGGTACACGACCATTTGTTTGCCGGAAATTATTGACGAACTCCGTAAAAATAACCGTAAACGCCGTGTCATCTTGCACCACGACAATGCTAGTTCCCACACGGCCAGACAGACAAACAAATTTTTAAGGTGAAAAACATAGAACTTATGAGCCATCCTGCATACAGTCCCGACCTGGCACCTTGTGACTTTTTTCTGTTTCCAAAAATTAAGAACCAATTACGCGGTCAACGAATTTCATCACCAGAAGAGGCTGTCGAAGAGTATGAAATTGGTTTAATGGAATGAAAAAGTGCATTTACGCAAAGGGAGAATATTTTGAGAAACAATAAATTCATTTTGACCTTTAATAGTATTTTTTTCTTAATTATTCCGGAAACTTTTAGTGCGCCCTAGCAGCATGAAAGTCGCAATCGGAAAATTTAGACCGCCAAATTGTATAATTACAACATTTTAATTTATATGCGTTCACAGACATAATGTAGTTCATAATTACTACGTTCACAGTTCACGTTCAGTTCGAGCTATTTTCCTAATTGGATACAAGTAATAGTTAAGGGTTTTATAACAATCAGGAAGACGTGTGTGGGACGTGGGACTCGAACCCGCTTGAGGTAGTCGTTTTGAACGTTTCATTATCTGTAAGTAGGTATTTTTGAGCGTTATTCCAGTTATCATCATCAAAAATGACGAATTAGTCAAGAATAGAGACTTCAGTATGATCGACTTAAGAGGGTTTACGCATTTCGGTTTCCCATACAAACTTCCAACTCGAAATTTTAAAAACCAAACCAAAACCAACAATTTTGATGAAACTTTGCATGCTGAAGTAACACAGGGATCTAAATAGATTGTTGAAAACATTTAAAAAAAATGTTTATTTAACTGAGTTATTGCGATTTTTTACTTTCTATAGTGGACTTTAAATCGCAATAACTCAGCTAAAAAAACGTTATTTAAAAATGTTTTTAACAAACTATTTAGATCCCTGTGTTTTACTTCAGCATGCAAAGTTTCATCAAAATTAGCTTATTGAATTTTGACAACAACTTGCAAAATTAAAAAATGCTACCCCAATTATAAAACGAATTCCGAGAGGAGCTCGCACCTCAGTGGCTCATTTTCTAGCGCAAACCATAGGTAGGGTCATCCACGAAGACACCTCGTACAGCTGGGAACTACTATTGTCATTTGCTTATCGCGTTCTTTATGTAAGCAAGGATGACAATAGCCCTAATCCATAAAATCAAATCCAACTGCACAAATCCATTACCACCGCGTCACATACCAGTCGTTAGTTTTAGAAAATCGCAAATCACTTCATTTAACATAAGCAAGGTTGAAGAAAAAATCAATGAAGGTGATTTAAAAGGGGCCACCCAGTTGTTTCTAGTGATACAGTTGCTCCTGACTCTCCAGAGACTGTGGCATCACTAATTTATAAACACCCTCCTCCTGCAGCAACACTTCGCCTCCCCGATCCGCCCGAGTCTACAGATGCTTCGCCTTCGACCAACGAAGACGAAGTCTACTGTTCTATATTTTCATTTAGGCTCTGCTGGTGGCCTCGACGGTCTCTCCCCGCAACATTTTAAAGATTTGGTTTGTGGTACCTCTGGAGACGCCGGCAGAGTCCTACTCACCAAAATTACCCAACTCTCCAACCTCATGCTTGCCGGTAAAGTTCCGCGAGACATCACCGGTATACTCTACGGCGCTAACCTCTGCGCTTTAAGAAAGAAAGATGGCGGTATAAGGCCGATCGCCGTAGGGTGTACCATCAGGCGCATCGTCTATAAAATTTGTGTCAAACACACCCTTTCTGACCTTTCATCAAAATTTCAGCCAATACAACTCGGGTTCGGTTCGAAAGGTGGCTGCGAGGCCGCCGTTCACTCAGCCCGCACCTTCTTGCTCAATGATGGTGGCGAAGTTCTGCTGAAGGTGGATGTCAAAAACGCCTTCAACTCCGTAGACAGGGGCGCCCTGCTGGCGAAAGTAAAGGAGGAAATACCTTTGTTTTTTAATTATTTATGGCAATGTTACAGTGAACCAACTAAATTGATTCACCATAACAATCTTTTACATTCTGCTGTTGGTTGCCAGCATAGCGACCCTCTGGGTCCAGCTATTTTCTCTTTGGCTATCCACCAAATAATTACAAATCTAAATTCTAAATTTAACGTCTGGTACCTCGATGACGGCACTTTAGGGGGTAACTCCGACCTGGTTCTCGAGGACCTACAGAATTTAATAAACCAGTTTGGCACCATAGGTTTGGAACTAAATTTCTCGAAGTGTGAATTATACATATCGAATACCGTGGCCCTGGACCGTAAAGCTCAAATTATTTCTGCTTCTGGCCCCCAACATCAAAATTCTCAGCGACGACTCATTATTTTTATTAGGTGCACCACTTCTCGATGCTGCCATGCCGGCTTTTATTGATGATGCCATCGCTAAATTCAATTTAAATTCAGACCGTCTATTCCAAATTAATCCACACTATTTATTATTCGTTTTTGTCTCTTCGTTCCAAAATTTACCTACGTACTCCGATGCTCCCAACTCTGGCTTTTTCCAAACTTATTATCAAACTTAGATATTCTTATTAGAGATGCTCTAGTTAAAATTCTTAATTGTCCCATGAGCGACCGCGGATGGCTTCAGGCTTCCCTTCCTGTACGCTTCGGGGGCCTAGGTATTAGAAATTTAAGCAGTGTGGCCCTGCCAGCGTTTTTGTCTTCTGCTCATAGCACGCACAATCTCTACCGGAAGATTATCAACCCATCCCTGGGTTCCGTAGAGTTGTCGTGTGTGGCAGATGCCAAAAACGCTTGGATATCCACCTGTCCAAATTCAGACCTCCCTTTGTTACCACAGTCGCAGAGGTAATGGGACGAGCCACTTTGCAAACAAATTCATGAGGAGCTCCTATCCACTTCTGCTGATTCGGCAGAACTCGCTCGTCTCACTGCCGTCTCCGAGAGAGAGTCAGGCCACTGGCTCCAGGCGTTACCATCTGCCAACGTCGGTACCTTGTTGGACGGGCCGTCCCTCACTCTAGCGGTCTGCCTCCGTCTTGGCGCCAGGGTAGTCCACCCTCATCGCTGTGTGTGTGGGGACGAGCTTGGCCACCACGGCTTTTCTTGCGCTCGCAGTGCTGGTCGTATGTTACGGCACTCCTCTCTCAACAGCATCATTCGCGGTGCTTTTGCCACCGTTGGTGTACCGGCTGTTTTAGAGCCAAGTGGTATCTCTCGCAGCGATGGCAAAAGGCCTGACGGTATGACCATTGGACCTTGGAAGCTTGGCAGGTCGTTGGTGTGGGATGCGACCTGTGCAGACACCGTGGCTCTCTCACATGTACGCGCCACCTCGCTTCATGTCGGGGCTGCTGCGGTAAGTGCTGAAAGTCGCAAACAGAACAAGTACACGAACCTAGGCCGCAACTACATATTTGTTCCGTTTGCAGTGGAGACAATGGGTCCATGGGGGCAGGAGGCCAAGCTGCTCGTTAAAGAGTTAAGTCGTCGCCTTATTGAGGCTTCCGGTGACAAGAAGGCTGCCAGCGTATCAGCCTCGCAATCCAAAGAGGTAACTTTGCCAGCATTCTTGGTACCGCACCCATGAGCCCACAGTTGGAGGACATCTTTTATTTATAGGTTTTTTTCTTTTTTTTACCGTAGTTTAGTTTAGGTGGAATTTTATTAATTTATGTAAGTAATTAAGTTTATTTTTACTTGTTCTATTAGCTTATTAGTTTTTAAAAATTTCGACTTGGAAGTTTGTATGGAAAACCGAAATGCGTAAACCCTCTTAATCCAACCTATGGATTGCAAATGCCTCAGTGTTTGTGAGTGAGCCAAGCGATTGTGGGCCTTGCGGCCACAAATCAGCGCGTAAAAACTTCTGCGCGGTGTCGTCTCTAGTTATAATTATAATACCTCAATGTTCGACACCGCCAGAATACTCTCTCGGGACGGGTATTGAAGCCGCCGTTCTCCATAACATCCATGTTTATACAAATTACATGAATGTTACAAAACGACGACGTTGACAACCTCCTTGGTCGAATGGTTTGTACACCGGTTTTCATGGTGTCACCATCTCTGAGGTCCAGGGTTTGATCCCCGGTCGGGTCAATTTAGAAATTATTGTTTTTCTAAATTGTCTCGGGTCTGGGTGTTTTCTATGTAATAATAAGTATGTATTTAAGTATTTTAAGTATGTTTATCCGTTGTCTATAGTAACCATTTAACGAGTTTCTTCGAAGCTTCTCTTGGGCTAGATAATTGGTGTGAGTGTAGGAAAGTTTAAAAAAAACAAATCCGAAGATTCGTAAGCAATCTTAAAAATATTGAACCGCATCTTATTACAGCAAATTCGGACAACCATCTTATCGGCAAAAGAAAATGCATTGTGTGAGTGAACCGACGGAGTTTCAGTCCATTCCTAGTCCATTTTATAATAACACGTATTGTGCGCCTTCAATAATATGTTTATGTATCATACTCGAAGAAATAAGCGGACGAGCACGTGTAAAACGTCGCGGCCGAGGATATGTACAGCATAACAAAATTGCGCAACAAGCTTTTAGAGCGCGTAAGAATATTAATATACCTACTGATTATAGATAATATTTTTTGAAATTGTTTGCCTACTTCATTGAATTCGTGGTAAAAGTCTCGTGATTGGTCTAAACCATCACCAGTTGCGCTGAAGAACTTCGTTAGGAAGGACGTGGCGCTAGCATTCGCTCAAATACTTTATTTTTATGTTCTTTCAAATTTTTTAAACTGTTTCGGTAGGTAGGTAAAGCTTGTGTCTTGTTTTGCTACTAAATTAAGAATAGTTACACTTAACTGTCCCGTGAACATATTTGCATTCATCCCTGAGTAAGTATTGAAATCAAAATGAATACGATTTTATTTATAGTTATATATAAATAGCTTTATTTTTAAATTGTCGTTAAATCCATGACTGTAAAATCCGTGGATTTAAGCCATGGATCTGTTTTTTTCTGTGCATAATTACCGTGCCTTATTGAAAGACTGACTTGTTTTTAAACCTTCTTTTGCCATGTAATTTTTGTTTTCACCAGTCACGAGAAAAAATAAATGCCTCGGCTCTGACGCAAACAACGCTTCACCCAGGATTGACCCAAATGTGTTCGTTTATTTTTCATTTTTTGTGCATCTTAAGAGCTTGTTTTTAATTTTTTTTAAATAAATTTATTTTTTTATTTACTCGCGGCTACCTTACCGCGACTACGAATGCGTGTACTCCGTGACAAATTTCCAAAAAAATTCTATTATACAAACCTTGTCCTGACAATTACAAACACAACAAAAAAGAATTAGCCAGATAGGGGCAGCCGTTCTGAAGTGATGCGCGTACAAACATTTCGGCAGTTGTTTTTATTAATATAGATTTATTTAAGCCTCCGAGTGTAATGTTGCAGCACATCAGGCCGCCGCGATTGACTATGAGTTGCCAAGAAGATGATAGACTTAAGTAAAGCGGCGTACAGTTGTAAACTTTTATTATGTGGAATCGATTCTACTTACAATTCTGAACAAAGTAATTTCCAGATTTGAGCAATTTTGTGAACACGTCGTATACCACTTCAAATTAGTTTAGTGCATAAACCGCAAAGGTTAATTAACGAAGCCGAGAATCGAGTCTATCAGCTTGAGCATCGCTTTAGCGCACTCTCGAAGGAGGCTGTGACTAGTGATGTAAGAAACTCAGTCTTTTAAGGCCTTTAATGAAGACTCGACTTATATTTCAAGTTTCACGTCTGGGCTAGTCCTATGACACTCAAATCTAATTTAAAGTTTAGATCTTCGATTCAATTTGCCAGCCTCAGCTTAAACCCTAAGACGTATCTTATTTATTTATTGATAGGAAGACCAACAGCTATATTACAGTGTAGAAACTTATAGATAAAGTCAGAAATCCAGTTACAAGTGATAAGTACTCACTGATAAAAATATAAAAAGCTCTAAAGGCTTATAAGACTAAGACGACTCGCGCCTTAACGCCTCGGGAGTCGTGAGTCTCGTGAGACGTGGCCATATAGTAACAAATATTGCCACAAGTCTGGCAACTCTAAATAGCTTGTATTAATAACATATAACTATTAAAATACGGCTTGTTTTGTTATTGTAAATAATTATATAGGTACTTCATTGTTTTGATATAAATTATATACTTAACAATAAAAAAATCATTATATATTTCCACAGACGGTTATACTACTCTGTGTAAAAAGTATCGGGAATATGTCAATAAAAAGACCCGCGTAAAAGAGTTCGTTTTAATTTTTTTACTGCATGTTGGTAGCACTGTACTGATTTACCGCGCGAAATTTGAGTGGGATCTGTCATTTACTTTGTTTAAAACTGCACTTTTTGTTGGTCATAGTTTTGAGTCCTCGGCGATTTTTACAATGGAAAATATTGTTGAACAAAGAGTGTGCCTTAAATTTTGTGTTTCGAATGATATTTCATGTGGAGAATCGCTCAAAATGTTGCAAAAAACCTACGGCGAATCTTGTATATCAAAAACAAGGGCATATGAATAGTACAAGGCTTTTAAAGAAGGCCGAGACGTAGTAGTAGACTTGCCTCGTTCTGGTAGACCTTCAACCGCTACGACCAAAGAAAACATCGACAGAATCAAGAAGCTAGTGCTCGAAAATCGACGTATGAGTTTGAGAGAGTTGGCTAGTGAGGTGAACATATCTTTTAAGTCCGTCCACAACATTCTCATTGACATTTTAGGCATGAATCGCCGCTCGATTAGTTCCAAAGGAGCTCAATTTTGTTCAAAAAGCGCAGCGAATACATGTTGCTGAAGACATGGTTTCCCGAGCTTCTTCGGATCCTACCTTTATGAAACGTATAATAACTGGCGACGAGACATGGGTTTATGAGTACGACATGCAAACAAGCCAACAGTCTTCAGAATGGCGTTTCGAAAACGAGCCGAAACCCAAAAACCGCGGCATTGTCGCTCCAAAATCAAGGTGATGCTGTCAGTTTTTTTTGACTACCGTGGTGTGGTTCACTCCGAATTCCTTCCAGAGGGAGAAACAGTGAATAAAGAATATTATTAAGGCGTCATGAAGCGTTTGCGTGAGAGTATCCGCCGAAAACGTCCAGATTTGTGGCAACACAACTCATGGATGCTGCACCATGATAATGCACCATCACACACAGCCATTATTGTGAAAGAGTTTTTAGCGAAAAATTCAACAAAAGTTCTCGACCAAGCACCGTATTCACTTGATATGGCTCAGTCTGACTTTTTTCTATTTCCCAAGTTAAAATTACCACTTCGAGGAAAACGTTTTGAGTCGATAGAAGCCATAAAAGAAAATTCGCTGAATGAGCTGAAGGCCATACCGCAAGTAGCTTACGAATGTAAAATGTATGGAGGACTGGGTGAAGCGGTGGAGATGTTGTATTGCAAGCAATGGTGCTTACTTTGAAGGCGATAAATTAAATTTAGATGAATAATTTGTATTTTTTGTTTTATTGAACAATTCCCGATACTTAGTACACAGAATGTACATTAACTATCGCTTTTTAACTTAAGCTTGGGCTGTGTTGAATATCAAGCATGTTTCATGCGCAAGTAGTTGTTTATTTCTTTTAGTCCTTCAGTATAACGACTGAGTCTTATCACTAAAGACAGAAAACTCTAGTCCTCTTTCCAGACTTGAGTCGTGTAACATGAAGTCGAGTCTTTATTAAAGTCCTTTATATACCTACTGAGTTTCTTGCATCACTAGCTGAGACTGCACGCCCGTTTGATAGACAGCTATTTGAAAAACCACGTCAATTTATAACCATACTTTTTTCGAGGGTTTCTTCTTTTTTACCACTTAGTGGCAATCAGGCACTTAACCTCCTTGATGGTAAGCATTTACCGTAGCTAGACGTTGACAACACCAGCACTTTAAGCCCCGCGTTGTACACCCTGTACAAATCTTTGTCGTTTTGCTCACCTCTTACCTTATTTTATTAGCATAAAAGGCTATTAACCTTGTCGCGTAGCGGTGAAAGATACTACCACCCCCTCTCTTCCTTTTTGTCTTGTAAAAGGCGACTAACGGACTAAATACTGCACATACATCCAACAGTATAGAACGGCGATGGACTCACTACCTGTTACGATGAACACATGTGCAATAGCTATTTGGTGAAAAGTGGACAATGGCAGAGGACTGCTTTTGCGGTCCTCATTGCGTAGTATCCACTATTTCTGTGGTAGTCTCTGGCTAACCCTTCGGGGATAATAGTCGTGAATATATGTATGTATGTAGAAAGCTATTAAATGTCCTTTCATTGGACGTTATAAACATTCTTAAATCTAGGATTAGAATCATAAAAAAGTAAAGCCAGTAGGTGTACTGCCCCACGCAGGGCAAAGGCATCTATAATTGAAATCCGCATCACTACAATTGATGGCTAAATCATCTAGGTTTTCCAAAAACGTAATGAAATAAAAATCGGAATCCAGTAGGAAAATATTAATTTATTATTAAGTTTGATTAGCTTATAATTATGGCAATCAGTCCAACGAAACCAATCTTAACGCGATTCACGAATACACAATACAGAGCATCTACTCTACCGATCGTGCCAGAATCTAAACAGATAAACATGAATTCAAGTGGACTCAAGTATGAACTATGCTAGATTGCATTCAGCTCATATCGTCCCATTGAATTGTAAAGGGACCTTTGTCAATTCAAAGCCATTGTAGATTGAACATAGATCGTCACACCATCCGCCTTTAGCGGTAGCAAATTCATTATAAATGTTAATAGGCTTTTAATAATTCTGCCAGCCTCTTCACTTAAGCTAAGCTAAGCGCGTATCCAGAAAATGTGGCAGGAAAGTACCACGGGAATAATTTTTGAGAGTGGACTGTATATACTTAGTGGGCAATAAAGTAATAAATATAATATTCTGGCAATATTTTTAATCGACAAGCGATCGCTAGCAACTTCGTTCGAATAAACACTCGTATCGTGATCTTGTCGGAATATCGTCAAAAAAGGCCTTAATATCGAAAAATATGCAGGTAGGGATCATAAAAACTATAGATGCACGGTCTCATACAAAATCAAACTCAAATAATGTCCCCCGTAAATACATGCATATCCATAGATCAACATCAGAAATGAAACGAGATATTATGTACATATAGATAAACATTTACTTTTCGAAACACTTTGAAACTACTTATCCTCGCTAGATTCAAACTAGTTAGAACAAAGTTCTAAACTCGAAATGTTGATAGCAAAACAAGACACGTTTCTGATTTTTGCCTTGTATCGTGTTTTTTGCGCCGTTTTCAAGTAGGCAATCATGTAGGTATCTATAGTTTGTACGATCGAAGAGGTAGATATCAACAAAATTCAAATTCTACAGTTCAATTTAAATAAATAATTATAAAAAGTACCAATACCAAAGACATCAATACTGTTCTCAAATATATGCATAAAGTACATGCAGACACGTTGTTATTGCCCTTTAATTATAATTTATTTAATAATTAATTTTCAGTTACGTGGAAATTGGCTATGATGCCGTTTATACAGCACAGCGGTTGATTTTGTGACGACAAAATTAAATTACCTCCGTAAACTAGGCTACGTGATAGCAGCCTGGCTAATGGCTAGCCTATGGCTAGCGCGATTGGAATTCCAATTACCTATGTTCGTCGGTGGTTATTAAATTGTGCTTTACAGTCTTACATATAAAAACTTTTTCAAATGTGTTTATTCCATAGTTATTGTAAGAAAGTTATGATAAGTATAAATTGGGCATAAGAAAGTTATAATTAAGAAATTTAAAAAAAGTTTAGTTTTTTTTAAATTCTTTCTACGCAAGTATTTGACCGCGATCTCACCTGATGGTAAGTGACGATGCGGCCTAGGATGTAGCATACTTGCCTAGATAATGCCTGTTCACCCTTGCCTTGAAAATGTCCAGGTTGTACGTGTCAAGAAACAGATCCGCAGGAAGGAAATTCCACTCCTTAGCTGTCCGCATTAAAAATGATGACGCGAAGCGCTGTGTTCGTATAGGTGGTGTGTTGACAGTGTAAGGGTGAGATCTCAGTCCGCGTCTCGTTCCCTGGAGATAGAAAGGAGAAGGTGGAATCAGCTCGTGTAGTTCCTGCGGGCATTCGCCGAAGTGCAATCGATAAAAAACTGAAACCGAAACTTGGAATAACTATTCCCTAGTTATGTCATAAGCTCAAAGCGCGGCAACGTCGCGATTCATAGACATTCTTACAAAATAACTAAGATTGGTCCATGTTTTTATTAGCT
Organism: Scoparia ambigualis; assembly: GCA_963921215.1. Lineage (NCBI taxonomy): Eukaryota > Metazoa > Arthropoda > Insecta > Lepidoptera > Crambidae > Scoparia > Scoparia ambigualis. The sequence goes on along the minus strand of OY992501.1, from coordinate 25,690,345 downwards.
TTGCCGTCACTTAAAGTGACGGGGGTTAAAGTTACTCGCGTCCGTTGGTTTACCCTTGAGACCCTACACGTGACCCCTGGGTGGTGCTAAATGAGTGACACTGACTAAGTGGTAGAGCCACGCTGCGTTGCAGCACGCATTGGGCCGGCTCGCCCGGGGTAATATACCACCCTCTCACGAATATTCGGCGTGAAATAATGGCACTTGGTGCTGTTGTGTTTCGTCCGGCCAGTGAGTGTTCCGGAGCCCCCCCCCCCTCCCTTCACAATTCTTATTCCTTCCTTAAACCTATTCCTTCCTTAAAGGCTGGCGACGCGTCTGCGATTACTCTGATTTTGCGGGTGCCCATGGGCGGCGGTGATTGCTCTCCATCAGGTGATCCGCCTGCTCGTTTGCCTTCTTCTTTTATAAAAAAAAAACTTTTGACACTTCAGGGTTTCGTGATAATTTACTTTTGTTCATTTTAAAATTACCACTTTATTGCTTGGAGAATTCATTAGCTTTAATTTTTATTTTATTAAAATGGATAAAATATAAAAAAATTACAAAAGTGCGCTAAATATAGGCGTTTGAAGGCCGGGTGGTCTAGTGGTCAGCCACCCTAACTACGCAACCCACGGTCCCGAGTTCGAATCCCGGTAAGGCAAATGTTTGTGTTGTGAGCACGAGCATTTGTGGCCGAGTCATGGATGTTTATCAGTATTTAATGTATGTTTATCCGTTATCCAGTCACCATAGTTCGGGCTATGCTTAGTTTGGGGCTGAATGATTGGTGTGACAGTTGTGAAATTTATTATTATTGTTTATTTATAAGAAATCATTCTTTATCATGGATAGGTAGGTACCTACCCTTCAAAGTAAATATCTAAGTAATGTTAATGTTAAATACTTGGTTGGTTACTTTGGTTGCGACCCCAATACCTCAATGCCGTCAACTTCTGCAGGGTTGAAGATATACCACCCCCACGTTTGTCCATTTGTAGAGAGCTACGAAATAATTAGTCTAAAAACATAACACCATCTTTAGAAAACCGATATTTTATACGAAACTCTTCGTCGCTACACAAACTAAACGAATTTTCTCTGTTTTTAATCTACATAATTAACTCGCTCTATTTTTCTTATTATTGCAATCATAATTCAGTCTTTGATAAATAATTGTGATATACTAGTCAATGTACGAGCACTAATGTGAGGACGAAACAGCAAATCTTCCAGGTAATTTTCGGTTATTCTGAACTTAAACTGGGGTGAGGGTTGGTATAACGCTAATATTAAAAATTACACAGACGTTATACTAAGTTTACGTAATCACACGTTATTCCGAGTTTATTAGTTTTTGATCATTATGCGTCAAAACGAAATTTACCCTACACCCCTTTTATTCTTGGTAAAATATAAATTTTATCCTACGCTTATTTGTAGCACTAAAGTGTAACGTGTCTGTTTGGATATTATTTTGATGTAAACCCGGTGCCCAATAATTTCGGTCGATTTCGGTGGAATCAAATTTTAATGTAAGATTAAATAATAAGTCGGTGGAATGAGAGTAATATAGGTTGAAACGAAACACAAAACTATTTTTTTATTTCAATATATGTACTTACCCTTACCCTTACACAATTTTGAGATCGTTATAATAATTTGTTTGTACCCTCGAAAACAAATGATTTTTATGGTGTCAAAATAGGCCGAAATTGTAAATTTTGGGAGGACCTGTTTATACCAATGCATCGACTCCTGTTACGACTTAAGTTCATCGTAGTGGAGTCAGGTTTCATCTCCATTAACAATTCAGGTCATAACTTTTCCCTTTTTCTTTCCACACAGTTCCGAACACTGGCAAGAATATTCGATTCGCTTTTTTTTTTGGTGGCAAAGGCATTTTAGGTTCCCATTTGACCATTTATCTAGGGAGGACAGTAGTCACTGTCAACCCAAGATAATGTTGAAGGATTATCAAAAAGTTATTTTTGAATTTTGTCGATAATTTATGGTGTGGTGGCCCCAAACGACTGTCCAGTACGGGGGGTCATCTTCAATGTTTTTAAACATAGCTTTAGCCTTAAGAATCAAATTGTAAAGGAAATTTATTACTATAACCATGGTTTTACCAGGGGCAGAGTTCCCGTAATGACACCGTAACGCCGCATGAAACATTTCCGAGCAGTTTTCTTTGTTTTGTGGGGATTATCAATTTTCTCCTAGTGGCTGATCTGCTTTCCCTGAAATGTTAATGTCCCGATTTGGTTCAGCTGTACATACTAATAATGAGTTGCTCAATTAGTGCCTACCTGGACGAGTTAGCCTACCCCTACCATCCTCTCAATTCCTTATTGACCTCCCCTCGTTGCTGCGGGCTTTTTTACGAGTATTTAAATTAAAATAATGGCTCTTAGTTAGTGAGCACATCACTTTGGATCGGCTATAAGATACAGGATACTTTTTATCCCGGAACCAGGTTCCTGTAGGATAGAGTAGAAAAAAAAAACTAAGTCGCGGGCAACCAGTTATTCCTAAATATTTTTTGCGTTCTCTTATAGTTACTCGTTATTACAATAGGTGTTAAACGTTTCCACCAATTTGCTTGACTCGTTAAGCAAGTGGTTCTAGTCGTAATTGTTGTTATTGTTGGCGACCGATAAATGCAATCCGAAACTCCGATTCTGCGGTTTCACCCTGGTACCGCAGCCGACAGATAACTAGATTGGCTGCGTCTGATTGGAGTCTATACACCGATACCGTTTCGTTGAAAAGAGCGGTTACGTTCGGAAATTCTAGTTTCACATTTGCCATTTTGGGAATCCGTCCGTGCTATGCCACAACAGGGTAGTTAGGTGGCTATAGTCAAGGATAGAGAAACTTTTAAGCACCTACCAAACGATGCTGTTTCATAAAAAGACAAGAAATTGCATTAAAAAGCGTACTCGGACATCACTGTGAAGTTCTATCGATTGAGTGTTATTTACCACGCGATCGCGAAAACAGAACGAAAACATGTCGTCAATTCTTTAAAAGTTTTTGTGGAAGTCTCAATTTCCAATTCTCAACGATTACATACATACTTACTTTATATAATTACGATTATTATTCCCGAAGAGTTATTTAGAGACTAGGCAATGTGGACAGCAAAAGTAGTCCTCTATAGTAGAGGATCCGAGTATACAACGACCTTCACCGAGCGGTTAATGGATGAAAAGTATTTTATATCAAATTTAATGTGTTAAAAAATGTATTGCGAGTGGGTTGGCTGAAAAATTTCAGTCCAGTATATGATTAATTAAATATTTAAAAATATTTTTTTTTAAATATTGCACTTGTTTCGATAATAGATACATTACATAGGTACCAATCGAAAGTATGAAGCCTCTTTAATATGCAAACGTTAGGTTGACTATTTTTTTCCTGTCATAACATTGGGTAGGCAGGTGTAAACAGGCAAGTCAATATTAGTAATTTGCAACCGTCTGGTTAAATAAATAAAATTTATGTTTATATAAAGATAAGCTCATTGCAAACATACACACACCAAACCAGTGCAATGTAAAAAAAATATTTTTTTTAATATTAAATTAATCATTAATGGTACTGGACTGAAATTGTTCAGCCAACCCACTCGCGATATATTATTTGACATATTAAATTTGATATAAAATACTTTTCATCCATTAACCTTCTCGGTGAAGGTCGTTCTATACTCGGATCTTAGACTACTAGTATAGTCCACTTTTCACCACATAGCGACTGCACATAAATGCTCAGCGTGACAGGTGGTGAGCCCATCGCCGCTCTATGCTGTTTGATGTATGTGCAGTGTTTAGTCCGTTAGTCAGCTTTTACGACACCCAAGGGAAGAGGGGGGGTGGTAGTATTATTCTTTCACCGCCACGCAACACGCTTATGTTCTTGTTTTTGGCAACAAACTTTTCTAAATGTTATTTTTAGGTTTTCTTCTACCATTTAGGGAAAGAAAAGGGCTTAGCCTGCTTAATCTCTCCTTAATCTCCAGTTATTATAGTATAGGATGACGAATTAATAGTAATAGCCGCCTTACTTATACGTTGATATTGGTGACTTTTAACGACTGCGACAACTGTAAAAGGTGACTAACGGACTAAAGACTGTACAAACATCCAACAGTATAGAGCGGCGATGGGCCCACCACCTGTCATGCTGAGCACATGTGCAGTCGCTATTTGGAGAAAAGTGGACTATGGCAGAGGCTTGCTTTAGTGGTCCCCATTGCCTAGTCTCTGACTAATCCTTCAGGGATACTAGTCGTGATTATATAGGCTCGAAAGGGTGGCCATTCGAGCCAAGCGTTGAGACAGTACTTATATATTTTCTGTTGTAGAAATTGAGGTTATAATTAGAGATTGACATTAACATTTCCTTACCAATCAATACACAATCCTTCATCACTATGGTAGTTATGTCTTAAACCCCTCGAGCACCGTAAATCCAGACACAATTGAAAATCAATTGTTTCGCGACCGCCGGCGGTCTTATGGTCCTTGACCTATTACCATAATGTATACTAGAATATACGTATGTATGTTTAATGACTGCCATATAATAATAATTATTATAACAACTGGGAACAACGGATTTATGCGCCTTCCAAAGCACGGGGGAGCTCGAGATGTTTTTAATTTATTCACCCGCTCAGTGATCCAGCATTGCGAAAGTTACATATTTGGCAAGATCGCAAACATAACGCTTAAGTGCCATCAAGCACCTAACGTATTCAACTTAATACCATGGATAATTATACTACACAAACTATTCGTAGCTGCTGCTACGCCGTCGTGCTACGTGCTACGCATTGCGTAGCGTTGGCTGTACAAAATAGCTTCCATCAAACTTTCATCCTATCTCTACTGTTTTATTGTAGTTATTTGAATAATATGGAGAAAATAAAAACCTCCAGAGTTCCTTGTTAGATCATCTTACGCATACTCTAACTAGTGCTACGATAATTGAGAATTTGTGTTACTTGATATACCTAACTTGAAAACAAATATTTGTAATGGTACTTACATTCTAGTTTATTTTATTGTGCACTCGTCTCGGCCAAGACACACTTTGGATCGCTGATCCATCGGAGTAGTAGTAGTACATAGTAAAACATATATTGAAACCATTAAAACACACGTTACCCAAGACATTTACAAAGTTCATCTCTAGAAGATATATTTTCTAGCCAACCCTAGCTGAGAAGTTGCAAGAAAGTCTGACTACCTTAATTCTTAGTCTTATTACCATTGTAAAACTACCATACTTAAAAACCATTGTTTACAGAAATGGGATGGAGCAGCGCAACGGATCCATATCCGATCCGGAGTCCGAAGAGGAAAACGAGGAAGGCGACTACACGGTGTACGAGTGCCCCGGATTTGCTACCGTAAGTTGATCTTTTTTATGTTATTCATTCATTCCGTGTCGCGTAGCAGTCAAAGAATACTACCAGCCCCCCTCTTGCCTTGGGTGTCGTAAAAGGTAACTAACGGACTAAAGTCTGCACATACTACCAACAGCATAGAGCGGCGATGGGCTCACCACCTGTCACGCTGAACACATGTGCAGTCACTGATTGGTGAAAAGTGAACTATGGTAGAGGACTGCTTTTGCTGTCCTCATTGCCTAGTCTCTGACTAACCCTTCGGGGATAATAGTCGTGATTATATGTATATCAATGTAACATAATACAGTTATGCCTGTTTTCTAATTAGCAGATATGTGATATGTTATTAAAGCTCGTCTGCCTTGTCGGTTTTGGTCCTAATTAATTTGGATTACTCATATAGGTCAAATACAAATTTACCGATTAACGAATTGTGTAAATTATAATAAGTAATTGGTTAATTATTGACCGATAACAGTTTCCTCAGTAATTACTTCAATTAAAAATACATTTGCGTGATGCACAATCATATTACATTTTGTAATTACTTAGCACTGCAAAAATTATTTGATTAATTATTTTATGTAGTAATAAGTTTTGTCGGCCAACCAACCCGCATCGGGCCAACGTGGTGGTTTATGGGCCGATATCCTCGTGGGCTGTTGCCCATGTGGAAAGACCTATGCCCAACTGTTGGACGTTTATAAACTGATGGTTTTGAAACAGGTCAAACAATGAATGAAAGAACTTCACGAATAAAATATCAAATACCGAATTATGTCATTCTAATCAAAGCTTTGAATAACGTTAATTTTAAGAATATGTAACTTTTTAATGCTGTTACAATATGTCAGTGATCTACAATATGATAGGGGTGGTACTTCTAACCCGTTAAGGCTAAGTACTACATCTTAATTCATCGACAAAAAAATAATATGGAGGGTCCAACCCCATTTATGACCATTTTTACTTTATGCGATATCGAAGGTTTCATACGTCGGAGAAACATGAAAAAATGGCAAACGGTAGCTAATGACACTGGCTAACTAATAAATTACTTTGTGTCGATAAGACTTTAAACTATCGCGTTGCATTGCATTAAAACTGTTTTAACGGGACTAAACACGATTAATTTCGTAAGTAAGTACATATCTACTTACTGCTACTGCTAGTTCGCTTGTGACCACGGCCGCAGCATCGCGGCCGAAACGTCAAGCAGTAAGTAGATATGTACTTGCTTACGAAATTAATCGTGTTTAGTCCCGTTAAACAGTTTTAATTTGTGTCGTATGTTTGAGATTATTTTGGTGAGAAAAAAAATCATTACTTAATTATTTTGTGATTTAAAATCAATTTTTTTATGTCTATATTAATTTTCTTGTCGATGAAATTAGATGTAGTACTTAACAGGTTAGAAGTACCACCCCTATCACATTGTATAATAAATGGATTTTTTTTTATTATTAAATAAATATGGCAGAGGACTGCTTTTGCGGTCCTCATTGCCTGGTCTCTGACTAACCCTTCGGGGATAATAGTTGTAATTATATGTATGTTTGTAAACAAATAATTATATAAAAACAGCACTATTTGCTGTCTGCAACCAAGCGGTTATGCCATAACCAAGAACGACAGGTTAACCGATTTATTCCACAGACCGGCGACATGGAAGTCAAGAACCCGCTGTTCTCCGAAGACCCGACCCCAGCTACCCCCGGGAAGTGCGAGCTGGTGAAGCCCCAACCCAAGGAATAACTGGCTCGGCACCCGCCGCTGCGCGCTGTACGGCCTTGGCGACTGGTCCTGATCGTCTTCTTCAAGCTGATTTACTTAGTCCTCTTTTCTGTTTTCTAGCTAGCAGTGTCAACTTTATCGGAGAACCGGGATCTTCAAATCTGTAGGTCTCCATCTTAATAGAAGACCAAAATGTCCCAAACACAAAACATAACGTTACAGCTAGATGAATGCTTAAGTATCCACCTCATCTTGATAGAAGACCAAAGTTTTCCAAACTCAAAACTTAACAAGACAACGAGATGTAAGCTTACTAAAAAACTCTTGTGCAGTTTTACAGAGCTGATTCTAGATTTTCCTGTGGTAGAGTTGACATTGCTAACCGATAATTACCTACTGACGTGTGACGCGTCCTATCACACAACGTAATTTTACCACGATTCGCTATCAACATTGGCAACTATTTACAACTTGGCAAGTTAACTTTAACTTCTCTTATCACCGCTCAGTGGCCTGATTCACGTGTTTCGTAATAGTCGAAATGTCGTTTACGTTTAGAAGTCGTCCTATTGAAAAACAGTCACAAATCCGTATTCACCTGTCATTTCGCTAGAACGATTACTCGATAGGAACGCAACTCAGCGATTTGTCAACTATTTAAACTTAATGTTGCCATTACAGTTCTACCAAATAAATTAAAATACTTTTTGTTAACAAAACATGTAGAAATGTTTATTTTTTTTTCCAACGACGTGGAAATTGTCAATTTGACGTGTAATCGCTGAAATCAGATAAAACTAAACGTCAAAATAATAGGTGAATACCGCGGAGGCAACGATCGAACTTCGATTAATGCACGTGAATCCGCTTAAATAAAACCGACTTAAACAAAATCGTGCGATTGATACGTGAATACGAAAAGTGACTTCAGCGATCAAATCGCTTGAATGTCGTTGGAGTTTTGTTACGTGTATTAGTCTACAGTGCACGAAACCTCTCGATGTTGCCATGACTTGCATTTACCCGTCTTTCAGGGTGTCGCATTGTCGTTGACAGTATATAGATTTTTTGGCAACAGGATCAAATCAAATCGTGAGTCGTGGTTTAATTTCATTGTTCTTATCTTTTACTTTTTTGCATCTTCCTTATTTACTTTCCTTTTTAATTTTAATTTCCAATGATCTCGGGGATTACAAAATTTTAACAAAATTCGGTACAGTAGAATCATTTCCAATCATTTGATAGTCTAATCACTGATTTACAATAGAATAGTTATTCAAAATGTTGTACAGTAACTGCACCTACTCAAATGAACTGCAGCATGGTGTACCCAAAACCAGGAGTTTACAAAAAACGCTGATGGAAACGTCTAAATTGTAAGTACCTACCTAAGTTAAATATAATGTTATAATAACTTTGCAGGTGATTTTAATCTACAAGGCTGTTTCGTATAGTTTTCAATAATCAAATTAGCGTTACAAACAAACATTAACATTTTGAAAAATCTAATTATTTAACAATTAAAAAAAAACACTTATTTGGAAATTTTAATAATCCCCTTAGTATTAAGTTACCAAATTGGCATTTACAACGTATACCTGCGTAGACAGTTTCGGTTTCAATATGGATGAGCCAACTACAATTCAATTTTTAAATACATTTTCGTGGATGCTTTGTACCGCTTCACTTCAATATCATGGCAAAAAGATTACAGAATTTGTGTTAATTTTAAACAACTTATATGTACAGTGAGCAACAGAAGTCATTGAGCAGACTTCGAACTAAGTATTGTCTGATTGGATGTCTAAGATCAACGCTTATATAGCGGCAACCTACTTATACATTATTTGCTAGCGATGACGATAGCGTCAATTTTGCGCATGGGAAAACGAACGCCACCTTGTCTCACCTTGCCCCATTGCGAATTAGTAACCTTTAAATCTCACGCCATAAAGAAATGAAAACAAAGCAAATGAGTGAAATATTTCAATAAGATATCGTGCTAAGAGGACTAACAAACCTTATCATGGCACCTGATTTTAAATTATCTGTGCAGAAAGTGAAAAAAAGTTTTGCTGTGAATTTGACTAGCGCGTCATTCTCGCTAGCGAGTATCGTGTAAGTGAACTCATGGTAGGGGACATAATCGACATGGTAAAGCAATCATGGTTCCTTTGTGTTTAATGTGTTCTGTATCTTAACTAACTAAACATTTTGCGTAGCAGTAATTAAATACTGTAATGCCCTTGTTTATTTTAATGTCTTTGTTACAATAGCCCCAAAACATATAAATTATGATGAATTTAGTTAAGCTTCTTAAAATTATTGACGAATTTCAGGGTATAAATCTCACAGGACCCGGCAATTAGGGTAAACATAAAATATACCTACCATTTTTTATTTAACGTGATTACCCTTTACAATTTAATAAAATCTCAGAAAAAAAATGTGTGAAATTAATATCTACCTGTTTATAAATCATCATAATCACGTAACGAATATTTAATCAACAAATTCATGTTATATTCTGTTTACAATTTAGTTAGTAATTTTCTTAAATCGGCCTAATTCGGCTATTCAGATAACAACTTTCAATTAGGGATCTATTAGTATTACTTAGTTTATGTATATTTTATAATTTTATGTATATCGATAACTTTTCAGAATTTTAAAGACAATGGATAAAATGACAGTATTTGGATATAAATTTGGATAAAAATATAATAATTTCTGTAGACTAAAATTTTACTTGATACATTCTACTTCGAAGCAAAAAATACACCAGTAAGTAACGTGTTAATAAAGCTAACTAAACTAAACTTAATCGTTACAATGAAACAAATTTTAGTTAATTCTTAAAAGTAAGTTTCAATGGAGAGATATTTTTTTTTATTTAATTTTGATCTTCTAACTAGTAATATGTTTATTTAATTTAGTGACACCGTATTGTATTATCGACTATCTTAACGTAGTACATACTAGTTTCAAAAAACATATCTTATACAATTAATATATACAGTTCAGCGACTTATTATTGTATGTACAATTTAGAAATATACATTTTTTTTATTATTATATAAATGCCTAAACTATTATTATAATTATGTCATATTGCCTGTATGTACTCGTAAACTGCCGATAAATATCTAAATTATATTAAGTATACATAAAACAACACGTGCTTGGAACTGCCAAATGTGAACAGCTGCGATGACGTATACAAAAGAGTATATATTTAAATATAATACATATGTATAAAAAATAACATATATTTATAGCCTGGACTTGTGAACTCGGTCTCTGTAGTAGAATTATTAAATCACAATTTTAAATGTGGATTTGATGTAAGTAATGCCGTTGTTGAACACTGTTTATCGCACAATTACAATAAAATTATAAAAGTAAACACGTCACCCAAAGCTGATCTTTAAAAAAATTGCCTAAGGAAAGAAGGTTAATCACCAGAACACTACTGGAATTGAATTGAAAGCCTTTTATCGGACAATTAAGTAACATTGTCGCTAATACAAAAACAACAGCACTAAGATTTCTGTTTGGGGTTTGAAAGGCTTTATGGAACGTAATTTCATCCTTATCTTACTATTCCCGGCTTCGTGGCTTTCTAGCTGGTTGGTTTTGGTTGGTTGGTTGGTTTGTGAGTGTCTGGGCGACAACATGATTTAAATTCAACATAATTAATCCATGCAGAGAGAGACTACGCCCCCAGCTCCACAGAATGAAGGCGACTGCAACAAATTGTTTGCCGACACACAAGTGAGCTATAGACTAATTTTAATGTTATTGTAGTACTTAAATGCAATGTATCTTGTTTCACATGTTCATCGGAGACCGTACTTCTCATTTTATTATATAAAACTGTCATTTTATAAGAGAGCGACATACCTTCTGTCATATAAGTATCGGGATCAGTTAAAGTAACAAAACTATATTTGCTCAGGCAAACCGCAATAATTGCTTAATTACTCGAGCTCAACTTTACATTTATCTAAAGCAAACACTAAAAAAATATCTGGAAATAAAACGACCGTCGCTTATGTGACAGATTTTGTGCTACACTTATAGTAAAATGCGTTACTTACTTATATGTAATACCTAATATGTACTTCTATTTAAAGTTAATGTTGATGTTAAACACACTTATGGATGTAATGTTCGAAACATGTTAAAACTGGCGATTTATGAGATCAAAAAAATGATATACTTATATTTTGCAGTTAATTTGTACAGAGTGGAGACGGCATTCGGGTAATTTGCCACGTGCCAATATCGAAAAAAGTAAATCGTCTTTTTCACAAGTCTCTTACATTACAGTTCAATTAATTTACGTAGCGGAATATATAAATTGATCGGGTATAATCCGACTGTAGCTACCGACGATATTATAATAAGAAAAGATCGATGTCCACACCAATGCTTATTCAAAAATGGTCCTATGGAAGTTCCTAACGAATGGTACCTACGTTGTACGTGCGCACTCCGGTTTGTGTGAACGCAATCATAGTTGCGCGGACAAAATGAAATCTACATTGCGATGTTTTAGATTCAACGTAATTACAAAAATATCGAAATAGCTATCTAGCTACCACTACCACACGACTACTACCATAGCTCCAAGTCAGTTATATTGGTCAAAAGCTTTAGCGTAGTAAACTGACAGACAAGTGTACTGGGCGAACGCTCACTCTATTTGATCGAAAAATACCTAAATAATTATAAAAAAATGAATGAAAATTTTATTCAGCATCAAATACAGATAACATAAAATTACGATGAACAATATTATGTGACACTAAAAAGGCATCTACTCAGCATTGTATTGTAGAATCAATTAAACGTAATTCAAAGCTAAGGAGCTAAGAAATCGCTAAGAACCGCTAAGAAATACCAAAAAATGTTCTTGAATTTACCAAAGCTTTTAAAATTACCAATTCAAAGTACGCTATAATGACCTATCGTTGGCTTACTCTATTCTACAAGTGCCACTAGGCCCAAACATGTGATAAGTGGTTATCTGGTGTCAATTTAACTTGTCAACTTTTAATATAATATCGTTGGTGGCGACATATTTTTTGAGTAATTTACGTGTAGTATGATACCTACTGTGGTTATCTTTCTGTCAATTGGTGTAGTCGACTGTCTCGCCGTGCCACTGTTAATGTCTGTACCAAATCTTGCATTTATGTCTTAAATAGTATACACGACGGATTTGTAGGATAACACTTGTAATGAATAGTAAAACATATATATAAGAATTCATATTAGAAATATAATACACATAGAAATTGGAATATGTTAAGGAGCTGTTGTAATGAGAAATAGTAAATGTTAATAATTATATCTGTGTCTATTATAATTATATTATGTTGCACAATTACATTTTTTATGTCTAAAAATGAAAAATTATACCTTTATGTATTTAAATTGATCTGGAATCCTTTAGTTAGACTGATTGGTGTTAATAAATATATATGTATACAATGCATGTGGTCTACTTTATTTTACGCATCCTATTCCTAGACACTTAAGTAAAGAAAAGTATTGAATATATTTTGCTCCACTGCTAAGCAAATTAAGCTAAACTGATATACCCTTCGGGAATAATAGACGTCATTAAGTAAATTTTTGAAATCAAGTATTCGCCATTGAGGTAAATAAACTAGAGAAGACGTCCTACACAATAAATGTGCACAGCTACAATGATACTTGTACCGTTGTGCTGGGCTTACTTAGTTGTAACAAAACAGAAAATATTGTTACTCTATGCATTATACCGAAACATGGCCGCCGCTTCATGTCTCGGCGATTTGATAAAATAATTAGTCAAATGCATGTTACATCGATAATTTAGTACTTACTTACGTATTTCCAGGTGGAAAGTGATTCCTTTGGTTTTATTTGTATTTCCTGAGTTGTTTAAACAGTACCTTAGCACACATAAAGGCATATTTTAATAAAATAGAACACAGAATACATACGTATTGTTGCGTCTAGCGCCTGCACATACTACTACAGTTGGAGCGAGCTGGCTCTAACACGTGTTACAAACAATCTAGTTGAGACGTCTTCTCTAGTACGTAGTACATTATAACTCAATGGTATTCGCTACATTTGATGAGGATTGGCTTAATAATCATCACGCTTTCTGAATGTTCTTTCCCTGTTAGTGACCACAAACCAGAACCAGAGCTATGCCTAAAAAAATCCGCAGCACATTGCCTGACCTGGAAATTGAACCTTAGACCTCCGGTTATCGGGTTGCGTTCAGCCAGTCGGTCAACAAGGTAGAGGTAGATACATTACCATTTCTTATTTCAAAACGTGGATTTTAAAAATAAACTAATGGTCTCATTGGGATTGATAAAGACTGTACCTATTAGTATGTTTTGGGTGTTTGTTGATAACAACCGAATTCAACTTGAATCCACGGTTTGAAATAACATGAAATGGTTTGTTATAGGAGCAGCTAAGGGGAAGCAGCAAATAAATGGTCGTATAGAAATAGGTAATTTAGTCCGCTTTCGATTAAAGTTCCAGATAAACTGAAATCACTCTTCAACCGTATAATATGATCAAAGTTCTCTTGGAGAGTTCACATATCTTGAATTTTATCATCAGCAGCCTATATATGTCCCACTGCTGGGCACAGGCTTCCCAACATGGACAAATAGCAAACGGGGAAGTTTGGCCATAACCCACTAACCTGGCCCAATGCGGGTTGGTGGGTTTTAACGACTGTTATCTTACGACAATAACCGAGACCAACCACTTTACGTGCCTTCCGAAGTACGGAGGAGCTCGAGACGTTTTCTTAGTTGGTCACCCATCAAACAAATAGAACTTTATTTGGTTCAAAATATAATCATACTAGCGGCCGGTCGCGATTTCACCCGCGTGGTTTCCGTTCCCGCGGGAATATCGAGATAAAAAGTATTCTATGTGTTAATCCAGGTTATAAACTATCTGTATGCCTAATTTCATCCAAATCCATTCAGTAGTTTTTACGTGAAAGAGTAATAAACATCCATCCATACTTACAAACTTTCGCGTTTATAATATTAGTAGGATCATACTTCAGGCATATTGTACAAAATGTCTATTGAAAAATCTGACCGTGTCGCGAGCGGTGAAAGAATACTACTGTCGCGTTGCGGAGGAACGGAGGAGTGACACGATGAGGAGGAGTAGAATGAAGATAACAGCACGATGAGTTCAGACGTAGGGGAAGTACGCCTAAAACGGGTATACCGCCTAAATCGGGTAAGCCTTTGAATGTGTGCACCTGTAATGTTATACGGTAACGTTTGAATGAGCTAGAACGCCCGACAGAAGACCAATCAGAGGCAGTCATCGCGTTCCCGTGGCACGCGCAATTTCAACGTAAGACATAATTAAAGTTTTTTGGTATTTTCACTAAAAATTATGGCTGTTGATTTGTTCTAATTTCTCGATAACATTCTATACTATGTCCTCATTGTGATTGTATGTTATTATTGTGAAATAGATGTTGCAAATAACCAAGTGGCACTTTTCATGTTTCATGTTTGTTTTTATAGGTTACATGTGAATTAATGCAAAGTGTGCTTCTGGGCAAATCGGGTAGTGGTACCCGATTTGCCCAGAAAACTGGACTGTGGGCACACGAGTCATGTACCTCGACCTCGGTCGCAATAATATGGGCATTTAGGTAAAGGCCCATATTATTGCGACCTGTGCCAAGAAGGAAGGGTTACTTTATGTGTCATATGCATCTTTTTCAATTTTGCCATGTTACTTTCATAATTATTAAAATGTATGGTTGTGACTGCCTTAAGAAACCAAAAATTATATTTAGAAGTACAATATTTACTAATTATCGCCATATGTAAAACTGATCTCGTTAATTTAATCATTACCCGTTTTGCCTAAACACCTTATCTGTTTTAGGCCCCCCCTAAGGGTAAAGCGGGTATTTTTAGATGTTTAGTTTTTCTTTAGTTTTGATTACATTAAAAGCGAATTATTAAAAGTTAATGTTAGTAATAAAGTATTTAAAGTACAAAGAATTAAAAGTGAAAAAATATAACTTCTTTGATTAATACTTTTGTTTTTTTTTTATTCTTCAACCTTAACTTACCCGCTTTGGGCTACCTTCCCTATATTATTAAAATAAATGGTTAGTTATTATAATGAAGCACAATTTAAGCGTTAGCACGCACACGACTTGGTAAAGGTTTAGGTAATTTATTTTTCGTACCACTTGCTCAAAAAAGTGACATTCTCTGCCACAAAAAGCGAACATAACAATAGTCGTTTTTAATCTGTTAAAAACAGGGAAAGAAAATTGTACTGAATTTCATTCATCCTCTAGGGGGAGAATGTGATTTAAATTTGGAATAATTACCGAAATTTATACTGAACTACATCTATGTTTACACCATTAAGTTTGTGTATAAAGTATTATAAATCTTTTTGAAAAAAAAAAATTGTCATTATTTTTAATAAATGCTTAAGTAAAATTTTAAACACTGAAAAAAGACGACAACCTCAGGCGGGAATCGAACCACGCACCTTCCGCATTCCGGGCGGCTGCCTTAACCACTTGGCTACCGAGGTCTGGCTTTCAACCGTCGAAATTTGTCAGTGCTTGATGCTTATGTTTTTAGTCAACATTGCTTCATCAAATCTTAGCTGCTCAAATCTGAGCGTTAATAAAACGCTAAAATATAAAACATTAATAAATGCTTATCTCATATTATTATTGTGTAAATTTCGCAAATGGTACGAAAAGTAGAGTATTTTCCTCGGTGATAAAGCTGTCTTAGTCTTGGGTGAACTTACATCCCTCGCTACACTCAGGACTCGTCTTAAATCCCTCGCTTCGCTCGTGATTTAAGTTTTTAACACCCTCGCTACGCTCGGGAGTAAACCTCGAGTCCTTCATTACGCTCGCGATTTAAATCGTCACCCGCTCCAGAAGACACTGCTTTATCCCCTTGGTTAATAATCTACTAATTATTATCAGGACGTATGCCTGGAACTGCCTAGTTATAATAATGCACTATTCACAATAACAATATTTCGGAAAGAAAACAATAATTAGAAGGAGCTCATTCTAGCTCCGCGGATGAATCTGAACTGAATTCACACCAAAGAGTAGAGCTATAATGAAAACAGAGGCAAGACAGAGAATGCAAGTAAATATTTGAATTTTAAATTTAAAACTTAACATAAAAGAATGTTATTCACAAAGAAGGTCACAAAAACCAACAAGGCTTTAGTTGCCTTGTTACACTACGTCCCACTCTCTTTCCTTGGGTGTATAAGGCGACTTACGGACTAAAGACTGCACATACATCCAACAGCATAGAGCGGCGATGGGCTCACCATGCTCACCACAATTTTTTTCATCCGTGAAGAGAATTGTCCGGTGGCCACCGTCTGCGTGGCTCTGCAACAACTTCTTGGCTCTCACGATTATCTGTGGTACCCCACTCCATGTTTACACAGATAAGTGGTAGATCAAAATGAATAGTATAAAACTACTTAATATTCTAATATATATTAATAATATATTAATACTACGTCGTATTATTTATTTAAAAATACCCTCATTTAGTTGGGACAGAACTTATGGCAAGACTAGGTATGGCAGATGACTACTTTTGCTATCCTCATTGCCCAGTCTCTGGCTAATCCTACGGGGATAAAAGTAGTGGTTATATATATGTATGTATGTATCTATAGAAAAACCATCGTCATCCAAATATTATGGAAATGGCTGCACGAAATAATGTAAAAGTCAGTGATGAAACGAGAATGGGTCGCGATGGGGTTCCTGCTAGTTGGTTCTCTATTAAAACCTGTCTGGCAAAGGTCACAAATAGAATATAACTAGGCCATTTTAATATATTTCTATAAAGTTTAATAGGTTAAGAAACTAAGTCAACTTGAAATAGAAACAATCTGCAAGAGTTCCTAGCTGAACTAACACTCATGTCAAAATATATGTATCCAAAATTGTCAGGTTAGATTTAAATTCATATACAGCTTATAGTCACCTAAGTTGCAGTATAGGTTATAAACTTGTAATATTGTAGTCAAGAGTGCCTACATAATAATAATTGATCTAAAATGATACTTACCATTTGTTAGCCAGAAGTAAATTGCCAGATTAGGTTAAAATTCACTTAGTCAAAGTTAGAGTATGTGTAATAGAGAAAGTTGTAATGTTTATCCAAGGGTGCCTAGATAATAATAATTGACGAAAATTGATACTTACCATCTGATTCCTAAAAATATCTACATAATATTACTTATATAATTACGCCCATATTTACGCTTACGCACTTACGTGCCTTTGTCTGAGAATAACTAGGAATCCAAAACAAAATGGCTTATCGGTAAGCTTACTCGTTTCTATAAAAACAATTCTTATATCTTTAATTGGAGACTAATTACAAAAAAGAAATGGACACTGCTTTACAGGAGAAATGAAGTTTACTTTGTTGTTAATGGCTAAGTAAAATAACGAAGTAATACATAGGTACATTTTTATTTCTATTTTTTCTTGACATTTTTAACGACTCTTCTGGAATTTTCAAAAAGAAATTGACGAATTATTACCTTCGGTTTGCAAGCACACAAGTCACGTAATAGTGTATTATGATATAAGTGCGGTAAGTTGAAATTCACAGTCGAGGCGATATTGTCGAGCCGTAGGCGAGGGCTACAAGAAAGCAGAGGCTGTAATTATCACGTTTTATAACATATTAGCGAGGAAAACACATTTTCTAAAAATTGCTGCATATTTTTGTTGTTAGTGTAGTATATAAATCTTTCGTAAGCCAACATATATATTTCTTTGGATTTAGATGGTAATAGGCTGTCAATAAAATTTTGTGGTTCACTTAATATTTCCGGTGGTGTGGACTGTAAATTTAGTTCTTCATTACTAAAACTAGACATTTAAACTTTCAAAGTAATAAGTATTCCCAATCCCTTGGGTGTCGTAGTGGGCGACTAACCGACTAAAGACTGCACATACATCCTACAGCATAGAGTGGCGATGGGCTCATCAAAATAATTCTACCAACCCTTTTCTGCCCTTGGGTGTCGTAAAAGACGACTAACGGACTAAAGACTGCACATACATCAAACAGCATAGAGCGCCGAAGAGCTCATTAAAATAATACTACCAACTCCTCTCTTCTCTTCGGTGTCGTAAATGGCGACTAGCGGACTAAAGACCACTTACATCCAACAGCATGAGCGGCGATCGGCTCATCAAAATAATACTACCAACCCCTCTCTTCCCTTGGGTATCGTAAATGGCGACTAACAGACTAAAGAGTGCACATACGTCCTAAAGCATAGAGCGCTGATGGGCTCATCAAAATCATACTACCAGCCCTTTTCTTCCCTTGGGTGTCGTAAAAGGCGACTAACGGGCTAAGGGTTCACCATCTAAGAACTTGTGCAGACTGTGCAGTTGTTTTCTTGCTGAAGCGTGGACTGTGTGGGCATGGGCTGTGTTGTCCATTGTCCATAGATTCATATTCTTACTAATTTTACCATAAACTTTAAATAAATATCTCATAAAAGTTGTTGATTTATGTAAACAGTAATAAGTCGAGTCTTTATTCATAATTATTCTACATATAAATAAAGACTTTTTCGTTTTTGTAGGCTCATTGTCATTTGATAGACAAAAATTTTAAAAAAACTATCTTCCAATGGAAGAAACTATGACTTCTTGGCGGGAAAGTGAAGCGTCGTTTATGCAGTTTTGTATTATTTTCTATAATTTGTGTTTTGTCGAATATTAATGTGAAATAATGGTGGATTATTTGCTGTTAAGTGTTCCTGAACGTGCATGAGTGTTAGCAAATAAAACAAAACAGTACAACTACACTTTTCAATTTCTCTTTAGAAGTCGGTGTGAGACGTCAATAATGTCCCACAGCTTTATTGAGGCTCGAGGGGTTTGGGGGAAAATCATTTACCATTAAACGTTCATTATCACTAATTATTATCCACTTAATGTAAAGAAAATAATAATTAATATTGTAAACTTGACACTGGCTAAATGTGCTGATCGCACGGAGCCATTATTTTAAGAGAGAAAAAAAAGAAATGCTATTATTTCTTTGCTCTGATCGAGATTCTATTTTTTAGACTACATTACCGCACTAGTACGTAACGAGCTACATTACGATGCTAAAATCGGTGTAATAAGAGCCACTTTACGAGCAAATGCGTTATAAAATAATGTATTTGTTAGTTCGATTATAATTGGCATAATATTAAGTCTATTGGGAAAACAACGAATGCTGTGTATACCTATAATTGGCAAACATATTTAAGATAATACCTTCGTAACATTTATTTTAATTGTTTATGTGTATTGCTGTTGGTGTACCTTACAATAAATAAATATAATTACAATAATGACTTCTTGGGAAAACTTTAAAAGTGATGTTGCTAACAATCTTTTTCTTGTTTATTTCACATCAACATACATTTCATAAGTACAATTGAAAACAAACAAAATTTGCAATCATTAAACCCAACCAAACCAAATACTTACACAAAGATGTACCACCGCCCCCCGCTGGGAGTTGAACCCGGGATCACTTGAGCAGTGACGAAACGACAGCCGTCAGCTACAGCAACGGCTTTAAGAAGTCCAGTAAATAGTCCCTTCTCTTTGGCGCCCGCAGATCATTAGTGATCTCATAATCATCAGCCTATACTTGTCCACTGCTGGACATAGGCCTAACCAAAAGAACGCCACCGAGCACTATCCGCAGTTACTCCCATCCAGTTCTTGCAAACCTTCTCGCGAACACCGTCGCTCCACCTAGACTAAGAGCAAGCTAGGCCACTAAACGCGACTACTAGTGGCTTAATCAAACCACTAGACGCGGCTACTAATCGTAGCCGCTAGTAGCTTAGTGGCGGCCACCAATCGCCGCTACTTAGTCACTACTTTTGGCTGAGAATTCCCGCCCGTGGCCGAGTGTGCGCGCGATGCGAGCGACAAACGCGGCCACTAGTAGCGACAGTGGGCGACTCGCGCAGCTTGTGGCTCGAACGCGGCCACTCAAACGCTCAGTTTGCGCCGAAGCCATACAAAATGTATGAAAAAACTCGTCCGCCGCTTGTGGTCGCGTTTAGTTGCCACGACTAGTGGCTCAATGTGCGCTTGCTCTAAGGATCCACGCTGTTATGACCCTTGTTGCTTGTATTTTCTGAAGATAAAATCAAGGCTCGAAGGGGCATATACATTAAATACCTCTTACAACATTTCCCTGTTTATTTACTTTATTAGTTAAGTTATTTTGTAATCTCTTCTGTTGTTTATAAATACAACAGAAAATTTAACAAAAATCCGTACTTATATAAAATATGTATAAATTAAGTCGAAATGAAGTTACCTATGTATGTTCAACCATAGCAATGAGTATAATGTTCTTAAGCCTTTCAATCTACACGAAAAGAGTATCGATAAAACTAGGTTAGGTATATATTCTTCAATACTTATCTTTAGCAACACCGAGATGCAAAAGCCATGCCAGTCAGTGCATTGAAGGGTAACAGCTGACCCAGATGTTGCTGAAGCTATTTTGATATACATAGTTGCATTGCCTTATATGAAAATAGGTAGCTTAATATCAATGAATGGTGCTTTACATAATTTAATTATATAGTAGGTAAGTAAACAAAAATGCTTTTAAGATATATTATGTAGTATTAATTCCGCTAACCTAATCCTATCGGAGATGACACAAGATACTTTGATTTCATTTTTATTTTACTTTCCGCCTGCGACCTTGTCCGCGTGAACAGCCGTGCAAACAAATTTCCAAAAATGGATGGGAGTATTTTTTTTAAATAGGTATCTTTTTAATTCTATATCGAGTAATCTTAAAATGTGCCATAAACTCATGAACGTTTGCATTCTTCTCATCTTCACAAACGACGCTCAGACTTGGTCTTTGACAATTCTCCACGCTCAAGGTCTGCCAACGCAGTATTTTAAGTGTGAATTTAACAGACCACATAAGAGATACAATGATCAAATCAAATCATCAGCCTATAAAAGTCCCACTGCTGGGAACAGATCGTCCCACACGGACAACACCACATTGGGAGGTTGGGTCATAACACAACACGCTGGCCCAATGCGGGTTGGAGGGTTGTAACGACCGAGCAGGGCATGTTTGCTGTATGCAGTACGTATGAAGAATGTTTCTGACGACCTCTTTGGTCGAGTGGTTTGTACACCGGTTTTCATGGTGTCGCCATCTCTGAGGTCCCGGGTTCGATCCCCGGTCGGGTCAATTTAGAAATTATTGTTTTTCTAAATTGTGTCGGGTCTGGGTGTTTGTTTCTATGTATAATAAGTATGTATTTAAGTATTTTAAGTATGTTTATCCGTTGTCTAGTAACCAATTAACGAGTTTCATAACGAAGCTTCTCTTAGGCTAGATAGTTGGTGTGAGTGTAGGGCAGTTTATTTATTTATTTAATGTTTGCCGTATGCAGTACTATAAAGAATGTATGTACTGTGTCACTCGGATTTTTACCGTGTCACGTAGCGGTGAAAAATACTCCACCCCCTCTCTTTTCTTGGGTAAAAGGCTACTAAAGACTGCACATACATCCAACGGCATATAGCGGCGATGGGCTCACCACCTGTCATGCTAAGCACATGTGCAATTGTGATTTACAAACGTCGACTAAGGCAGAGGACTGCTTTTGCGGTCTTCATTGCGTAGTCTCTGACTAACCCTTCGGGGATAATAGTCGTGGTTATATATAAGATGACTGCTAGAAACCGCAAGAAACTTCAAGTGCTGGTTAGGTCAAGTGTTTTAAACTTGACAAAAATGGTCTTATTGCAGACTAACGTAGGTAGGTACTTATCGCCCAGCTGACGCGAACGGGTCAACAGACGGTCGTAAGCGCGTTGTAAATAGTCGCTATTTTTAATGGATTTTTTATTTTATTTTTCTTATGGTATTGCTTTAAAATAAATTAGATACTCAAAGACTATCCAATTAGGATTATTTAATTAAAAATGAAAAAAACACATTTTTTTTTTTAAATATATTTGTCGTGTTTAAAACACTTGACCTGAGCCCTTTAAGCTTCTTGCGGTTTCTATCACTCACCTTATATTGTATGTATATATGTTCACAATCGCATACTTTATCGAATTTGACCGTATTAGACGTAGAGGGGGGGGGGGGGGGATTGATGCGAAGAGAGAGACGAGGCCTTTGTCCAGCAGTGTCATAATGTTGGCTAATATATAATAATAATAATAATAATAATTCTTTAACGGGTAAGCACTTAGTCTTATTAATCTCACCTGCATGTCAATTCTGTAAAGCTCGATCGCAAACTCGCCTCTCACTTCGACCTTCAGTTTTCGATCAATAGTGACCCATGTGAAGTTAGCGTAAAGTCTATATTTTAATTTTTAATTGTTATATAATTATTGATAACTCGAGCCTGAATCCGCAGTGTTACAGAATTGCACTACCCGGATCTCTAAACTACTGAGAAACTGGCTATCTTATCTTCAACTCTCGGATCACCACAATGCTCCAAGTTATAGCGTCAAATTTAGATTAGATAGTGGTAACTAAAAAGGCGGGCTTAAAACAAGCCTAACCAAACAGAATACAAACACGTATAATATGTTGAGGTGACGGCTGATCAAAGAGTTATACTCTTATCTTGGCTTTTAACATCCAAAAGTAAATTATCGAATAAAAAAACGAACTTGCGCTCTGCTTTGACGTGAATAAAGGATAAAAAAAACATACGGGAACACGAAATATCGGGACAATGAAACAATCAACTTTGAGCTAAAATTTTAATTGTGACAAACACGTACAAGAAACGTTATAAACACTATTTAAATCTCTTTATAATTGATTCGCTTACACAATTTTTTGGTAAATAACCGCTTATGTTTTTGGTGTTCTCAATTGCATTTTTTGATAAATTTATTTTTGTGTAGTGCCATTCTGTTGACTTAGGGTCGCTTTTACCATTTGTTGATAGGTGTGCTTAGCGAGTGACCCCATATATTATGTTATCACCATTTATCAGCCAATGGTAAAACTGACGGTAAAACAAGAACTTACATTTTACGCGAACTATATGTTACGTAAGCAATATGCTCTAGATATTTGTGTAATCACCACTAATCTTAATCACTTAACGCTAGTACAAAAAATAAACTGTCGAATATAACAAATATCACTTATTTATACAAACATCATTATTAAACACTAATACATAAGTACTAAAAATAAATGCTATTTAGTATTTTTGATTATTCTAGCAAGAGGAAATTGACTAGGGTAGCTGGGGTCAATTCTGGGAGCGAAACCAAAAAACGTCACAGTTTGTGCCGAGTGCTTCGTTATTTATTTTAATATTATTATTATACATTTTAAATATATTTAATATTATCATTATACATTATAAATATATTTCGGAGATCATAGTTCGCTAATAAACATTATTGTTTATTTATGTTATTGTTCTCTAACGTTACTACGCGACCGACACCGTACATTGAAATGGTATATATACAATACAGGCTTCTTGAAAGCACGGTGCCCGCATAGGTTAGTATTCCAATATTTCCATACGAATTTTGCATAAAAGGATTAAAGTAATATTGCTCTAAGAGGTGAAAATAGGATCGCAGGTGTGGTTAGCTTAGTTCGCTGAGTTTGATGACAAATTAACTTTGCTGGATGGCCACATATTATTATGTTAAACACTATTATACTATCACGTTTTATTATATACAAATATTTGGACGGGGTTTAACGCAAGACTACTTAGTAAAGCTGGCATATATTTTAAATCGGATACACGTGATCACGACTCGTGCAATTCGGTCGAAACATCGGTTACTAAGTAAGTAGTTTTGCGTTAACCAAAGTTCAAATATTTGCACATAATAATAAATTATCTGGTATAACATTGACTGTATTAACTGGGGGTTAAAGTTACTCGCGTCCGTAAGTTTACCCTTGAGACCTTACACGTGACCCCTGGGTGGTGCTAAATGAGTGACACTGACTGAGTGGTTGAACCACGCAGCGTTGCAGCACGCATTGGACCGGCTCACCCGGCGTAATACCACCCTCTCACGAATATTCGGCGTGAAATAATGGCACTCGGTGCTTTTGTGTTTCGTACGACCAGTGAGGGTTCCGGAGGCCCCCTCCTCTCAATTCCTATTCCTTCTTTAAACCTATTCCTCCCTTAAAGGCCGGCAACGCGTCTGCAATTCCTCTGGTTTTGCGGGTGTCTATGGGCGGTGGTGATTACTCTCCATCAGGTGACTCGCCTGCTCGTTTGCCTCCCTCTATTATAAAAAAATTAACTATTAATGAAATAGCACAATTGTAATATGGATATTATTTGTGTTTATAGTAGGTAATTTTTAAAGATAATCAAATAAAGCATTTATTAGGTTTGTAGCCTTCAATAAACTCTTATAATGATAACCGTGCACTTTTCCCCGCCAAACAGATTTATTTTCTACCCCGCATTCGGTTGGGTGATGCTACCGTAAATCCGTATTCATACCGGAAATACACAAAATGCAATATAAGCCAATAAGTGAGTATTATTTTACCAAAATTCGCACTGAAAATTTCAACAATTACCGCTAGGCCCGCGGCGCGTCATGCCCAAGTGCCGTGTAATCAATATCCACTGAATTTAAATGCTATCCGACATTAAATTGTTTATTACAAATACCAATATTGCTCTAGTAATATGTGAGGTATGGACAAAGTCCATTTTAAAATTGCGAAAACTTGTTTAAAATGAACGGGCGGGTGAGCTCTCACGTTCATTGTGAAAATCAATTTGATAGTGTTGCGCCCGCTCTCTTGTGTCAGTAAGTGGTCTTAGATGCTCGATGAAGATTGTATTGCAGCGTATGAACCACATGAGTAAAGAAACGGAACAGAGACGAAGCTTCATACAACGCGCCGTCGCGAGTCTCTCCGTTTGTCCACTGGCCGAGGGAGCGTAAATACTGTGGTAAACCGGTTTTATCCCAGTGGCGGCAGCGCGGCACATACGCGACGCAGCGGCTAGTGGACACGCACACATGCGCCGTATGCTTGTAGTAGTTGACTCGCGACGGACGGCGCGGTTGTATGAAGCTTTGTTTCTGTGCCGTTTTTTTACTCATGTGGTATAGACGTCGCGGGATAGAAATGTGTCTTACATCAATTTATGAACTAGAATGGCATGAAGTAATCCATTCTTATGAAGTAACAGTATCATTGCCCGATCCTTATAAGAAAAAGTTATGAAGTGTTTTCCATTTGGTAACTGAATCTTTAAAACAAGTAACTTCACTACTTCCATTTGATCGATGTATTCCGCGTCGTTGTGAATAGTAGAGCGGGGTTAACCACTAAGTTCAATGGGTGTATGTACTTACAATGGAAAAATTTTCAGCAAGTTCCTCAATATGTATTTTGTTAAATGTAGGTATGTTGAATTTTTACGGTACGTCTCATCTCAATACATTTATTTAATATTGTCTTCTTTTACAACCACGATGGCAGCTGTCTGATGATAAAGTATGAACAAAATTAATGTGTAGAACTTTTGTCCGTCTTTGCTGTTTCTATAAGAAAGCTCAACTTCTGTCATTTTTATATTTGACTCCAAAAATATGTTGCAATAGGTAGGTATTAAAACATATTTTTAGAATTTATTTTCTTATATAAGACAGACACTTGTGAATATCATTTTCGATGTAACTAATTTGTTATAGAGAAACGATCATTAATATTAAATGTGTAGAATTTATTATAAAGCCTTTTATTTGTTATTTTTTACTAGTTTGATTTACTTTGTAATCAAGATACATTAAAAAGAAATGCACACTTGAAAACCTAAAAAAACTATTGTTTGGCAGCATCATTAATCCATTTATAGAATATATACTTGTAATATATATCGATAGCGTTTTAATATATTAACAACTAAGTATCTCACACTTAGATAGTACGTTTACGATAGTACGGACGTATGTACGTCATCCAACATAATTATGAATCATATAACACCAAACATCAAATACCAAATGATATTTATTTAGACATAGAACACTGCTATATAGGTATTCAAAGTTTAAACGCTCCGACTAAAGTTCGACTAGATATAATTTAATAACAGCTAAAGACGAAAATTACTTAGATATACGCTAACTTGACTGACTTTTATAAACTGAGAACCTATTGCGAACATCAGAAAGCTAACTTCGATTGTTGTCTCCGTCTGCCGCATTGTCGCAACTTTTGTGGCGACGTAATAATAAATGCATAATTATACTAACGACTATAGAACGCACCTAAACTCTTACTCACCGGGTGACGTAAAACTCTGAGAAAGAAACCATCTGCTTACGTAGTTACGAACGTAACCTTTATTGCTAATAAACTACACAATATGAATTTCGCGATGTTAAGTCTTACCTCTTCTTATAAAGTATAGATTTGTACTATAAATACATAGTTTAGAATTGTCACATCTCGAATTCTCGTCTTGAATGACGCGCACCAATATCGATTTTAATGGTTCACTTTCTTTCTTCTTTCATTTCTCACAAAATATTTAGCGGAGCGTAGGATGTTATAATCACCATCTAAATATTTTGTTAAAGCAATTCATTAACTGTCAGTATTCATTACCGGGGGGATAAAGTGGCATGCCTTACACATTTTGAACATCTTAGTACATTATTTAGAATATTTTTAGTAAAATTCATCGTTTTTTTAAATTATCTATTCTATTATTTATAAAAAGCTTTAATCTAGATTTGTCACAATTTATTGTATATTTTCAGCTCTGTTAATTTATAAGCGTAGTAAAATATTAGCGTAGTCGTATTATTGCAATGCCTACACCGACGGACTTTGTAAGTATAAGTCCACATTTAATACACGCGGGTACGTACGTCATTATTTTCATGCCATATTAATGACTGTTTCTTTGAATATACTTAAAATGCGTCTTAACGACATGTCTCAGCTTTTCAGGGCGCCCTGGTTCTTTTCATTTTGTTTGGCACATACCCTCTTGGACTCACCTGACAGTTCATTAGTGTGTGACTGTACATTATGTACTACATATCTACAACATGCACTGGCGATTCATACGTTCTTCTATTCCGTAAGTAATGCATAAAAGTTTTTAACACGTCCACGTTCGTAGCTCCACCTTATTTGCGTACGTTTTTATGGGTTTTCTCGTATCGTTTGATAAACATAACCGTACAGTAGATAAAAGAACTGAATAATTTTATAATAATATGTTTTAGCGCAACGTGGAAATATTTTACGAGTATAATATACACCTTATGCTTTTGACAATCGAGTTGTCTTATTCAGTGATCTATTTAGACAATGAGTTACATTATAATAAACGACATAGGTACTAGAGCAGGAATCGCTAGGCAATACGCGTTTATAACAGCAGATTCTAATGGCATCATTTTCCGGCGTCATATTTATTAGTTTCGTCGAACGTACATAATTACGTAAACGACAACCCTGATTTTAAACAGCGCAACGTGGAATAATACTATGGCTAGAAATAGTTTTCATCTTATTTATTTCTAGTTAGAATAACCGCTTGAGCTAAATATCGGCTTTAACTATAGCAGGTGTAGACCTAGTATAAGCTAAGCGGTAGGAACGGACAATATAATGTACAGCTTTTGCCATAATTACAATGTCATTTGTACTGTGGAAAAGCGTTTTTGGTGTTTGTAATACTTAGCTATAATCATCTACATAATATATATGTGTACTATACTATGAAATTTAAGCGTTAACGTACTGTACTGTAACGCAGTTAGTAATTATTTAGTGAACCTCAAAATAGATAACCTTATCTACTGAGTGAACACGCAGTCAGAAATACTTTTTGTTGAGAAGTTCCTATAATTATCGTGGTTGTTACCATCTTTCATAATTTATTTCGTAATGCCTTCTCTAATATGTAGTAAGTTATAACTCGACGCCGAAAATACATGTAATATACATAATTAAAAACTATGTTCCCTACTTTTTCACCTTTGTGTGTGTGAGCACACATGATTAGTCAGCGGGGATCGAGTGTGTCTAAATGCGATACGTGCCCGTAGCAAAATGATCATGCTACGGGCACAATGTAGCTCACATAGCATCCAGAGTCAACCCCAGCTTTTGATTTAAACCTTTAAAATGCATATCTAACCTTAAAACAAACTTCTAATGACAAAAACACAAAATGTATGCCCTAAGTGAGTGCCTTCTATTAGCAAATACGATAATGTAAGACGTTTTATAAAGAAGTAAATATTACAAATTGTGGCTATATTTATGTAACAGTTTCTTTATCTATGAACTAAGTCCGTTTTAAAATAAATCCACTCGGAATTTGTCTGTATACCTAGCTACTACCATCATATTTATTTTGACCTTTTATATTGTTTCCGGTATGTTTAATGAACACAGTACAAATACTAGGCATTGAAGAACAAAGACTAAGCCATCACGTCGCCATCACTGTCGGCTATAGGTGCCGATAGGTTGCCGCGATGGTCATCAAGGCAGCCTATTTGCACCTATTCACCGACCCACCTTACAATGCTAGTTTGCCGACTTAGCAAAATAAAAACTGTCTTACATACATTATTACAAAAATAAAATGATTTATTGGTATCTAATTATATAGGTTTCCGAACTAAAGCTATAACAATATAACAACGAAGTTCAAAAACTAGAATTATCTTATTATATATTGCATTTAATTGATTTATAGAACTATTTAGAACAATATTTTCATAAAATGCCTTTAAAGGGCAATATTCCCAACAGTGATGTAGCATATCATAGTAAATATATCCGTAATGTTTTAATTATAGCTTAATACTTGCGACACATGCATAACAGTACAACTGGGTCATTTGCATTACGAGACATTAAACATTAGGTTTTTGTATATACTTCACTAGTAAGTACAATGCAGAGTTATATAAACTACAAACGGGAATTACTTATTATTAGTCACAAACTTTTGATTCGCAGTGATTTGTTTAGTTTAGGTACAAAGTAGTTAAACACATAATTTTATTCGAGTTATGTCTTAAAGATACATAATGAGAATATGAGCTGAAAACTAATAGTAGCTTAGTAAGACTGTAAGTTATTTTCTCCAGAAAAACGTAGGTAGTAAGTATTACCTACTACATACATTTATAGATAAATCGATTTGAATACGTACCTTAGTGTATAATTTTAAAAGATGTCTTATTATAATGCCTAATTAACCCACCATACAGACACAATACCATTTTAATAAATCAACTTAAAATGATCAACCAAACGACACCAAACACAGATTCATACAACATGTATATCTACGAATTAATATGTTACATTAAACAACAATTCACAATAATAAATCTAGATCTATGATTCTACGTTATTTATTCTATATATTTATTTAACTCTACATTAAAATTTAATTATTTCATAAGAACGTGTTGGTATTACTTACGTATAACAAACAACTTGACGCATTTGATTTCTCGTCTGTTTTGCTTCTTTGACTATTCACAATAAACAGTTGCACTTTATAATAATATTTTTTCTTATAATTAACATTCAAATTAACGAAACATAATGGTTTTCAAATAAGTTTTCAGATGCCATTTGATAAATTTAGTTTCGGATAGTAATATAGATAATTATATATAATCAAATATCTTTACCTTTATTTTTATGCTGAGTGGGAACTATTTCAATATCACTACTTTTAGTTATTGAGTATACCTACTTACCAATAGTCAAATATTTTAAAATGTTATTTTATTCTTATATACCCAATAATTCAGTGAAGATCATATTGTATATGTGATATTTTTATAATAAACAAGACAATGAAAGATGTACAAGTAACTTGTTTTTTGTTCAAAAGTATCACCACCTGAATAAATCATGAAAACACAGTTGTCACACGAGTACAACACTACTTATATTTATTTAATGTTTCTCGGATATAATCTTATTCGAATGCAATAGAATATTAATTAATAATTAGGTTTATCATGTACATTAATGGACTATGCAATCGATTGAAAGCCGTCCGTAGTCCGGCCTGCCCCTTCAAAACCCCAAACACTCCGCCCTGTCTATTCGCAATTCGTCTACACCGCTTAGGACGTTGGGGACCAAAGGTTATTTTGACCACTGTTTGTTAAGACTATTGCCTGTTTTGCCCAGTTCTCGAGAAGACTACTTCCTAATAGAACCTTTTCCTGTTTTGACCAGTCTCAGTACAGTGTGAAAATGAATCTGTAATCGCCAATCTGAGGCACCGGCGACTACTCGACGTGGTGAAGGTGTGAGGCAAAGTTAGTTAGGTCTGCGCACTTACGAGGGGGACGGCGGACGAACATAAAACCCAACGTCAAAAAGGTTATTGTGACCCTTTTTGAGGTTGAAAAACTAATGTGTACTGTGCCAATTGCTAGTAAACAATAAAGCGCTGCTAGCGCGCGCATTGTACGACGAAATACGAATAGACATGGAGTGAGCATTTGCCACTAATCTAGTGGGCCTGATGCACGATTGCAAAAGGTAACAAAAATCCGACGACAGCGCCAGCTGAAACACGGAAGTTTACAAAGAGACATTAAGAAAATAACCGCACTGTATTCTAAGTTGAAGTCGTTAGTTCTACTTGTTATTGCTGTGTAATAATCCACCTCACAATAAAATATTGCACATGAACAATTAATTACCTATACCTACTAAAAACAGTAATAGCCAACAAATTATTTTTAAAAAATATACGGGTATAAAACAATATTTAAAAAAAAACTGAGCAGTGTGGTGGCGACTCATTAAAAGAATATTATCATCTCTTCCTTTCGTTTTCGTAAAAGGTGACTAACGTACTAAAGACTGCACATATAGATATATCCAACAGTATAGAGCGACGATGGTCTCACCACCTGTCACGCTGAGCACATGTGCTGTTGTTATGTGGTGAAACGTGGACTATAGCAGAGGACTAATTTTGCGGTCATCTTTGCCTAGTCTCTAACTAACTAACCCTTAGGGGATAATAGTCGTGACGTGAGAGTACGTGTGTATGTATGAAAAAAAATTAATAAATAATCTTGACATATCTGCGTCGAATTGCCTGGCCATAACAGGCTTACACGTCACCACGTGACACCCCGCGTCCTTCTTCGTATATCTTTCGATAATTTTATTATCGGGCTTCATTTAACACACTCACATGTTTCTGTTCGTTCGTACATACGACGCCATTAAATCGCCTACAATGACACGCAATGAAATCTTAATTCAATTTGTTTACGTCGCTAAGTAGAGTAGAGTATCTGTTCAGTAGCGGATGAAGGTAGCCCGAGTTGGTACTACTACCTCTTCTATCGGTCAACACGGGAAACAATTTTTTTGATAAGGCAATTCTATTCGTAGGTGAATTTGACTTTAGCAATCTAATATTCAATAAAATAATACATCAGTGAAGTCTGACTCGACGACATAATTTATATCTGCTTTTCAGATTTTCCATGCAACTTAGCTTTTTTAATACAATAACATTATTTATAACTAATGATATTTGTTCACTGCCGAATGCTTTGTTTTGTGTACCTTAATGTAACAGTGTTTTTTTTATCGTTGGCAGTAGGTAATAATTAAATAAATACATGTTGTAACTAATATATTATGTATGTTAAATTAAGCATTATCAATGAGGCTTGGCCGAAACGTAAAATGGTCAAAAAACTATTATTATCAATACTACTAAACGATTATTATCAATAATATATATACCATAATATGTGAGGAGGTAGGTAGGTCAACCGCCACAACTTAATATTTCTCTACATTTCTGGAGAAAAAATCACCTGCGTAATTGGAAATCGTAACACAACTATTTGTGTTGGAATTCGGAAAAATTAATTATCCATGTGCAATTCTTAAGTTAAAGCTTGTTCATATAACATCAGCAACAAAGTTTCTATTTCTAAAGTTTATGTCAATGACTAAAGGCAAAATAACAATTACAAATATGAAAAACTTAATAGCGCCTACATCGAAATGCCTTAAATTGCAAATAACAAATTAATCTAAGACACCAAGTATCGTAAGCACAGCCATATATTTGAGGAGTGTGAACACGGAGGTCGGGTGTCGATAAATGCTAACAATACAAACTCATCTTTCATAACGTTCGATCATCTAAACATGATCGAAGTTGAAAACACCAACATATGAGCAACGTCAAACAAAATGATAGTTATATACAAATTAACAAACAGTTATTAGAATAATTTTAGCGACACACATGTATATACGGTATACGCTATTTCAAACAATATGGAGCGAAGCCGATCCGAAAACAGAACAGGCGTGTGCGCTTAAAGCTATAACATCTACAAAAACGTATTGCGTCCACCTATTTAGAATATATCGTTTTGACAGAACTGCCCATTGCGCCTGTTATAGCAGTAAGACATAATATACAGCGTCTGTAATAAGGCAATACTCATGTTTCAAGGTAATCGAGAAAAACTTACAGATATTATACGGGTATAAGCTTACATCAACCAGTTTTAAAATGATATGGTTTTATTGCACAATGCAATCTACTTGTTCAATAACGAACGTAGAGATATTATTGTCTGAAGAATTTTTTTAATATTTAATAAATCAAGAAACGTAACTTAACACTCATCAAACGTTAAATAAAGTTCTTTTAAAATCATTCATATAACAGTCTATTTGCATATAGATTCATCTATTTTATTGATCCTATGTTCCAAGTATTACAATCACGATGCACTATTGCATGCTACGCGTACATGACACGAACGAAGCTCTTAATAGTCTTAAACAATGACGACATAATTTCTCTTTTCTTAAACTTGTCTTTAATTCTGCGATTCCTGATTGATTATGAAACATACTTACAAAATTACAAAACAAAAACAAAATTGCACCTTTAACTGTAAACAACCATAAAAACTATTTAGCGTCGGCATAATCACTACTTACAATATGAATATAGATTGTTTCACCTAAGTCTGAATAGGTCAGTAGCATTCCTGTCTTTCCATAAAATCTCAATATATTGTAACAATACTTTTTTGTCATACCGCAAGTCCCTTAGACCCATCTTCGCCAGAATCAGTCGTCGTTGTCCATGCCGATGAGCTCCGCTTGCAGGCGGCCCTTGCTTCGGCAGCAAGCCGTCAGGCACAGAATCCGCAGCGCCAGACGGAACTGCGGGCTCAGCGAGATCAGTATGACGATCTTCCAGAAGGAGTTCATAATGCCGAGCCACACCACGCCGAAGTGTAGCATCGGCACCTTTAGCTCCTGGTCCGTGACGTATTCGTAGAACCTGACGCCCGCGTACGGCGCCCAGCTGAGCCAGAACGTGGTTACGAGGATGAAGCTCATCCAGTGGCTCGGGTTTGCTAGGTTCTCTGCCAGGGCCGTAGCATACTCCTTGTCGTGGATGGGAACTCCGCTACTCAGTTTTCGCTTCATAGAGAAAATGTAGAAGTAGTTGTATGCGATAGAGATAACGCTAGGACCCAGGACCAGGATGCCCAGGGTGGCGGTGTACGCGTAGGTGGTGCCCCAGTCCAGCATGCAGATAAAGGTTTCCTTGTCGAAATTGGCCTCCTTTTTATATCCAAGTAACGGAGGGCAGCATAACATTGCCGCAGAGATCCAAGTGAACACCATCCAACATTGACTTCGAGTGCGCGTTTGTACCTGACATACATAACGAACATTAGCATTTCCAACTGTACTCTTACCAATATCGTCTGTAAGGTGCAAATTCAAAATATTAAATTTTGAAATACTTACTTACGTATTATATTTTTTCACTCATGCATCTTTCTACAAATCTACGAAAGTGTACAAAAAATAAAATGTTACTTTACTTTAGCGAAGCACTCAAACAACACGTCAAAGCGTTTCAAGTAACTCAACTCAACAGCATTCCCAGAAATAGTGCAATTTAAAATTTTCAACTAAACAAAAACTCAAAAACTCAACAACCGAAAAGTTCGCTAGTACGACCAAAAACTGTTAACTAAAAGAATTCTACGCGTGCAAGGGAATAATATGGAAAAGATAGCTACCGTCGCACTAACTGTCTCGTAACGGAGCGGTTTCCGGACGGCGAGATATCTGTCGACCGATATCCACATGAAGGTGTACACGCTGACGGACCAGAGGGTGACTTCCACGTAGCCAGCCAGCCGGCACATCAGGTCTCCAAACATCCACTTGCCGGTGATAGCCGGGTACACCGACAGAGGCACCACACACACCCCGCATAGCAGGTCAGCCACGGCCAGCGAGAGTAGGTAGTAGTTGATCACTTCGTTAGAAAGACCTGAAATAAAAACAGCTCTTAAAGCATTCGACACATGACTTTGCTACATACGTGGAAAACTGGAAAGGTTTGCACAGTTTACATTGTGTAAGATTTTACTTTACTACGCGCTTGAAAGAAGAGTGGCTTCAGGGCTTAATAACCGTTATGCCAGCTTTAACGTGAGTGTGAAAGTCGCTATCAGAGAATATTTCACAAGTTATATTTAGTTTTATATATATTATTTATATACTTTTTAGTACATTTAAAGCCATGTAAAAAATACTAACTAGGTTTTAACCAATGCGCAAATTTTCATACCTACATAATAATAGGATTTGCGCACTGGTTAAAAATACTCTATAATACATGCCGTGTCGAGTAGGTACAGGAAATATTAACAAAACCATTGAGATGTGAACATTGTCGACTCACTTATTTGCTTACTATAATTATAATTTTTATTCGATCCTGATTATCTACTAATTATACGCCTACCAAAATTTCCATGAAATGTTTAATAATCGAGGTCATATTACGTAGTCAGTAGATTTAATAGGTTATATAATTAATAAGCTCATCACCGCGCACCGTACCGGAAACTGTTGGAATAACTTTTTGTCAGCATGAAATTAAACTCAAATCATTGCTTTGTGACTCAAATAAGAGTGGCATGTCTCAGCGTCCTTTGCCATATTTCTTCTACTCTAAAAATTAATTAGTTGTAACTCTCTCTCTCTCTCTGAACTAAAATCTTAAAGTTTCATTGAACTGGATAGATTAGCTTAGTTGTATACCAGTATACATGTAAGTACTACAATAACTACTTACTGCTCGTATTCCAAAACAGCAAAGCTCTATTAAATGCAAAACAGATCACAATTATCAACAAATTGCTTAACGTCAGGCGTCTAGACTTGGAGCCACAGAGGAGCACAACCATTTCCGCTCATTAACGAATTCGACTGGTGAATCTAAAACGAGTGTAACGAGTTAGTGCATTCATGTCAACAACACAGAAGGCTAAGGTTCCAGTTGAATAATTTTCCGGCAAATATTTTAGTTATTATTAAAATAATTTTTAGAAAAGTGTCTATGTATTTCGGATGTCCCTGTCGTAGCGACGAAAGAATATTACCATCTACTCTCTTCCCTTGGCAATAGCATAGAGCGGCGACGGGCTCACCACCTGTCAAGCTGAGCACATGTGCTGTCGCTATTTGGTGAAAAGTGGACTATGGTAGAGAACTGCTTTTGCTGTCCTCATTGCCTAGTCTCTGACTAACCCTTCGCGAAAATAGTCGTGAATGAATACGTATGTATGCATGTGTATGTATGAATGCCCAAAAATTCAAAGCCTAAACTAACTAACTAACTAACTTAACTTTATGTACCTATGTCATTTCGCGTGGTCGTTCCCGTGTGTCATTTCGCGTATGCGAATATGTGTCAATTCGCGTATGTCATTTTGTGTAGTCGTTGCCGTGTGTCATTTCGCGGATGAGAATATGTGTCAATTTGCGTATTTCATTTTGCGTAGACACTATGTGTCATTGTGCGTTGGGCTACCAAAATGGGTCATTATGCGAGTAACACCTCTCCACGAGTATTATAAATTCGTAATGTTTAAGGTGCATACCTAGTGCTACGAAAATTATTGTGCTACGTAAATCGTAGCACTTAAGGAGCCCAATATTTTTTTCATATAAAGTCGCTTAATTTGATACATAATAGAAAATAGCACCTGTGATATGTTATAATGTATAATTGTGGAATAGTTTATCTTAGTATTGCAGTACTTAAATGTAAATTGTAAAAATGGCTTAAATTCACATGTGCACTAGTATATCTCCAAGTATTTTTTAATAAATAGAATTATTCAAATGCAGAAATTGTAGAAAACCACTTAGGTATTACTTTATGCGTGTTACAGCTACCTTCGCTAAGACAGTATGTAAGTACACATTCATTACATTAATTGAAAAGCTGTGGGCTCTGCTTCCCTTGCGGAAAACTGTTGTGATATATGTGTGGGTGTGTGTGTAAATTATTTGCCCATGTCTTGCTAGGCTCTGTGCTGGATATCGCTTCTTCTAACGATGTATGTACTTTATAACGCTAATGAGAACTTGGCCCCACTTAACATTGATGCTTTTAGATATTATGAGGCATCAGAATCATCACGTGTTATGCGTACACTCATTGACTTTACCATATTGTGATGAAAATAAAGTTTCAACAAACTCAACAGACAGGAAAACGGCGAAACGTAACGAACAACGGAAACGACACAACAATAAAACCAAAAACTTCGCAGCGAGAGTTCCTAACAATAGTTCCTAACAATAGTTTCCTAACAATAGTTCTCGCTTTACTGAAATTTATGTCATAAAATAAATAATCTCCTTAGCACTTTTAACTGCCGTTGCAGCTCTAACAAGAAAACGATTTTGCCATTGGTCGGTTGGATCTAAATTAATTATCAGTTAACAGTGCTAGTACGCAGTTGGTGGTTTAAAACCTTTACAAGTAAATTATTGACACATTCTAATAAAAAGTTCTCTTACACACTAGAACATAAAATAACACGTTAATTGAACTGATTTTGTCGGCGACGCAAAGTGGACAATTTCGGCCTCGCCAATCAAACTGAAGATGGAACAGTGAAGACAGCTTTCCCCGAGTTCTTTTTGTGGCAAAGCGTTTTGTAAGACTTCATTTTTAATTCAATCATTACATCTTACATTATTATTACAGCAAGGTTATTATTAAAAATAATATTTTGAATTGGCTTTATGCGTTAACCGCGAAGCCATCAATCAAGAAAGAGGCAACAAGCTAGATTTCACATCATTAACTTCAACAAACTTACTAATCTGATCGCTTGGTTTACCACTGACAGATGTATGAGAACCTTAAAGCTAATGGTTAACCCACATACAAAACGAAGCTAAATCATAAAAGCTCGTAGATTGGGCAGAATTCAGTCTTGGCAGGGATCTCTATTGGTAACACAGCTTTGGCGAACACAGGCACTCCACTATTTCACTGTGCGATTTGACTGGAGTTAAAAAATAAACGAAAAACTGGTTTTCCGACACGAACTTCGCACGTTGTGGTATGGAAAACCAAACACTACCAGGCAAAAATACTGATCCGAAAATGGCCGTCTCTTTAGACGTTACTTTTTAAACTCTTTAACTTTAACTCTTTAGTTATCATTTGACATTTTCAGAAAAAATCGTTTTTTTTACATTAATATGTTTACATAAAATAACTGTGTAAACTAACATTAACCCCTTAACAAGTAATGGAACAAATAAAATAATCGCGTAAATATTATTTCAAAACGTGTAAAAATAAGGTTCTTAATAGTAATATAATTATTTCTCAATGAAGCTAACGATGAAACCTGTGCCTAGGCACAGGTTTCACAGTGACTTAGTTACGGATAATAAATATAAAGATTGAGCCTGACTAGTAGGTAGTTATTGCCGAAAAATATTTCTGGAACTTATAAATTTACCACGAGCAATAAAATTACACGCAAGAATTATAATAGACCAGTTTCTTCTCGGTACAAGGTCTCTTTTAGGTTAGACCTCAAAAAAACACTAACTGGCACATAATAAAGGAGGCCTATACAATGTGTACTGGCATGCACTGTACAAACTTTAGTGGTGGATTCTACACACAAATATACATATTAAAATATTTTACATAAAAAAACTCTAAAGTCAATAGTTTAGAAATGGCAGCCATTTTTATTTTGTTATCTTCGATTTTTGCGTGTGTCAAATCAATATCACAAAAAAATTAAATCAAATTCTCTTAAAAAAAAGTTTCTAAAAAAGTTGAAACTAATCGCAAGTTAATAACAATCAGTAAAGTAGCAAAAAGGTAGAACATCAGTAGAAAAAAACAAATATGTCGATTTTCAACACCAAAAATGACGAAAAAACACATCTTATTAACCAATTTACCACGTAAATTCCACTATTTTATTATGTTTTTCAAATATTTTTTATAATGTATAATCCACCCCCAAGTTTGTGCAGTGCATGCCATTACACATTGTATGGCTGTAATGGCTATACAATGTGTAAAAAAATATTTAAGAAATAAAATAAAATAGTGGAATTTACGTGGTAAATTGGTTACTATGACGTGTATTGTGTTTACTGGCTAGTAGTGGGTGATTTTAACCGCCTCTGTGGTCTAGGGGCTAAGCCACCGGTCATAACCCATACCCATACCCACAATAATGTGGTACTTGGTTGGTTCGTGGTAGGGCTTCTTAACTTCTTTATCTGGCTAGCTACCATCTTATCTAAAGTCGGGCGCCATAACAACAATGAATACCATGGTTGAGTTAAAGAGATAAGATAACCAGTTCCTCAGTGGTTAAGTGGGGTTTCTATTAGCTGTTATTTAAAAATGTTTTAGATGTTTCGCACTGAAATTTTCAATATGTATTACACAACGTATGTGTGAGGGGATGACTATTTCCAAAACACGATTGGAAACCTTTTGCTCGATAGAAAGAAATCCTGAAGTTACCTCTGAAAATTTCATATTAAATGCACATTACGACCCTGTTTTACATTAATAATTCCCATAAAATCATAAACACATAGGTATTTATCTTTTTGATTTCTTGACTGTTTTGGATTTCCGAAAAACTTAATAATTTTTTGATAAAAATGTGAATGGCGCTTACGAATTACTTACTTACCGCGGACCCCGCACTGCACAACACCCGCGAAGGCCCGGAAATTTCGCTGACCGCTTAACCCCCCTTATGACTCGGTTTCCACCAAAACGGAGAAGAGAGGAGACGGGAGGAGATCTGTTTTGAATAACCAATCAGATTTCGTTATTTTTTTCCACCGAATCTAAGCGGAGAGAAGATGTGGAAATAACGAAATCTGATTCGTTATTCAAAACACATCTCCTCTCGTCTCCACTCCTCTCCGCTTTGGTGGAAACCGGGCCTAAAAATTCCGGGTGAAGTGAGATTACACCTTCGGCATTATCTCACTTACTATCAGGTGAGATGGCTATTTAGCCATAGTTGATAAACAAAAAAGATTGCGGGTTGCAATGATGACGCTGATGGTTTTGGTTGTACTGTGCCCAAAGAGGTTATTGACTGGCCTGTTGGTACTCTTGGTACCTAATTGCGTACTATTAATTACTTTGTGACAGTGGCGCGCGTGTTTGCGAAAGAAGAAATTTAAACCACCCGCGGGACTGAATGCTAATCTCAGGGGCTCGCGTTTTAGCTTTTAAATTATACAGCCAAAAGCAAAAGTCAATGTACAAAGCCGTGGTAGTTATACATAACAAGAACATTTAGCTTAAGACTTGTAAGCTGTACCCAAGCTTTATAACTAAACAATCGTGAGCATAATGTAGATAATTATGTCGCTTAGGCGTCAGGTTTTTGTAAACTGTTAATAAATTTCACCCAACAGTCTAACGCTCTAGCATCTTATGGTGGATTCGACCAAACTGGAATAAGGTCTTATA
This sequence comes from Scoparia ambigualis, assembly GCA_963921215.1. NCBI lineage: Eukaryota > Metazoa > Arthropoda > Insecta > Lepidoptera > Crambidae > Scoparia > Scoparia ambigualis. The sequence goes on along the minus strand of OY992501.1, from coordinate 25,650,192 downwards.
CCTAGATTAAACGCCGATTTGTATAGACTAATCTCGGAGTAAGTCTTATTCCAGTTTGGTAGAATCCACCCTTAAAGCGATTATAAATACTTAACACGGTATAACGGTTTCAGTACAGCGCTGTATAACTTTCAGCTGTTTTCAGTACCAGTGCTTTTATAATAGCATTTGTAAGTATAGTAAGAAGTAATGCCTAATGCCGCTTAATGGCATAACCTTAAACCAGCATAATGCTCCGCAAATTCGCTGGTTGTATAAGAGCATTTTGAAATGGTAATTAAATGTCTGGAGCTGCTGAACAGCATAAACTTGATCCATTATAATTTTCCATTATTAAACATCAACTGCATTGTTTAAACAAGTTTTCAAAGAAGTTACTTGACACACAAAATCACCCTTAACAAAAATGTATGCTAAAAAACCATACAAAACACGAGAGCAAATCCTCTTAGGAGTTCCATTGCATTCATGAGCCGTTTTAAACAGTCAGAGGTGACGTCATCTAGGGCATCTGAAACAAAAGAGCACCGCTACAATAGCGCAGAAGCCTTTGCTAGGCCGCATCTCCCGCCAATGCAGTAGCTCCAACATGCAAACGGGTGTACAAACACAAAAAAGCGGGCAAACATGGTTCGGACATTTTGGTGGAGACTTCTTGGTTTATATGCTCCTTGTTAAAAGATAATACATATCCCAGATACACGCAATGGTCCACCACATCCAGCCGCCAGCCTCTGACTCTAATGGTTGAAATCGAGCGACTACAGATGTTTGTCATCACTTTCGTATTAGACATGTTCATCTTCAAACCCACCGCCAAGAAAGCATCGTGAAGTTCTCCCAGCATATACTGAAGTTCTTCCACTGACTCGGTAATCAAAATAATATCATCTGCGAACCTAAGATGCGACAGGTAGACACCATTGATGTTAATCCCGCTTTGGTTCCATTCTATTGTTTTCACGACGTCTTCTAAAGCCGTAAATGGCTTAGGTTAAATAGTGTCTCACTGACGCACCCCCTTTTGATTAATATTGGGTCTAACTGCACCGTTCGTGCATTTTCACTTGCATCGTTGCCGCTTGATACAGCTCTTTAAGCACGGCCACGTAACGTGCGTCTATCTGGCAGCGATGAAGGGAGTTAAACACGGCCCAATGTTCGCCACTGTCGAATGCTTTTTCGTAATCAACCAAAGCTAAGCATAGGGGCCTGTTCTACTCAGAACTCTTCTCCAAGAGCTGCTTCACGGCATAGATGTGGTCAATCGTGGAGAAACCGCTCCGGAAGCCGGCTTGCTCTATAGGCTGGCATTCGTCTAGTTGGCGAATGCGGTTGCAAATGATTTTGGCAAACAGTTTATAAATTTGTGAAAGTAGAGTTATGGGACGTTAGTTTTTTAATTCTGAACAGTGTCCCTTCTTGTGGAGTATCGTAACTATGGCATTTTTCCAGACAAGTGGAGATATTTTACGCACCACGGAGAACATCGTTGAACAATTTCATAAGAAAATGCAGTACTGGTTGCCGACCTCAACCATTATTCCATCATCACCAGGTGATCTGTCGCTCCTCATTTGGTACAGAGCTTTCCCGCTTCGCTACCTAATATATCGGGTAGAATTTTATGGTTTAGTTTTAGGTTTCTAATGGAGGCGCTCTCGGGTCGTCCAGTGATATCTATTCCGCTGATTCCGATTGATGCGTAAAGTTCCCTGTAAAGTCGTCCACGATCCTCAATATTTGGTCTCAGTCTGTTACAATGTAGCCATTGTCGGATTTCAGTTTATAAATTTGGTTTGAGCTTTTGTTAAATTTCTTTTTAAAGATTTTTAGGCCTCTATATTGTTTTATTGTATGTAAAATTATCTGTGTATTATGTGCTCGAAGATCCTTTTTAACTAATTTACTGATTTGTTGATTCTTTTTCTCCAGAGCTCTTTGATCTTGAACGCAGTATGATGTTTTATCTCTCTTCTTTTTTCAATAAGAGCTAAAGTTTCAGGCATAGTAATTGACCTTCCTTTTTACGCACTCCACTCAAATTTGTTTGTGTCTCTTTGTTGCTATAAATATGTTAATAAATAAATTGTTAATTTTTATGGTTTAACTATTTCATGACTCACTATTATTACATATTACTTGACGACCTCCTTTGTCGAGTGGTTTGTACACCGGTTTTCATGGTGTCGCCATCTCTGAGGTTCGATCCCCGGTCGGGTCAATTTAGAAATTATTGTTTTTCTACATTGTCTCGGGTCTGGGTGTTTTCTATGTATAATAAGTATGTATTTAAGTATTTTAAGTATGTTTATCCGTTGTCTATTAACCTCTCTCTCTCTCTCTTGTCTCTTGGGATAGATAATTGGTGTAAGCTTAGAAAAAAAAATTTTTTTTATTACATTTTATGTTTGTAATATCAATACCTATGTATGGAATCAGAAATAGTCGCTATCATCATGGGGAGCCAAGTCCAATCCACTGTTTGATATCGTCCACGGTCCACAGTTACTAACCGCTAATCAATCTTTTTTCAATAAAGTTATCGTTTGTAAAGTTAAAGCTTAGCTAATTTGAAATACGTTTTAATTGAAATGTAATAAGTAAAAGTTTAATAGCACCAAGCACCAAACACGACGTATTGTGTTTGACGTCACAGCCCGCCGATGCGCTGCGTCGGTTGACATTTTAATGAATTATATAAGGTGACTGCTAGAAACCGCAAGAAACTTTAAGGCCTGGTCAGGTCAATGTTTTGAACATGACAAAAATGACAAAAAAGTAATTCGTGTTTTTTCATTTTTAATTAAATACGAGTAGGTATATTATTTAAGAATTTTAATTGGATAGTCTTTTAATATCTTATTTATTTAAAAGCAATAAAATAAAATGAAAACAATTAAAAATAACGATTATTTACAACGCGAGGGCAACGACCAGCCGGCCGGCGCCGTCTGTGGACCCGTCAACGTAGGTACTTATCGCCCAGATGACGCGTATTGGAAAAAACACTAATTATTATTTGTAATTTATGTCATGTTTAAAACACTTGACCTGACCAGCCCTTGAAGTTTCTTGCGGTTTCTAGCAGTCACCTTATATAAATGTAGCAAGGTCGTCTTTTTCGGACACAGTAGAGAGGATTCGTATACGCGTTCACACGGGTAATCCTCGAAGGCAGAATTCCGGGAAAGCGAGGTCCGGGACGTCCTAGACGTGGACAATATCAAACAGTGGATAAAGTGTGAAACAGTTAAAAGCTACTTTATGGGACCGCAAGAAATTGTGTCAATCTGAAATCCAAACTTTATTTTGAAGATGGCTACTAATGATGACGATAAGAAACAAGTTTATTTTTCAAATAGTACTCATAATTAAAGAGATACTAGTGGTCCCCACACTAGATATGATGATGATCATGATGATGATGGTGATGTACATTTACGCGCTACAACGACGGTCGTGTCACCTACTCGTAAAGATTTGGTAATCTTCAATAATGGTTTATTTAACACTAGCAGCCGCTCGCGGTTTCACCCGCGTGGATCCCGTTCCCGTAGGAATATCTGGATAAAAAGTATCCTATGTGTTATTCCAGGTTATAAACTATCTGTATGCCGAATTTCATCCAAATCTATTTGGTAGTTTTTACGTGAAAGAGTAACAAACATCCATCCATACTTACAAACTTTCGCGTTTATAATATTAGTAGGATTGTAGAAGATCAATATAAACCTACTGTTACATAAACATTTACATCATTTAACATTTTCCACCGCCAACCCCTGTTCCACTCCTAACAAAAAGTAATTTTACGGTTTGGACAGTAATATCTTAACAATGCTATTACATTCAATTACAATAATGGACACATTACGAAATAAACTACCCAAATGCCTACATATATGGAAACGGCACCATTTTATTAAAGGTCATTGGGCATATTTGACCCAGATCACAAAAGGTTGCGTACAAAAACTAAATATGTATTAAATTAAAGAACTGAATCTCACTTTTCATTCCATATAATAAAAATATTTTGTTAAAATGCCTAGGAGAAAAAATAAGTATATTATACAATAAATGTTGGTTTTTTAACTGACAATGAAACACGAAAGTATTAGTTCTAGTTTGATATGCCATCCTGCGGTGTAAGCCTACATTGCAGGATGGCATATCAAAATATTATCACGGTATTCGGTGGGAATAGATGATGATGATCTTTCACCACCTGATCTTCAGTTCACCTGATCTTGCAATTGTTTTTGATCAAGCAAAATAAATTATGTTTTTCGTAGAATTTTTATTTATATTTTTCCTTCAATCGTTTAGTTATCCAAAGTATCATAAAAATCAAAATGTCCCACTGTTTGCAATCATGCGACATATATTATTTTGTTGCAGCGACAATTATTTGCAAAGTTTACCCTATTTTGTTTGTGCGTACGCCGTGAATCAACGGTCCGAACAAAATGCCCAAAGACCTTAACACAATTTTCCTTATAAAACACGATTATTAATTCGAATAACAACATTAACCAAACAGTTAAACAAAAAGATCAGCACAAAATACTAGGAAACCTTCGCGCTGGTAAACTAATCGTGCAACTAATTGTAAAGCTAAGGACCAATTAGTACATGGGAGAGTAAAAATTCAGAAATGAAAACTCCAAAAGCATCCCTGGTACCGAATGACAAACAATGCGTTCCATCGGGCGTGAGTTGCTCGCGTGCCACGGACTGCTGTTTGCACGTCGAGTCGTCGGTTACTTATTTGCCGTTGTATTGCAAACATTAAGGGTTACTCTCGAAAACATTTGTTCACCATTTTCGGGATTCAGTCGTTTCTGTTGCGTCAATTTGGACAATTCGGTACACCCGAAATTCCATATTTTGTCATTTGCAACTAAAAGATAAACAATATTTCGTTAATTTGCCAGATAGGCCAATTTTTGTGTCAGAGTCTCTTATTTAAAAGACAGTAACCAGTTAAAATTAACGTGTGGCAAAGCGCTTGGTCCGACATCCGGAGTCCCGGGTTTCACCCTTATCGGGCAAAATGTGTATCGTATTTTACTTGCAGGTTTCCAGGTTTGTGATTATTAAACCGCATTTGGTAACGATACCAATGTAACGATAATTTGATTTCAATGATGGATGCTTTTACCCAGCAGTAGGACGGCTTATAGGCATTTAGTTCAACCAATAGTAAAGGCGTATTCAACGTCTAAAGCCGAAGACAATAAGACGTCCGGAACTATTGCTCTATTTCTGCCGCAGACTGCATTAAATCTGTCGCTCTCGATCCACTTAATAAAAGAAGCGCTTTGTGAAATTAATAGAATAAAGAAGCTCGATAGCACAGTGGCTGGAGCGTTCGGTTTATGGTCTTTCCTATAAGCCTCTAATTGAATCAGTCTCAGAAAGCTCGAATGGGATTCGAACCCATGACCTTTGGATTGGGTTCGAATCCAGTCGAGCTTCCTGAGACTGGTCGATTTTTTTCTAGTAAACATTTTATCCTATATCTATATAGCATTGCATTAATTAATACCTAAGTTCATAATCGCGATTATTATCCCCAAAGGGTTAGTCAGAGACTAGGCAATGAGGACTACCACAGACGCAGTCCACTACCATAGCCCACGTTTCATCTAATTACGTGACAGGTGGTAAGCCCATCACCTCTCTATGCTGTTGAATGTATGTGCAGTCTTTAGTCCGTTAGTCGCCTTTTACAACACCCAATTGAGAAGTGGGTTTGGTAGTATTTTTTTTAGTGAGTCGCTATCCACTCGGCTTAATTCTAATTAAACCCACGATGTTTGGGTAGGACTCGATCTATAACCCCTCAAATTTTTACCTTTCTTGAAAACGAAAAAAAGAAGTTATGAAATATTATTCTGATTAATCAATTCGCAGATTCCGTCCTTTAAACCTCAGAAGGTTAATTTGGATTTTGTGAAAGCAGCAATGAAAGGAATTAGAGATGTTTTTCCTTTGATCAAAATAAAATTGTATTTCAAAATCAAAATCATGTGTAAAAAGAAGACATGTAGCTCTCTGTGCGGGCTTAGCACGCTTACCTGAACAATTTATAAATAATGGATATAACTATGTTATGAATAAAAGCCCCGTTGGCATATATAGAAGTACAAAAATTAACAAATATTTTTTAAAAAGCAATGGTCTCAACATAACGATTTTGCCACAATTTGCTGCTGCAGTAATTAAGTGCTAAGAACAGCAAACTACTTGAAAGGGTGGCCTTCCAAAATAAACAGATACTTACATAGCGCGTAGGAATCCAACATTATGTCAACATTGTGTCTCATTTTGAAAAATGAGACAGGTGCTAGCAAGAACAATACCAAAGATAGACATGCTCATTACTAGCGCGAAAGCATGCTACTATTGAGCAATTGCTACTTAGTAGTATGTGTGTCAAAGCTTTGCTAGTAATTAGCACGCTTATTACAAGCATGCTCAAAAATCGAACGACGGTCGATTTTTGCGCATGCTACTTGTTGCGCGGGTGGAAGGGGGCGTGCTTTTAGCGCGTCTGAACAGATTTGCTTGCTATGAGCATGCTAATGCATCGATCTCGCAGCAGGTGTGTGTCCACGCACGACTTCGCGCCAAAAAAAAATAACGAATATCCAGTTGCTATATATATCTCAATCTCAATGTATCTCATTCAAGGGCATGCTTAAAACGAGTGTGCTTTTCGCCAGCAAATGTATACAGTTAAATAAAATGCTTGTATACTCAGTGTTGCAGCTTTTGCAGTAAAGATAATTCGTCAATTGACTGATATGGACTCAGCCAGATGTGTATATTTTAGTTATTTTCATAGGATAATGTGGTATGGCATATTATTAGTGTATATTTACGAGAATCTATTTTATGTACATAAAAACATTGAAATGGTTTGCAAAAACAGTGATATTCACAATTTGAACATTAGAAATAAGGACAAATTAGCTCTAATTAATACCAGGCTCCATAGAGTAAACAATTCAAAGTTTGTTTTAACAATAAATTCCTAAGCCATTTTAATGAATTAGACTTAAATAAGTTGAAAATTACAGTTAAAGATAAACTTTATAGAAAGGCATATTACAAAGTGTCTGATTATATGGAAGACAAGACTGCTTGGGTTTAAACGTGTCCATGTCTACAGCTTCCTCATTCGATATAGAGAAATTCTAAGCATGCCATATTTTTGTGCATAATAAGTGCAATCAAACGTTTCAGTCCTAATTTTTGTGCCACCACAACTTCGTTACTATGAGTTGTTTTATGTGTGTAAGCTGGAGACACGTGTCACCAGCTCGCACACGCCCGTTAAGACAAACCAGTGAGGTTGGGGTTTTGGATTATAGCTAAAAATTTTGTGAATAATTTGTGCACTAGGAACAAAAAAAACTAACCATAACACTCAAATACTGTTGAAACTACGATCATAAAACTGTGTGCGAGCTGGAGACACGGGTCTCCAGCTCGCACAGCTGTATCTTCGTAATTGTTCATGCTACGGTTATGAATTATACCTCAAAATTTTGTGCAGAATTTGTGCATAAGGCACAAAAATTTTCAAAACTTTAACTCAAAAGGTTTTTGAGCTACGAACCGATAAGTATGTGTAAGCTGGTGACACGTAACACGGGCTAACACATGGTGAATTATTGTAACTGTATAAGATAGCGCTTCGTTTTAAAGATCAAATAATACGTTATAATTTGTGCACACACGAGGCAAAATTTCAAATCTCTGGGCCTCTTACTTTATAAATTATAAGCCAAAAACTGTTTTCCCGCCAAAAAATTCAAAATAATGGCTGGGAAGCGGCTAAACGCGTGCCGACCGCGCCGTTGCCGTTCCGTGCGCTACATTATTGCAATCGAGTTTGAACTTGAGAGCTAGGTCATAGCTAGCTGTCATTTTAATTTGCGCTCTCGATCGTTTCGTTTCTATACCGAGAATTTTAGACTAGGAGACTGCTGATATAGGAAATTGGTTAATTTAAAATAAAAGCAGTCTATTTTATTTATGAATATTCATAAAATATCGCTATGCTTAGTTTTAAGTATTTACAATAACCTCATTAATATGATAAGTAGTGATAAAATTAGTCTGCCTGTATGTTTTTATTACCACGTTTTTATTAGGTAGCTTTCTCGTTTATTTGTTTATTTATTTGTCGACAAATGCAAACGATTTTATACTAGCTTCCCGATGAGCTAGACTTGCAACTTTGAACATAGGTCAGAACAGGATGACAATACAATATTATGGTGTCATTGAGCTGATCTGATGATTCAGCCGGAAGAAGGCCACAGGATCTCTGTAAGAAAACCATGAAACCCCATTCAGGCTCATTTGATTAGTTTTGATGAGCACTCTGACGGGAGACGACTAGACGAGGTCCATGATGGTCTGATGATGAACCCGAAGGAAGGCCACAGGAACTCAGTATTGAAACCATGCAACCCCATCAAGTTTGGGCTCGTTTGATTCATCTTGACGAATACTCTGTTAGAAAAAAGGGTCCAGGGTCTGATGATGGAGCCAGAAGAAGGCCACAGGAACTCGGTATTGAAACCATGCAACCCCATCGAGTTTGGGCTCGTTTGAATCGTCTTGACGAGTACTCTGTTGGGAAATAGTGTTTAGGGTTTGATGATGAAGCCGGAAAAAGCCCACAGGAACTCTATAATAAAACCATGCTACCCCAACGAGTTCGGGGTCGTTTGAATCGCCTTGACGAGTACTTTATCGAGAAATAGTGTTCAGGGTCTGATGATGGAGCCGGAAAAAGGACACAGGAACTTTATAATAATACCACACAACCCCATCGAGTTCGCGCTCGTTTGATTCGTCTTGACAACTACTCCCATAGGAGATGAAGAATTTTTAGTTATGGCACGTTAACTAAAAAACAGTTACTACGCTACGATAACTAAACCATCAACCATTCTGACAAGGGGTCGGTCAGCCATCAACACATAGAAGAATTGGTAACTTGCAAACTTTTAAACTTGTAAATAGAAAAAGTAAGAATTACTTACTACTGGTAAAATAAAAATTTAAATAGCTTTATTAAAAGTAATAAAAGTATCTTTTTTTTCGTTATCTGTGGATTGGGTTTGAAATAGGTACATATAAAATTTCACATCTACCTACTTACTAGCATTTGAAAATAACTTTAGGTACTTACTCATAAGATAACAAAGGGACGCCTACTATTGAATCTAGGTGATCTACTGCGGATGGACAACATCTACATAAAGAAGCCATAACTGGAGGTTAGTATAGGTAAGCAGCAGAATGATTAGATAGAACACAATTAAATTAATTTTTATTATAGTTCTTTTTCTATAGAATTTACAATAATGACGAAAAAGGCCGGCGCACAGGAAGATGCGCGTCATAAAATGCCCGCTTGCATAGTGTTAAACTATAGCTACATAAATTTAATATCGGTGATAACAGTATCGACCATATCTACGGACTATTAAAAATTCATGCAATATCGTGTATTTTTCCAATATATAGTTTCAGAACGCATCAAACGTTTATAATAATAATTTATAATAATTTATTTATTAAACTTTTACAAGCACATTTGTTTGTTAAAAACTACAGATTAATGATAACTCAATAAATATCAGGGATACGGTACAATATTCTTGAATTCGATCACGTACAATATAGTGATCTCAACGCACACCGCATTTCTGACGCGATATAGTGTTTTCCAAAATAGGTATAGTTTCAGAACGCATCGATATCGGATTTGACGATATTGATGCAATAAATACGTTTCAGTAACCTTATACGATTTGTATCGCTTACTCCTAATTTTATCGGAAAAAATGGAAGAGGTGATTGGGCTTTATTACATGTCGGCAAATAATTACTATTTATTGCATCTTTATTATTTTTATTAATTATTAATTCGTAATATTGTATTACTTTTAATACTTTATCGTTACTCCAATCCATAATTATCGAAACAGAATAATATCGATAGTCGTATTTGCAACACGTTCACACCTCTAGTTGTCTAGCAGTCAACTAAAGTGTGCGAAGGAAATGTGGCCGCACGAACATTATCGCGACAAAATCCTTGATGTGCGGCAATTTACCAACGGCGCGGCGCGTCAACGCCATGATACAACGCGCTAACGCGAAGTGTTTGGCCAGACGTGTCGCGAAAACGCAAATCTTCGCGCTAGCGCGGTAATGTGGCCCTAGCATTACATTGGGATGCCCCAGCAGACTAATCGCAAAGTCATCGATCACCATAGAGTACATTTATTTTTATTTATTTATTTACATTTAACCATGGGAAGTAATACAATCTAATATTAAAATAAATTACTTTCAATGGTTAAAATTTATTCTGTGACGGTCGATAGCGATTAGTTTGCTGGAAAGCATCCGTTCTTTATCGAATTAGGCTCAAGTATTCAACCATTTTGTCGTTCTGCACTCCTCCATAATGTTTAATGTATAATGCCAAATCTAATTATTTAATTGTCTCAACAACAAAAAATAACTAAGACATTCGTGTGTGAGATATCTAAAATAAAAAGTAGGGTAGGTTATTAGGTACCTGCCTATTGTAAAACTAAATTAGTCGCGTCGCGCATCGCTTTAACAGACGGCTCCTAGTCTAAAAGTGGCAATAGTGTAGCGCACGGAACGGCAACGGCGCGCTTAGCCGCTTCCGAGCCATTATTTTGAATTTTTTGGCGGGAAAACAGTTTTTGGCTTATAATTTATAAAGTAAGAGGCCCAGAGATTTGAAATTTTGCCTCGTGTGTGCACAAATTATAACGTATTATTTGATCTTTAAAACGAAGCGCTATCTTATACAGTTACAATAATTCACCATGTGTTAGCCCGTGTTACGTGTCACCAGCTTACACATACTTATCGGTTCGTAGCTCAAAAACCTTTTGAGTTAAAGTTTTGAAAATTTTTGTGCCTTATGCACAAATTCTGCACAAAATTTTGAGGTAAAATTCATAACCGTAGCTTGAACAATTACGAAGATACAGCTGTGCGAGCTGGAGACCCGTGTCTCCAGCTCGCACACAGTTTTATGATCGTAGTTTCAACAGTATTTGAGTGTTATGGTTAGTTTTTTTTGTTCCTAGTGCACAAATTATGCACAAAATTTCTAGCTATAGTCCAAAACCCTAACCTCACTGGTTTGTCTTAACGGGCGTGTGCGAGCTGGTGACACGTGTCTCCAGCTTACACACATAAAACAACTCATAGTAACGAAGTTGTGGTGGCACAAAAATTAGGACTGAAACGTTTGATTGCACATAATATGCACAAAAATATGGCATGCTTAGAATTTCTCTATGTCGAATGAGGAAGCTGTAGACATGGACACGTTTAAACTGCTCCAATCACTCGAACAGCATTTGTAACACAAGAAAAGTTAATTGTAACTGAAATCGTAACATCATATATTTTTTAAATGATGTTATTTCTAAGAAAAGCTGTGGAGTTTCTTTCGGCTTTTCTTCTCCACAGCTAAAAGACGTTCTGAAAAGGTGGTAGGAAAAAAACTTTCGACGAGTCATAAATATTTTTAACGAATTTACATAAATAAAGATCTCTTTGAGTTTGAGTTTAATAATGTATAAACTTATCAAAACCAACCTACAAGACTTTTATTTAAGGGTGTACTGCACGAAATTATGTTAATTTACGTATTTTTAAGTCACTTGTACTATGCGCTAAATTAGTAAAATACATTAAAAGAACATAAGTAAGTTAAAAGGAAACCCTTTTTTACGGATTAACTCGCGTTTAATATACTATTTACATAGTTTTAGTAGGTAGTTTTAGTCTCCCTGTGACCATGGACCCTGTAAAGGGTTCGAAACGTCAGGATAATATAAAAAACTATGTAAATAGTAAATTAAATGCGAGTTAATCCGTAAAAAAGTGTTTCATTTCAATGTGTAGTGCTCGTTTAAACCTCAGAAAACAATATAAGTAGGTTAGCCTGATCATTGCTTAAGGTCGTGGCCTTGTTGAAATTTGAAACAAATTCTTTAAACAATCAAACAATACATACATTAATGACTCCTAAAAACTTATTTTTTCGACAACTTTCTTCATTTTACGGATGAAACAATAATTATTATTATTATTATTATTATTATTGTCAGCCTATTTTGTCCCACTGCAGGGCAAAGGCCTCCCCTCCTTCTTTCCACTTTTTTCTGTCTACCGCCACAGTGGTCCAATCTGGCTGATATGCGTCCAGCTCGTCACGCCATCTTCGCCTCGGTCTGCCGCGTCGCCTTCTAGCATTGGGAGGTACCCAAACGGTAGTGGCCTTGGCCCAAAGTTCCTCTGGCATGCGGTAAACGTGCCCGGCCCAATTCCATTTAAGTTGGGCAGATTTTTGAGAGACGTCCTGAACTTTGGTCCTTGAGTGCAGAATTGAGTTTATAAAATAATACTCACATGAAAATATTTGTATTGATATTCGAAGAGCACCCCTTCTTTAAAAAGTAAATTTTAATTTTTAACACAAGCGCGTTATGGCAGCACGTTTTGCACATTTCGCAGAATAAAAACATTGCTCTAATTAAATTACTAGGTCTGAAACATAAAAGCAGAATTTTATTGTTCTAATTATACATATCAATATGATTGATTTTTGGGCCAAAGCACACACGATACTTTTAGCAGCGGCGATCGGCGATTTAGACGCTTTTAAGAAGCTGACTGCAGCGACGCCAGTCGCGCAATCGCTGATCGCCGATGCTAATAGTATCGTGTGTGCGGTGGCTTTAAGAGACTTATGTCAGTTTATGCGATCGCGCGGCACCCCCTTAAATATTATTCAATCTTTTATAGAGATTTCATTTGATTTTGATTTGAGAGTTTCAAAAGATGGAACGCTATTCTTTTTTCGAAACGAGTTTCGAGATTAGAAATATGTTAATTTATCGAAACCAATTTCGAAAGAAGAAATATATTCTTATTTAGAAACTGGTTTCGAATGTAGCCGAAGCGCTTCCATAGAGTGTCGAAAGAGGCGACTAACGGACTAAGGACTGCACATACATCCAACAGCATAGAGCGGCGATGGGCTCACCACCTGTCACGCTGTCCACATGTGCAGGCGCTATTTGGTGAAAAGTGGACTAAGGTAGAGAACTGCTTTTGCTGTTCTCATTGCCTATAGTCTCTGACTAACCCTTCGGAGATAATAGTCGTGATTATATGTAGGGTGCTAGGATGATGGGTAACAGGTAGTCCTGCAACTAGGCCTTCCCAATAAGTGCAAAGAACAACTATTTGTAGGAGAGTATCTCTGAAATTGCGAACTCTAAAAAAACAGCTAATTCATACATGAAGGTCGAATAGCATACAGTTTTGTATGGGAACAGCTGATTATTTTTGTCTGTGGAATAATTATCTTTGTAACACAAAACACATTCTATAACTCGCGGGTCACCTCATACCCACCCAGGAGAGAAATGCAGACGAAAAAGGGTTCAAAGCGAAGCCTCAGCAATGAACGAAACAGTTAAAAGTAGGGCTCTGCTGTGGCTGCAACAATACTAACGTGAGCAAGAACCGCGGAGTGTCAAAGCATTATTCCGCTGCTAAGTTTCTATAGAAACCGCACACAGCGAGCTGCGTGAGACAGGCGACGGTAGGGTTACCAACCGTACTGTAATAAGTATAAAATATGTATTGTACCATATTTCGGGTCTGCGTACTATGTACTGTTGAAGTAAGTTACGCAAAAATACTACATTTCAAACACCAAAAACTAACGAACCCTTAGTTGATGCGTAGTTATGGAAAGTAGTAACATTGTATGTTCTTTAATATCGCTCAAATATTCATACAGAGAGTGATACGTTGAAACAAAAATTACTACCATGGTACCCACGACCATTATTTGTTTTTTCCTAATATACCACATTTTTCTAATGAGAACTACATTTTTGGCAACCCTAGGCGACAGCTGGGATTCATGTTTATATGGCTTTATAACCCGGACACAGCATGTTGAATTTTTCTCATTGGTTTTCGACCTTATCACAGGGGAATAAGGTTTAAAATACGATGGGAATATACAACCCACTGACTGTTAAGGGGTATTTAAAATCAAAGGTTAAAGGCCTAAATATAATGCCTGTGATGGTTGAACTATTTTATCTCTTTCAATTTTTACTTGGAGAAATAACTTTTTTCAAAAAACTAATGCCTCAATATAAATTTACAATAATGAACAATTCTGATGATGTTACAAAGTCGTCGGAAACTAATTGTAAATCTTTTGTAACTAAGTGGATAATTATAGTATTTTAATATACCCTAGGTTTCACACTGCTTTAAAGTATAATAATGTCATGACGTAATAAAAGTCTGTAGTTGGTAATTTTTTTTAAACAATTAAAAAGCTGCAGTTATAATTCATTTCATGTATTAGGGACTGTATACAGCTCATTATTTTGTATAGGTTGCGTGTTTGCATACAAATAAAAGGTCAGTTATGACTATCTATATATATATTGTTATATATTATATTGTTTACAAGGGGTTTTATGTAATCTAAATAAGGATACACAAGACATAAATATACTAACCGTTAAAAAACATACCTTAGAGTTTAATTAAAGTATCTAGAAGTAGTTTACTAACTACGGTCTAAACTATTGGCATCAGTGCTACAGCAAACGTAGTATAGTAGCACACGTTATAGTAGCCTGCTACGACCGGCTACGACTACGTCGACGTGGTATGAAAAATTCTCATACAACACACAGAAAAACGAAGTTTCGTATAGCTCCCCTGTTTCCTCCTTCAGAACTGAATCAATTTTTATTATTTTTTCAGCATCGGTTAAAGAAAGAGATTTTCTATGTCTGTATGTTTAATTTTTTGCATTAAGTCATTTATTTAATAACCTGAACCTTAAAAATTTTGCGAAAGCGTCTTCAGAAACATGAAGCGGCTGATTTAAAAAAATCAAACATACAGTTATAGACAACCTCTTTCTTTAACTGATGCTGAAAATGTAATAAAAATTGGTCTAGTACTGTTAAGGAGGAAAGAGGAGATTAAGAAACGTCGTTTTTCTGTGTTTTGTATGAAAATTTTGTATCCCACTTTGACGTAGTGTTTCCTCTTAACCCAATGTTTTAACTGTGCGCCTAACAGACTCGACTAAGCTCAACTGGTGGAGCAAGCCAGATTTCGTTGCTAAACTCGATGGACTTAGCCCGACCTGGAAATTGAACAGTGGACTAAAAATAATTATTAATATTTACCATTACGCTTTGTAATCATTAATGTTGATTAGACGTCTCAGTAAGATAACGAAAATACTAACAGGACCTAGCTCGATTGCCAACCGATAGACAATTTATAAACTTTTGTCCTGTTTATGACTGGGAAACTCGGTCGACCTAGAGCAGGATGAGGGGCATTCTAGCGGGAGCCTAACTAAGGAAAACTGGGCACTCTGATTAAATTATAACATGACATACTAAGCTCCCAACATAGCATTTTATTGGTCAATGTCTGTAAGGGTTGATATGCATCCCTAACACATTGTTCACCCGTGATTCTCGTCGCGAGACCCTTATCTACAGATGCCTCCTCGGTAGGGATAGGAATGTTAAAGTATTATTAAAACTGTTATAAAAATATAAATTAAATGTTAATAGGAGCTCGATGGCGCAGCGGCTAAGCCGTTGGTCCTAGTTGTTGTCGTAAGATGGCAGCCGTTAGAACCCACCAACCCGCATTGGGCCAGCGTGGTGGGTTATGGCCCAATATCGCCACGTGCTAAGACCACGTGGGAGGCCTGTGCCCAGCAGTGGAAAGTTTATAGGCTGATGATGATGATGATGATGAAATGCCAATAACTGTATATTGTATAATAATGATAAATTTGTTAACATATAACTGTTTTGATATTTATATATAATTAAACATTTACGAACGTCGATCCGTACTACTATTATTAAAACAATAATGTGAAAATGGTCATGTTAAATATTCTGATTTTTCTCCAGACAAAATTTTTTTTCAATAAATATGCTCGTGGTATTTTATGAGATAACTGTGCGGCAAAGTTAAATGTTTACGCGGCAAACGCGTACACAACCTTGAATAATAAAAGAGAAGTTGATTTATTATATTTTAAATAACATAACGGCACTGTTGGTTTTAACTTTAGTGAAATAATGTGAACTGTGTTTTGTGTTGAATACATACATACAATCACGTCTATTATCCCCGAAGGGTTAGTCAGAGACTAGGCAATGATTACCGCAAAAGTAGTTCTATGCCATAGTCCACTTTTCACCAAATAGCGACTGCACATGTGCTCAGCATGACACGTGGTGAGTCCATCGCCGCTCTTACATGTTGGATGTATGTGAGGGGTGGTAGTATTCTTTCACCGCTACGCGACAGGGTTAAGTTGTGTTGTTACATTTAATAAAACATTACATTATTAAAACTCACCACATAAAAACATAGAAAAAAGGACAAGAAATATTTGCCTAAATACAGTCCCACTTCTGGGTAATCGTCTTCTTAATTGATATCTAGCCATATTATACCTAATATAACGGTTCTCGCTTGTTTCACATAACAACGTTTGATATAATTTCATTTCGTATAAATTCATTTCAACTAATTTTCTTTTTAACTAATATTATTAAAATTTGATATCATGTTGTTTGCAACTTATGCTGTATGCAAGCAAGCATGCAGCAAGCACGCAGTATGCAGAAGGCATAGTTTATGTCAAGGCTCCGGCGCTGCGGGGCTCCGGCGCGGTCCCACGCGAGCTTATCGTCGCAAATGGCTTTTGCTCACCACCGCAGCCTCAGCCACGGCGGCGAGCGTTTATTCCTACTGCACCTCAGCTCACGGGCCGCTCTGTTACTGACTTTTATAGCACAACCTTACCGAAAACACAACATAATAACATAATTTTAAAGACAATATTTGAAATCATATCAAATAAAAATTATATCAAATATAATAATATTAGTTCAAATGAAAATTCGACCAAACATCTATTACATCAAATGAATTTTATACCTGTTAAAAGGTAGCGTAGCCGTTGTTAGATTAAACAAAATGTTATATGAAACAAAAATTATGTGAACCAAAATTAGGTAGAACAATTATTATTCGAAACGTTGATAGTTTAAGTGAAATTATACCAAACGTTGATATGTGAAACAAGGGAGAAGCAATAAAAAACAAAACACACTTTTCACCAAATAGCGACTGCACATGTACTCAGCGTGACAGGTGGTGAGCCCATCGCCGCTCTATGCTGTTGGATGTATGTGCAGTTTTTATTCATATTCATATTCATATTCATATCTTTATTGCACTCCATAAGTTACACAGATGTTAAAAATATAAGTAGGTACATTTATGGACCCTGTAGGGCACGGCAAGTAGGAGAGGCGAGGAGTCACCTTATGCTTTAGTCCGTTAGTTGCCTTTTACGACACTTAAGAGAAGAGAGAGGTTGCTAGTATTCTTTCACCGCTACGCGACATGGTGATTTATTTACTATAACAAATCTTCATAGTTGTTAGAACAATATTGATTTTTTTTCCAATTGGTTTTTATTACACACGAATACCAGTTACCCAACAACCCGCAATGGGCCAGGGTGGTGGGTTATGGCCCAATCTCCCCTTGTGATGTTGTCCACATTTGGTAAGGCCTGTGCCCAGCAGTGGGGTAGGACGTTAATAGGCTGAGAGTCTAAAGACTGCACAAACATCCGAAAGGGCGGCGATGGGCTCACCTTTCACGTTTAGGGTGAATTCGACCAAACTAGAATAAGGTCTTATACCTAGATTAAACGCCAAATTTGTATAGACTAATCACGGAGTAAGTCTTATTCCGGTTTGGTCGAATCCAGCCTTAGTCGTTTAGCACTTGCAGTTGTGCTGTTGCTATTTGGTGTGCCGTGGACACAGACAACTTATCCCATAGACTCCGCATACGAGGGTAACGTCACTCATACTACATAATATGCAATCCATTGCATATGTAAGTGACACGCCCCCAAACCTAGATTCAGTCATAGTTTGACAGCGCCGCGGCACGCTAAAGTTCAAAAATCTATCAATAATATAAATATGCCGTATTGCGCTGTAAAATTGTGTGGAAAGTGGAGCACCACTTCTAGCTTCATCATCATCATCATCAGCCTATAAACGTCCCACTGCTGGGCACAGGCCTCCCACGTGAACAATAGCACGTGGGGATATTGGGCCATAACCCACCACGCTGGCCCAGTGCGGGTTGGTGGGTTTTAACGGCTGCCATCTTACGACAACATCCGGGACCAACGGTGTAACGTGCCTTCCGAAGCACGGAGGAGCTCGAGATGTTTTTAAATTTGGTCACCCATCCAGCGACCCGGCATTGCGAAAGTTGCTTAGCGAGCAAGATCGCAAGCCAAACGCGCTAGCCGCTGCGCCATCGAGCTCCACTTCTAGCTTACAAAAAGATAATATGTCATTTCATCGGTAAGTACAATTTTATGACGTAAAAGGATAAATTTTAAATTGGTGTATTGGTGTTTTACGATTGCATCTTTTAGTAAAACTCGCTGAAAGCGACGTCTATGGGATAAGTGGTCTGTGGCCGTGGACTACGGCAGTGTACTGCTTCTGCGGACCTCATTGCCTAGTCTCTGCTTTGACTAACCCTTAGGGGTTAATATTTATTTATATATGTTCACCAGCGTTTATTTACAAAAATTCTACAATACAACAAAAATACGAAATTATTTAACTAAATGTAACAATCTTTTAAGGCGAACACAACGAGCAAAGAGATAAAAAATACTTACTACTAAATATTACTTACTACAAATTATTATAATAGTACTTACAATATATTTTAATTATCAACCTCAAGCCAGGATCGGCTTAAGGTTGTTTTGATTTTAGCAATTGAACCGGAATGGAGATCACCCATGTCACTACATCCATTTAAAATTTATACAAGCTAGGAATAGTAGAATTTGCACCTAAAAGTGACTTGCGAAAATGAGGGTATTGTGGTGTGATAGGGGCGCGAGAAATTTATGAAGGCACGCGAAGTTTAATTTTTTTAAGTAAGGAGGGCAGTAAATTTTGTGATTGAAAATTAAACAAAAATGATAAATGTAACAAATCTCTTCGATTTTCTAGTGAGTTATTATTAAAATGGCATAGTCGAACCAATTTTTTTGTGTATCCCATTTCTGTAGGCTAACTTTGACACGAACCTTTTTTTATATAGTTGCTAGTGTGTCGCATAATAGTCGTGACGTGAGTATGTAATAGCCGTGTTGCATAGCGGTGAAAGAACACTACCACCCCCTCTTTTCCCTTGGGTGTCGTAAAAGGCGACTAACGGGTTAAATACTGCACATACTTCCAACAGCATAGAGCGGCGATGGGCTCACCACCTGTCACGCTGAGCACATGTGAAGTGGCTATTTGGTGAAAAGTGGACTATGGTAGAGGACTGCTTTTAGCTGTCCCTATCTACCGACCGTCCCTATCTACCGACCTCAATAGATAGGGTATCGCAACTGGAACTACGGGTCCGGTTGTGTTTTCAGAGGTAATACGGGGTTCCGGTTCAAGCCCTCCGCTGGTCGTGCCTTTAACCAGGCGCCTCCGGCGGGATCCGGACATGGGTTTGACTCGTAGTGGCGTGTGGTTAGCTGTAGAGCTTGGGAATGTTCGTTTGTCCTGGTATTGTGTGCCAGGACTTCCAAACTCGTGCACAGCGAGCGGGACCTAGTAGCGGTCTCTGAGGGGCCAGAAGCGAAAAGTCCTGCGGGGAACGTGAGTTTCCCTTATAGTTGGCAGCTTTGTCCGGTGGTTTTCATTGGACATTGGTGTTGACATCTCCGGTACTAGTCTGGATAACTAGTAGAGGCGGCCTCCTAGATGCCGTAAGTCTCCGGTCCAGCCAGCCGCGTAGGACGTGGGAACTGGCTAGGCGCCCGGATGGGTTCCGAGAAGTGAGTGTGCTTACTACTCCGCTACCAAGGTGGACACTTGGGAGTCGACTTTAGAGTCGCCAACCCTAGCAGTGGCAACTGCGAGTTGTGCCCTTCGTGCAACGAGAAGTGAGCGAGCTTGACAGCTCCGGTTACCTATCTGGACAATAGGCAGTGAACTACACGTGTTCACGGGGATACTCTCCTGAGACACTAGTCTTATGAGTACCGAATGAAGAGCGCGCTGCGGCGGGCACTAATTTGGCGTCAAGACCTAACGTTGGTGGTCACCTGCGCGAGTGTTCTACTGGCGCAGGGACGTCTGGCACTTCTTGCATAACCTAACGGTTGGTCTCGAGGTGCCAGTACAAATAAACTTAGTGAATTAAGGAGAGGGGATGTCCCTATCTACCGACCGTCCCTATCTACCGACCTCAATAGATAGGGTATCGCAACTGGAACTACGGGTCCGGTTGTGTTTTCAGAGGTACTACGGGGTTCCGGTTCAAGCCCTCCGCTGGTCGTGCCTTTAACCAGGCGCCTCCGGCGGGATCCGGACATGGGTTTGACTCGTAGTGGCGTGTGGTTAGCTGTAGAGCTTGGGAATGTTCGTTTGTCCTGGTATTGTGTGCCAGGACTTCCAAACTCGTGCACAGCGAGCGGGGCCTAGTAGCGGTCTCTGAGGGGCCAGAAGCGAAAAGTCCTGCGGGGAACGTGAGTTTCCCTTATAGTTGGCAGCTTTGTCCGGTGGGTTTTCATTGGACATTGGTGTTGACATCTCCGGTACTAGTCTGGATAACTAGTAGAGGCGGCCTCCTAGATGCCGTAAGTCTCCGGTCCAGCCAGCCGCGTAGGACGTGGGAACTGGCTAGGCGCCCGGATGGGTTCCGAGAAGTGAGTGTGCTTACTACTCTGCTACCAAGGTGGACACTTGGGAGTCGACTTTAGAGTCGCCAACCCTAGCAGTGGCAACTGCGAGTTGTGCCCTTCGTGCAACGAGAAGTGAGCGAGCTTGACAGCTCCGGTTACCTATCTGGACAATAGGCAGTGAACTACACGTGTTCACGGGGATACTCTAGTGGGACACTAGTCTTATGAGTACCGAATGAAGAGCGCGCTGCGGCGGGCACTAATTTGGCGTCAAGACCTAACGTTGGTGGTCTCCTGCGCGAGTGTTCTACTGGCGCAGGGACGTCTGGCACTTCTTGCATAACCTAACGGTTGGTCTCGAGGTGCTAGTACAAAATAAAACTTAGTGAAGTAAGGAGGGGGGATGTCCTCGTTACCTGTCCCTATCTACCGACCCCGATAGATAGGGTATCGCAGCTGTAACTACGGGTCCGGCTGTGTTTTCAGGGGTACTACGGGATTCCGGTTCAAGCTGGACGCCGCCTTGACCGGCGCCACCGGCGGGATCCGAACATGGGTTGTGGTTAGCTGTAGAGCTTGGGAATGTTCGTTTATCCTGGTATTGTGTGCCAGGTCTTCCAAACTCGTGCACAGCGAGCGGGGCCTAGTAGCGGTCTCTGAGGGGCCAGAAGCGAAAAGTCCTGCGGGGAACGTGAGTTTCCCTTATAGTTGGCAGCTTTGTCCGGTGGTTTTCATTGGACATTGGTGTTGACATCTCCGGTACTAGTCTGGATAACTAGTAGAGGCGGCCTCCTAGATGCCGTAAGTCTCCGGTCCAGCCAGTCGCGTAGGACGTGGGAACTGGCTAGGCGCCCGGATGGGTTCCGAGAAGTGAGTGTGCTTACTACTCCGCAACCAAGGTGGACACTTGGGAGTCGACTTTAGAGTCGCCAACCCTAGCAGTGGCAACTGCGAGTTGTGCCCTTCGTGCAACGAGAAGTGAGCGAGCTTGACAGCTCCGGTTACCTATCTGGACAATAGGCAGTGAACTACACGTGTTCACGGGGATACTCTCCTGAGACACTAGTCTTATGAGTACCGAATGAAGAGCGCGCTGCGGCGGGCACTAATTTGGCGTCAAGACCTAACGTCGGTGGTCTCCTGCGCGAGTGTTCTACTGGCGCAGGGACGTCTGGCACTTCTTGCATAACCTAACGGTTGGTCTTGAGGTGCTAGTACAAAATAAAACTTAGTGAAGTAAGGAGGGCGGATGTCCTCGTTACCTGTCCCTATCTACCGACCCCGATAGATAGGGTATCGCAGCTGTAACTACGGGTCCGGCTGTGTTTTCAGGGGTACTACGGGATTCCGGTTCAAGCTGGACGCCGCCTTGACCAGCGCCTCCGGCGGGATCCGGACATGGGTTGTGGTTAGCTGTAGAGCTTGGGAATGTTCGTTTGTCCTGGTATTGTGTGCCAGGACTTCCAAACTCGCGCACAGCGAGCGGGGCCTAGTAGCGGTCTCTAAGGGGCCAGAAGCGAAAAGTCCTGCGGGGAACGAGTTTCCCTTATAGTGGGCAGCTTTGTCCGGTGGTTCTCATTGGACGTTGGTGTTGACATCTCCGATACAAGTCTGGAGAACTAGTATAGGCGGCCCCCTAGATGCCGTAGCCTCCAATCCAGCCAGCCGCGTAGGACGTGGGAACTGGCTAGGCGCCCGGATGGGGTCCGAGAAGTGAGTGTGCTTACTACTCCGCGACCAAGGTGGACACTTGGGAGTCGAATTTAGAGTAGACGATCCTAGCAGTGGCAACGGCGAGTTGTGCCCTTCGTGCAACGAGAAGTGAGCGAGCTCGACAGCTCCGGTTACCTATCTAGACAATAGGCAGTGAACTACACGTGTCCACGGGGAGACTCTCCCGAGACACTAGTCTTATGAGTACCGAATGAAGAGCGCGCTTCGGCGGGCACTGATTTGGCGTCAAGACCTAACGCAGATGGTCTCCTGCGCGAGAGTTCTACTGGCGCAGGGACGTCCGGCACTTCTTGCAAACCTAACGGTTGGTCTCGAGCAGTGGCGGTACCTTCATACAAGTCGAAAAGCCCGGCTTGCCCTAACAAAAACTCAATAGCACTACTGGTAAAACGCAATTATTAAAATCACATAATATTTTTTAAAATTGTTAATTTTCTTTCATCAGCATTCAAATTATCATTTTTTTAAGTTTCTCATATTACGAATCACCAAACAAATCGCTAGCTGCTTATAAATCGTGCGATGCTTTACATCTCTCCCGCACAAGTTGGCTTGCAACCGGGCTTCGGATTTAAAGTATATCCGCTCTCTTCTAACTTTAACAAAATTGCTACTCTATAAACATAATACTGCGTAAGTATGTATAGATTCTATGAGAAATTCATACTCTTCGTCAAAGCCAGCTTGCGTTATGAAGTTCGCAAGTAAGGCCTTCTCCAAATCACGCTTTATTTTTACCGAATCACGTGCAACTTCAACGCGGGCGAACCAATCAGAGGCGACGGACGACAGCTCGAGCTCGGGCGAACCAATCAGAGGCGAGCGTTAGTACGCGATTGTGCTGTGCAGCAGCCACAGGCTGCAGCCAGCCATTTTTTATACTTTGTTATTGTGTAACACTTCACTTTGTTTGAGAACAAGTGTTTTCGTAATTTGTGATAAAAAAAATGTGTTCTGAGTTCAGTTCGTCGCTTTATTGGTCTCTGTGACGAACTTAGATGTGTTGGGAATGTGATGTGTTGCAAACAAATGTGTACGTGTTGATGATTGGCATACGAAAGGCAGAAGTAAATAAATTCTTTGAACATCACACATGATTTATGTATTTCGCAAACTATTCATCTAGGGCATTAATTATAATAGGTCTATGTAAAAAAACTCTTTGGATTGTTGGTTGCTTCCATTCAAAATAATTAAGTACTTAATAATTAATAAATTAAGTGTAGAGGCCTACCTATCGACTGTGATTCCCGCGCAAAATGCCCATTTTCGCATTTTGTAGTAATTTTCCAGTTGTATTTATCGTTTTTATTGAAATAGGATAATAAATGCATGCTTAATATTACCAAGATATTACGAATCTCCACTCTGCGAGAATAAGCTGAGTTCGGACGGCCGGCGCATCGCATTTTGTAGGTAGTAATTTTGTACTTAGTTGTATTTATAGTTTTCATCGAAATAGGATAATAAATTCATTAAGTATAACATTTTTATTCCTCATGAAGTAACAATTATTCTGGTATAAATTATACTCAATAATATAATCGTAGATAAGAGAAATTCACAGTTAACTTAACACGATTTTCGAAGTTTTTCTGGTTTTGAATAACATTTTTTTTCTATATAAAATCAATAATATTTAAAAATTCCGTGGCCGCTATGCATTATACGACGAGATAACATTCTCATTTTTTTATTTCATTTGTTTAGTAAAGTAGTTTAATCCAGGAGCTCAAAAAAGTGCCCTCGCGCAATTTATGAAAATCTTTCTCTGCAATTTTGGGTTAAATAAAAAGTTAAGCGAAATTTACAAAAAGCGAGGCCGCTACGTACTATGCCAATAGCTATTCTACACTATTCAATAAGTAAATACTGCTAAACGTTTGGAATGCCACGGCCTATGACGATTTGAGTAAAAAATGTGGCTAGTGTCACAAATGGGCACCAACATTGTACCTAGGTAGCAAGATTAGGAACTTCAGGTTTCGTGGCTTGCCCCAATCTGAAGCCCTAGGCACGCCACTGGTCTCGAGGTGCCAGTATAAATAAAACTTAGTGAATCAAGGAGAGGGGATGTCCTCATTGCCTAGTCTCTTACTAACCCTTCAGGGATAATAGTCGTGATTATTTATGTAGGTATGCAATGTAACTTATATTATAAAAAAATGCGAAAGTGAGTTTGTTTCTGTGTTTGTTATGATGTCACGCCTACTACTCAACCGATCATCACGATTTTTTGCAAACACGTTATCAGGAGTATAGAAAAGGACAAAATATGATTTCATATCGCGAATAAAGGTTCCTGTAAGATAGCACGAAGAAGTAC
Organism: Scoparia ambigualis; assembly: GCA_963921215.1. Lineage (NCBI taxonomy): Eukaryota > Metazoa > Arthropoda > Insecta > Lepidoptera > Crambidae > Scoparia > Scoparia ambigualis. The sequence continues at coordinate 25,625,215 of OY992501.1, read as the reverse complement.
GAAGTCGCGGGCAAATGCTAGTTTACTATAGTTACAGAATTAGCCTTCTACGCGCATACACCCTACATACTTTTATGACCTAGTATTAAATTACTGACCCAGGCAGTTGGAACGATATTTTAATTAAGATACAATTTAAAGTTTTTGTATAACGCTATAAATCTTTATTAAAAATTCGGAAAATGCTTTTACATCAAAATTCGTTGAATTTCGATGGATATTTGTTTTCAATCTCACGCATGATTGACTCTGTGATCAACTATCGGTGTGAATTCAATTTATTTTAAGCTTCAATTTACAGTAACGATTTATGAAATCGTTTTTACACTCGACTTGACTATATGCAAAAATTTCAACAATAAAGATATTTATAAGCAATTGCCTCTTTAACGATTGTTAAATACTTGCAATAGTGTTTCTTTCGAATGTGTCTCGAACGTGGCCAGGGCTGTCCACTACTGCATAGAACAGTGGATCTTGGTATGAAATGCCTGCTGAAATTACCTTTGAAGTTGAGGAAGCAGGCTATGATGAATAGGTTGGATACGACGATGACTATCCCCATGACCGCGATCACGGCTGCCTGCGTAAATGTCTCGGACGTGGCCAGGGCTGTCCGCTACTTCATAGAACAGTAGACCTTGGTGAGAAGTGCTTTCTAAAATTACCTTTGTAGTTGAAGAAGTAGGCTATCATAAGTAGGTTGAATACGACGATGACCACCCCCATGACCGCGATGGCCACCTGCGTAAGTGTCTCGAACGTGGCTAGGGCTGTCCGCTACTGCACAGAACAGTGGATCTTGGTATGAAATGCCTGCTGAAATAACCTTTGAAGTTGAGGAAGGAGGCTATGATGAGTAGGTTGGATACGACGATGGCCACCCCCATAACCGCGATCACGTCCGCCTGCGTGAGTGACTCGAATGTGGCCAGGGCTGTCCGCTACTGCATAGAACAGTGGACATTGGTAAAAAGAAGAAGTGCCTGCTGAAATTACCTTTGAAGTTGAGGAAGGAGGCTATGATGAGTAGGTTGGATACGACGATGGCCACCCCCATGACCGCGATCACGGCCGCCTGCGTGAGTGACTCGAACGTGGCCAGTGGACTGTCCGCCACGCTGACGTCCGCCGCCGCGCCCGCACCACCGCGAGCGCTCATCATCCTCGCAGGCATTTCTGCTGCAAAAACGACACTTTTTTGAGGCCCGTCATTGTCACTGTGGTGTGTGGATATGATTTTAGTTAAAGATGTTATTTATAAGTACTTACTTAATAATTATTTTTTATTTTAATTAATTTGTAATAATAATACTAATTATGTAATTGTAATAGTAATAATACTAATTATATAATTGGAATAATAAGAATACAAATTATGTCATTGTAATAATAATAATTTCCTTTTTGAAATGGGAATATTGCAATACCCTAACAGGGTTCATGTTTAAGTTTTTAAATTGATATGTCTTACCATCTTTACACTACATGAGTTCAATAAATGATTTGATTTAATAATAAAATGATTTCATGAAACAGAAAATGGTTACATTTATTAAAGTTTATACGATTCTATCCGCCTAAGCTTAAAGACAGTGTAATTTAAAACCGAAATACGTGGACATAAAGATACAGAGGCATTCTAAGGTGATAGGTGTTACTTATGTCGGATTAAAAAATAAAAGTAATGTTTAAATGTGGATCTGTCTTTGGGTATGTTATGTACCTATTTATTACTTGTCTCGTTACGGAGGCGAGTCGCGTAGCAGCTCATTCAAGAATACTAAAACTAAACTAAACTAAACTAGTAAAAGGCGACTAACAGACTAGAGACTGCACGTAAATTCAACAGCATAGAGCGGCGATGGGCTCACCGCCTGCACATGTGCAGTCGCTATTTGGTGAAAAGTGGACTATGGTAGAAGACTGCTTTTGCTGTTCTCATTGCCTAGTCTCTGACTAACCCTTCGGGGATAACAGTCGTGATTATATATTGTATATATGTATTATTACTAACAAATTAGTAAAAATAAGTTTTTAGTGTGAGATACGTGACTAGAGAAAAGTGCGCTATGTTATTGGTTTGAGTACGATTATATATAAAATTAAATAATTAATATAACTTTCCCATTCTCACACCAATTATCTAGCCAGTTTAAAGTAAGTTTCTTTTGAGACTTGTTTTAATGGTAAGTAGCTAGATAAAGGATACGTTTTATAAAAAGAAAACACCCAGCCATTACCTACCTACAACCTATAGGTATAGGTTTATGAACTATTTCGATTAAAGCTACAGTCGCAAGTAACTAATGAGCGACTATCCAATTTAAACCTTGAATCTACTTTTTAATTGGATCGTGGCCTGTCTATAAGGGCACTTACATAACAGTAGATTATTCTATATGGTGTGTACTACATTAAGAAATAGTAAGTATTGAATTGTTTACTGAGTAAAGTACATTTTATACAAGAAAAACAAAAATTGTTACACACAAAATTAAAATTAAAAATATTCATAACTTACAACGAAAAAGAAAAACTAAATAAAAATAAAAATAATAAAAACTATAAATAAAAGAATTGCCCCAGATCATCACCATCAGGCAGAGTACCCAGAATACTAGCCAGCGCTCCGTGCACAGCTATGCGATTCTCCATGCGACACATAGACGCTGTGCGCATGGCTGTGATCTGCTGTCTCTTTCCAATTCTATGAATATGAAAGAGACAGAGTCAATTCTCAGCGCTGCGGCAGCCGATGCTACCAAGACTTTAACTTAGAGAATAGCACTGCTGGACAGCCCGTGGTGGCAGAGGGTGTCTGCCGGTGCGCCACAACGACATTGATTGGGGACGATACTGGGGGCACCAAGGCGTAGGGCAGTGGCGAGGTACTGAGTACTGAAGTAGGTACTGAGGTCTAGCAAAGTACCCGCATTCGATGAGGGTAGTGCCTGCAACCAAAGACCCGACACCCATCTCCCTACAGCTAAAAGGCGGGCACGTTCTGCGGAACTAGAAGACGTGTTGACAAGGTTATTTCGCAACAGAGGGCTTACTCTCTTTCTCCGAAATTTCCGCCGATTTTCGTTTTCTATTTCCAGTGGTTTCCATTCCTTCCGAAATTTCGTTTAATACAAAATAAATTTGGCATTTAGATAATTTTTTTTCGAAAATTGTTTGAAAGGAGATTGACCATTTTTGTATGGACGTTGGACCAAGAGTGCTACCCAACATTGAATCATAGTGCTTATTGTTCCTTAGACTAATACTATAAGAGTATGTAACCCAAAGCGCTTCAGAATCTATCCAAGGAGTATTGAGAAAAAAAATTTGTTGTTTAAAAAATAATAACAAATGTCCTATTACGCCGTGTGCGAAGGCACTAAGTAAGATAATAATATTTTAAAACGTAAACGACAACGTTAAAAAAATATATCAAAAGTTGAAGCACCAAAAAGCCATAAGATAAGTTTTTAGGTACAATATAACTCCGTGGATGTTTTTCTTTTTAATATCTCTTCATGTAAGGAAAGAAATAAAAGTATTCCCATGCTTGGGCAGCATTTGGTCTAAAATAGTCAATCTCCTTTCAAAAATAATGGAAAGCGCTATAAATAGCAAACGGAAATCGGCCGAAATTTCGTTTCGGATCAAGAGAGTAGGCCCTTAGTTCGCAGAGGGACCCGTCCGTAGGTGTTGGTTGGAAGATCAGAATACGGGCAAGCTGCGCTCGAGGCGGCCTTGGCCTCGTCTATGTAGGGTTACAAAAAGGAATTTGACGTTCGTTTCAGTATTTTATTAGTGAGTGGTAATGGGTTAAAGACCGAGGACAAGATGGCCGGGAGGGAAACGTCAGTTGTTTTACGGATACCCAGGCCACCGAATCTAATTGGAAGAGATGCTTGGGTCCAAGAGCGGTTGCTGAAATTTTCGTTTAAAATGGAAGAGAGTGTGTGTTTTATGGTGCTAAATAAGCTGGCAAGAAGGTCAGGGTACTTCCACAGCTGACAACACCGCAAGACATACGTGAAGTTAAGAACGAAAAGGGAATAGCGTACTATTAAGTAGGTAATTAATAAGTAAGTATCACTAAAATTTTGAAAGGAATCGTCTAGAATAGGGGAATAGTAAGCTAAGCTATATAATATTATTTATTTATGTAATGAATTCTCGTGTTAAAATAATAATCGTTGCCTTGGATTACCAAATAACGCAATAAAAAATCCTAAGTGCAGTCATAGTGAAATACGTTTGCAAACCACTTACAGTGCAAATGTAATAGAAACTTAGTAGCAGACGATTGCAATCTATTCCATGGTGGCACTCGTCGTAAAAGGAGAAAATTGCTTATTACTACTCAACTAACCGATGTACTTCCTTTCACGATACATGTAAAGGATTACAATTTTACTCGCTAGCATAAATGCTTAGTGGTTTTAATGATGGAAGTCACCTTAATGAGCATAAATAAAGACTAGTTGAAACTATTTGAAATACAAATTGTTGCTCTAACCCCAAGTCTAGGATAAAACTATAAATACTTGCTTAAATAAACATTTAATATTCACACTTCGATTTACGCTTGGCAGGCTCTAACTTATTGCTGTATTGAGAAATGTATTTCGTCGGCGAAACAGAATGAGTTATGTTGAAGTGCTACAGACAGAAGTTTGAAAGTTGGCGAGCTCTTCAACGCTCGCTGAAAATACTTACTTAATCTCAAACTCTAAACGAAATGAGGCATTGCTGAGCTGTTGGAAGTATTGTTTGAAGCCGGCATAAGTGATGCTTATACCACCTTCCATAGCGAGTGTTCACAGAAATATTTATGGCGAATGGAATTGAAGGTATTTCGCGTACTTTGATAAATGCTAAAGAGCTATTTAAGGGCAACTTAAACTGGTATTTTAGTTATAGCGCCAAAGCTGAACGTTGACTGTTGCTCAAAATTTTGTTGTTTACTACTACTTTAATTTTGGTTTAGGTTGCAAAGTGGTCGAGTCTCCAAAATTGCTGAGTCCACAAATTTTTACTAGTAGCTTTCGCTTATAACTTGGGATCGGAACTGATTTGTTCTTTTATCCAAAAGTCGTGTATAAAGTCGTGTAGATATTACTCCACATAATTTAGCAATCACAAGAATAAAATGTTATTCCTAAATACAAACAAATACCACATAATACCTCATAAACCTTTCTGCATTAGGGGATTCAAAAAACTTAGATTAATATATTAGAGGTTTTAACAACTTCATGTAATACCGTATCACCAGCTTGAGAAATGTATGCCCCTATTCCGCTTACTGCAAATAATATTACTGCATGGGCGTTCAAGCAAAGGCAACAACGGTTACATGTGCACGAATGTGCATATTAATCGCTTCCACAACAGGGGACTAATAAAATTGTCTTACTGTATACCTTTCAAGTATATTGCTTTGCTAGTTTGCTTTTTTAAAAGTGATTTTAAAATAATTAAACTAGCATAGATTGCTTCCGTAGTTTAATTAGTTTACTTCTTTTTGAAGGAATTGCTATAGATGTTGAAGTCATTGAAATGATCAAGCGTCCGCCAATTCAGCCGTTACGCTACTTGTGTTCTTTTCTATCTCGATGACGTTTAGAGCAGGATTTGTGTTTAATCTATGTAGACTAAAAATTCATCCGTGACAGTCACGTGGTCTGCGGGACGGGGGACGAACTCAGAATAATAACTAAAGCATAGGAGCAGTGCTATGGTATTTGAGTGGGTACTCCGTTTGGTCACCATTCGGTTTTTTTATTTTCGCTAGACATTTAACGTTTTTGTCAACTTATTTTGTCTCTTTTTTTTCAATGTTTATGACCCATTTGAAAAAATAGGACAACTATACGAGTCTCATTTCAGACTTCTTCTATGCTGTAGTTTATTATCTATGGGGACGAATGGTTGCGGGGGCTGGAAAGAAGAGCGCGGGCGGCAGAACCGCGTAATAGGAACGTCAGTTGGGTGCAGATGTCACCTTCGGCGCCCAAAAATAGGAACGTCAGTTGGGTGCAGATGTCACCCTCGGCGCTCAAAAATAGGAACGTCAGTTGGGTGCAGATGTCAACCTCGGCGCCCAAAAATAGGAACATCAGTTGGGTGCAGATGTCATCCTCGATGCCCAAAAATAGGAACGTCAGTTGGGTGCAGATGTCAACCTCGGCGCCCAAAAATAGGAACGTCAGTTGGGTGCAGATGTCACCCTTGGCGCCCAAAAATAGGAACGTCAGTTGGGTGCAGATGTCACACTCCTCGCGCCCGCAAACCATGGGGGGACTGTCACGTACCAATTTTTCAGCAGACTGAAGAGATGATGTACGCGCCCTGAGCGCGACGCCACCTAGCGAGCTGTCGCGAAGTTGGCGCGCGTCAGGTGAAGGAACGACGCGGCCGGCGAGTGAGTCAGTCTGTCTGCTAGCGACCGCGAGACGCCAAAAGATATACGCGCGCTGGTATCTGCCCTTATTGATAGTGACCCTGGGATGATAGTGCCTGTGATAACGTGAAGTGACTTTGTGCTGTGCCGTGACCAATCGCCTACATCGCCGCCCGCCAGCTCACCTCCCGTCTCCTGCCTCATCATCCCAGGTAAGCCTTCAGACCTATCAACCTTCTTTACTCTGCTGTATTTGGCGGTGTCTTCTGACCCGCGAATACATTTATGGTCCTTCGACCCGTTAATAATTGGCGACCTAACCCGTAGCCCGTATTTTCACCATAATTTGGTAACCCATTCCATCTGCTCGTACAATAGATTACAGTCCGCTAAAAATAATATTTCCTCATATCTCGTAGTTATCACGTAACTTAATTTTAATTACTTATTTTTAAATTTCATCTCGTAACATTCCTAATTTTATTACCTTACATGATCCTTTCTGCACGATAGACGTTGCAAAGTGCGTTGCGAAATATAATTAACCTACCTACAAAAATAAAATAAGAACGTGTTCCAAGAACAGTGTTCGATTCGTGTTAATTTTTTACTTACTAATTAAGTTGCACATTGTTTATGTTGGTTTGATGCATTAGCACACACTGACCAATTTTGTCCTGACTAAGCGCGCTTGTGTAAATGATTGTTGCCTAATATTACTTTGTTCAGACGCCTAATATTACGTTACGTATGGGTATTATGACGAGAGATTGCATTGTTATTTTTCCCGTTTTATTTTTTAAGGAATTTTTTATGTTCTTGTCGTGTTAAATCGGCTCAGATCTCGTGCATGCTCACCACGCGTGCCAAGTAGCGTGCTTTATTTTTTCGCTCGTGTTAATTTTATATTTTATTTTTGTTTTTAATTTTTGCCTTTGCGATCTGCTCATTCTTTGTGCGTGCTCACCACATGAGCTTAGTGTGTTTCATTTAGTTTCATCAGTTTTTTTTTTATATCGCTTACGGCTATTTGCGTGCGTCGCCTTCGCTTCTACACACGTTTGCTCACTTGTGGGACACAGACAGAGTGTCCCAATTTTCTTTTTTAATTAAGTTTTTATTATTTGTATATTTTTAATTTTTTTTGCGACCGATTCATTCTTCGCGCTAGTTTCCGCTACAGGTCTGCCCGACTGTGAGCGCCTTGCCCAATAGTGGGCTACGGATGACGTGATTTTTTTGTTGTTTTGTTTGTTTTTTGTTTTGCGGTCGGCTAATGTTACGTACGCGCGTTCATTAAACACAGACATACACATACACATGCGTTTGCCCACCCGTGGGCCATATACACTCGGCGTCAAAAAAATCGCACCTCTTAGAAAATCACTTTCAAATGTCATTTACTCTTGATATGCACATGCAGTCGCATTAATTATGATTTTATTTACAAGGTTACTTAATTAACTTAATAAAAAACATTACTTTTCATTATCAAATAAAACCTAATGCAACAAATAAAGTGTCACAAAAATTCGATGCAAATTTTGCTACCCGTGAGAGTTGCTAGTTGCGCTTCCTTTGTGGGTATAAAACGGTCAACACGGGTTCAATGTGGGTCATTCGCTATTCAACCGTTGAAGAGGACACACGCACAGATTTTGATGGATACCACAGCTGATAAAGCCGCTCAAGTGGTTGCACTACTGCAATCAGGGGTGCGGCAGTGTGATGTCGCCCGGCAACTGAACCTGAGCCGTTATTCCGTTCGAAGAGTGTACCAGCGCTTCATAGAGACCGGTGGCTATATCCGCAGACACGGTTCGGGTAGACGTCGCTGCACTTCGGAAAGAGACGACCGGTTCGTTGTGTCGAACTTTTTGAGAAATCGTTTCTCCAACGCTGTTGAGTTGCAACAGCAGCTCCAGGCAGTTCGCAGACGCACCGTAAGCGTATCTACGGTTAGAAGAAGATTGAAGGAGAAGAAGATAGCGGCCCACAGAGCTGCTACGGGTCCAAAATTGACTGCAGCGCATCGGCGAGCCCGCTTGCAGTTTGCTCGTGACCACGTCGATTGGACCCTTGAGCAGTGGAGAGCTGTTCTCTTCTCAGACGAGACGCGAGTGTGTCTTTTCTGCAACGACCGACGGAGAAGAGTATACCGGAGGCAGGGTGAACGTTTCGCCCAAGCCTGCATCCAGGAGACGGTGGAATATGGTGGCGGATCCTGCATGTTCTGGGGCGGTATGTCTGCTGCCGGCAAAACCGACCTTGTCTGCGTCTCCCGGACTGGAGGTGCTCGCGGACAAGGGTCGCTGACTGCTCGCCGCTATGTCACTGAGGTCCTGGAAGTGCATGTGGTCCCCTTTGCCGAATCTTTTGGCGAGGGGTTCACATTAATGCACGACAACGCTCGCGCTCACACTGCAGGCATCGTGAGCGACTTCTTGCAGAGGTCCCAAATCTCTGTGATGCAGTGGCCAGCGCGAAGTCCGGATCTGAATCCTATAGAGCACCTCTGGGACCATCTTAAACGTAAGGTTCGATCTCGGGATCCAGCTCCTTCGACTCTACAGGAGCTCCAAGACGCGGTGATTGAAGAATGGGGGCTTATCCCTCAAGAAGAGCTCCTGAAGTTGGTGAGGTCCATGAGGGACCGTATGGAAGCCGTGATCAGGGCAAGGGGGGGTAACACTAGATTTTAAGTTAATTTTAAGACACTTTTTGTACATTTTTCTTTGTAAATTATCTGTTGTTAATTAGGACTTAATTAAGGATTTTTATTATTTTATTAATTTTAATGTTGTTTGTATAATTATAATTAAACAGAAAGTTAAATTTAATTGTTTTTTGATACTCCTTTTTGTTACCTTTCTAATGATACCCAACACTATCCTCTACATAAGGTTTAAGAATTTTTAAAGATGATTTTTAAAAGGTGCGATTTTTTTGACGCCGAGTGTACAAGGCGTCCCAACTTAGTTTTGCTTTCTTTATTGTTGATGTGAAACTATTATGTTGATCAAACATGATTCAGCATTTCGTTCCACTGTTTAAATATAAAAATAGTTGAAAAAACACTCTATAAACATTAACAACCAAATTACCGATACCAGATCCAAGAAATTCTTATCAAAGTACTTATGAAGACAAAAGTGTCAGGTAAAAAGGATTTTTAACAAGATAATAATAAATTCTGTTAAAGTAATTTTGTTAAATTTTCATTTACCTATACGTACAGGTAACTTATATTACTTAATCAGCTTAAAAGTAACACATTTATCAATACCAATCAAGTATCGGGCATCGCGGTGAGACTATTTCAGTGCACCGGCACTTACAAAGTACCGACTTTTAAGGTGATTTTAATTTACCATAGTTATTTAGTCTATGTAGTAAAAAAAATTGAGTAATTGCTTTTTACATTCTTATTTTCTAATACGTTTTGTTTTTAATGAACCGAGGACTGACTGAGATTTTTTTACCATCAGATCAATTTAAAGAAAACTATTATTTGTACGACATTGAACATAGAGGTACTATAACTAGAGGTGACATCGCGAAGCTATCTTTTGGGCACTGATTTGCCGCAATAAGGTCTACAATCGCAATTTAATATCTTCGAGCAATATTTCAGCTTTCTTTTCAAAAAGATAATTAACGGATGTATGAATCGGTAATACGCATACAGTCCGTCCAATATCGGTGGCTCTGTGAAAATATTCTGCAAAGACAGCCCATTAACTCTCACAAGCCCTGCGCAACGACGCGCGATCAGTCTTAATCCGATTTAACCCTAAGCTGCTTGCGGAGCCTTCGCGGCTAGGAAGTAGGTACAGAATAAATATTTTTCATTCGACGGCGCCGGTCGCTCAACATTTGAGTTGGCATTTCGCAAAAGTTGGCGCGAATTGAACGCGAGTTAATAAACTTCGCTGGTGTCATTATCTAAGTTTCTGTTATGTTTTTAAGCTTTGCTTGATACGTTCAAAAGTTTGACGTTCACCGAAAGAACTGTTTCATGAAACTTTTAAAATCACACAACAGAAGAATTTAATTTTTTTTCCTAATCCATTAGTATTCAAGTAATAAATTAGTATTCCTCGTTGAATGCTACTCGTACATTTGTAGCACACACAGTATCAGAATCAAAATTATCTTTATTGCGCAAACAGTGTAACAGTAAGTAGTAAATATAGTTAAAGTAGGAACCAACAGTTTACTTATCAGGCATGCAATGTTTTAAAAATAAAATAATTACATGAATAACCTATTTTACTCTTCGATGATCGAAGATTATTTCGTTCAATGCTATAATCATTCGTAACAAAACTTTGTATTGTATTGAATTTGATTTCTTCCATTGTTCCATTGCATTGTAAGGCAGATGCGATATGTAGGTTACCTATTTCTTGGAAATACAAAACGTTTCTAGCGCAAATCAATTAGATTTACCAAATTAGATTCTCTCCATCGGCCTATAGAAATGAAACGATAACATTTTTCGATCTGACCCCATTTAATTAGCCTTCGTATCCAATTGACAGTTGCGAATATTATGTTCTGAATCTCTATTTACAGAAAACTACTTCAACATGCATTATGGAAGAGATGATTGATGAAATTTTATGTTTTAATTGCTAAATAGAACACTACAGTGGTGTGATGGCTGCAATGGGCGGTGAACAAAATGTCAAACGACAATAATTCTAATTAGAAAATGTTCAAGCTTACCATTAACTTTGTAAAAGAGTTGTGAGAGAAACTCTCAGTGGTGATACCGCCATGTTTAAGCGACCTTACGGGTACCTGTCCAAACGTGAAAAATGTTAGAAGAATTACTTTCGAGGACTTCACGCTGCAAAGACCGGCTTTGAAGAAAACGGCAAAGACCGGATTCGATTGATAGATACGTTCTGTTTTGTCTTTTTTAAACAAAAATGGATGCCTCTGTCTATTAAATAAAAGATAGCAATCAAATTTATTAAAATAAAAATGAAAAATATTAACAGGAACACATACGAGTAATAATTCAATATACGGTAAACGTTTTACAAAAGAGAATCTTACATGGAGTTAGTTTACATTTTATTATACTGAAGACAGATAGATAGTAGAGATAACATTATTAAAGCATAGCGTCAATAAAAATATAGAACTTAAAGTTATATTTGCTTTCATATATTTAGACAAAAATTTGCTCGGTTTAAAGCTTAGTATAAAACGTGTGTGTTAGGCGGTGAAAACGGAAAAATTGGCTGTTTCCAACACATGATGGAAAACATTTTGTTCTATAGAAAAAAATCCTGAAGTTACCACAAAAAATTCATATGAATGCACATCACGACCGCGTTTTACAATAATAATTCCTATAAAATCATAAACACAAACCATTATATTAATAAAAGCTGATTAAAGGTACACTTAGGATTAAATTGACGCTGTCTCTAAGAAGACAGATAGCTGTCTTCTTTATCAAAAACGAGACAGCTTCACTTTAAACCGAGGTGTAATATTTGGCCATTTTTATTAATAAACGGATAGGTATTTACCTTTTCGATTTCTTGACTGTTTTGGATTTCCAAAAAACCAAACATTTTTATTAACTTTTCGATCAAAATGTGAATGGCGATTACGAATTACCCCGGACCCCGCACCGCGCAACACACGCGAGGGCCCGGAATATCTGGATTTTATAGACAAACGCCGTCATTGTTTTGCCATATTGATTTTGTGGAAATGGTACGTAAATAGCAAACAGCAAAAAGAACAAACAGTGCTTGAATGATGGACTCAATCTATGCTCAATCTAGATAAGATGTACTACATGCCCTTCACACGCAGTCTGTTGCTAGAATTGCATTATGTGGAGCATTTATCTTGTGGCATAATCTTATATAAGTCTGTCGTTATCACAACAATGTTAATAGCATTGTTGTGTTCCGCCAGTTTGAACATAATAAAACAGTATTCTATATTACAGTAAAATAGGTAGCCTAACCTATTTTAATTGTTTAAAAGGAGAAAACCTCTAAGATAACGAATCAGTCTGAATGAAAATATTATAGAAGCACGTTCCTTGCCTCTCAACACTGGTAGACCTGCAATATGAAAATCAGTAACTTCGCATTGCACGTGACATAAAAAGAAAACACACCCTGTCATAGGTACACGGAAAGAAATTATTAGTTGGGTTTACCATATTTCAACAAAAATTTAGGGTTAATATAGCACCTACTCTTGAGTTTTGTTGAATGAACAAAAACTGTATTGTTGATCAGTTACGGTAATTTGAACTTATTACATATATCATTTGTTGTTTTAACGTATTTATTTTGTAAATTTAACTTTAAAAATGATTATTAAAACAACTTGAACAGTAAAATCAACAATTACCTATTGAATTATGCATGAATTGTTACGCCAACATGTACAAATAGGTAAAAACAACTGTTTTCGAATCAATTTTCTGTGAAAACAACAATTTGTTCATGTTGCTTTAACCCATCACTTTGTTAATTCAACTAATGTGTCGCCAACCCGTGCAAAATCAACCCTTTTGTTCTTTCAGTGTACCCTAAGTTTTTCAATCCAATTATCTCCCACTGGATTGGATTCAGCGCTAACCTAATACACAGCTCTACGAGTAGTACATCTGTAAGATTTTCTGTTAAGACTAGCTGTGCGCCGCGTGTTTCGCCCGCCTTAATTTAAGTAAAATACCTACTAAAAAGTATTTCACTATCCGTTTTTGCTAAATTTTTCATTGATGCTCCGCTCCTATTGGCCGTAACGTGATGTTATTTTATGGACTATCCAACACAAAAATATTATTTCAATGCAAACCAGTATAGTTCTTGGTTTTAGCGCGTTCAATCAAACAAAGTCTTCAGCTTTATAATATATATATTTTATAATGACTGTCAATACAGTTTGTTTGTTGACATAAATGAAGGCAGAATTTGTAATTTTTTTGGTAGGACAGACTTTTATTTTATCAAAGATTTTTTTTAAGTACCCATTTTGATTTTTAAATTAGTCATATTTTAAATTATTTTATTAGCGTTTGAAAGTTGTAACGGATTTGACACAGCTATATGTTTTATTAAAACTAATTTCTCGAAAAAAATGTGATTAAAGGTTATTTTTTATTTTTGAAAATTTAACATAAACAGCAAATAATACGTAAAATGAAAGTTTAATGGAACAATATTTACCATTAAACATTCATATTATCAGTCAATCATTATCCTCTACTTTACTTTAAAAAAATTATTTACTATTATCTCTTTAATTTGACACTGGTTAAGCATGCTAACCGCACCAATACGTTATATAAGAAAGAAGAACTCCTTTTATCTTTATTCCTTTTAGTCTTTAGAGACGAGCAGCTTAGACGTAACTAACTGGCTTCTATAGTAGCGTAACTAAAGACGTAAAATGCACATATTTATTATTATGCTCCATCTTTCCGTATACCTGGGTGCTGCTGTAAAGGAGCCTCGCTCGCTATTTTCTACGAAGACTATTAACCGTCTAGTACCCCATATTATATATCTATACCAAAATTCATCAAAATCGGATGAGCGTTTTAAGCGTGAAAGTGAAAAAACCAAACTCACTTTGCATTAAATTTCTTAGTTTTTCTCTAGTTTACATTAAAATAAGAATAAAAACAAAAATGGTTTATTTGATACAACACAAATACAAAGGGCACACCAATTTAAGTAAGTGGTAGTACTCTTTCACCTCTACGCGACATAAACATAAAATATAAAACCCACATGTTTGCGGTTGCTTAAAAAAAAAAATATTATTTAAAAAAAATAAAGAAGTACTAACACTTTTTGTGTTGACTATACTTTTAACTATTTACTTACTTGTAATTTGGGACAAAGCACAACTTCAATAGTGATATGGGCCAAACTATTTTTTTTTTAAATTTGGGACACAACTTAGGGACGGTCGAAGCATAAACATCACAGACCGAAAAATCCAAAACACGCTTCGCCTGACCTGTGGATTGAACCCACTCAGTCACTGAGGAGGTTGGACTCGCATATTAATTATTAAATGCCTGTGCACGAAGAGCGCCGCGTTACTCCCAAGAGCATTAGCTCGCTACACTTGGCACGAAATCCCATTACGTTAGCATCTGATACATACTGGTACATATATACCACTCACGACCGCCAACCCCAAAGGGTTGGTAAGAGACTTTTTTTATAGCAGAAGGAGGCAAACGAGCAAGCGGGTCACCTGATGGAAAGTAATCACCGCCGCCCATGGAGACCCGCAAAACCAGAGGAAAAAACGTTGCCGGCCTTTAAGGAAGGAATAGGCTCTTGAAAATCCCTAAGTCGTAACGGTCCGTAAATACCGCCGCCGAGAGCTGGTTCCACAACACTGTAGTTCGAGGGAAGAAATTTGAAACAAGGCGCAAATCAGAAATTTGCCTTCTTTTTCTCTCAAAATTTCGAATTAAGAACTTTGTTCCAACTTGCTCGAATCTAGCGAGCCCGTTCTTATATTACTTAATTCTAATAAAAATTTTAAGAATTTGTACTTTAGTGCCTAAAATTTAAGGTTTACTTTACAAAAAAATATTTATCTATATATTCGTTTCATTACTGTGTTGATCTATGGATAGTACTCGTATGTATTTACGCAGGGACATTGTTTGAGTTTGAAGCCAGAGATACACTGGAGGACAACTGACCAGCGACGAACGTCTGGTTAAGTGGTGCAACGTTGCCGGACTTCGCTCGACATGTCAGACTTCGTGAAGTCCGTCGTCGCTACGGACCATAGAATAATAATGCTATAATATTCTGAGCTACAGACATAAATGTTGCGCGCGTTGTCGCCAGATATGTCAAGCGAAATCGCCCGGCTTCGCTTGACATGTCGCGCCTATGTCGTGGGACATTTGTCCACGAGTGTATCCCTGGCTTGATTGTGTATGAGACCGTGCATCTATTGTTTATATTGTATAATCGAAGTCTGCCACAGGAGGCTTCTTGGCGGGAAAGTGAAGCGTCCTGTCTGCACTTTTGTATTATTTTCTATAATGTGTGTTTGGTCGAATAATAATATGAAATAATAGTGGATTATTTACTGTTAAGTGTTGGTGAACATGCATGAGTGTTAGCAAATAAAACCAAACAGTGCAACATCACTTTTCAAATTCTCTCAAGAAGTCCTGTCAATAAAGTCCCACAGCTTAATTGAGTTTCGAGGGGTTTGGGGGAAAATCATTTACCATTAAACGTTCATTATCACTCATTATCATTCACTTAATGTAAAGAAAATAATAATTACTATTAAAAACTTGATACTGGAAAAATGTGCTGATCGCACGAAGCCATTATTTAAGAGAAAAAAAAAGACTGCCACAGCTGCGTTTTACCAAATAAAAAAAGAGCAAGTGCTCAGCGTGACAGGTGGTGAGCCCATCACCGCTCTATGCTGGTGGATGTATGTGCAGTCTTTGTGAGCAACTGACCCGGAGCTCGATTCTGCTATGTTAAAATTTTCACTATCGTGTCTCAATATCCTGTTTCTGCCATAGACCGCTTTTTTCCACGTAAGTATTCTAAATGTCAAAAAAAGACATTTAATATAAAAAGTAACTTACTTATTTTTATTTTTTAAATATTATTCTTAATATGACGTAAGTTACGTATACTCCAGGCAGATCGCTGATCCTTCAGTTTACGCCGTCGCGACTATTCGCGACGCATCCAATTAATTACATCAATTTGCCACGAGTTGTCAACGCTGCGATATTATTGCATACAAAATATACATAATTATAATCACGACTATTATCCCTGAAGGGTAATTTAGAGACTAGGCAATGAAGACAGCAAAAGCAATCCTTTACCATAGTCCACTTTTCACCAAATAGCGACTGCACATGTGCTCAACGTGACAGGTGGTGAGCCCCGCTCTATGCTGTTGGATGTTGTGCACTGCACATTGTGCAGTCTTTAGTCCGTTAGTCGCTTTTTATAACAACCACGGGAAGAGAAGGGGTGGTAGTATTCTTTCACCGCCACGCGACACGGTTTTTATTAGTAACTTGGAAATATTATTAGTTATTGTTAAATTGTTAATTTGAGTCATTCTATATTCTTGTAATCGAATATATCACTACGCTATTTAGACACTTATGTTTTATTGTAGCTTTAAATCTTTTAATAAATGAGTGATATAATTTTTGTCTTTTTTTTTAAACCTCCGGCTACAGCTAACGTAATTATTATGTTCGTTTGCACGATTCTAATGGCATAGCAAATAGTCGGTAACTAGTCTTATCGTACTAGTTAGTTAGTTTTAGCTAGTTAAAAAAAATAAAAGTACGTAGTCCACTGGTTTTTTTCCGTAGCGGCAGTTCAACGAACCGCGATAATGTAGCAGTTGCATGATTTCATAGGTCGATGCCATGCCAGCGCAAACTCCGGGCTGCAATAATTAATGACGACGTTATTAAATTTGCTGCTACGCTGTCACTGCTTACTAATTGGTCGAAACTTCTCACTAGATGTGTAGAAGTTTCTTCTACATATCTATATATGTTTATAAATAAAAATCAATTGCCAAGAATGTTTAATTTTTTTCGCGCGTCACTTTATAACGGCTGCACCTATTTGGCTTATTATTTTTTTGTTGTGATTGTAATTGTCGGTCTTTTGGGGTACGGGGTTGTAACGTTGCACATTTTTACTCATCAACAATAACTATTTACTACTGTATGAATAATATTCGTATTTATTTAATCACATAAAACCTCACCTTATGATTTACTCCTTACATGCAATAGAAACTACTTTTATTTCAACCTCTTTTCAATATACATATACGAGGGGCGTTCAAAATATTCTCGGTATTGATACGTTACAACCTCTTTTTTATATATATTTGTTACTGGCCGCTAAGATTCATCCATTGACATTAAAAAAAAGTAAAATTGGAACCGAGATGTTCTTTTGTTTTTCTGCAATTGCCGAACAAACATGAACACCATGAGCGAATTAACAATTTTAACGAAATTAGAGCACCGATCCGTCATAAAATTCTTGACAAAACAGGGTAAAAATCAAAAAACCATAAAAGAGGAAATGGATTGTGTTTACCGTGAGTCTGCTCCTTCTTTATCTACTATTCAAAAATGGTCAAGCGAATTTAAGCGTGGAAGGGAGAGTATTGAAGATGACCCTAGACCTGGCCGGCCTGTAGTGGCTACCTCACAAGAAAATATTGATAAAGTGGAAAAACTTATATTGGAAGACGGCCGAGTGAAGGTAAAATCTATAGCTCAAGTAACCAATCTCTCTATTGGTACCGTACATGACATTATACATGACCATCTTAATATGTCAAAAGTAAGTGCAAGATGGGTTCCGCGAATGCTGACGCTTCTTCAAAAGGATATGCGTGTGGCTTGCTGTTCAGATTTTATCGACCTGTGTGGTGAAAATCCCGATGAGGTGCTGCAAAAAATAGTTACTGGAGATGAAACCTGGGTTCATCATTATGACCCAGTGAGCAAACAGGAGTCCATGCAGTGGCACATTAAGGGTTCAGCTCATCCCAAGAAGTTCAAGGTAATCCCGTCAGCTGGCAAGGTCATGGCCACAATATTTTGGGATTGTGAAGGAGTTTTGCTTATCGATTATAAACAAAAAGGTGTAAATATCACAGGGCAGTACTACGCTAACGTTATACGTCAATTAAGAGATGCGATCAAAGAAAAGAGGCGAGGAAAGTTAACCAAAGGTGTTCTGCTTCTGCATGACAACGCCCCTGTCCATACTGCTCATATTGCCAAGGCAGCTATTGTTGAATGTGGGTTTGAAACTGTTACTCATCCACCCTATAGTCCGGACTTAGCCCCAAGCGACTTCTTTTTGTTCCCCAATCTTAAAAAGGATCTGCGTGGAAATAAATTTTCTGACGATGAAGCGTTGAAGACGGCCGTGGAGGAGCATTTTTACACCAAAGATAAAAAATATTTTTATGAGGGATTAAAAATAATAATTGATCGATCTTATAAGTGTATGAACATAGGGGGGGAGTATATTGAAAAATAAAAATATCAAACTTTTCGTACTTGTTTGTTTTTATCCACATACCGAGAATATTTTGAACGCCCCTCGTACCTACCCTCAGAACAAAAACAATAATCTGAGTACCTACCATAGCTACAGAAGTCACTTTAACAATATTTATTCTTTGACTCTTTCCCACTTCTACCATAAACCATTTTCCATCTCTCTCATTTTCATTCGCGCCACATTTGGCGCTATATTTTCTTTTTGAAAGAGTTTTCGCACCTCCGCGCATGCGTAAAAGCACCTCTCGGCGTATGGCTTGTGCAAATTTCGTATATCACAAAGTCGATTTTTGTTAGGTTTCTCATTTTTCGGAATATAATCAAAGAAGGTTTAAACCCTATTGTGACCAATGACCTTTTATTGTGGCATTATCTTTCTTGTTTAAATTCGAATCTTATTTTTCATTTCATGTATTCCTTGCAGATTTCTATTGTTTGATTACCTACCTATGCAATACCTATAAAATTGCTTATGATAATTATTTGTTTGTTGCAAACTTTGATTAAAACAAAAAGGGAAGATACGGCATAAGCTTCTCGTGAGTGAGCCGCCAAAATTAGGCCTAAAGGCACAATTTCACTTCACTCACAATTAGCCGAGCGAACAGGCTACATCGCACTATTGCGGATATTCTGCTGTGTGAAAAAGAGAAAGACGCTACTCCGCAGTGGCGTCGGAATCGGTCGTTAATAATTTAATAGGTGCATTTTGACAGGTTGTAGTCTAGGGCTGGGATGTTTACAAATCAATAGTGACAATAATCAATTCTCATGCCAAACGGATTAACGATTGAAACATCGTTAATCGTTTTAAAACAGTTTTACTTAAGACTATTTATTTAGTCGGTTTTCTTAAGTATCAAGTGTATAGCTGTGTTCCACAAATATAGCCAATTACCCAAAGGGGGTTCGAACATTTTTGTATGGAAGCTGGCATATCCACATGCCGCCATTTTGATTTTTTCCTTAAGTTTCCGCGCAGGGTGAAAGTGGTAAGTATATATTTAAATGGATAGAGGATACTTTAACAAATAAAAAATGTCATGTAATATGGTACCTTATAGTGTCGTGGAACGTGATACTATAAGGACACTATAATATATAATTCCCGAGATATTTAGAGTTAAAGATCGCCATGTGAAAAAATAACAATAACTAAAAACCCAATAATAATAATAACGTGTATATACGCATTCCATTGCATTCAAATGATAGATCCCAGGTTGATTAAAGTATTTATTAGAAGGCAGCACAACCTAGTAGCACCCAAAAACCACTTTTTAATTAATTATTTGCCTACTAAATCGCATCATATCGCAATGAAACGCTAGTGAAATTGCGATCAAATGCCTGTCTACCACGAATAAATAAAATAACGATCTCTGGTTTAGCAAGTCCCGTGCTAATTGAATATTTGTAATACGAATTATGAATCTTTACCTCCGTAACGATTATAATATTACATCACTAAAATTAAAAAATAAAATCTAAGGTTGCAAACATTCGAAAAGGAATGGAATATCGCCTTTGAAAGGGTACGTAGGTACTATTCTTTGGTTATACTTTATCTATGTAAGTACTTACGTATATTTTAGAATGGCTGTTTTGTCGGAGTTATATAGTTATTAATTTATATTATTTTCCTTATCTCCAAGCGGGCTTAGGAGGGAACTAAGAAATTACTTAGACGAACTAAGAACTAACTAAATCAACACATTAAACCTACGGTACTACACCTAGGGAACCCAGTATCTACATCTATTACTCTTTTCCTTTGCACCTTTGGCAGGGATTAGGTATTTGAATGGCCTTAACTACGTTTCGCCCTGGTTTCGTGCTCTACTCTTGCAACTCCTCCAAGTAAGATCGTTCCGTGTTTCTTCTGGTGTAGGTGTATAGGTATAAGATAAAAAAATATATTTAAAAAAGTAAAAACAAAAACAAGACAATTATAGAACAATGAGTAATAGTAACAACATTAGAAATTAAGAAATTATATTAATAAACAATGGTAGAACATACAAAGTGCGTGGGCGCTATTCTTTTGATCCTTTAAATCATGTGACATGTATGCCACAAAAAAATATAACGTAAATTGAGTAGATACCTACCTATACGTAAGTAGAGTACCATAAGTTACTGTTGACTATTATATGTTTAATAGTCAAAAACGCAAAAGAATAGCGCCCACGCACTTGTACGTTCTACCGTGCGTTGTTTAAATTACTTAATTTCTAATGTTGTTACTATTTCTCATTATTCTATAATTGTCTTGTTTTTGTTTTTACTTTTTTAAATGAAATGAAATGAAATGTATTTATTTGCATTTGAATATGGTTACACTGTGGATGTTTACAATAAAATTAGATTCATCTTATTCAGCCATAAAAATAGCACGCAAAGTTGAAAGCAGTAACTAGTCAGATTAATTAATTATAAATTACAGAATGTCAAGGAATTACAAAATACAGAATGTCATCAAATCATTAAAATCAGGAAGTCAAAATTATAATAATAACAATCTATAAATATATTTTTTTATCTTTCACATAATTATTTTATACATAATCTGATCACATGTTCCTGCATCCTAGCCGGGCCAGGAAACAGTGTGGCAGGGTCCTCGCGGACGTAAACGCGGGCGAGCCGCTATGTTCTACCTAAATAAAAATCAATTGCTAAGAATATTTAGACAGTCCCGAAGAATAACGTCTTAACTGCAAGCGAGTTGTATCGCAGATATGACGTTATTCTTCGGGACCGTCGATTTGTTTACGCATCACTTCAGAACGGCTGCACTGCTGCACGGCGGCATCAAATCATAGAAGTCGTACAATGGGTGGCATTAGTGCCTACTTAGGCATAATTATTTTAAGTTAATTTTATGTGAAAAACAAAAATTTAGACCGTGTTTTTTTAAAAACGTACTACAGTCGCATGACTTTATGGTTTGTTTACCCTACATTTAAATTATTATATATTTTTTTTATACTAAGCCCGGCAATTGACCCCACTCCACCTGATGTTAAGTGGCAATGAGGTCCAGGCGCGAGGACAACTGGTGCAGCGTAAGAGACGTAGCATCAGTCATCCTCACTCTGCCGGCCCACAAAGTGCTTCTTCACGCCTCGTTTGAAGGACCCTATGTCATAGGTAGGAGGGAATACGTGTGCTGGTAGACTATTCCATCTTTTGGAAGTGCGGCAAAGAAACGAGTCACCAAATTTGTTTGTGCGTGATGGAATGTTAGAGACTGTAAATTGGTGACTCCGGAGAGCAGCACGCGTACTCCTATGGAGGAAGGGAGAAGGAGGGATGAGGTCAAAGAGTTCTTCAGAGCACTCGCCATGGTATAAACGGTAAAAGACGCTGAGTGACGCAATATCTCAACGCAATTGCAAAGGCTCGAGAGTTTTAGTGACCTCCGCATTGCCGATAATGCGCACAGCGCGGCGCTGCAATCTGTCCAAGGCATCGAGAAGGTACTTTGCGGAGCCGTCCCAAAGGTGAAAGAGATACTCCACGCAAGACCGCACCTGTGTCTTGTATAATAGACACAACTGATCAGGCGTGAAGAATCGCCGCACCTTGTTCAGGACACCGAGTTTACGTGAGGCATTTTTAATCACGGTTTCGATGTAGTCCTTTTGGTTCAGATCGCAGCGGATGGCATGTTAATACTGCTCTGCAGGCCTAGAGATGTACCCTGAAGAGAGGGAAGGGGAAGGAATAAAGACTTTTTCGCTGTGAACGCGCACACCTGTGTTTTCTTGGCATTGAACTCCACCAGATTATCGGAGCCCCATTAAGAAATGAGGTCCAACACCCGATCGAGCTCAATGACAAGATTTGCTCGCTTCATTTCGGTGTCTACCCGCCCAGCCATTTTGTGCCCGTTATATCCCCCATGCACTGTGCTATCATCTGCATAGCAATGAATGTTTCCAAGATGAAGCATGTCATTGATATGCAGAAGGAACAGCGTGGGGGATAGAACGGAGCCTTGAGGAACACCAGCATTCACTGACATGAACCGCGAAGCGCATCCATCCGAAAGGACACGGATTCTACGCTCATGCAGGAAGCTAGCAATCCAGGTACAGAACTGAGCGGGCAAACCGTATGCCGGAAGCTTGGAGAGAAGAGCTTTGTGCCAGACCCGATCAAAAGCCTTGGCTATGTCAAGGCTAACTGCCAGTGACTCGCCACGCTTGTCAATAGCCTCACCCCAGAGATGTGTGACGTACGCTAGAAGATCACCCGTTGACCGTTTTGGCCGAAACCTATATTGACGATCGTGAATTAGGGAGTAATCTTCTAGGTATCGAATAAGCTGTTTGTTCAATATTCGTTCTAGGATCTTACACAACACTGAAGTTACGGCTATAGGGCGGTAATTAGTAGGATCTGACCGATCTTCTTTTTTAGGGATCGGTTGCACATTAGCTTCTCTCCAAGATTCCGGCACATAACCCGACGAGAGCGAGAGACGGTACAGACGCGTTAACACAGGGGACAACTCCGCTGCACACATTTTCAGGACTGGGATGCCATCAGGACCATTAGCTTTCCGGACATCGATTGACTGCAGTTCTGCACGGACATCACACTGCCTGATTTTAGTATCAGACATTGTGTGGCCACAGTGAGGAATTGAGGGTGGCTGTGCATCATAGTCATCGATCCGGGAGTTAGCAGCAAAGAGTTTGGCTAGGAGATCTACCTTTTCCTGCGACTTGTGAGCTAAAGTTCCGTCAAAACATCGTGGTGGCAGCGAGGGTTGGCAGAAGTTGGATTGCACGGCTTTGGCCAGACGCCAGTAGCTACGGCTGCCCGTAGGATGCGTCAGGAGTTCTTGGCCTACTCGTGCAACGCGCTGGGCATCCGCTCTAATGTAGGCCCTCTTACACGACTTGGTGGCATTATTATAGGCTGCTTTTAGCGAGCGAGTTTCGGGATCCCCATGAGCTTTACCTCTGATCCAAGCGCGGTATGCCGTCTGTTTGATCTCAACAGCACTGGCACACTCGCGATTGAACCAGCGGTTGCGTCTGCCTTTGCTGATGACATAGGTGTGTGGAATATAGTATTCCATTCCTAATACTATCTCATCGGCAACGGCAGTGGCGCTAGCGGTCGGGTCCTTCCCACTAAAGCAGCGCTGCCTCCAAGGGACGGATGCAAAATACTCCCGCATACCGTCCCAGTCTGCCGACGCGTAGTGTCAAATCTGGCGTTTCGAAACCGCTGTTGGCGGGCGCGATGCCAAGGGCACTGTGCTGGATATCAAGCAGTGATCCGAGGACCCTAAAGAAGCTCGAATCTCCACCCGGTATCCAGCTGGGCGACTCGTCAGCAGAAGGTCGAGTAAGGAGGGCGCATGGCCAACTATGTCTGGGATCCTGGTGGGCTGGTTCACCAGTTGCGTCAGGTCATGCGTGAGAGCGAATGCGTGGGCAGTTCTACCAGCATGGTCTGTTTTGGAGGAACCTAACCACAACTCATGGTGGGCGTTGAAGTCCCCCAAAAACACCAATTCCGCAGATGGAAACCGCTCCTGCGCATCATCTGCTACCCAACTAAGATGTTCAATTAGTCGAGTTGTCTCCATGTCGCCGTTATGGGATCGGTAGACGCAGACGTAGACACGACAATGAGAGCCTAAGTCGACGTGTACCACTAGGAGGGAGAAGGAAGGGTCCTCCAGACAGCGCAGACGGCGACAGCAAACATCCGCCCGAACGAATAAGCAAACTCCGGCTTTGGCTTTGAAGGATTCTTCAAGCACAAAGCCGGAATAGTTCAGGTAGGTGGTGTCAGCTGGGCGGATTATTTGCGTCTCCGTCTGGAACAACATTGCTGGCCGTGCCGTCTCAAGATGGTGGTGGACGGCATTGAGGTTTGCATGGAGTCCGCGGATGTTAGCGGACTCCACCTCAAACGGTAAGGTTGTGGTTGGGGTGTGCACCGCTGTAGTACCAGTTTTGTTGTTAGGCGCTGTCATTTTAGTAGTGGAAAGAGAGAGGCGTGAATCGAGAAAATGATGCCGCGCGCGATGCGAATGGTCAAAGTGTGGTGGCCTGTTTCCCCAGGAATTTGCCCACAGACGAGTATTATTAACCTGCCGAACGGAAGGGCCCCCGAACCCCCCCGGGAATGGACCCCACTTTCCGGCCACCAACCAGCACGACGGACCACCCCGAGATTATGCGTGGCATGGTGAGGCAGCCTCACGAGCTGGTTAGGCTCGCTTGGGCCCCTGTACTGTGCCACGGGCGGCCAGCGGGACAACCGTTTCTACGGGTCTCCCTGGTCGGCAGGTTAACGAAGTCCTCCTGGCACTGGTTTGACGGAAGCCTCCACAGACCAAATACATCGCAGCATCATCCTCTCGAGCTCTGGTTATACGCTGGCTGATCCCGAAACGCGACCGACAAGCAGTCACTTGATGGGTTTTACACCATGCGTACGGTGGTCACCAACCAGACGGGTCAAGCCCTACCACCAGTGGAGCAGATCATCGCTCAAAGTCTGTTAGTCGCTTCTTACGACACCCACCGGACGGAGAGAGGGGCGGCGATTGGTATTCTTTCTCCGTCACCGCACGGATAAAAATACAATACACTACACGGATACAATACACGGATAATATACAAGTTTCGGAAACGGATGATTTGTTTATGATTCCAAATTCAATTTTTAGTTTTTTTGTTGTTGTTTGTCACAACTGTTATCCTATCCATTTATGCGTGGAGTTTGAGTTGCATCTGTTATTTAGATTAAATACAGTGCTGTTTTTAGTCAGTTTATATCTAGTGTGTATTGCGAAAATGTGTATTGCGAATTTCATAAGGGATAAAAACATCGAACAAAGAGTTTGTCTTAAATTTTGCGTCGCCAATGGAATTTTTTGTTCGGAGTTACTGAAAATGTTACAGAAGGTACTTTATCAAAAACACGTGCTCACAAAGCGTTCAAAAGCGATCGAGATGTGATGAAAGATTTGCTTCGCTCTAGCGTAGGTCAGCAACGTCTTCAACTGAAGTTAACATCGCAAAAGTGAAGGAAATGGTGACTGAAAATCCTCATTCAACAGAAAGTTCAGCGGCTATCTCTCTCAAACGAGAGAGATAGCCGCTGAACTTACTGTGTCTCACGAGTCGATCCGCACCATTTTAAATAATCACTTGGGTATGAAACATGTTGCCGCTCGGCTAGTCCCAAAAGACCTGAATTTTCTCCAAAAAACTCAATCGCATAAGAGTCGCTGAGGACATGCTAGAACGAGTCAATTCCGACCCAACATTCATGTAACGCTTTGTTACTGGTGACGAGACGTGGGTTAAATTGTTTGACATGCAAACTAGTCGAGAACGAGAGACTGAACCGAAACCGAAAAAACCACGCCAAAGTCGATCAAAAGTCAAAGTCATGTTGACTGTTTTCTTTGACTACCTATTGCTGTTTTCAGCACTTGGAATTCTTGCCGGAAGGTCAAACGGTAAATAAAGAATATTATTTGAGCATTATGCGGCGTTTAAGAGAGCAATTTCGACGAATAAGGCCGAATTTGTGGAAAAAATATTTTTGGATTTTGCACCACGATAATGCGCCTTCGCACAAGGCCATCATTGTGAACGAATTTTTGACCAATAACTCAACAAATACCATCGAACAACCACCTTATTCACCAGATATGGCTCCAGCCGACTCCTTTCTTTTTTCTAAACTCAAATTACCACTTCGTGGCACCCGTTATCATTCGATAGAAGACAAAAAGAAGAATTCGCTGCGAGAACTAAACTCAATTCCGGAAAAAGCGTTTAATAAATGTTTTGATGATTAGATTATTCGTTGGCGTAAGTGAATCGTTTCTGAAGCAGCACACTTTGAAGGCGATAAAATAAATTTGGATGAATAACTAACATTTTGTGTATTATTGATGTTTGACTATTCGACTGACTGTACTAAAGGTTACCTCTTAGAGCATTATAATGCTCTAATCGTTAGCTACTTTAATGTGATTTGAGCTTTAAATAAATAAGCTATGTAAATTATTTAAAAATACGACATGATTAGTTGACTCTCTTTTTTTTATCCCTCATTATTTTATAGTAACATGTGTCAACAAACTAAATATCTCCCAATTGCATACCAATTGTTCATCGTTGTAAATATATATTATTACTATGTATTATATTACTATTTATGTCCTACTAAAACATGTTTGCTGCAAACAAAGAATGTACTCAAGTCAAGTCAAGTCAAATTATTTATTCAATGTAAACCTTTACAGGCACTTATTGAAGTCAATACTAATAATAATAAAAAAACAGTTAACTAACTTATAGTTAAGACTTAACAACTAATCTAACGAGCTATAGTCTGTGCCTGACAAATGTGCATGATACCAATAAAGTAAAAATCATCCGTGCCTATAAATACGCCATACTCTTTGCATAGCCGGGTTGAAATTGTACGTTATTATACTAATAACAACCTGTTGTTTCCAATGTGTGTTCTAACTGTTTGATTTAATCAGGTTTAAAGTGCAGTGTTCCTTCATTCACAAAGAAATTATGTAACCAGCGACGTAAAAATTACCCCAACCTAAATCAACAATTAATGTTTGCATAGCAGGCTTGAAATTGTGGGTTATTAAACTAATAAGAACCTGTTGTTTTCAATGTTTGTTTATCGGCTTTTCAGCTGCAGGGCATTACGAAATGTGTCATCTCGCGCAATTTGCTGAAATTACATCCTTTATGCTACTTTATACACTGCTACTTTGTACACTGCTACTTTATACACTGCTACTTTATACACTGCTACTTTATACACTGCTACTTTGTACACTGCTACTTTATACACTGCTACTTTATACACTGCTACTTTATACACTGCTACTTTATACACTGTTACTTTATAAACAGCTACTTTTAGTAGCATACATACATTGACGATTCACGACTATTATCCCTGAAGGGTTAGTAGAGACTAGGCAATGAGGGCTGCAAAAGCAGTCTACTGCCATAGGCCACGTTTCACCAAATTACAACTGCACATGTGCTCAGCGTGATAAGTGGTGAGCCCTTTACCGCTTTACGCTGTTGGATTAATGTGTAGCCTTTAGTCCGTTAGTCCGCCTTTTACGACACCCAAGATAAAAGAGGGTTTGGTAACATTATGTTAGCGAACCACACGTGCGACACGACTGCGCTTGCGTTTCTATAAATGCTAACTCGCGTTTGTACCGATGCAACAGCGCGTTTTCGCTTCGGTCACATTAAAAATCAGTTAAACTAAATAAGTATAATAATTCTTCTTTCGAAATTGGTTTCGATAAAAGAACAATATTTCTTATTGCAAAGCAGTGGGATTGTGCATGTGCATTGAACAAGCTGCGAATCGTAATTGCGTCGCTACAGAGGGCCTACTGTCTAAGCGAATCCGAAACTTCGTTGGCCCATACTTCGTCGTACAATGAACGCGCGCTGTCATGCCGGTTTCACACGAGGGCAGAACAATGAGACAGAACAGTGGGTAGCACAGTACTGCTACTGTTTGAACGCACAGAACAGTACTGTCTTCAACTTTCTTGACAGTAGCCAGTACAGCTAATAGCCCGGCGGTCTATTTTTTCGGGGCAGTTTGCTACTCCCACCACCTGTCTCGCTCATCTGTCTTGTGGCTAGACTCGTGTAAACGCAAGGGCAGTGCAGTGCAAGGAGCAGGACTTATTATGAAGTCGCGTGCGTGTGGTTTGTTACTTTAAATTTGTTTGTTTTAATATTACAATGGCACCTCCTAAATTATCAATGGATTACGCTATAAAACTCATTAGACTATACAAAGAAAAGGGGCGTTTATGGCAAAGTGACTATATTTATTTCATTCGTTACAATTTCAATTAGCTCGTCCAGAACTATTTGCAGTAGTAAAATTGCAGTAGCAATTTTGAGTAACTGTTGTAAATGTTACCGTTGTCGTCGTCGATGCTTCATCGCTACGCGAACTGACTGTCCTAAATTTAAACGCCACTGTCCTTCCAAACTGTTCTGTCCCACTGTTCTGCCCTCGTGTGAAACCGGCATCACTAGCGATTGGCGCAGTATATGCTGGCACGGCAGACGAAGTTTCAGATGCGGTTAGAGAGTAGGGCCTCAGATGCGACGCCAAAAAGTCTGTAGCTTTCACATATAGGCGTTTAAGTCGCACGGCTGCAGCGCTGCACGGCGAATCCTTTCACACCACAGCGGCTGTAGCGCGGCTAAGTCGTGACGCCGTCGCTACCGACAGCCGCGTTTCACAGTCGCGCTACAGACGCGCGTTGAACGTGGGGGTGACTAGCTCATTTCCAATATGGATTCTTCTATTTCTATTTCTTCTATTTCTTATATTTCTTCATTCTTCTTCGTTTATTATTTCGGTATCAAACATGCTTAAGATTATGACGTAGGTAATTTGCAACTTGCTACAGATGAGCTCACAACACTAACCTAACGCCGATTACGCCGACTGATCGCACGCGGCTACGCGGCGTATCCGCCACCACAATCTTGGGGCGCTAAGGTCTGCGGCTGCAGCGCGACTGTCCCGCTGCAGCCGAGCTACTTAAATATGTATGGATACCCAGAAGCGCTACTGCAGCGCTACTTAGAAGCACTGCAGTCGCGCGACTAAAACGCCTATATGTGAAAGCGCTCTAAACCTACACTGGCACTTATTCGTCGTCGTCAAAACTAGGTAATAAAATAACAGAATAGGTTATATGCTAATGAAATTGTTAGAGACACACTGTTTATTTAATATCGTCCACCTTTTACAATAGCTGCTTTATCGTACAAGCTGTTCGCCTCTGAAACTCGCTGCCAGTTGCGATCAGGCGTGAGCAATCTATTCACACAATTATTTGGAGTTCGTGAAAAATTTCTACTTTTCCGCTTAACCTTATCCTGCTGCAAAGATGCCGTTGTCAACTCTTTCTACCTGAGACTAATAAGTTTAAGTATGCAGAATTATGTAATAACATATTTATTACACACACACACACCTATGTATGTATATATTATTTATTATGATTTATTTATTGTTGTCTGTTCACTATTATTTAAGCTCCGATAAAATGTTTAAACACCACCGTTTTTCGATTTATAAGATAGGCCATCATTATCGCCATCCGACTGGCTTTCTGAAAGAAACCGCTTCATAGCGATAAAACTGCCAAATTTTAACTATGTATTATACCTATTTTCATGTTTTATAACTATGTATTTGTATAATTATGTAAACTGTTGCCATAAAAGCATTGTCTGATCTAATATAATCTATATCGCTGATGTGGACTAGGTACTGTAGACTTCACTCACTCACACACACACTGATTTGTATGCGTATCGGCTCACTTTTACATACACAACAGGGTTCCAAGCTGATTTCGGTTATCGAACCTCATAATGGAACTTATTTATTTATTGACGGGCTTTACTGTCACCCTACTGCCAGCAGTATTACTTTAACCTTACTATGCAAAATTCGTAATTTTCATATTAAGGTTAAAGTAATGCTCTACGAGTTGATGGTAAGGCCCCTGTCCTTTCGTCTGCTCGCAAATGGCTTGCGCTACCAATCTTGGAGAAAGCCGTGCGGTCACACTCGAGCTAAACGCCAGCCTTGACAAGTGGCCAACGCTACCGGTCTAATCATTAGCGTTTGTCAATAATCGGTAGAATAGTTAAAAGTAAAAAAAATTGTTTGGACGATTCGGACGGATTCGGTCACGCGATGGGTTTCGGTTTCGCGTGGGGGTCGTTGGAGGGTGAACTTTCTGTACGGTAGTAGGTAATATTAGTTATTCTGTGATTGTACCAAGACAAAAAACGAAACAATTTTAAAACACACAAATTTATACTTGTTAATTTTTGACTTTTTTATGCTTAAGTTTTTATAAAAAAATATATTAAATGATTAAAAATGTCAACCTTATTGGTTAGGTACTAATGTTTTCCAAAACTCATTTCAGCCGTTACTTTATTTTACTTCAAAAACTCTCCAATTTCTATTACTTACCACAATATCAATACGATAATTGGAGGTCATATTTAATTTTATTCCATTAAGTAATAACTTAAGTTACCAATTCATTATGATTTATCATTTTTCACCTTTCATCCCAAAAAAACGATAAATTACCTATAAATTTTAGCCGTTTGTGTCCCTAGGGGAGAGACATTTGCGGCTATTTAACTTTTTAAGGAATTGACGTGGTTTCGAAACAAGGAATCGTTACAGAATAAGGGCCCTTATCTCAATTATATAAAGTTCAAAATATGGTGTCAATATATTGGGCACTGCGCTATAAAGGGTTAATAAGTTTTTGCGGATGGATGCGTATTTTTACACAATTCTATGACCACGGCTTATATTTCGGTTCGACGCGATTCTGTTTCGGCGTGCAGTGGTACTGGGGGTAGCGATGCGCATTTATCTGGCACAGACTATAGCTCGTTAGATTAGTTGCTAAGTCTTAACTATAAGTTAGTTAACTGTTTTTTTATTATTATTAGTATTGACGTCAATAAGTGCCTGTAAAGGTTTACATTGAATAAATAATTTGACTTTGACTTTGAAATCAAAGTTCTTACTTATTTAATTAAGTTTACCTGAATAAAGAGATTATGATACTTGGCGAATACTTTAGTCTAACGCTACCAAAGAATAAATAATTGAATAAAGATTATCTAATAAATATTGATATCACCTAAGGCTTGCTCTGTAAATTTTTTAAATAAACAATTTATTTATAATGTAACTCTCCAATCTAATTTCCAAATTCGTTATCAAAAATAAATTGGATATGAAAACATTATGAAAACAAAGTATATTTTTAGAACAGTGCTCTATTCTTTAGAAACCGGTATTCTTGATATATCTATGGGTATGTCGAATAAAAGGTTTCTGCGTCTGTAGTTTGAGACTACGAGTAAGAGGGGTTCGTTCAGAACTTTGGCTTTCGGCCAGGCGGCCCGAACTTGGAACTAGAGAAATCAATTTTGCACCAGATAGAGAGCAAGTATGTAGCGGAGAGCACCTAACATAGGCTTCATAGATTTTTTAAATTAAATACGTGGAATAATAATCTTGGGGGTTAAGTTGCTCGCGTCCGTAGGTTTACCCTTGAGACCCTACACGTGCCCCCTGGGTGGTGCTAAATGAGTGACACCAACTAAGTGGTAGAGCCACGCTGCGTTGCAGCGCGCATTGGGTCGGCTCGCCCGGCGTAATACCACCCCCTCACGAATTTTCGGCGTGAAACAATGGCACTCTGTGCTGTTGTGTTTCGTCCGGCGAGTGAGGGTTCCGGAGACCCCTCCCCCCCCCCCTCACAATTGATATGGCAGCGAACTGTAATCTAGATTTACCCCATGGGGGTACCGACACATCCAGTGTCGGAGAATCCCCCCCTGAGCGTTCTCGCTCAGGCTGCCCTACGTATTCTGGGGAGGGCAAAAGTTCGCCCGTGCCAAGGCGTGCTGCAGGCAGGAGAAAGGCGGGACAATTGGCACCCCCTCCTACGCTTCGCGTGGACTTCTGCAATATCAGGGGAATCCACTCTAACTTGAGCGCCGTCCATTACCACCTCGAGACGGCGACACCGGCCTTGCTCTTCCTCACCGAGACGCAGATATCCCCCCCTCCTGACATCTCGTACTTGCGCTACCCGGGATACAACCTGGAACATGCATTTGTGCCACGAGCCGGTGTTTGTGCCTATGTCAGGGAGGATATGTGCGTTCGTCGCCTGGCAATCTTGAAGATAGGGACCTCTCCATCTTATGGCTGCACGTCGACTGCGGACGTCATCCTCGCTTCTACACGTGCCTGTATAGGTCCCACAGCGGTAACATCGGAACTGACCAACTCATCGAGACCGTCCAAACAGCGACAGACTCCCTTCTCCAACGGATCCCCTCGGCCGAGATTGTGGTATTGGGAGACTTCAATGCCCACCACGTCGAATGGCTTGGTTCACGCACAACTGACGTGGTCAGTTGAGCCGTTCATGACTTCGCTTTGGCCTACAGTCTGTCCCAATTGGTAACCGAGCCAACACGGGTTCCAGATGTGGAGGGCCATGCACCTTCTTTATTGGACCTTCTGCTGACCTCGCACCCAGACGGCTATCAAGTTTCTGTTGATGCACCACTAGGCTCATCAGACCACTGTCTGATTCGCAGCACTGTGCCTCTCACAGAAACTTCAAAACCGCAACCAGCGGCTAGCCGTCGAGTCTGGCATTATAGGTCGGCGGACTGGGATGGGATGCGAAGCTTCTTTGCGTCCTACCCGTGGTGGCGAGTTTGCTTCTCGCTGGATGATCCTGATGTCGCCGCTGACTCTGTCGTTGATGTGATACTGCAGGGAATGGAACTTTTCATTCCAAACTCTGTGGTTCCCATTGGCGGCAAGTCCCAACCATGGTTTGGTCGTTGCTGCAAAATGGCGTCTCGCCAAAAGCGACAGCATTACCAAGCCTGGGCTAATGCGGTGTCATCAAAGGATCCAAACACCAGTGCGCTCAGAAAGAAGTACAACTTTGCCGCCAGATCCTTTAAGAAGGACATTGCCAAGGCGAAGTCATCATTCATAGGTAGAATTGGCGAGAGGCTAGTGCGTCTTCCTTCGGGGACGCGTGCGTTCTGGTCTCTCGCCAAAGCTATCTTAGGGAACTTTTGTCAGCCGTCCCTACCACCATTGCACAAGACCGATGACTGCCTGGCCTATACTGCAAAGGAGAAAGCCGATCTCTTGGGCTCTCTTTTCGCATCAAACTCGACCTTGGACGATGGGGAAAACTCTCCACCAACCATACCGCATTGCGCTTGTACAATGCCAAACGTTCAGTTCCTGCAAAGGTCAGTTCGTAAGGCTCTTTTTTCCCTTGATATCCATAAGGCGAGTGGGCCTGATGCAGTTCCACCCATTGTGCTTCGGACGTGTGCTCCTGAATTGGCACCAGTTCTAACGCGCCTTTTCCAGCTCTCTTACACCACTGGCGTCGTCCCGAGCTCTTGGAAGACAGCCCTTGTCCACCCGATTCCAAAAAAAGGCGATCGCTCAGATCCGTCTAACTACAGGCCAATAGCTATTACCTCTTTACTCTCCAAAGTAATGGAGTCCATTATAAACCGCCAGCTCTTAAGGTACCTAGAAGAGAACCAGCTACTAAGTGATCGCCAGTATGGTTTTCGTCGCGGTCGATCGGCTGGTGATCTTTTAGTGTACCTTACTCACCGATGGGCGGAGGCGGTCGAGAGTAAAGGGGAGGCACTGGCAGTTAGCTTGGACGTAGCGAAAGCTTTTGACAGGGTATGGCACAGGGCTCTTTTCTCTAAACTTCCATCATACGGGCTTCCTGAGAAATTGTGTTCATGGGTTGCCAGCTTTGTTACTGGGCGTAGCATCAGAGTCGCAGTCGACGGTTCGTGCTCCGACATGAAGCCCGTGAATGCTGGAGTCCCGCAGGGGTGTGTGTTGTCCCCTACTTTGTTTCTTCTGCATATCAATGACATGCTGCATAACAACAGCATTTATTGCTATGCGGATGACAGTACTGGGGATACGCTCTACACCGGGCGAGCTAATATTTCTCTGGAAAGCGTCATCGAGAGCCGGAATAAACTTGTGACTGACACCGAGAACATGTTAAGTCATGTCTCGGATTGGGGCCGACATAACCTAGTCCGCTTTAACCCCTCCAAAACACAAGTTTGCGCATTTACCGCGAAAAAACATCCCTTCGTCGTACCTCTGAACTTTGAGGGAGCTCCCCTTGATACCAATCCGATTATTGGAATCCTTGGCGTCGATATTTCGAGTGACGTTCAGTTTCGTGGTCATTTGGAAGGTAAAGCTAAATTAGCTTCGAAAAAGCTGGGTGTGCTTAATAGAGCGGGTCAGTATTTCACGCCGGCCCACCGTTTACAACTGTATAAAGCACAGGTCAGGCCGCATATGGAATACTGCTCCCATCTCTGGGCTGGAGCACCCCAATACCAACTCCTTCCATTTGACCGCATTCAACGTAGAGCTGCTCGAATTGTCGGCGACGTGGTTATTTCAGGTCGGCTCGATCCACTGGCTCTTCGGAGAGACGTTTCGTCTCTCTGTGTATTGTACCGTATATATCATGGGGAGTGTTCTGAGGAATTGTTCGGCTTGATCCCTGCCGCTAATTTCCTTCACCGCACTACACGCAATCGACTGTCATTCCATCCACATCACCTTGATGGATGGCGGTCTACTACTGTGCGTTTTTCAAGAAATTTCTTGCCTCGAACTACAGTGTTGTGGAACCAGCTCTCGGCGGCGGTATTTCCGGACCGTTACGACTTAGGGATCTTCAAGAAACGAGCCTATTCCTTCCTTAAAGGCCGGCAACGCGCCTGCGATTCCTCTGGTTTTGCGGGTGTCCATGGGCGGCGGTGATTACTTTCCATCAGGTGTCCCGCTTGCTCGTTTGCCTACTTCTGCTATAAAAAAAAAAAAAATAATAATAATAATAAACCAACTATCATGCATAGAGAAGTTATGAGAGTAAATTAAGCTAAATAGCAAATGAAAAGCCTACCCCTGCGGGCAACGAGAGTATAGGCGGGTCTCCTGCGACACTGTTTTGTGTTTTCTAACACCTAACATCAAACTTCTAACAAAATATGTCAATATATGAACGTAGGCCACGCCCATATTTGTTAGATGTTTAATGTTAGGTGTTAGAAAACACAAAGCAGTGTCGCAGGAGACCCGCCTTTATGTGTAGGTACAATTAAAGCATTACACACCTACCCGAACGTTATGTGTACATGCATACATATGCATGCCAGCACTCTCAGAGGTTCATGTCAGCGGTTCTGTTCTCGGTAGGTAAGATAAACTCAATAGTGAAAAAAATATATTTTAGTTTTATTAGCTTTAGATCAGTACTTTGTTAGCTTTAGATCGGTACATGCTGTGGCTACTCATAAGTAAGATTTGTGATTAATTATAAGTTTTGGATTGTTATTTTATTTAATTTATTGATACAAGTCTAAAATAAAATAAATTAATTAATTAAAAAACTGATTAATTTTTCTCTCGATCCGGGGATCGGAAAGATGTATAAGTACGAGTAAGTATGCCTTTTTTCACATAATTTTGATTGATATTGATATACTTTATTAAAAAAATTACTTCACCGCACTGACCTGACCTGGCCTCACTGGTCGGACGAAACACAACAGCACCAAGTGCCATTATTTCACGCCGAATATTCGTGAGAGGGTGGTATTACGCCGGGTGAGCCGGCCCAATGCGTGCTGCAACGCAGCGTGGCTCTACCACTCAGTCAGTGTCACTCATTTAGCATCACCCAGGGATCACGTGTAGGGTCTTAAGGGTAAACCTACGGACGCGAGCAACTTTGACCCCCAAAAGACATTCAGCCAGTGTCAAGAAAGAAAAAAAATCTTACTTGACACTGGCTGAATGTTAAAACTATTTTAACGGGACCTAACACTATTATTTTTTGTAAGTAAGTACATATCTACTTACTGCTTGAAGTTTTGGCCGCCATGCTGCAGCCGTGGTCACAAGCGAACTCAGCAGTTCGCTTGTGACCACGGCCGCAGCATCGCGTATACTTACAAGAATTAATCGTGTTTAGTCCCGTTAAAATAGTTTTAATGCAATACAACGCGTTAGTTTAAAGTTTTAACTGGCTAAATGTGCTGATCGCATGAAGCCATTATTTATGTGAGAAAAAAAACAAAGTGCTAACATAAAGGCTACCCTCACATCACAGACCACATAACCCACCTCACATAGAAGTATACACAATCGGCACGAATCACACTAAACATTTATTTGCAATAGCAGACGTCAGCGTGTTAAGAGGCTAATCAAACGACGGCGTAAGGCACGTCAGTCGCGGCAGACAGTGTGCCAAAGAACGACCAAACAATGGATTAGTCACCTAATGCCTGAATGGCAGCGTGAAAGCCTTTCACGATAACGCTCTACGGCAAAACGGCCCGATCGGTAGTAAGGCGAATGCACATTAAGAGGGGTTAGGCGGTGGAGACGGAACATTGGCTGTTTTCTATTAGCTGTTATTCAAAATATTTTAGATATTTCGCACTGAAATTTTCAATATGTGTTGCAGAACGTATTCCAAAACACGATTGGAAACATTTTGCTCGATAGAAAAAAAACCTGAAGTTACCTCTAACATGTCATATTACATTACGACGGTGTTTTACGATAATAATTCATATAAAATCATAATCTTTTCGATTTTAAATGACTAAACATTTTTATTAACTTTTTGATAAAAATGTGAATGGCGTTTACGAATTACCGCGGACCCCGCACCCGCGAGGGCCCGGAATTTTCGCTGACCGCCTAATCTCTCCTAAGTGTGGTTTCAGAGTCACGCTGACCGCACGCGGGGGTGTAAGCGACGCGGGCCACGAGCTAGGTGTTGCCTTGTGTCGTTTCATAGTGATCTTACCACCCGGGCTGATAAGCGCGGATGGTCAGCGTGACTCTGAAACCACACCTAGGCCGGCAGTGTTCGGGTGTCAGCTGTGGCTCGTTGTTAAAATAATACTGCCAAAGCCAACCCTTCTTAAGGACCTATTTACTTATTTTCTTTATACATATACAACATACATATAATCACGACTATTATCCCCGAAGGGTTAGTTAGAGACCAGGCAATGAGGACAGCAAAAGCAGTCCTCTACCATATTCCACTTATTACCAAGTAGCGACTGCACACGTGCTCAGCGTGACAGGTGGTGAGCCCATCGCCGCTCTATGCTGTTGGATGTATGTGCAGACTAGTCAATTAGTCACTTTTAATGACACCCAAGGGGAAAAAGGGGGTCGTAGTACTCTTTGACCCCTACGCGATACGGTTATTTTCTTTATAAATTATCTTTTTCGGAGGTGGGTGCTAGTTTCTATGGCACAGTGTTAATCTTATGCAGACTTAGGTAATTGTACTCACTTTTTTGTATTGCGTTTTTGTTTTAACCTCTTGAGGATCGTGTAACCAGACACAATTAAAAATCAATTGTTTCGCGACCGCCGGCGGTGTTTTATGATCCTTGACTTACTAAAGAATTTATTTTTTACTAACGGCCCGCCCGCGACTTTCTGTATCCCGTGACGATTTATCACAAACTTTATTTCACACAAACCTAATCCCGACAATTACGAATACAACAAAAAGAGAATTACCCAAATAGGTACATCCGTTCTGAAGTGATGCGTGTACAAACATTCCGGCAATTGATTTTTATTAATATAGATTTTTTAACTCTCTTGGGTGTCGTAAATAGTATATAGCGTCGATGTGCTCACCACCTGTCATGCTGACCACATTTGTAGTTGTAATTGGGTGAAATGTGGATTGTGGCAGTGCAATGCTTTTGCGGACCCTCATTGCCTACCCGGTACATTTTCTACATTGTCTCTGACTAATCCTTTGTGGTTAATAGTCGTAAGTGTTTTGTTTCGCATGTCCCCCCCCCCCCCCCCCTTCACGGCCCACGCCCATAATACTCGCTCGCCCGCTGCGTCAGTGGACGCATGTGTCCCAATAAATCATACATCAAAATTTACAGTCCACCAGTTACTTAAGGGGATGCCTCGCGATCGCAAAAACTGACATAAGCACTATCTTAATGAACTTCAAAGCAAAATCAATAATATTGATATTTATAATTAGAACAATTCTGCTTTGAAGTTTCAGACCTAGTAATTTAGTTAGAGCAATGTTTTTATTCTGCGAAAGGCTTTTCGGTTTCGGTTTTGTCCAGTTTCGGCCCAAAAATCATGTTTCGGCCAGAGGTTGGTTTCGGTCAAAAAACCGCCGAACCTTTCGGCCGCGCCGAAACTTACAACATCGTACTTTCGGGTCGCGTTTGGCTAACGTCGTGTAGTGAAAATTAAAAATAAAACTGAAAGAAAATACATCATAATATGATTATCATAATATTTTAATACCAAACTTGTTTTATTTTATACCATCTACAATTAACAAGTCGCTGCCTCAGTATTACAGTTAAGTAATGTAACATTTTAAATAGTTCACTTTTTAGGGTACCTAGTTAAATTTTGACCCAGTGTCACTATAACAATGTTGAAATTTCAATTGGATAAAAGTTGAACGTAGAAATCTGTAATATTAAGTCGGTGCGATGTTTCATTAATCAAATATCCGGAAAGAACGGCCCACTGACACTTTTATTCAACGTTTTAATCACGTTTATAAAAGGTTCGTTTCGGTTTCGGCCAAAACTATAATCAACGAATCTTCGTTTTCGGTTTCGGTTTCGCCAAAAAAACATGTTTCGGTCGGACACTAGCGGAATATCAATACAAATATTTTCGTGTAAGAATTATTGTTTCGTGCATAAAATTAAGAAAGTTTTAGAAAAATAATATTTTTAGAAGTCATTAGATTTATGTATTGTTTGTTATTGTTTAAAGAATTTGTTTCAAATTTCAACAAGGCCATGACCTTGTGCAATGATCAGGCAAACTTACATAAGTTCTTTTAATGTATTTAACTAATTCAGTGCATAGTACAAGTGACTTAAAATACGTAAATTTTCACAATTTCGTGCAGGACCCCCTTAAATCGAAGAAATCTTCCGCCCTATTACCATACCTAGAAGCTAGCAACCCTGCATTCAATAGGTGTTTTTAGCTTTAAAAACGAACGTTCCACAAAAGCTACGATCGGTCTTTGACAAACAACATCGAAAGCTCATGGTTTTCCTAACGCGCGTTAGTGCGCTGCCTTCCACGTATCCTGTCGAGTGAACTGGTGTGAAAACGGCTGTGGCACACCCAGGCTCTGATCAAATAATAATATAAGACGGGAGAGCGACAGGCGTTGGACGATTATTTTCCGTTCGAGACGACAGGAGATATCGTATAATTTCATTGCAAAAGACAGATATGCATTTATAATAAGATACGGTTAAAGACATTTATTTTCTCAAAAGAATTTACAAAATCCACTTATAGAGAAAATACAAAACTAAACAGAAGTCGATTTATAACACCGACTAGCATTACAAAAAAGTAGGTAGATAAATAAAAACTTAACCAAACAATTCACCAACACTGCTGTGCGCATGCACTGGCAGCATTTGAGCGAACACAATAAGGGTATTGTCACAGTGTGAATTAGCGCGGTTTCATGTTACAGAATAAGACAAACAAAACACAACTGGTATATATGGACCCTAGAGCATTAAATCAACTTACTGCTCTAAGACAAGGGCCAAAACAATTAACTGTTGTTCACTTTTATATTTAACAAACTTTCATAATTACGAAGTAAATGCATATGCCAACATCTAATATTTTATGAATAGGTATACGTTAAATACATTTTAATTGTTAATATTTTATACTTTCATTTGTGATTCTAGTCTACTCAATGTTTTGTTATAATAATGTATCCAATATTGTAAACATTTAAATCCAAAAAGATGTACTTTATTTTACTTTTTTATTACATAATAACGAATACAAGGAAAAACAACATAGCATTGCACTACTTGGACTCAATAAACAAAATATACTACGGCGAAAAACTCCTTAAAGTGTGGTCTTTTAGTAATCTTTTAAAAGTATTCAAAGACCTACAATCTTTGATGAGCGTTGGTAACTTGTTGTAAAACTGTACTCCTTCGTATATAATTGTTTTTTTACCATAGTTTGTACGCGGCACATTGAGACAAATGTTGTTAGCTTGCCTTGTTGGGCGTTTATGAGAGTTTATGTTTTGGGTGAATGTAATTTGACTATGAATATCCTTCTTCAGTATTTTTCTTATAAGAATACATGTATTATATTTATATATTTGTGCAAGGTTCATTAATTTTGTTTCTTTATATATTTTGACGGTTGGTGTAAGGTAATCATACTTGAATAGAATTTTGATTCATTTGTTCTGTGCAATTTGCAATCTCTGTAGATGTGTGTGGGCTGCTGATCCCCATGTTTCAATCAAATATTCCAATTGGGATTTAACTAGCGAGTTATAAATAGTGTATCGTATGTGTTTAGGGAGGCATCCCACCATGCCTCTTAGAGCTCCAGCCAAAGATGTTAGTTTGTTACAGATCGAGTCTATATGTGTTTTCCATGTTAGTTGATTATCAAGTATTATTTTTCAGAATATACTTTTCGAATTATACTATTATTAATTTTTAGAGGACTGTGTTTAGATTTTTTTTATTTTTAGCAGAAAAAATTATATACTTTGTTTTTGAAATATTTATTGTTAATAAATTTGCCTGTAGCCAGGTATGTAGGATATTTAAGTCCTGCTGTGCTTGGTTCATTACTGAGTCGATCGAGTGCCCAGAGTAAAATAGACTGGTGTCGTCTGCGTATAAAAAGATTTCACCCTGAAGTCCTATTTCATTTATATTATTAATATAGATGAGAAATAATAAGGGACCCAAAATTGACCCCTGTGGAACACCACAAGAAATTGACTGAGGCTTACTCTGCTCATTTTCAATAAGAAGATAATATATACATTAATAAATAAGTTATACTGAAATTCTTACCAGAGTCATAAACATGTAGAAGATACACACTCATAATACATAGATAAGTACCTACTTCAGACTTAGTAGGATAGTAGATATTACTATCCTAGCTAGTATTATAAATGCGAAAGTGAGTTTGTATGTTTGTTGCGCTTTCACGCTTAAACAGCTAAGCCGATTTTGATGATTTTTTGTATAGAGATAGATGGGGCACTGGAGACGGTTATAGGCTTTTGTGGTTGTAGGATACTTTTTCGCGGAAAAATAAAACTTGAAGGTTGGGAAACGAAAGTGTAAACTCTGTATGAAACTTTTCATTGTATCAAATTGCTGCTGAAATATTGTTTTTAATCGAAGTCTGCACATTTGTTTACTTTAAACTATCCATAAAAACGGGGTATTCCTCGAAGCGCACCCAATTTGAAGCGCACCAGACCA
This sequence comes from Scoparia ambigualis, assembly GCA_963921215.1. Lineage (NCBI taxonomy): Eukaryota > Metazoa > Arthropoda > Insecta > Lepidoptera > Crambidae > Scoparia > Scoparia ambigualis. The sequence continues at coordinate 25,583,640 of OY992501.1, read as the reverse complement.
AGCGCACCTACCTAAACTATTCCTCCAAGCGCACCCGCTGGGTGCGCTTCAGAATAGATAATTTAAATATTAATTTTTAATTCCTCGAAGAGCACCACGGAAAAAATGTTGGAAAGAGATGTAGTAACTAACAAAAAATATCAATAACGAATAAGTTAAAGGTAAGTGAGATCGCTAACGCGCCTATCTACCTGAATAAAAATAAAATAAAATATACTTTATTCTCTTTAAAATTATAAAAATTATTTAGATTCGTCAAAAAAAAAATGTATGTCAAAAGCTTAGGTCAAAAGTCAAACTAATTTATCAAAGGTATCAAAATCTAATACATTTTTAAAAATCTAGTTACCTAGGGAGCAATTCGTGTCACTGCCAAGCAGCCTTGTCATTAAAGAAATTGTCAAAACTATAATACGCCTTTTGGCACAATTTACATTTTATGAATTTTTTAAATTTATTAGCTGATAAATTTGTTACCTCAATTGGCAATGTATTATACATGCGAATACAATTCCCCGCAAATGAATTAGTTATTTTGTGGAGCCTATAATTGGGAGTAGCCAGTTAATCCTTATTTCTTAAGTTCAAATTATGTTTATCACTATTCTTCACAAACTTACTTTTATTCTTATGGGTATACAATAAATTTTCATAAATATACTGTGAGTACACTGTAAGAATACCGATTTCTTTAAATTTGTCTCTTAATGACTCCCGAGACTTCATACCATAGATAGTCCGGACAGCCCTTTTCTGCAACACAAAGATACATTCAATGTCGGCAGCGTTACCCCACAGTAGTATGCCATATGTCATAACACTGTGGAAGTAGCTGAAATAGACTAGACGCGCTGTTTTAATGTCTGTGAATTGCCTGATCTTTTTTACGGCATAGGCTGCAGAACTCAGTCTGCCCGAAACTTTCCCGATGTGAGGCCCCCATTGTAATTTGGAATCTAACGTTATGCCCAGAAAGACAGTCTCATTGACCAATTCTATTTCATTGTCCTTAACCTTAACACTGGTTTTAACAAGCCTAACATTAGGTAGAGTAAATCTAACACATTTGGTTTTATTTCCGTTTAACAGTAAATTATTAGCATTAAACCAGTGGACTACTCTAGAGAGGGCATTGTTTACGTCGTCAAGTTCGCGTTGTCCACGTTTAACTTTAAATATTAAAGACGTATCATCAGCAAACAAAACTATCTCGTGATCGTCTCTTATGAGGTGAGGGAGATCATTTATGTAAACTAGAAACAGAAAAGGACCCAAAATTGAGCCTTGCGGCACCCCCATTGTAATAGCAGAACCAGGTGACTGTTTACCATTTATTACTACTTTCTGGACTCTATTACTAAGGTAAGATGAGATAAAATCCAAGGCCGTCCCATGGATTCCATAATGATCAAGCTTCCTAATTAACGTCTGATGCTGGACGCAATCAAATGCTTTAGATAAGTCACAGAATACACCATAGACATCATATGACTCATTCCAGGCTTCATAAATACTCTCTAATAACTCAATTCCAGCATCAGTAGTAGACCGACCGCGGGTGAAACCGAATTGTTTAGCATGCAATAGTTTATTTACGTTAAAGTGAGCTAGCATTTGATTGAGCATAATTTTTTCAAATATCTTACTAAAGGTGGGCAGTACAGAAATAGGACGGAAATTCGAGGGATCTGAGGTACTGCCCGATTTAAACAGAGGGGTTAACTTACTAGATTTCATTAAATCAGGGAACACACCACAATCAACACAATTATTAAATATAATTACCAGTTCAGGAGCGACTATCTCGATTAAAGAGTTAACTAAATGTACAGAAATGCCCCAGAGGTCAGCTGTTTTCTTAATATTCAAAGATTTAAAAGCTTTTACGATGGTGTGTATATTAACTTTACTGAATTGAAATATAACATTACAACAAGGAACGTTTGCTTTTAACAGAGATTCTGCAATGGGGGTAGAAGAGCCCAGAGTTCTGGTTAAATCTACGGCAATTCGCGAGAAAAATGATTCATATTCGTTAGCGACTTCAACGTCTGCTGTGATTATTTTGCCATTTATGTTAAGTTTATAATTATTTTCATTTGATTTTACTTTGCCACTTTCCGCATTAATAATTTTCCAAGTTGATTTAACTTTATCTACACTATTACGAATTTTATCACTTATGTATTTAGATTTAGCCGATAGACATTCTGCTTTAAACGTTTTTGAGAAAGATTTAACATAATTTAGAAATTCCTCTGTTCTATTAAGCTGTCTCTCTGAGTACAACTCATACAGTTTTCGTCTACTTTTGTGTATACTCTCAGTGGCCCATTCACTGAAAGTAGGACTATCACCAATCGTGACCTCCTTGGACTTGAATATCGAGTTGAACTCGTTATAGAAACAATCAAAAAATAATTCATACATTGCATTGGGATGCAAGTTGGTGTCTAAAAATGGAGTTTTGTCGCAGAGTCCAACTCTCATTCGTTCCAAGCGGTCAAGAGTTACCGGTCTACATATTATTTTACGTTTTTTAGTTTTTTCCTTAACGATTTTGAAGGATGCTAATTGCCCACAATGGTCTGAATCTAGCTTATTTAGAATACTCTTAGTTTCTGGCAACATATCACTATATATATTATCTAGGCACGTAGCTGTAGAATCACAGTATCTCGTAGGCTACAAAAATAAGTTTGTGAGGTTATATGATTTAAATAAATTCAAGATATCATACGTCGTTGGCAAATTAATAAGTATATTAACATTAAAATCGCCGCATACTATTAGATATTTATTAGATTTTGCAAGTTTGCTTAAGGCTTTGTCCATAACTTCCTCAAATTCACAAAAGGATGAGCGTCCACGTTTATAAACGCATAGTACTATGAATTGCTCCATTTCTACGCAAGACAGTTCGGCTATACACTCTACAGAGAGAGACACAACGTCTTTCCGTTCTTTAAATTTCAATTTGTTATGTAACAAGATCAACGACCCCCCATGCGCTGTGTTGACCCTGCAGAATGCACTAGCAACTCGGTGATTACTGAAACTGAACATGAGTTCACCCCACTTACGCCAATGTTCTGTAATACACAAGATATCAATATTATCTGAACTCATGAACAGTTCCAACTCTAACTCTTTGCCCTGTGTTAAACAACAAATATTTTGATGCACCAGGTTGATAATATTTACATTTTTTGACTTTGATGGTTTTGGAGGGCATTTTTTATTATAATCACTGTTAGAAATTAAATTCAAATTAATTAATTCATACATGCTAGAGGACATTTCCTCTGTTGTCTTAAGATCTAATTTAAATTACTTGGAACGGATTCCAAAGTCCTAACACTAAAACTATTCTGCTCAAATAAAGCAGTTTCGTCAGCCAAATTTTTGGCTGTTGTAGTAAAAAAATAGAATAGCACACCTGCTATTTGTCTTTTACAATTACTTGGTAGATAATAACTACCAGGACATTGATTTGTATACACACTGTATAATCTGTCCGGACTTCTATCTTTATACATATTGTATGTAATTCTGTGTTTCAGAACAGAATTAATGTCAATCACATTAAATTTGTTATTGCATTTACTAATTAAATATAAATGTGAGTTAATCTTATATCTAAAAGAGTTTTCCACGTCTGGCACACTTTTTATAAAGGGAAGTGTAAACATTACCAATTGTTTAACATCTAAATTCATAAGTTTTTCACAGTACTGGGATAATTTATGTTTATTTATATTTCCCCTGTTTGCACAAAAAATAATTACTTTGCTGTTCGATTCAAATTTATATACTAGTATCTTTTGCATTATTTCACTTAAAGAAGCACCGGGAAAACAATTGTTAATAATTGAGTAGCAATTTGAATTAAATTGTTTTGACAAAAGTGAGCCGAGATTTGTGCCAATATCGTCACTAAATACAATCAATTTAGACAAACTGTCCCTATTTACACTGTCACACAATTTCCCAATTAATGGTGAGGGAGAACAAGTTGTAAGAGGAGGCTCAGGCTCCAAGGAAACCGGTTCACACTGTACCTCCACCGACTGTGAGGTACTTGAACAGTTGCACGAATTATTATTTATAAAAGAATTAAGGCGCTCAGTGTTGTAATTTGATGTTTTAAGCACCTTATCTATACTTAACTCGCACTTATTGAAGTCCTTAAGGGACAGCTCATATTTTTTAGTTACATATTGGAGTTCAAATTGCAAACTTTGGATTTTTGACTCTAAGTGTTGTGTGTCGGTGTAATATTTTAAATGACTTTGTTTAAGCTCTAACATAGATAATTTAGCTTGTTCTCTTAATTTTAAATTAGATTTAACATTTTTGCACTTCTTAATTAAGGTTTTGTGATATTTTAATTCTTTTTTTGACTTTTTGATAAATTTATTAATTTTTAGGTATTTTTTTAGTTTATTCCTGCTGCAAAACAAAACTGACTTGTCTGGTTTGTATGAATTGTCACCTGTTAGGTCTATAGTAGACAAGTCTAGGTTCAGATCAGTTGCAGAAGGAATCAACTGCGGGGCACCACTCATTAACTCGTTATACAAATTATCAGTTTCACGGGCAGAGACTTGTTGGGCACTTTCTTCCAGGTCTAAGATCTGTTCCTGGGCACTCTGTAGCTCATGTTCTAGCATGGTAGTTCTCCTCAGGGTCTTCTCGTATTCATCACTGCACTCATGGAATCTGGATACCACCAACTGGAGATGGTCCCGCTCCGCCACAATATCATCATACCTAATATGGAGCCTAGATAGCTCATATTTAAGTTTCTTCGTGTCCTCTAACGCGTGCATTAACACTTGTTCATTGTCCTCTCTTTCTTTTTCAAGTTGTGCACAGAGTTCCGTTTTAGCTTTGAGTTCCTGCAACGCCAGACGAAGTTTGGGCTCCTCTGCCTGGCGCAGCAATGCAGTACGACTACGGGTATTCATATTATTTGCAGATAATGCAATAAAAATCACAGTTTCTTAACAAAAAGCATATTTAGAAAATTGAGGTTCGATATCGGGACCCGTACTAGGCTGGCGGTGTCACATACCGTTCGACCAACGTGAGAGTCGAAGTGAACGACAAAATTAGCGATGTATTGATGTGATTTGCCATACGTTATGTAGGTAGGTCCAAAGTCCACGTCAAATATTTATTGATTGTTATCTCCGATCATCTAAACACTGGTCAAAGATTGTTATTGTCAATTATTGTAATGTATTCACCACAGTTTTTCACTAACGAAGTCTTAATCACTAATTTAGTGTTACAGTTTATTAAAACAAAAAGTTCAATATTGTTATATTTTGTAAATTGTTTGCACTTTTTATTTAGACAACTGGTTCATAGTGTCACTTGGTCATTTTGATTTCAAATGGTTTCTCACTATTGAATCTCATCACAAACACTTGTGCCGCAGAGTCACTTAGTTACATACACTTTAAGCACTTTTTTACTACTTATTTCATGTGTTACATATTTTTAATTACAAATATACTACAGAGCTAATGTTTACATCGCCGTCTACGCCTACCCTCTCTGTTTTCATTTATGTCTCCCTGGTTCTTCTAGATCAAAATGACTGTCATGATTCAATTTATTATTGACGTAGTAAGTTGCTTACACCCAGTTGCAGAAAAGCCCATTAAAATTTTAAAGTTCCTTTAAATGTTAATGCCACTTTAAAGTGTTGCACAAAATAGCTTCTGTCCGTAAATTTAATGCCCCATTAGTTTTAATGAACCCAACGTCAAATCGGCGCTATAACAGATTTTTACGTTGCACAAAACGTCATTAGCGCTAAAGGACCTTTAATTTTTCGTAAATTTGACACTTTGAGGTTATAATTTTTAATGCCTGGTCAAGCGGTCATTAAACTCATATTGAACTTATTTTAAACTGTTATATCGTTACTACTTACCTACTTTCAAACTTAAAAATTTGTTTGTTGTAATAAGTGGATTTCGTTATGTCTATAACAAGCCTTTCGTCCTTATCCGATCACGAAGAATATGTTATCCGTCGACGACGCCGTGATATTCCAGATAGAATAAATTTGTTTGAAAAACATAATGGAGAAGATTTTCGTGTGAGATACAGAATGTCTAAAGAGACGGATTTACGGATTTTTGAAATTCTCAACCTGGAACCTGAAACTCGAAGGAATAAAGCCATTGATGGTCTCACACTATTATTGATTTGTCTGAGGTTCTTCGCGACGGGATCATTCCAGCAAGTGTTAGGAGATTTGGTAAATATGCACAAGTCAACAGTATGTCGCGTAGTTCAAAGAGTAACACGCAAACTAGCAAGTCTTAGCGCAACATTTATTAAAATGCCTACAGACAGGAATGAGCTACAAAGAGTTGCTGAAGGATTCTACCAAATTGATGGCTTTCTAAGGGTGGCAGGAGCCCTTGATTGCACCCATGTGAAAATTGTTAGCAGAGGGGGAGCACTACCTGAACTATACCGCTATAGGAAGGGATTTTTTTTCCATTAACGTTCAAGCTGTTTGTGACTCAAGCCTGAAAATCAGAGACCTTATAGCGGGTCAGTCCATGGCTCGACCATTTTCAATAACTCGCACATATGTGCTGATATTAAGCACCTAGTCCTAGTCTCTATCGACATCAATATTACGAATCTTATAAGCGTTCATTTCTTTTTTCCTGATAGTTAAAGGAGATGGCTAAGGCGCCTATCTACCTCTTTTCATTTATCATCAATATTACGAATCTTTTAAGCTCCTCTCTATTTCTGTCCGTGGGTGCGCTTCGAGGAATGAAAAATTAATACTTTAATTACCTATTCTGAAGCGCACCGCGCAAACGGGTGCGCTTGGAGGAATAGTTTAGGTGCGCTTGGTCTGGTGCGCTTCAAATTGGGTGCGCTTCAAATTGGGTTGCGCTTCGAGGAATACCCCATAAAAACGGGGCAAATTGTTAACAAATCTACATTAACACAAGCGAAGCTAGTTGAAAATAAATATAAATTTACTCTCTATATTTATGTGACCATAAATAAGTAAGGATTTTTAAATTTACTATTTTTTGTTTTCCAGTTCCATAACTAGTAATAACCTCAGAAATAAGAAAGTATTAAATAACAAATTTTGTTATACTGATAAGTGATAAGCGATTAGCGTGATAATATCAGGCCTCGGCCAGACTGCACGCGCGGGCGCGGCGCGGCGTACTCAAACATATTATGTGTTCTCATTTGAGTGTTCATAGTGGGCACGCGGCGAGGGGCATACATTTTGTACGCCGCGCCGCGCCCGCGCGTGCAGTCTGGCCGAGGCCTCGAGGTGGTAAACAAAAAAGGAATGCTTCATAACTTCTATTATTTTAGACTCAAAAATTCTTAAAAATTCTAAATAGGCAACCGTGTTGCGTAGCGAACACCCCCTCTCTTCCATTGGTTGTCGTAAAAGGCAACTAACGGACTAAATACTGCACTAACTACCAACAGCATAGAGCGGCGATGGGTTCACCAGCTGTCACGCTGAGCTGAAAAGTGGACTACCTATATGGTCTCTACCGTAGTCCACCTTTCACCGCGGACTGCTTTTGCTGTCTTCATTGCCTAGTCTCTGACTAACCCTTCAGGGATAATAGTCGTGATTATATGTATGGATGTATGTGATATGATCAGAGTATGAGTGATACCACAGTCGGCACAAGGGTCCTAACTCGCCACGAGGTGGTAAACACACTCTTGAAACAGAAAAAGAAAGACTAGGTAACATTATATTATTTTTGACATAAAAATTCTATTTTTATTTAATAGTACCTACTAATATAATTACTTTGTTTGATGTATAAAACACCTTTCTAACATCTTGCATATAATACAATAATACCATACGAAATAAAGAAACAGTTATAGTTTTCATAAGAAAGTTTTACCTGGTCTTTTATTAGAGAACCATCAAACTCTCAAGCTTTACACACAATAGAAATTCTATCCATTGAGCACTGATCAGTGCGCGGCCGCAGTTGAAAGGTTAAAACGTTATTAGATTTTATCGGTAAACTACACCAACAGGTAACTTTCTAACAGCATAACTATAATGCTTGATAAGTCTATAAACCGCTTGACATAAACTTTGGCGACGCGACAGTCCGACTAGATTCGGTCTACTAACTGGTGGTTCATTCTCCGTGGTTTATTTCTGTGTTTTTTTCTTAAAGCTCAATCTCGGACCAAATTGTGATATTTGGTCCGAGAGCTCAATGTTTTTTCACTCACTGGGTAGACATGTCAAAGATGTCACGACCTTATAAAATATGAGCATAACCACTGACTTAATATTAAGTGTCCATGAGTTAAACACAGATACGATATCCTAAAAAGTAATAAAAACAATTATCATAAACCTAATGTTTAATAGCAAATTAGTAATTTGAATCACTTTTTCGGTAAAATATTATATAATATCATAACAATATTTACTACGCCGCGCTGTACCAGCATATTTTCAACTCTACTAATATTTAATCAGGTTCCGTCTGTCAGAGGAAAAGTGACCTTCACGCCGCGGCCACACGGCTGTAATTGGAACTACACCATAGCAACAGTATAAAAATGTCGCAGATTAAAATGCAAAAATATGTCGGCCAAGGGCACGGTTGGCGCGCGCAGACTGTAAAGAGCTTCGGCGAAATATTATCTTTGTTTCATCATTTTGGGAATTGATTTTTGACGGATTCCGCTAATATATTAAGTAATAATAGTGTCTTAGCACAGCCAAATTCCAGCCAAATTCGATGAAGAATATTTGAAAACTAATTATTGACATATCTTTGTGCAAATATCTAATGTAATTTTTAATTTTACGGTTTTTATGAGAGATTAGGATTAGTATCATTCCTAATTTTACGGTTTTAGAGAGATTGGCAAGAAAACAACTTACGATAGCTCAGAACAATAACTAATATTGTTCTGAGTACGATAGTGTCTTTCTTTCAAAAAACACTGAAAATCCGAGTGACATTAGATATTTGAACAAAGAAATGTCAATAATTTGTTTACAGACCACTGTTGAATTTGGCCGTAGTATAAAAGGAGCATACATACATATATAATCACGACACGGCTATTATCAGGGAGGTGTCACAGTTTAGGTAGATTCGGCCGGCGAGCCTACTGGGCAGGCGTAATGGCAGTAGGTTGCCGCTTGGCTCGTACGCTCCACGTCGCGCGTAAAACGAACGATCATTTTCTGTGATTTTTGTGCACCGAACAATGACTACTATACAATTTTATAATCCGTATAAAAGATACTGTTTTATTTTCGGGTGTCTAAATAAAAGAAAGAACAATGAATCTAATTTATTTTAATTTAAACTTAAATATATCAATGACGGCAAATCATTATCAAATCAGCGTTGCTTAACGGAATATGAACGCTCGGGTCACACGATAAGTTTCAATTTCGCGTGAAAGTCGTAAGAGTAGGCAATTGTTTATACCTAAACTTGACTTTAGAGAGTGAACCTTCTGTACGGTAGTACTATTAGTTATTCTGTGCTATTACCCGCGAAGGGTTAGTCAGAGACTAGGCAAGGAGGACCACAGAAGCACTCCACTGCCATAGTCCACGGCACACCAATTTACAACTTCATAGTAACCAATGTTTCAATTAAACACTATATTTTGTAAAAAACGGTATCTCCGTAATTCTATTTAGATGTGAATTTCTTACTAACCTCTTCTCTGTAAGAAAACGTACTAACAATTGATATACTATTGTATCTGGCTTTACGGCAGTTGACAACTTAAGAGACGAAACAACGAAATTTTTAAAAACCATTTAGCCAATTTCAATGAAACTTTGCATGCTAAAGTAACATACTGAGATCTAAATAGTTTATTGAAAATATTTTTAAAAAAACGTTTAAATAACTGAGTTAATGCGATTTTAAACTATCTATAATGGACTTTAAATCGCAATAACTCAATTAAATAAACCTTTTTTTAAAATGTTTTCAACAAACTATTTAGATCCCTGTATTTTGCTTAAGCATGCAAAGTTTCATTAAAATTGGGTAATTGATTTTTAAAAATTTTGACTTGCAAGTTTGTATGGGAAACCGAAATGCGTAAACCCTCTTAGGCTAGCTACTACCCGCAGGCAGGCATTTTCTGAGTGGAGGCCTCCATTTGCTGCTATAGGACACAGGCCTTTCTTTGTTTTAGTCGGAGAAAATGCTTCTCTGCACTGGCATGAGGCCTCGAGAGGAGCGTGAGACACCCCATGCACTGTCCAGGGCTGGAACCCATATGTCCCCACCCGCCCCCCCCCGTAAGGGAAACGGGTGAGTAAGGACATACGGGCCCGACCTGGTAAAAGAACCGACACCTACCTTCAGGAATGCGACGCGGCGCCGCGGTACCGTGTTACACGCCCCGCGATAGGACACAGGCCTACTTTTTCGATAAACACTGTTTTTTCTTTTTATTTCTTAATAACAGTTCTTTTAATATTATGTTGTATTCCCCTTATTTTATTACTATATTTTATCGTTTTCTGTGTATAAATTTGTAGTGAATAAATAAATGTATATGCCTATGACTATGCCTTATGGTGCTTTTGATGCCCTTCAACAAATTCGTTCGGAATGTTCGTTCGTTAATTAATGACTATCATTTGTACTGTGTAGCAATGTGCATGAGAATTAATTGAAGGAAAGCATTAAACGTCAACGACAGACGACGGTTTCCTAAATTAGTAATCAAAGCTTAGTAAACGAAAATTGTTTTAATACTAACACTTCTATACTTAAGACTGCTAATAAGATCATGTCGCGAGCACGATTTCTCGTAATTCTCTTGTTTGCTACTTTTCCCTTGCAGATTACACAGACTACGGAGCTGAGCGTAACGTAGTTAAGTAGATCTACATCGTCTACGAGCACTGTAGTAGTGTAGCTACAGTCCGTAGTCATTCCATAACACGTGCTACGTAAGCAGCTGCTACGAGTATAAAGGCAACATTTGCATTTGGGAGCATTGAACTCAAAAGCAAACGTTTCACTCGAGACACGGTTTATGTTTACGAAAAGTACTTAAAGCGAGTGGAGATGCAATCACATGCAATGAAACCTTCTATTGAAACACATTTATATGCGTAGCCATGACAGCAACTGCACGGAACTTATCAATAGGCCACCGTCAGCAACTAGGAGCAACTTCACGCGCTAACGTAGTGCGCAACTCGGTGATAAATAAACTTTCTCTTTTGACATTGACCTTTAGTCTCGCATCACGAACGCACAGACACCGCCATCAGCTCACTATCGCGAAGTTTACTGTTTACATCCAAAGCAAGCACTTCGATTTACACAGCAGCCGGTCCGAAGGCTTAGTTCCAGAAGGGGCGTATTGTGAGCGCACATAAATACAGCTACCAGCGTTGTTGTACCGGCGTAATGCAGTCTCGTTTCAGCAAAACACGTATTGCGCAGCTGCAACGGACGAAGGCCAAGGGACCCTGGACAATTTCAAGGTCGCCGTCTCGTCCATCGACGATATCGAGATTGTTTTAAAACAAATACAGCGTTTAACACGACACTCACCATTTTGCACTTATGTATACAAACACTAAGCATTCTCATGCACATACAGTTGCCATCCGTCGCGAAGGTTCAAGTGCTCATGAGGGTTATCGGGAGTCGAGCGCCCATGAAAACAAATCGATATTCCAATGGCACGACTAAAGGGCTTAGGCTTCGTTCAAGATAATGCCGAAACTAATGACATGAAACATCATCGTCTTTGCACTGATAACAACTGTGATGGCAAAAGTAACATAGGAAAACCGAAGAGAAAAAAAACTCACTCGCTTTGCTTGCACAGCGGATACGGTGGGAGACACTTGCGGATCGGTTCGTGGGTGGAATGCCAGGTATATGGTGGTGTGGTGGCGGGTTGAGACGCGTGACTACGGAGCGACGCCTAAGGGCGGTGTGTTATTGCTCGGCGCCGACGACGCGCACGCGGTGCCGGAGTCAAGGTCAGCTGGAAGCTCCGTTGGGCCGGGCGCCTCAAGGTCGGCGCCCTCCCCTCACCTCACACAATCGATACTGAATTATAAACGCTAATCAAATGTACACCCACCCTATTCCCAAACACTACCGACCCTTTTAGAATTGGGTCATCATTTTTAGACCGACTTTTTTGGAGCGATACGCGCTTTTTGAGTATTTTTTTCTTGCTAAGCTTTGCGGAGCGGGAGATCGACCAATACTACCACAGAATAGAAAGCGTTCCGTTACGCATGCAACACTAGCTGAAGTTGTGTACTATTGCTGACGTTTTTGTCGTGCAGCGAGAGATTCTAATAGTGATTCGTTTTCGGATCCATTCATGCTTCGTGTTGCAATTTCTTGATTTACCCGCAGCTGTCGCCGCTCAGCGATTTAAATAATATTAATAACTGTTTCTGAACGTTCTCGTCTGCGTTAACGTTGATGTCGTCCATAGACTATATTTTTAGTGCATGGCAATGTTTACCTCTTTTCTGCTTTTTATTACCACGTTGTCTATCGTTATGAGGCTCGACTCGAATATTGTTATCATTTGAGTGTCGTGTCGACTCGAATGCAGTTTCTATTGGAAGATATCGGTACGCATTTATGCACATGTAGTTATAGGTGTAGTGAATCAGAAAATTTATTTTACTCTTTCGCGTGTAAGGCTAGAAGTTTTACTTTAATTTAGTAAATGGAATAGGGAAAATTTTGTTTTTATTGTGCTTTATGATACAATAAGTTGATCCAATATTGGAATGGTTTGCTTATTCGTACTAATACTTTCTCTTGCTTTTTTGAAGGAGTGCACCAGCACTTTTTCATGGAGAATTGTGGTGTGGACACTACTTTTACATTTATATAGTGCGCTACCTATTTTGTTTGGTTTATAGAAAGTATGTACTTACTACCACGTTTTCTTCATTTCTAGGAGATAAATTCCAGATTCACTTGGTTTTTAGAAGGTGCTTCGTTGATAGGTAGGTAGAGGGTGTGTACTGTTACTTTCCCATGCTCTAAAGAGTAATTCAGTCTGATTGACAGAAAGTGTTTGAAGACAATTTTTACACGATGTTGCAATGACACTATTTGTTAAAAAAAACCTTAGAAGTTGAAGATTCCATGTAAAGTATTTTCTCTTTCTTTCCACCTTCGGCACAATTGTCACTGGGTCTGACGCAGAATGTGCACTTCGCAAAATGAGCACTCATTAAAGTATGTACATTTCGAAGATTGTGCATTTCTCAAAACGAGCATTTCCCTAAATGCGCACTTCGCAAAATGTGCACTTTGCAAGTAGTGCAGTTTTCTGGGATGTGCTGTTTAACAAATTTTAATCCCAAAATCAAAAAGATATGGTTTTGTATGGGTACTGGGACATTTAAGTAATTAAAAAGTATTAAGTGCAGTCTAGGTTTTGGCTTTTAATTAAATATTTCTACGTGTAATATAACAGACACGTAAGGCTCAATGGAATATTTCTTTATAAAAAAGAAAGCAATGTTACTGTTACTAGCAAAATGAGCACTCACCTAAAAATATACATTTCGAAGAATGTGCATTTCTCACAAGAGCAATTCTCTTAAACGTGCATTTCGTAAAATGTACACTTAGCAAAATGTGCACCTTTCTAGGATATGACTAAATGTATGTTATTCATTCAGGTCAGAGTTCAGGTCGCCTGGCAGTGAGATTCTGTACAGAATCCGGCAGCAATGGAAATGTTTTGGGTAACAAATAGCTAACAATACCTGACCCACTATTTGTGTCTACTGCAGGTGACTACATAACTATTCAATTTCAAATTTTTATTGCGTATCACATCTATAAAAATCAAATGTCACGAATTCGCGAATGTTTGCACCTTTGATTACATACATGTCTATACAGGGTAATTGGAAATACGTAGCGATCCCTTTAATAGGTGATAGTGGAGATCAATAGCTATCAAATTGCCCTCGGGTAGATTGGGCAAAAATGTACCGATTAAAAAAAAAATTGTAGAGAAATATTTAAAATATTAAGAAAAGTGGGTCAGGATACATCAAAGTGGATTAAAAAAGAAATTTACGTATTTAATGGTTGTTTTTGTGTGTTTTTATTTTGCTAACACTCTAATATGTAAAAAAACGAACAGGAATTTAAAACTGAAAAAAAAATCTATTTCGGTACATTTTTGCCCCATCTACTCTAGGGCAATTGGATAGCTAATGATCTCTACTATATTATCACCCCATAAATGGATCGCTACGTATTTCCAATACCCCTGTATAGTCAAAGGTTTGCACCTATATGGCTAATACTTTTTTGTTGTGTTCGTAATTGTCAGGACAAGGTTTGTTTGAAATATTTTTTTTGGAAATTTGTCACGGAGTACGCGGACGATGTCGCGAGCGGGCCGCTCGTTACAAATAAATGTAGGAGTTCATTCATAGTAACAGAAGTAGGAATTCACACAGTTTGGCTAATCGTCGATCGGTTAACTGAACATGTTTTGTTATAGTACATTATGATATAAGTGCGGTAAGTTGAAAATTACAGCAGAGGCGCTTAGGCGAGGGCTACAAGAAAGCAGAGGCCGTAATTATCAAAGCGCACGTATGTCATACGACGTTGTATAACATATTTGCGAGGAAAACACATTACTGAAAATGACTGCGTGTTTTTGTTGCTTTTCTAGTGTATAATTTTTGGTAAGCCAACATGGTATTTTTCTTTGGACTTAGATGGTAATAGGCTGTCAATAACATTTTGTGCTTCACTTATTATTTCCGGTGGTGTAGACTGTAAGTTTAGTTCTTCATTACTAAAACTAGACATATTTATTTTTATACTTTCAAAGTAATTATTGAACAAGAAGCCGCTGTTTGAATCGAAAAAATATAGGTACTTATGTGAAAGGTAGGAAAAGTCTTTCCATCCAATCCTTTGGGTGTCGTAAATGGCGACTAACGGACTAAAGACTGCACATACATCCTTTAGCATAGAGCGGCGATGGGCTCATCAAAATAATACCACCAACCCTTCTCTTCCCTTCGGTGTCGTAAAAGGCGACTAACGGACTAAAGACTGCACATTCATTCAACAGCATAGAACGGCGATAGGCTCATCAAAATAATACTACCAACCCATCTCTTCTCTTCGGTGTCGTAAAAGGCGACTAACGGACATACATCTAACAGCATAGATTGCTGATGGGCTCTTCAAAATAATAGGTACCAACCCCTCTCTTCTCTTGGGTGTCGTAAAAGCGACTAACTGGCTAAAGGCTCACCATCTAAGCACTTGTGCAGACTGTGCAGTTGTTTCTTGCTGAAGCGTGGACTGTGTGGGCGTGGTCTGTGTTGTCCATAGATTCAAATTATTACTAATTTTACATTACCGCACTAGTGTGTTATTACTAATTTTATATTACCGCACTAGTGTGTAATAAGCTACATTACGATGCTGAAATCGGTGTAATAAGAGCCACTTTACGAGCAAATGTGTTATAAAATACTTTTTTCAGTGCATGTTTGTAGCAACCCTAATATCTAATTTTATCACAAAGCAGCATTTTTTGCATTGGTATGGTATGTTACGGTTTGGAGAGCAAAGGTACAATGAAGCTAAAGGCACATAGGAAGGCGATGATGAGGTGAGGCGCGTTACGAGTACATACATATAATCATGACTTTTATCCCCGAAGGGTTAGTCAGAGACTAGGCAATGAGGACAGCAAAAGCAGTCCTCTACCATTGTCCACTTTTCACCAAATAGCGACTGCACATGTGCTCAGCGTGACAGGTGGTGAGCCCATCGCCGCTCTATGCTGTTGGATGTACGCAGTCTTTAGTCCGTTACTCGCCTTTTACGACACCCTAGAGTAGAAAGGGGGTGGTATTCTTTCACCGCTACGCGTAACAGTTATTAGCTATGCATATATATACGTTAGCTACCGACTTACTTTTACTTTTTTGGTTTTATTAGTATCTTTATATAGTTTTAGGACATAATTTGATCACCTACGTGGAAGAGATGGGTTTGTAGTAATCTAGTAACTGTTAACACAAGGTAACACAAGCCATGATTAACGATTTTATGTGTACTATATTTCTGAATTGATTTTGGGTCTGGTGCTTTTCTATGTTTATCTATATTTATCCGTTATCAAGTTTAACCGCACCGTTTTAAATTAGTTAGTATTTGACGGCCGAAAACTGAGTCGTATTTTTGCTACTTTTCGGCATAGGCAAAATTTATGTGGACGAAAATAAAAAAACGTTGATAAAATTTAATGACACAAACTATGTGAAATCGAGATTCCGGCCGTTGTAATATTATTATAATAGCCGAAAACCAAGAATAATCAATATAGTTTTCAGCCATATTTTAAAAACGGCCGACCACTGGATTATATAATTATTTAGTTAACGGCCATGTTTAATATAAAAAGAGACCTGTTTCCAAAGAAATGAGAGTTATTAAAAAAAAACCTTTTTATTCCGAAATATAATTATTATATTTATTTACACAAAGCAGAAAATAGAACAACACTTAAAAATATATGGCCGGAAACTAAAATAGGTGGCCGATAACCGGCAATGTCGCAACTTAATTTTTTTTTTTATAATTAAACCATATTGTTTTCTCAGACAAACCTTAGAAAAACAAAAATTGTTTGAGTTTAATGATTCAAAAAAACTTTTTACTTTACTTTTGTTTACTCTGTCATGGTAAGAAATCGCTCTGAAAACAAAACTTTGCTTAAGTGGCCGAAAACAGGCAAATTTACCCTAGTCAGTGTAGTAACAGTGTAGACGGCACTCATATAACTCGAAAAATATACAGAGTCGATATGCCTTTTTTGCAGAGAATGTAGATAAAACCTTGGAGAGCATATTAATGTCAATAAAGCTATTTTTGGGTGAAAGTATGAAAAGTGCCCTTTTTGCAATTAGTGATATGTACACGATCTTATACATTATAGCACGTTTGACAGTTTTCCGCGAGATGACACTCGGTTCCGGACTCCGGTAAGTCGTTCCTCGGCAATCTCGTTACGGGCGGTCTGGTCCTGACGCGCGAAATTTATTTTCCGCAGTTGCTTCACATTCTGAGGTAACGAAGTTTTCTGTATCCCGTTCGGTAGCGCCACAGAAATAGTGGGTAGCGCACTGTGCTCTCTTGCAATCATCTGATAAGTATTAGTCCGATCAACGGCACTTTACTTATTAAATGAAAACATACAACATGAGGTGGTGGCTTATTAACAGAATACCATACGACCCATATTTTTCATGAGGTTTCGTGTTGCACTGCACATACATCCAACAGCATAGAGGGGCGATGAACTTACACCCTGTCATGCTAAGCACATGTGCAGTGGTTTTTAGTGAAATGTGGAAGTAAACTGATTTTGTGGTCCTCATTGCCTGTCTCTGACTAGCCCTTAGGAGATAATAGTCGTGATTATTATGTATGTATGTCTATTGCCATTGATTCTACGCGACTCATATAATACGTACTATGAAAATTGACCACTAATGTATTTTATTAGTTAAAAATAATTAAGTAATAAAAATTTTAAAAAAATTAATCCGGTTTCGATCCCCGGTCGGGTCGGTCAATTTAGAAATTATTGTTTTTTTAAATTGTCTTCTCGGGTCTGGGTGTTTTCTATGTATAATAAGTATGTATTTATGTATTTTAAGTACGTTTATCCGTTGTCTAGTGACAATTTAACGAGTTTCATAACGAAGCTTCTGTTGGGCTAGATAATTGGTGTGAGTGTAGGAAAGTTTATTTATTTATTTAAGTTTTAAGTAATTATAGCCTCTAACCTTGTCTTGCGTTCGGCACAAAGAGTATAGGTAATTAAAATTCCCAGTCCCAATAATATGAACACTGTCTTTCAATTCTGGCGTACGGATGCATTTCTATGGCTTCCTATTCACGGTAGCTCCACTAGCGGTGGCGTAATCTGTTCTATTGTGCACAGTAACTACTCGGTTACGGTACTTTTTTACACAACCACAGAGTACCTACATCAAGAAACGCTGAAACAAAGAAAGAAAAAATAACACTATTATTTACTGCACAAATAGAACCAGAAAAAAAAAACAAAAGAAAAATAAAAATTACCCAGAACTGATAAGAGGCCTATTACATCTCGACCGTGATTTTTGCGTAAAATGGCCAATTTTGGCGTTATGGATCTCAGAAAAAAAATACATTAACAATTATGACTTATTAAATAGTGTAGAATAGCTATTGGAATAGTGCTTAGCGGCCTCGCTTTTTGTAAATTTTGTTTAACTTATTAATTAAACCCAAAATTGCAGAGAAAGATTTGTATAAAGTGCGCGAAGGCACTTTTTTGAGCTCATCGATTGAACTACTGTTCTAAACAAGTGAAATAAAAAAAATATAATGTTATCTCTTATATAGTCGAATAGTGCGTAGCGGCCTCAGAATTTTTAGATATCATTGATTATATATAGGAAAAAAATCTTAATCTAAACCAAAAAACTTCGAAAATCGCTATTAGTTAACAGTGAATTTCTCCTATCTACGATAATATTATTGAGCAAAATTTATACCAGAGTAACTGTTACTTCATGAGGAATAAAGATTTTATAATGAATTTATTATCCTATTTCGATAAAAATGATAAATCCAACTGCAAAATTACTACAAAATGCGATGCGCCGGCCGTCCGAATTCAACTTATGCTCACAGAATGGAGATTTGTAATATTATGCACAAATTTATTATCCTATTTCGATAAACACGATAAATACAACTGCAAAATTACTACAAAATGCAAAAATGGGCATTTTACGCAAATATCACATTCGAGATGTAATAGGCCTCTTAACACGGAAGAATGCAGTGCTCTTTCTTTCGATGGCACTACACTTTTCTAAAGAGGGTTTACGCATTTCGGTTTACCATACAAACTTCCAAGTCGAAATTTTTGAAAACCGTTATACCAATTTATGCCGTATTGCCAAGTCACGAGCCGTGACTTTGGGACGCGACTTTTCTTATGTAAAAGATATTAACTTGCTCGGTGTTTCAGATGGCACTTTAAACCATAGCTCCCAGGTGCATAATTATGACTTAGATACCCCTACAAAACTTCAAATAGCAATTTCACACATATAGCCATTGATTTCGATGATTCCTCCTATGCAGTCATTAATTACTTATTTTTACCTATAATTGAGTTACTTTTCTATTGCGCCGGGCCTGGGTTTTTTTTGAGCATTGTCCTCTAAACATGCTAAGGTTGTGTCGATGAACGCTTCCAATTTAATCTGGTTACAGAGATCTCTACCAAGGCTAGGCCTGTCATGTAGACAATCTATTGTCACAAGTTGTCAGAGTCTGTTTACGCGACTTTCGTCAGACGAGACAACAGTACAATTAAAATTAAACTTGACTAAACTTAATAAGAAAATTAGAGAAAACAAAAACAAGATATAATAGTAAATTATTATGAAAGGACGTATGTGTTTGTTTGTGTGTGTGGGTGAGTGTATGTGGGTGTGTGTATGTGGGTGTGTGTGTGCGAACCAATACGGCAGAGGACTGCTTTTGCGGTTCTCATTGCCTAGTCTCTGACCAACCCTTTGGGGATAATAGTCGTAATTATATTTAATAAGATCGTGCCAGTTTACAATTCGAGTGCGAGTTGTGTTTACCGTTCGATCAAGAATTTGCATGGCGTAATTGCAACTAACCTCGTTTGTGGCCAGAAGGTATTTACTTCAATGGTATAAAAAATATGTTAAACAACGTTAACGAATGGTCAATGTAGCTCTCAGTCAGCAAACCAAGATTGCGCAGCGCCTTTATTACGAGTTTAAGATTGAGAAAACGCAGCCTTTTGAGTTTCTTGCCAGCTCTTCTCAGTTGTAGGCTCCCAAAATCCGAATCCCTGGATTTAGTAGTATAAATTAACAAAATTATAGTCTATCATTATTTTTCAATTCCTGGGTTCAATCCCCAGGTCGGGTGAAGTGTGTTTCGGATTTTTCGATACATAGCCCGGGCTTGTAATCGCCAACCGCCAACCCGCATTTTGGCAAGCGTGACGATTAAGCCAATACTTACCCATTAAGAGGGATAACGCAATTCGGTTTCCCATACAAATTTCCAAGTTGAAATTTTTAAAAACCAGTAAGCCAATTTTTTTGAAACTTGACATGCTGAAGTAAAATATAGAGATCTAAATAGTTTGTTGAAAACATTTCTAAAAAACGTTTTTTTAACTGAGTTATTGTGATTTTAAACTTTCTATAGTGGACTTTAAATCGCAATAACTCAGCCAAATAAACCTTTTTCAAAAATGTTTTCAACAAACTATTTACATCCCTGTATTTTACTTTAGCATGCAAAGTTTCAATAAAATTGGCTAATTGGTCTTTAAAAATTTCGACTTGGAAAATTGTATGGGAAACCGAAATGCGTAAACCCTCGTAATTGGAACTAATGTAGAGTCACTTTTTAACGTCATTAAGAGGCCTATTACATCTCGAATGTGATTTTTGCGTAAAATGCCCATTTTCGCATTTTGTAGTAATTTTGCAGTTGTATTTATCGTTTTTATCCAAATAGGATAATAAATTCATTATAAAATACTTATTCCTCATGAAGTAACAATTACTCTGGTATAAATTTTGCTCAATAATATTATCGTAGATAGGAGATATTCACAGTTAACTTATAGCGATTTTCGAAGTTTTTTGGTTTAGAATAAGATTTTTTTCCTCGCATTTGTTCTATTCACTATTCCAATAGCTATTCTACACTATTCAATAAGTCATAATTGTTAATGTATTTTGGTTTCTGAGATCCATAACGCCAAAGTTGGCCATTTAACGCAAAAATCACAGTCAAAATGTAATAGGCCTCTTAAGTTAAAACATAAAGTAAAGTAGGTATACCCTACGTTCTGTCCCACTGCTGGGCAAAGGTCTACTGTAGACCTGATAAGCAGGAGAAGCAATGATATTTCATTAATGTAATATCATTGACGTGAAGGCTTTTATTGATTAAATGTTTGACTTTGACGCGCGCGACTAATTTTAAATGTAAGGGCGACTTCCGAATATGTCGAATAATTATATCATTTTGGAATGGACTTCATGACAAGTAGGTAAGTGAAGCGTCCTAATTGCAGTTCGGTTTTATTTTCTAATATTAGTGACTTAACGAATGTAATGGATAAACCGTGAAATGTTCGTGAAAGTGCATGAGTGTTGGCAAATAAAACAAAACAGTGCATGATCACTTTTTATATTCTGTCAAGAAGTCCGAGTGACTCTCAATAAAGTCCCACATCTTTACTGAAATTCAATTTTAGGGAGCATCTCTATCACTGCTCATTATCATCTTAGTAGATGATAATGAGCGGTGAGAGATGCTTATTTAATTTTTTCTTTTTCTTAAAGTACTAGTGTCCTTAAAGAAAATGTTTAATTATATCCGTTACTAAATACGCAAACAGCACTAAGCCAATAAAAATGGAAACGAGCTTACAATATTAGGCATTTTATATTTTTATCTTAATTAAGTAAGTATTATTTTTAACAAAAAAAATATGATTCAATTTCATTTCACGAAACTCGTACACCGGTATGAAGTTGTATTCACAAACACGTAGATACCTACTTGAAGCTCACAACTCAATTAGTGCTACGAAATGCAATAGAGCTGGGCTAAATGTATTCTGAAGAACTAATTGAGGTGATTGCGGCTTACGGCACGTGGCTTCAAACCTGTTTCACTGTTACGCGAATGGCCAAAAGTTCGAAACTGGTTCGCTATTACTTATTCATAATTCAGGGAAGTCGACGTGTCGGTTAACTACTGCTTTGAAACCGTTGGAACTACCGCTTTCGACATTTTCGTACGTGTTCTTTTCAACAACAAGTATTGTGATTTTTTTGCTCCGTTTTGATTCAATCAACCGTGCAACGTACAATCCTAAATGTAAGTTCTATTAAAAAAATAGATATGAAATAATACCTACGTGTACTTTTTAAACTATTTTCCCAGACGTTCGTTGACGTTAAGTATAATGAGCTAATTACCCAATCTTAGGTAATTCTTATTCTCCTTTATTTTACTATAAACTTTGTATAAAGGTTATATAATTTACTTAATAATTTTTTTAGACATATACGGTACAAAGGCGGCCGAAAACCATAATTATATTATTAGAACGGGGTGAATGTGAAAGGCCGCTGAACACTATTATGTACTAATTTTACTCTGCAAAATGCACTAAAAAGTATGGCAGGCACAACTTCTACGGCAAACGGGCATTTTCCTAGAGCGGATTCCTTCATATCTTAAGTCGCTGACCTCCTGATTTCAATATTTTTATTTGTACTGGTAAATACCATCTACTACCGACAGGTCATAAAAGTAGTGCCAGACGTCCCTGCGCAAGTTAAAACGGCACACAGGAAGCGGCACATAGGATTAACTACGTTAGCTTTAAATGCCGTATCAGAACCCGCCGAAGCGCATTCTTCATCCGCTACTTCAAAGACACGGTACAAAAGTCTCAGGAGAGTCGCCCCATGAACGCGTATTAGTTCCGTATTTTCCAGATACGTAACTAGTGTAGTCAAGCTCGCTCACTTCTCGTAATACGAAGTCGCTGACTGTACAGCAAAGATATTTTGCACGGTATAGCATTCTGCCCAGAAACAGACAGGGTGGAAACCACGCTAATTCTGCTGCTAAGTGTCTTACATATATACATTTTATAATCACTACTATTATGAACTTGACATGGATGTGGAGCATGGCAAAGGACCGCAAAAGCAGTTTTCTGTCATTGTCCACGTTTCACCGAATAGGGACTGCACATGTGCTCAGCGTGACAGGTGGTGAAACCATCGCCACTCTTTGTTGTTGGATGTCGGTGCAGTGTTAAGTCCGATAGTCGCCTTTCACGACACCCAAAGGAAGAGATGGGTCAGTAGTAAATGATGAACTGAAAAGGTGAATTTTCACAAATTTCGGCTTTAAATCCAACGCTAGCCGTAATGAACGGGCCGTGTGAAACGAGAGAAATAAATGAGGCCAGCAGTGGTAGCTGCTAATCCGCGTAATGTAGCTTAAGACTTGACTGGATGCCGCTCGCCTCACCGGGGGATTTCAATCTATACAGGGTCTAACAAAATCGATAAGCGAACGTTTATGGGCGGTATCTATACATCATTCTAGCTATGTTTGTGTGCGTGTAAACTCTTCTTTAATCTGTGGTACAGCTGTACGGGTTTGGAAAAGGTGTATTTTTTGGTGAATTATGATAATGTTTTGTTGATTATCTCAGTAACGAGCCTGTAGTTTTGAACCAAATTCGGTGAGCATGCTTAGTGTGATGTATTCTGATGCTGTAGAAGCCATTTTGATATTACATTTACTTTTTCTGCATTTTTAATATACTCGACCAGAAAGTGCATTAAAGACGTTCGGCTAAGACACACGCATTTTAATTTGACAACTCCACAGAGATCGTCCCGTGACGTCTGTAGTTTTGGACCAAATTCGGTGAGCATGCTCAGTGTGATGTATAGATGCTGTATAAGCCATTTTGATATTACATTAATTTTTTCTGCATTTTTAATATACTCGACCAGACAGTGCATTAAAGACGTTCGGCTAAGACACACGCATTTTAATTTGACAACTCATCATCGCTGCTCGTCAGTGACATTAGTTGACATCTGTACGGATACCGGCGGGCCCGTACAGATGCTCCCCTTAAACGTTCGCTTATTGATATTGTTAGACCCTATATACAACTAATATTATAGTAAATTTGCTTTTGCGTAAAGGTTATTTACAATCTATAGATAGTTTATTATTTGGGCGTAAATCGTCGAATGAATTAGGTAGGTACAAAGATTGATAGGGCGGTTATAGGCTCATCTCGTGGCAAATTATAACTCAAGCGAAGCGGCAGCGGCGGCGAGCAAAAGACTACATACATAACTAACTACATATAATCACTACTATTATCCCCGAAGGGTTAGTCAGAGACTAGGAAATGAGGACCGCTAAAGCAGTCCTCTGCCATAGTCCTCTTTTCACCAAATAGCGACTGCACATATGCTCAGCGTGACTGGTGGTGAGCCCATCGCCGCTTTATGCTATTGGATGTATGTGAAGTCTTTAGTCTTTATACGGTTATTTATTCATTTAATTATCCGATACAATGGACATATGTCCATTGCATCGGTTTTTCTAAATAAACAATATTGTTTATTTAATAAGACAATGTCCGATACCTACCTATTTAATGCTTATCATGACCACAATAATATTATGTGTATTGTGTTAACACTGTCATTAGTAGATTCTATAACAAAGGACATTGGTCAGGTTGTGTATAGAATGCCATTGGGTCTGGCCTCAGAACAATAACTAAAGCTTATTGGCGCAGCGGCTAGCGCATTCGGCTTGCGATCTTGCTTGCTAAGCCACTTTCGCAATGCCGGGTCGCTGGATGGGTGACCATACTAAAAACATCTCGAGCTCCTCCGTGCTTCGGAAGGCACGTTAAGCCGTTGGTCCCGGTTGTTGTCGTAAGATGACAGTCGTTAAAACCCACCAACCCGCATTGGGCCAGCGTGGTGGGTTATGGCCCAATATCCCCACGTGCTATTGTCCACGTGGGAGGCCTGTGCCCAGTAGTGGGACGTTAATAGGCTGATGATGATGATGATGATGATGATTGTTCTGATGGTCCGGCAATACTAGATGTCAGTGCCAGATGCTCGTTGGTGAAATTGTCCATTCAGACCCTGTTAATTAGCTAACCATGTCGCGTGGCGATGAAAGAATGCTACCACCCCCCCTCTACCCTTGGGTGTCATAAAAGGCTAACGGACTAAAGACTGCACATACATTCAACAGCATAGAGCGGCGATGAGCTCACCACCTGTAACTGCACATGTCAGTCGCTATTTGGTGAAAAGTGGACTCTCTCATTGCCTAATCTCTGACTAACCCTTCGGGGATAATAGTTGTGAATTTATGTATGTGTGTACCTATGTATGTTATTTATAGGTATATGTGCACGTAATACCTTTAAGCTACGAGTATATACAGGCTTCTACCCACAAATTCGCCTGCGTTACATCGCTACAATGGAGGGCTATGACTGAACTGAATACGAATTTGTTTTACCTACTTTTATATAATGTTTGAATGCGAGGGTTGAAGAGTGCATGGTTAGCACGCCGATTCTAGTGTCACCACCTCAGATCAGTACCCCAAGCACGAACCATTATGGCACTAGTTAAGGTAATCGTAATCGTATTATTTTGTATAAAAACCATAAAGTTACTAAACCTTTTTCATACAAAGTAATACGATTACGATTACCTTAACAGTACCATAATGGTTCGTGGTTGGGGTACAGATCCCGGGCTCAATAAATTGGAAGTCGGTTCAATTAAAAAATATATATTTTTCTATATCGTATCGATTTTTGGGTACAGTAATACTGTTATCTATTTATAATAAAATAATGTATGTATTTAAGTATGTTTATCCGTTATTTAGTTAACCCTTAAAAACAAGTTTCAAAAAATATTTGTTAAAGTACACACATCAAAAGTGTCTAGGGATCAAGCATTTTATGCGGATTTCTTGAGATTGAGATGTGGCTTTGTAATAAATTTATGATTTTATAAATTTATATGGATCCTTTTTGGTGCATTTCATAATTTGAAACAGGAACTTTCAATCAATTTCTAGTAAAAGATGAAAATCAGCTGTCAATATTTTCCCTATAAAAACATACAACGCATTGAAGACATTATTAGTGCTACTGTTTCCCTACTACTGATTAAAAGCAACGTTATTATGGAGCGGCGACGTCATTTAAGCAGGGAAGAAATGCTCAGAGCCGTGGGAATGATAGAAGCTGGTTCCCGGCAACGTACTGTGGCTTTAGCTCTGAATACAAGTCAGAGTGTTATCAGTCGACTTTGGACACGTTACCGAAGCACTGGTACCGTGGCTGAGCGCCATGGAGGACGGTATCGCTGCACCACACGGAGACAAGACCGATACATTCAAATCACAACTCGAAGAGCTCCAACAATAACCGCCATGATGTTAGCCGTGAGGCTTCATCACTCTTCAGGGAACTTAATTAGCGACCAAACAGTCAGAAACCGCTTGCATGAAGTGAACCTTCATTCCCGAAGTCCGCTAAGGGTACCACCTATAGCAATGCACAATCGTAGGATTCGATATCAATGGGCTCTTGAACACAGAAATTGGGCAGAAGAACAATGGCGTTTCGAGTGCTTTTCTGATGAGTCTCGTTTTGGTATGAGACCGGATACAAGACGTATACGACACTGGAGAACCCCTGGACGCCAACAGCGATTAAAATCCTGCCAGGAAGTCCATCCTTATAGTGGTGGAACCATCATGGTATGGGCGGGTATTTGGATCGGCGGAAGAACTGAGTTGATTTGGATCAGAGGCAACCTCAACGCTCAAATTTATGCTGAGACGATTGTATCAGACGTCATCGTTCCTCTACAAGTGCAAATCGGTCCCTTATTTCAGTTAATGCATGATAATGCACGACCGCACACCGCAAGAGTTGTAAGACAGACTCTCGCCGCAGCTAACATCAATGTCATGCCCTGGCCTGCTCAGTCGCCAGACTTGAACCCGATTGAGCATGCATGGGATATGCTACAGAGAAGAGCTCTGCCGAATATGGAGGGTATCCAGTCGCAAGAAGACCTTTTTTTGTTGTTGCAACGAACATGGGCGGCCATTCCACAGCGTGATTTGGATGAACTCATTTTGAGTATGCCAAACCGATGTTCTTGTGTTGTTAGTGTTCGCGGTAGAAACACGGATTATTAATTGTTTAAGTTACCCAATAAAATTTTAAAGAAAACTGTTATTTCAGTCTTTTTTTCGAACTTTAATGTTAGTGGTTCAAATGTCAAAAATCCCTTTATTAGGAAAATGGCAAATTTCTTTATTAATGCAAAGGTGACTTGGTTTATCGTTACTGTAGACAAACGAAAACACTTTATTTGATGAATCCTTAAAGAAATTTTTAATTAATATCAATCAGGAGAAAAGTTATTGCAAAAATATATGTTGATCCCTAGACACTTTTGATGTGTGTAGTTTACTTTACAAAAGAAATATCCCATAATGTTTTCTGAGGTAAACGAACACTAAAAATTGTGAATGAAATATTTCGACTGGTTGAAAACTTGAAACGGATAACGTTCGTCGTCGCTGGAGGTCTCCCACAAAAAAGAAAATGGCGGTTTTCGGGCTCGGACTCGGACGGTTTAGTGAGGTTTTATTTCCTATTCTAAAAGCAAGAAAGTAATTGTTGCAGCTACGCTTCCCAACTTCCTTTAGGGAAATTGCGAATGAGAGTTACCTTTGAAAATTGCAATTGAGTTACCTCTGCATAGAAGGGCTACTTGTACGTTAGTTCGGTCGCATTTAGTACCATGTACTACTGCGTTCATGCATAATGGCTATACGAGTGCAATTGTTCCGAGGAGCTAGTGTGACATACTACTAAAAGTTGCCGACGTACATTGAGACAAGCCGGAGCTTTAATCACCAATTAATAGAAGGTATTTATTGTACTAACAGGAAATTCAAAAAGAAGGTTGCTTTTATATATAAGGCGACTGCTAGAAACCGCAAGAAACTTCAAGGGCAGGTCAGGTCAAGTGTTTTAGATATGACAAAAAAGAAATTCGTCTTTTTTTTATTTTTCATTAAATAATCATTTTATGAATTTTAATTGGATAGTCTTTGAGTATCTTATTTATTTTAAAGCAATAACATAAGAAAAATAAAATGAAAGAATTAACTATTAAATAATGATTATTTACAACGCGCGGGCAGCGGTCGGCCGTTGACCCACCCGTATGTTGACCTGTCCGCGTCAGCTGGGCGATAAGTACCTACGTTAGTCTGCAACCTTTTTTGTCATTTTTGTCATATTTAAAACACTTGACCTGACCAGCCCTTGAATTTTCTTGCGGTTTCTGGCAGTCGCCTTATATTTTTATTAAAACATAAAAGTATTAAAGAATACTTAGCCCATGATGATGTTAACCTTTATTTTAAAAGAATGCGTAAAAGTGTGGAAAGGCGTGAGCCCGATTTTTAACTAACATTCAAATTAAGTATTAGTATTAACATAACTAACTTTAACTCCTTGTCTGTCACTCTTCCAAGACTCCTAGGGGAAATGCAACTGTAGGGTGATTGAATTCAACATATTCCTTGATAGTTAGTTAGTAGTTAGATAAGCTATGGCTCTTTCGCGTATCGGGTCTTTCGCGAAAGAAATTCAGGTCATTTGCGTATCGGGTCTTTCGCGAAAGAAATTCAGGTCATTTGCGTATCGGGTCTTTCACGAAAGAAATTCAGGTCATTTGTGTATCGGGTCTATTGCCTATACTATAATGTACTTCACGAATGAATGCATATTATCCACTAGCGTGAAAAGAGTTTTTAAAATTCGAACCTTTCTATTCCATGTTTTTCTATACCACAAAAGTATATTAAATACTTTTTCATGTCTGTGCGCCAAACTCATTTCTTTGATTAATCTCACTGGCCAGCCACAGGTGGCAGCACTGGACTGAATAAAAAAAATGCAGTAATTTTAATTTGAAAAATGAATAAACACTAATTTAATTGTTTAATTTTAATTTTAATTTAAGCTGTTTTTTGGCACCTATCGTTTTCCTCGCTGTAGTGAGGTGAAAAATTGACTTCCGGGACTTGGCTGTTCACATGACTGAATGTCTAAATGGTCCGATTACATGTGTGCCAAATAATATAAGAGTCAAAATGCATAATAGACATATAGTACGATTGTTAAGAAGAACGAATGCTAAATGCATTACTAGTCAGATAGTTCATTTGTCAGAACGAGTTAGTATCAAAATGTACTAATGTTACAAAGAGCAAATGTGAGAACGATCGAGTGTCAGAATGTATAACAATTTTAAGGACATTTTGATATGACGAATCAGAGTCAAAATGTACTGTTTGTATCAATGTCATAATGACTAAAGGTAGGACCGCATTTGAGCGGCGCGGCGCTGCGCGTCGCTTCACAGCACCTATCGCACTATAACTGCAGGTAGCAGCAGATTTTTTGGGTTTGTGGGTTAGGCCCCCAGTGTGTGACGTAGAGGCCCCCGATTTTCAACGAAGCCGAAACCGGGGGCCTCCACCACGGGGCCGTCATACACTGGGGGCCTAACCAACGAACCCAAACTTTCACATTGTAAGATTCAGTCATTCAGTCATTGACATGATTAGCTACTAAAATATTGTAACATTTTAGTATTTAATCACTGACATGGTTTGACATATACACATTATATCGTTTTTACATTGTGACAGAAGCATAAATGTGAACTTTTGACATTTTGTCACTGAAACATGTTAACCATTAAACTTTGTACATTTTGACTCTTAAACAATCAAACCATTTGGACGTTTAGTCATGTGAACAGCCAAGTCCCGGAAGGAAAAATTGTGTGTTTCACTCGGCATCATTTTGCATCTCGTAGGTACCTTTGAAACCCTCGCTACGCTCAGGATTCTATATTTGAACCACCCTTCGCTCGTGGTTCAATCCTAGTTTCGATACAAGTACTCGCACCAACAACCAACTTTGCAGACTTATGAATAACAAATAACTATTTCATTCCTCATACTTGGAAAGTAGGTCTGAACTTGCCTGAGGAGCGGGTTGAAATTAAACTTAAAACTTTTCAGCCTGGAAAATCCTTTTTCTGACAGATACTGTCAAATTATTTAAAAAAAACTAGTTCTATTTACATGTCTATTGAACCATGTCCCAACTTTCTATACAGCCACTCAAATACAGCGCTATGTAAAATTGAAATACCTAACATAAAGATAATGTATTAATTAATTAAAAAATATATTTTTAGAAATTACTATAATGCGCGTACGACAGTCTTCCGCATGTTTGGCACCTGAAGGACTGGGGGGTTGTTGTTTCTTAGGTGCCTCGTAATTTACTTTCAACTATTTCTCCTTGAGCACCGTAAAACCAGACACAATAATTGAAAATCAATTGTTTCGCGACCGCCGGCGGTCTTATGATCCTTGACCTATTAATCTAAAACGAAATAACTTAAAAGGTAAAAACCTATAAATTCCTTAAAAATAAAAAATATCTCTCAGAGAATCATTTTAAAGTTTTTTTTAAATTTTAAATTTTTCCCAAAATTAATTTTTTTTTTTAATTTTGGGAAAAAGATTTACCATTATTTCAATGATGAAATTGAAAACCAAGGGCTGAATAGCTTGCCGGCCACAGAAAAAAAAAACGAAATAAGCGGGAAAGCGGCTCATTTGTTTTTTCTTTAGCTAAATACATGTTTTTATTTTTACTTTCCTTGTATTCGTAATGAAAAGCACTTTACCTCGGGTGAAAGACTTATTTATTCCCTCAAACTAATGGCGCCCTCGCTACGCTCGTACGCCAAACCCCGTCTCGGGGCTAAGTAAGCTACTTTTCACTCCCAGCCCCCCTAGGGTAACAATACTAACAATGTACTATCATTGCGTGACAGTTCTGATATTGTATACTGCTCTTATGCTTTTCGTAACAGACAGTAGCGATTGTAAGTAATTGTATTATTAAAAGGCATTGGACTAGTTTAAAGCGGAAATTTGATCATAAACGGTTATAGGAAAAAGGGTTATTAAAGAACCTTGGCTATAAGCGGTGTAAAGTAATGACTGGATCCAATGATATTATAAACTATATCATTGACTGGATGTAATTATTCATTTTTAAAGAAAATTGGTACTACTTTGTATGTTTCTTCTGTATTATGATTATGAATGACTGAATCATTTCCATAACTGTCACAAAGACTTACCTACTTACTAACAATTGAATTTCTATTGTATGATGACAAATACTTTTATTATTCACGTTTTCGACATTACGTATTGCGTTTGTGCCTACCTACATCTATTTGATCAATATCTTTTAAATTGAGACAACTGAGTGAGCCCATCGCCTCTCGTGAGTCCGTTAGTCGCCTTTTACGAAACCTAATGGAAGAGATGGGTTGGTTCTTTTAATAATGAGCTGCCACCACACACAGCCCATACCTGCGTCCGCCAATTTAATTTTTTCTGTACGGTGAAATGGGAGTAAATGTAATTTAATACATACATACTTACATAATATAATCACGACTATTATCCCCGAAGGGTTAGTCAGAGACTAGGCAATTAGGACAGCAAATGCAGTCCTCTGCCACAGTCCACTTTTCACTAAATAGCAACTGCACATGTGCTCAGCGTGACAGGTGGTGAGCCCATCGCCGCTCTATGCTGTCTTTAGTCCGTTAGTCGCCTTTTACGACACCCAAGGGAAGAGAGGGGTTGGTAGTATTCTTTCACCGCTACACGATACGGTTAAAATACGTCACATGAAGCTCAGTCATGGCCGTGTTTCGAGTCTTGTAATCCACAGATAAAAAATCGAAAATTATCTTAATAAAAATAACTATTGAAACGGCTGAACCAATTTGGCTAATTTCGATTTTGAAATATTTGTAGAAGCTCAGGGAAGCTATCAACTGTGAGAAACATTAATAATAAGTAACGGTACAACTGTACAAGTTGGTTGTCGATAAAAGAAAATAAATAAATAAATTTCAAGACGATTAACATTATCAGTTTGTCAGTGCGCGAGGTCACCTATTTGGTTTTTGGTTGCCAAATAAATAAAGGTGCGTTCAGTTTGTCTGTTTCATAGCTGCAGTATGAGGTTCGATCTCTTTGGTCTGTTTTGTTGGAATACAAAACAGTTCTGTTTCAGAAATAAAAAGTGTATGTGTTTATGTGGACTTCTTGGTTCTATTAAGTTTTGACCATATTTTTCACAAATATAATGTAGGTGATACGAAGTTAACTGAGTCATCTATTTAATAATATAACAAAACACAGTCGAGACGCGCACTCAACCTGTTCAAGGCTGACGGCATCTGACGACGGCAAGCAAAGCCACGCTCACGCCGATACAATTTGCATTGTAACATGGTTCATTGACTGACCAACTTAAAATATATGTTTTAGTTAAGTATAAGTTTATTTTAAATTAATTTGTGATTTGGTGGTTAATTTTAAATTAATTTGTGCTTTATTTGCTCATTTTAGTTTGATTTGTTTTAATTTAATTTATTTTAATTTGTATTCTTTATCAATTAACTAACATAGGTTAAGATATTGATTGTTATCTAGACAGATATAAATTGTTATTATTCTAACATAAAGGAGCCATCAATGCTTGAAATAAAAATTATTATTATTAATATTATTATTATTTGCGATCCTCATTGCCTTTTCTCTGAATAACGCTTCGGGGATACCTAATAGTCGTGATTATGTATGTATGCTATCTAACAAATAAAAACAAGTTTCAAAAGAAGCTAAACTTGGTTGGGGTAGATAATTGGTATGATAGTGACATGTTATTTAATATTTTCACTAAATTAACCCCTAACGGGTATCGAAGATATTTCACATTTCCATTTGCATTGAAATGTTTCTGAGAGTTGAAAATTCAGATGGACTCTTGAAAACGTCTGATTTAATTTCCTATACAAAATAATGTTTATTCCAATAAATTAACTAAAGCTTTCTATCGATCCTTTTCAGCACGCTACGTTAGTTACAGTTCCATTCAGCGATATTAACTAAACTGGTAAAATGAAATCGTATTTTCTGTTGCGAAATCCTACGAGTATATCTCGTGGAAAACATTCCCCACTTCATGGATTAACCAAATAGGTTCGCTTTGAAGCAAATTCCTATTATTCACCAATTACTGCCTCTTGCTAAGTAAATACTAAGGTAAACTGTCTGGTTACTAAATTTAGCGGTAACCCGACCTAATATTTACTTGAATAACGATGAAATTGACCCTTATGGCAAATAATGCGGCAGGTTGTGTTCACGGTGGCTTTTTATATCCGTAGCCAGAGAAATCTTCGATTACACATAAAAACTAGACGCTCGATCCCATACTGAATAGTGGCAGCGTTGACGTGTTTTGTCAGAATAGCAATTTTTGAAGGAGCACTTCTGGCATTCTTCTTCTACTTTCAGAACGTCGACTTCTAGTCGACATTTAAATTACCAATTTAGCGTTCGCTAAAAACGTATCGTTGACTTAGGGTCAAATCCCATAAAATCATCAGTCCGTCCTTTTATCATTATGACGACCTCTTTGGTCGAGTGGTTTGTACACCGGTTTTCATGGTGTCGCCATCGCTGAGGTCCTGGTTTCGATCCCAGGTCGGATCAATTTAGAAATTTTTGTTTTAAAATTATTTCGGGTCTGGGTGTTTTCTATGTATGCATTTAAGAATTTTAAGTATATTTATCCGTTGTCCAGTAACCATTTAACGAGTTTCATAACGAAGCTTCTCTTGGGCTAGATAATTGGTGTGAATGTAGGAAACTTTTTTTGTTTATTTATTTATTATGCCTCCTGTCTAAGCCCCCTGAATAGGCGATTCAGTGCAATTGCAGCTGTTACAAAATTTACTGACGTAATTACAAAGCTGCAACGCGCTGGACGTACTGTTAAATGGTAATTGCTCAATCACAGCGGGACGCGACATTGCTTACGTAACTATCACAAAGTTAGGGTTGAGCGAACAAGCTGTCATATCGTGACACTAATCTAATAACGACTGCTATGTCGCGAAATCCGATTACGCGGTCAGTGCTCATTTTAACTCTGCTGCTCTAAGAGTTTATGGTAACGCACCTGAGGATGCACGTTACGAAAACAGAATACAAGTTGTCTCGTAGGGTATGCGTCATCATCAGCCTATAAACGTCCCACTGCTGGGCACAGGGCTCCCACGTTGACAATAGCACGTGGGGATATTGAGCCATAACCCACCACGCTGGCCGAATGCGGGTTGGTGGGTTTTAACGTCTACCATCTTACGACAACAACCGGGACCAACGGCTTAAAGTGCCTTCCGAAGCACGGAGGAGCACGAGATGTTTTAAATTTGGTCACCCATCCAGCGACCTGGCATTGCGAAAGTTGCTTAGCGGGCAAGATCGCAAACCGAACGTGCTAGTCGCTGCGCCATCGAGCTCTCAAACATACATACTACCATCCCCCACATACATAAATTTAAACACACACTTCTTTCATAAATACTTACGTACATTCTATTCAAACATAATTATTATTTTATTCATTTCGAATATCGACACCATACCACAATAACAATTCATTATAATAGTATAAGTCTATAGAACCTTGCCTGTTCAAACCTGAACGGTATTCGCTACCGCTGTGGGTAAAGCGGCAGCGAATACCGCTCAGGGCCCTGATTCTGTATCGCAATCTATAGATTCCACACCTAAACCTTACCGCGCACAAACGTCAAACGCATACGTTTTTGGGAAGATATTGTAACTTTTTAAGGAATTAACGTGGTTTTGAAACAAGGAATCGTTACACAATAAGGGCCCAGGTCAATCTAACGAACTTGATACTAAATACCCGAGCGAAACCCGCGCGGCAACCACGCGGTAGGTATATACCTTTACCCACAGCGGCAGCGAATATCGCTTAGGTTTGAACAGGCCTTTATCCTTCTATGCAGTTGATCCAAGTGGCGTCCGCAGAAAACAAAGTTTCATTGAAGTACGCGTCTTTTCATCAAATGGACACTGTCCTCTCGGTTACGAGTGTATTCCGAGTAAAAACGAGCAAATACCTAAAATATAATTAGGTATTTAATTATATTTTATAATACTATTAATAAAATAAAATGTATTTTTTAAGTTTCAGAACGGAACCTACCTATAGGTACCGTTACATTTATTCACGCTCTTAAAAATCAGACATCGGTTAAAAAAAAAGAAAAACTTTGTAAGCGTGTCAATAATTATTATATTTGATGTATTTACTTTAATTTACAAGAAGTCATGTATAAATACTAACTTACGAGACTGAGTATTTTATTATACGTAAACTTACTTTTATATTCTGCGACCAATAATGGGAATTCTACATTTTGATACCAGCATCACTACATACATGGCCGTTATTATTGTTAAACTTTAAATTTTCATTAAAATTTAACGATAATTACGGATGGCACGGCACTTTCCTTTTCGAAAAGAACTTTTATTTGTAGTTTCGACAGAATTTCACTTAGCAAACGGTCATTTTGCGAACAATTTCACCGAGACGTAAACACTGCTTGACGGCACAATATACTGACCGCTAGGAGGAGCGCGTCAAGCCAATTTTTCTACCAATTTTCTACGGTCAGGGTCTACCCTGACCGTAAAAAACGATAGATCTAGATATCATGTTTATAATCAAAGTATGTTACCTAATAATAAAGATAACCAAAATGACATAATCTGCGTAAAATTTAAGTTAACTTCATTCGCATTCGAAAATCAATTGCTTACATTCCAGGTAATTGAACGACAGCGCTTATCGCTAAAGTATAATACGACTAATTGAAATTGTACGTTAGTTTTGTGTTAACCGTATATTACTTTTTGTTGATTTAGATTTGGTTAATTATGGGCCCATTTTACAATGGTCGGTTCCCGCGTTTAATTTCCAAGTCGGGCAAAGTATGTTTTTAGATTTTCTCGATGCAAAGCCCGGGTGTGTGATCACACAGCCCCCTTACTCTTGAAACCGATCGCTATTGGATCGGATCGGTATTGTGATTTTTCGTATTTTTACAGTTATGAAATCGTTAGTATATTCTATTTCGCATTGTTTTTCTGGGTACCTTATTTCTTTGCCTTGGTCGATGAAACGTTCGTGATACGATGTGCCGGAAAGGAAGCCAAAGTTGTGAGTTGTAAGAGCCAAGAATGATATTAAATGACGCAGTCGCAGCTTGGTGTGGTGCGGTGTAGTGAAAATCTTGTTGTGTTCGTCGCTGAATAGAATGTTGCTGCCATGGTTGATGTAAATATTCCAAATGACTCACGTGTCCTTTTCGGGGTACTCCGTTGGAAGGTTGCTTGTTGCTTGAGCGGGGTCACTTATGAGACTAACTTATTATCTAAACCTTACAAGACTATTTATACAATAATAACTACGTAGATGTTGGAGGGATGATGCCGTGTCATATCTTTATCGGATCTGCACGCGTTTAGGAATGTGCTTACAAACTCTTTAACCAATACGTGAGGATAATAAATTATGTGGCGACGCAGGCCGCCACATCATCGTATCCGTTAGCCCCCGCCGCCGCTCTCGCTGCCCGCACCCGGCGGGCGTCCGATTACATTACTTAACTATTTGCACAATTAATTATTAAGTAATCTGTGGCACAACTGCACTGGTTTTTAGGGACATATTAATAAAACAAAGTCGCACGAGCGCGAGTCGCGCCACCAGTGCGAGAGAATGGAATCCGATGACGTCACGCCGCGAGTTTCGCGCGTATTTTGATTGTCACATAAACAATAGCGCGTAGTCATTTTTATGACCTTTAAAAATTATTGTGAAGTATTTTGAAGGGCTACAGAAAAAAAATTAATGTTATATTTTAAGTTAAAATGTAAACATTTAAAAAATAAATAAATATAAAAGTGGTAAGAAAAAAAAGTCTCATCTAATTGCGTGATAAAAAATAAAATAAAACCTAAAAGCTGAAGTTTAGACTATAATGAAAGATTTGCTGCCTAAAATTACATTTATCTTGTTAATTGAACTCAAAATTCGGTCGTGTTATCGGTCACAATTACAGTTGTTTGTATTTAACTACCTTAATTCTGATATAGCATAGAATCGCTAAAATCGCTAAAACACTAAACTTTATGTCGTACTAAATAACCTCTCACGCTTAAACGACACAGAATTATTAAGATATTTTTACTGACACATAACGGCTATATCACATAGATAACATTGTATCAATAAATGGAGTGAAATTACTTAAATACTTACATAAATATCACCAAGTTTGTCACCCATTCACTCACACTACCGAAACTGGCGGAGTTCGCGCGCAAACTGACAAAACCGTTGATTGTTGCAATCTCTCTTAGTCGAGCAAACCAAAATTTTGCAGACGAATTTAGACTTTATTTCCAGAGCATAAAGTTGTATTTAACTTCCTGGATATCACTTATAAAACTCTGTAACATAGGTACCACTAACTAAATATCACGGAATAATGTGAGTCACTGAATTAGATGAGTTTACCCTACTTACAAAATTTAACATGTTAAGTCATGTCTCAAATTGGGGCCGACATAACCTAGTCCACTTTAACCCTTCCAAAACACAAGTTTGCGCATTTACCGCAAAAACACATCCCTTCGTGGCACCTCTGAACTTTGAAGGAGCTTACCTTGATAGCAATCCGGCTATAGGAATTCTTTGGTCGATATTTCGAGTGACGATCAGTTTCGAGGTCATTTGGAAGGTAATGCTAGGCTAAATTTGCGTAATTTTAAGTTATAATAAAAGTACCGAAAGTAGCGAATTTCCCGGGAAACGAATTCTCAGTACCGGTACTGCGTAAAAAGTAAACTCATCTGATTCGGGAAATACCGGGAAATATCGATACCGAGGCGCCCGGTGAATCTCACTTGGGTTGTAAAAAAAAGAAAATGTTGTTCTCTGTGTTGTGCAGTGTTTTAATCGGACTTGTAAGTAATGTTGCTGTGTAATTTTAGGAAAGTAAATCTCAATAAAAATTTGTTATTATTCAATTAGTACTGAATGTGTTATTCAAAATAAAATATATTTTTTTTCGTAAAATTTTGTAAGAAGGGTAAACTCATCTAATTCAGTGACTCACATTATTCCGTGATATTTAGTTAGTGGTACCTATGTTACAGAGTTTTATAAGTGATATCCAGGAAGTTAAATACAACTTTATACTCTGGAAATAAAGTCTAAATTCGTCTGCAAAATTTTGGTTTGCTCGACTAAGAGAGATTGCAACAATCAACGGTTTTGTCAGTTTGCGCGCGAACTCCGCCAGTTTCGGTAGTGTGAGTGAATGGGTGACAAACTTGGTGATATTTATGTAAGTATTTAAGTAATTTCACTCCATTTATTGATACAATGTTATCTATGTGATATAGCCGTTATGTGTCAGTAAAAATATCTTAATAATTCTGTGTCGTTTAAGCGTGAGAGGTTATTTAGTACGACATAAAGTTTAGTGTTTTAGCGATTTTAGCGATTCTATGCTATATCAGAATTAAGGTAGTTAAATACAAACAACTGTAATTGTGACCGATAACACGACCGAATTTTGAGTTCAATTAACAAGATAAATGTAATTTTAGGCAGCAAATCTTTCATTATAGTCTAAACTTCAGCTTTTAGGTTTTATTTTATTTTTTATCACGCAATTAGATGAGACTTTTTTTTCTTACCACTTTTAAAAAGTATTTTTATTTATTTATTTTTTAAATGTTTACATTTTAACTAATATAACATTAATTTTTTTTCTGTAGCCCTTCAAAATACTTCACAATAATTTTTAAAGGTCATAAAAATGACTACGCGCTATTGTTTATGTGACAATCAAAATACGCGCGAAACTCGCGGCGTGACGTCATCGGATTCCATTCTCTCGCACTGGTGGCGCGACTCGCGCTCGTGCGACTTTGTTTTATTAATATGTCCCTAAGAACCAGTGCAGTTGTGCCACAGATTACTTAATAATTAATTGTGCAAATAGTTAAGTAATGTAATCGGACGCCCGCCGGGTGCGGGCAGCGAGAGCGGCGGCGGGGGCTAACGGATACGATGATGTGGCGGCCTGCGTCGCCACATAATTTATTATCCTCACGTATTGGTTAAAGAGTTTGTAAGCACATTCCTAAACGCGTGCAGATCCGATAAAGATATGACACGGCATCATCCCTCCAACATCTACGTAGTTATTATTGTATAAATAGTCTTGTAAGGTTTAGATAATAAGTTAGTCTCATAAGTGACCCCGCTCAAGCAACAAGCAACCTTCCAACGGAGTACCCCGAAAAGGACACGTGAGTCATTTGGAATATTTACATCAACCATGGCAGCAACATTCTAATCAGCGACGAACACAACAAGATTTTCACTATACCGAACCACACCAAGCTGCGACTGCGTCATTTAATATCATTCTTGGCTCTTACAACTCACAACTTTGGCTTCCTTTCCGGCACATCGTATCACGAACGTTTCATCGATCAAGGCAAAAAATAAGGTACCCAGAAAAACAATGCGAAATAGATTATACTAACGATTTCATAACTGTACACATTATGTTATAAATTGTGTTGAACGCTCAAGAATTTCCGACGCAGCAGTTTTCGCCGTTTGCTCTACGCTTGCGCATCACGGCATTAATGACTATGCTGCTATACGGAATGAGTTTTGTACAGAGTTGTTGATTTTTCTATAGAAATAAATAAATTGAATCCAAAGGAATATAGCATAAATGTATACAACGAGTATTCACCCGTTCAACCGCCTCACTTTTACCGACTGACAAAGTGGTTTGAGGTATGTTAACTGTCTAAATAGTATATAGTATATAGATCCGTGAGTATTCACGGGAAGAGATATTTAGAAGCATTATTTTACCAGTCGATTGTTTTATTATTATATTTTATATGACAATTACGTATAAAGAGTAATTTACTTAAATGTTACTAGCTACCTCTAGTGCGAATTTATTTCTCCGGTTATCTGACAAAGAGTTAAGGAATACGCCAGTTTGAGGATAAATATGAAGCTATATTGAAGTAACTCTACTCAAAATGAAGATATTTAAGTTGAATAATTATTCAACAAACGTTCAAAATATTTTGATTGTGCAATAAGAACACAGTAGAATAAATAAGCACAAAAATGAACCATGTTTGGGTAACTAATGTAATATAAAGATTTTAGTCAATTTTAATTTATTTTTTTGTTATTTACGTATTTCCTTATAATATATTGAATGCAACATGACTTATCTCTATGTAATGTTTAATCTTAGTCAATTCTGATTTAAATTTTTTGGTATTGTTTCTGTTTATTATCAATTTATTATTAACGTGTCTATTGTTAATTTGTTAGAATATGCGTAATTTTAAGTGTATGCTTATGTCATTTAAAAATTTAATTTATGTGTATAGTCTTGGTACTTATAACGTGATAAAAAATATTAGTAACAATATTAGGATGTTGAGAGGAATTTTATACATACCTTTTTAAAATCAAGTTTCTTATAAAAAGTATTCGTGTAGGTAATCAGTCGTTTTTAAAAGGTATATAAGTATTTTGTATATATATATCGAAGAATACCAGGAAACAGCTCTCATTAGCAGCATTCAGCAAGCCAGCCAGCCTTAAGGTTCCATCGCAGCAACGTATTCATGTGGTAACGCTTCCTGGATCCTCGGCATCACTCGACGGTCAAAATAAGTACCGTCGCACTCCACACGTCTCGACTCACCCCAGACATGGTAGCACACGCTCGTCTCGAGTCACTGTAGACTGGAGAACGCTCGTATTGTCAACGAAGGCTTGAGCACGCTCATCACGACTTAACGTGGATTAGAGCACCACTGGCATTTCCAAGCTGAAGACCTGATGGATTTTTCCCTTTTTCTAAAGGGGGAGTACTGTGGCGGCCTACGTCGCCACATAATTTATTATCCTCACGTATTGGTTAAAGAGTTTGTAAGCACATTCCTAAACGCGTGCAGATCCGATAAAGATATGACACGGCATCATCCCTCCAACATCTACGTAGTTATTATTGTATAAGTAGTCTTGTAATTTTTTTAGATAATAAGTTAGTCACAATGTAGTCACTGTGAATATACAACATCACATAAAGAGACGCAGTCGTTATGTACCATCGACATGGAACCCATCCATCAGCACCTCACATACATCACCCGGCGGAACACTGGTGAACCCTCTACCATCGCAACCATACGCCGCGACGGAACAGATGACGTCACGTCACGTCAGTCGAGTGCCAGCGAACTAAGCGAGGTAGTATTTATGGTAGTAGTGTTTTATGCAATTATTTATGCACAATAACTTTGGTAGTAGTGTTTTATGCAATTATTTATGTACAATAACTTTGTAAATACTTCTCGTATCGAAGTGAAATAAAACTATTGGTTTTAGAATAACGACTTCTATAATGGTATTAAGTAAAAATAAACATTTTTTCATTTATCCCAAGTCCATTACGTGAGCAGTTTCACACCAATGACTAAACCCTGTAAATTTTTTTTCGACTTTCTTTACGTGTATAAATAATTGTAGAACTAAAATGTTGTTTTTTTTCCTATAACTTTTCTTGTTTGTTTTCAGACATCATGGACACCAATAAGAAAAACAGAAAGTACTTCGTTAGTAAAAAAGAACCTTAAGTGGATTTCAACATTAATTTATTTAAATTTTTCAAATATGTTAATAAGTAGATACACACCTGCAAATAATATCGCTTTTTGTATTCTTCTACTAAACGTGTAATTTTTCTGAGTTTTTATTATGTATTTTTGCCTTATTCCGTTATACCGGAATTACATTAGTGGCTATCACGGACATAAAGAGGTCACCGCGGAATTACCCCAAGTTGAGTTGCTGTTGTAAAATGGTTATATCTCTTAAAGTAGACTAAAAGGCTAAAATCAAGAGACTGATTAAAACTTACGCTAAGTCTTAATAAAACTGATAAATAACTTATTGGTGTTTTATTACTCAAATGTCTTTGTCACGGAGGGTAACCTATCATAAATTCGAAACTTTCCTGTACGAATTTCAATTGTTCGAAAACGGTATGTCGAAGTTTTAAATACCAGATCGTTGCTTTTACATAATTTTGTTAATCCATAAACTTATCATACATACGTTTCATTTTCCAGAAAACTATTAGCCGATTATCACAACTACTTTTTTTCTTTTGGAAGATGTTTTGTTTACAATAAATTTAATATCTAGAAGTATTAAAATTCGAAGTAACTTTTCCTCTAAAATATCATACTCATACCCAGTTTTTTTTGTTTTTCATATATTCATATTATTAGGTGAATAATCTTAAATGTCTTAAAAATTTAATACTTTATGTTTCCGGTAAGATTGTTTCAAAAGTCAGTGAAAGAAAAGAATCGCGGCAAAACCGACTCCAAGTGGTCTTGTCTGCCCTACTACAGTACAGTGTAATTCAAGCCCGCGTAAGCGCGGAGGGGCGAGGCGGCCCGCGAGCTGAGGAGCAGGTGGGTTTAACGCTCGCCGTGGTGAGCGTAAGCCATCTGCAACGATAAGCTCGCGTGGGACCGCCGGAGCCTCGCAGCGCCGGAGCCGTGACAGAAACCATGCCTGCTGCATGCTTGCTTGCATGCTGCATGCTTGCATGCATGCCGCAGCTTGCTTGCAAGCTCCAAGCTTGCTTGCTTACATGCTGCATGCTTGTTTGCATGCTGCATGCTTGCTTGCGTGGTGCATGCTTGCTTGCTTGCTTACATGCTGCATGCTTGTTTGCATGCTGCATGCTTGCTTGCGTGGTGCATGCATGATGCATGCTGCATGCTTGTTTGCATGCTTAAACGTTACTACGATTACAAGTAGTTCGATGATATTATGGATTTCAATTATTTGTAATGTTGTATTTTAATAAAAACGTGTTTTGATAAATTCCTCAACTCATAGTACTATTGCCATCTCGATGCTCCCCAAATGCTCGGAGCTATGGCCAAAAATACGTCTGAGGCGATTTGCATCTGATAACCATTTTCAATGGTAAAACGCGGTTGCATAGTGTAGGTAGCGGCAACCGATCGCACTACAAATCACCTTTTTGTATAACGGTGTCCCGTCTACGTTTCCTAGAAAGTATCTACGTTTTCGCAGCGCCTTATACCTACAATGAGACTATAAGACCTTGCATAATGAAAGACGCGACTCGAGCTCGAGTCGAGTGCGTATCATACAATGGCTTTTGAGTAACACTCGGAGCGATATAACAGTGCCGGTCGGAATAGGCGATATCGCCTCTAGGTTCTGTTTACAGTTTACACACAAAGAGCTGTAAAGCGCTATTCGCGTTGAAGTTTTTCTTAACACCGTGAAGCTTAATACTCGTTACGTAATTACCTACGTTTTGGTTTTGAAGTTCATTAATTTACCGACTACGCTTTAATTTCATTATTATACGTGCACTATTTTTTGTTTTGATGTAATAATATTATAATATTATTTTATTGGGATAACAAGTTTTCATATTCATTTATTGTAAGTATTTCATTGTGTTTCTCTCTTATCTAGTGGTTAGACTACCGATGTCAGC
This sequence comes from Scoparia ambigualis, assembly GCA_963921215.1. Taxonomy (NCBI): domain Eukaryota; kingdom Metazoa; phylum Arthropoda; class Insecta; order Lepidoptera; family Crambidae; genus Scoparia; species Scoparia ambigualis. Next base: position 25,540,175 of record OY992501.1, on the reverse strand, counting down.
TCCAGAGGTCGCAGGCTCGATTCCCAGTTTGTTTATGGTATGTAGGGCTTGTTTTAAGTCCGCCAGCTAGTAGGACTTGTAATGTTTTCTTTTTATCTACCAATATTATAAGAATACAAAGCTTGAAGGTATTTCAAATCTTAAGTCTGTCATATTAAAACAAGAATTAACTAACTAACTATTACTATTGTGCCGACTTCCGTGGTCAAGTGGTGAACCCGCCGCCGTTCTTGAGTCGCCATCTCTAAGAACTGCTTGGAGGTTCAATTCACGGTCAGGTCAAAATAGAAATATCTGCTTCTAAACTGTCCCGGGTATAAGTGAAAGTATAAATACTTTATTGAACTATAAAAACAATATAACACAAAACTAAGAAAACAGTATGAGAAAAGGCGTCTAATGCTAGCTAGGGTAACTAGCACTTTCTGCCAGGCAACCTTTAGGCAAGAGAATCTATATAGTTAAAGGAACTAATCACGGGCTAGTGCACAGCACGGAAAATAAAATATTACTTTAATAAAAATTAGAAAATTAGATATAAATAGACTAAATGGAATAAACATAGAGGAGATACATGTATAGAGTGGATGTGAAGGTTAGGATGAAGAGTCCAGCCTGAGGAAGTAGGTACTCTTTAATTTGTCGTTTAAAAGAGTCCCGAGTCTTTGCCCGCCTGATACTATCTGGCAGTGAGTTCCACAGGTGGAAATCATACACAGTATAAACTTTGCTACGAAGTCAGTGGAATGAGGAGGAACATCAGGTCATCAGGTTAAGTGTTTTTACAACAAAGAACAATGGGTAATTTTGTATGGAACTCGTAGCCATCTCGTAGCGTTTTATACTAGATTTCATAAAAAGAAGGCAAAAAAGGTCTCAAGCGCATAAGAAATTGGAACAACGAATTAAAAAATTGCAAAGGGTTTTCGGCATATTCAACGTCGGGCAAGCACTGGCTTTCATCACACTTGATGAAGATAAGTTGCGATAAGGCCGAAGGTTAAAACGCGCTTCACCCGGAATCCTCTGAGGAACTTAATAAGTGGAATAGCCACTAATCTTAGACTAAGATTATGGTTGACCTAAAATAATGTAAATCGGCGTAAATTGTTATGGTTAATGAGTTTACTGAACCGAAAAGGGGTTAAAGAAGTACTTCAAGCCAAAGTAGCTGTGATCGATGTTACACTTGATTCAAAGGTAATTAACCCCGCTTGCATGACGGTGTTTGCGGATTCCGGGTTAAGTGCGCTTCCAATTACGGTCTTATCGATTAATTATTGACATCGGGCGAGATGAATAAATTTCAAAAAGCCAAATGATGTTCTATGATGCACCATAACAAAAATATATTAAAAATTATATAATTACCACTAGCAGCGCGCCCGCGACTTCGTCCGCGTGGGCACCTTGCACCCCGTGACGAATTGCCAAAACATATTCTAAACACACTTTGTCCTGGCAATTACGAACACAACAAAAAAAGAATTAGCCAAATAGGTGCAGCCGTTCTAAAGTGATACGCGTACAAACATTTCGGCAATTATTTTATTTATTTATAGATTATAAGAATATCATTCTAGCATGGTATAGCACGCTTAGTACCTTTTGTACGTGGTAGCAGGTAGTCACACGTTTCACCCACAACGCAACAACCTTTCCAGAGGGTCTAGCTATGTAGAATTGTAGACAGTTGGCATACAATAGAATGATAAATGTATGGATTGACGTATAATAATATGATAACACTCCGTCATTAAGGGAACATTAAATATGTAATTTTAAAACATTGACGAGCTAATTTAATCCCTTCATTCTTTATTTATCTATTCCTTATTCTAAGTATCACATATTTAGCAGTAGCTATCGATTAGAAAGAACATTCGCCATGTGTCTGTAAGCTTCTCTACCAATCAACTATTGACAAAAAATAAATATAGAAATTTACAAATACAGAAAATAAAAGTTAAATAGGATGAATAAAATAAAGCAAAGACCATACAAGTGGCAGGATTTAAACTTTTACTTAAATATAATTATAAAGAAAGGATTACCAATATATAGTTAACGACAAAAGGGAGGAAGAAAGGTGAAAAATAGAAAATAAATATATGTACACACGGCGTCAGATCAACCTATCTAAAACTGTCAAATTTCTACAATCAATTTTGAACATAAGGAGCAATATTCATTGGAGAAATTTGACAGTTTAGGGTATGTTGATCTGACGCCGTGTGTACTTATCAAATATAATAAGTAAGTATGAAAAAAGTTAATAAAATAAAATTAAATGTAGTTATAATGTATTTGGCGTTTAAGTCTCCTTCATATATAGGTATTTTACTACAGAGAGGTTTGCCGTTAAAGTCACATTGCGTTTGTAGCCATTATGATGTTTAGAAAATTTACTATAAAGTCCATTTGCATTAGCGGTGCAGTAATAATAAGTCGTTTTGATTTGAGGCATTTTGCTTTGTAGGCGCTTTAAATGTTAGTAATTTTGCCACTTAGTATTAAAGCTGTTTAGGAGTAATCCTTCAAAGTCGTTTTGCGGCGTAGGCATTGTGATCATAAAGGTTTTAAATGTATAGAAAGGAATGTATGCTTAGATAAAATAAGAAAACATTGTTAAAGGTTTATGAGGGAAAGTAATGTAATTAGTAAGTAAGACATGTAATAGTACCTACATAAGAAAAGAAATATAAAATAAGTATAAGAGGGAAAATAATGTATAGCAATAAGAAATATGTAGTACAATAAAAAAGAAGCAAAAGAAAAAGGAGAATTAAAGAAAAGAGGTACTTACTTATACGAAATTAAAAAAAAAAATTAGAGCCCTTCAGGCTCCAGAGTATTAAGCCAAAAAAGAAAAAAGAAAATAAAGTAAAATTAAATGCTTAGTATACATATTAAATAGTAAAAATAGAAATGTTAAGTATAACTAAAAGAAATGTATTAGAAATAAGAAAATTATTGTAACTATATTGTAAATTAGGAACAAAAAAAGGAGAAGTGAAAGAAAAAAAATAAGAAAAGAAAATACAACAGAGTAGAGTCTTAAAGCTCGAGATTATTAACCCCACTTTAATAGAAAATAAAAAAGAAAATTTGGTTGCCTGTAAAGTCGGTATACGGGCGAAAGTTTTACGTGACAACGATGTCTCTCTCGCTCTTAGGCGGGCTAACCATGCCCGAGTGGAAGGGACGCGTGCCTCTCACTCGCTCTCATTGTGAGCGCATAACGTGAGCGGAGCGTAACGCAGTTTCTTGAAGTATCACCCGGCAAACCAATTTATAAGACGTTGTCACGTCAATAATAGTAGAAAAAGTCATGCGAAGAAGAGGGAAGCAGTAGTACAAAAAAAACTATTGACAAACGGTAGCTATACGATATGAAGCGTAGGCCAGTTGTCTAGGGGGCTGTTCGCAACAGCAAGTTCTGGGGTTAGACCGTTATTCACCGGATACCAAAACTTCGGACGGAACAAACTACTTTAACCTAATTGTCTACCGTGAGTATTAACTATTTACACCTTTCATTTTTTTATAACCGTGTCGTGTAGCGGTGAAAGAATAGGTACTACCACCCCCTCTCTTCCCTTGGGTATCGTATAAGACGATTAACGGACTTAAGACTGCACATACATCCAACAGCATAGAGCAGCGATGGGATCACCACCTGTCACCTGTCCTTACCCGTGGTACTACCGATGGTCCTACTGGTAGTACCACGAGATTTTTTTTTTGCCCGTAGTACTACTATCATGTCTGGTAGTACCACGGGAGATTTTACATTACCCCTGGTACACTTATCAATTTAATATTCTTCCTAAAAACGTATTTCGAGGTATGCCTAAGCTTGAAAAATCGAGTGTTGTAGAACCTTTTTCAAATATGTAGGTACTGGTTAGCTGTGAAAGTATAAACAAAAAAAAATAAGAAAAAAAAAAAGGGTCTACAACACTATTTCTAAAGCATAGCATACCTTGAAATACGTTTGTAGGGAATATTAAATTGATAAGTAGTACCATTCATGTGGTAGTACCACGGGTAATGTAAAATCTCCCGTGGTAATACCAGACACGGTAGTAGTACTACGGGCAAAAAAAAATTCCCACGGTACTACCAGAGGACCATTGGTAGTACCACGGGTAATCACGCTAAGTACCGCATGTGCAGTCGCTAATTGGTGAAAAGTGGACTATAGCAGGGGACTGCTTCTGCGGTCCTCATTGCCAGTCTCTGACTAACCCTTCGGGGATAGTCGTGATTATTGCATTTTTTTTATTGCGCTGTAAATATGGTGGCGGCTCAATATTAAAAGAAAACACAACCCCATTTTTCCCTTGGATGTGGGACTAAAGATTGCACATACATCTAACAGCATAGAGCGACGATGTGCTCAACCTCTATCACGCTTAGCCTTAGATTAAAACAACGCTTAGCACATATTATGCAATTGTTTTTTTAGTTGTTGTTGTTTAGTGAAACGTGGACAGTGACAGTGGACTGCTTTTGCGGTCCTCGTTGCCTAGTGCTCTGATGACTAGAGTGCGTTTCATCAAATAGTTCCTATTCCGTCATGTTGGCATTCCTGTCTTATTCCGCAGTGATGCCAACTTAGGGGATTTTCCACTAAAACTGGTTGTTTCGACCCCCCTTGATTATTTTTATAATATAATATATATAGGATAATCCACTAAGTTGGCAACACCGGCAGGAACAAGACAGGAATGCCAACATGACGGCTTATGAACTATTTGATGAAACGCACTATATCTGAACATTGTATGTATTTAAGCTTGCCAGGCTTGAAAATAGAAAATCCTGATCTGACCAAATCACTGACTAAATGTGCCTTAGAGCATTCAAGTTGAATGCTCTAAGAAATGGGCCGACGTCACCAAGTCATTATATAAGAAAAAAAATGTAAGTACATATATTTACGACTATTATCCCTGAAGGGTTGGTCAGAGACTAGGCGTGAATGAATGGGGACGTTAAAGCAGTCCTCTGCCATAGTCCACCTTTCACCAAATGGCGACTGCACATTTGCTCAGCGTGACAGGTGGTGAGCCCATCGCCGCTCTACGCTGTTGGATTTGTGTGCAGGTCTTTAGTCTGTTAGTCGCCTTTTACGACACCCAAGGGAAGAAAAGGGGTGTAGTAGCGATTCTATAACCGCTACGCGACAAGGCTAATACCCCATCCCCGTCTCCATCTTATGGCAGCGCTGGTTTGGCGCTCATCTTCCACGGGCCTTACGTCATTGCGAGTTCGTTGTAAGTTGTGTGTGCGTGACTATTTCTAAAAGTCGTGTGTTGTTGTTCACCGTGTTGTTGTCAAAATGGCGTCATGACGTTCCTGTGATGGCACGCTGCCAGCTCTCCGATGTAAATTCGTGAATCCATCTCATTTAATTATTTGTCAAATATTTCGTTCGTGGCGCCCCCGCCGATTGCCGGGCGACATCGAATGTACTCGCGATTATCGCTAATTGTATTTCTACGGTTTCATTGACATATTCCCCTATGTCAAGCGTATAAGCTATTTTTTTTTATGTGACACGTCATAATGACTACATCCTACCTGATGGTAAGCAGCCGATGTAGACCATAATAATGAGAGCGCTCCCCACCGTGGAACAAGCACGGTAACAAGCGCACCCATTCGTGACGGCCTGCATAAATGCCGTTTCACGCACCATTTAAAAGACCCGGGATTATAGGAACAGGGAAACAAATGCGCCGGCAGAGAATTCCAAAGCCGAATGGTCATACAGAGGAACGACTTGCTAAATTTTTTGGTACGAGTGCTGATATTCTGCACAGTATGATGGTGGTTCCTAAGACCAGCACGTGTAGTCCGGGAGAGGAAAGGAGAGGGCGGGATTAGATCAAAAAGTTCTTCAGAACACTCCGTAGTAATTTCGGTAGAAGACACTGAGAGAAGCAATGTCTACGCAGCTGGAGGTCCTCAAGAGAGGCTGTAACCTCAACATCTCCAATAATGCGTACCGCTCGCCTTTGCAGTCTATCAAGTGCATCGAGGAGGTATTTAGCGGAGCCGTCCTATAGATGGGAACAATACTCCATACTATTGTACTGAATAGTTCTTGTTTTAGGAGCATATGTTTCCTAAACACAGCGTTGATTAAAGAGGCTTGGCAGTGTAACTCATTATACATACACTAGCGGCCCGCCCGCGCCTTCGTCCACGATAACTTATAAACACCGTCATACTTCAACCATTTTGTACAAAGTATTTACAAAATATAAACAAAAACCATCCTCAGTTAACGCTCTATCTTTTAGTGAAAACCGCATAAAAATCCATTGCGTGGTTTAGGAGAATAGTGCGGTGCCACAGACAGAGGAAAACGGCGACTTTACTAATATGTAATGATGATGATATACCCAACTAGCAAAGTAATCCTATAAAGAAAGATTATAAGTCTGTCACTACTAATAACGTTCTTATAAAGACATTGCGGTAGACTATTTAACTTATAATAGCATTTGCCAAGCCTTAACATATTTAAGTGCATTCGTTTTTATATCTCGGTCTTATAGTTCGCTACAAGACTGACCTACAAAACATCTATAGGACACTTTTACTAGTAATAGCATTTCAGAAACGTAGATATTCTCAAGAGGATTTGTCTTTGTAACTTAGTCTTATAGTTAGCTACAAGATTTTCTTTTAGGACACTTTTAGGAATAAGTCTCCTATAATTGTTTACTGTAAAACTAAATAATCTAGAATAACATTTTGATCCTATAGTAGCATTTTGTGAGAAAACAAGATATAATAATATAGTTAGCTGAGATCACTATAAGTTTGCGCCGGTATAGTTTTGCTCGAGACCCTTTTAAATCTAATAGTACTTAATAAGAGCGCTATTTGATCAAAAAAGCTTATAAGCTACTAGATCAATAACTTTATTAGTAAACGTCAGCCATTTTGTTGAGATTCAGTTGTTCCCCTTCGTCTTGAGGAAATAAGTTGAACATGAATTTAAGCGATTGGAAACGATTGAAAAGGAGTGGTGGTTACAGGAGAAAAGTGACAAAAAGGTATAAGCCAGGTTCTTCAGGAATAAAATCAACAGGATCAGGAAGTAAATCAAGCGTGTCAAGTGCGAACGCAGGTGAAGTAAATGAGGGTTCTGCGACCAAAAATACTTTTACACCCCTAGCCCACCACTAAGAAAGTGAAGAAGATGAAAATTGGGAAAAAGAATACGATTTACATACCGAAGAAACCACTGACTATGAAAAAAAATATGAATTGCTTAAAGATATGCAAAGCTGGGCTATAAAATTTAATATACCACACCTAGCTATCTACTATTTTGAACAAAAGATTAAGTAATGTTTTACCTAAAGATGCTCGGACTTTATTACATACCAACAAAGAAACGTTGCATATTACAATCTTGGATCCAGATCCAGATCTTCGATGTAATGGTCATATATGATGTACTGGGAGCAAGTCGGGCACCAAAAAAAGATCTGATGCAATAAAACTATTGTGTTTTCTTGACTACAAATGAAATGAGTAGGTCTATACATATTGTTTAAATACACTGGACATCCACACCCATTGCAGCTATCGGATAACACAAAATGTGTATTAGTCCAAGGCTATCTCATATTTGTCAGTAAAATCAGTGAATATTTGGTCAAAAAACATTCGACATCAAGAAATACAACCATCTTGTTAACTAAATCCCAAAAAAAGTAAATTTAGCATTAGCAGGCATATTTCAAGGGAACCCTAATTTGTTTTTAAATGGAGGCGAGTTATCTGGAGTGAAACTGCTACAAGTACTAATTTACCTACAATGATACTATAAAGTACTTAATAAAGAGCAATTTCAAAACATGGCGAATATTCATAAGAATTTATGAAATATTTCATTTACAACAATATAACGTGATGGCACCAATTATAGACACTTTAAGCGCCGAGTCAAACATGTAAGCCTATAACTTTTTTATTAATTGAGTCTCAGGGTTGCGAATTTAGAATGTTGTAGTCAGATAATAAGCAATTATTATTATTTATTAACAACTAATAAAAGTATAATGGATATTGAGAAAAATAATAATAAAATCGATCAACTGAAAAGACATCGAAATTCCAATAATGAACAGTCAAAATTCAGTAATGGACACCCAGTGATGAACATCCAGCATCCAGTATTGGACATCCCAATGATGGACATTTATATTGAGTGGATGCTATAGGCTCAGGTCGAGCGCTGGACAGGCCTGCGTCGTTTGAAGCAGCTGGGGATGCCATAGGCTCAGGTCAACCGCTGGACAAGCCTGCGTCGTTTGAAGCAGCTGGGGACGCTGTGGGCTCAGGTCGAGTGTTGGAAGCGGTTTATGAACCTTCTTGATTCGGGTCGAGATGTTGATGTGCCAGCACTTTGGTCAGATGCAGTGGAGGCGACTGGTATAATCGCCTTTTGTTTGTTATAATGTAAAGGTTCATCTTCTGTTATTTTGTCTAGAGCATCTTTGAAAACAGGAGCATGTCTTCTTTTTCAATTTCATCCCGTTATTTTCCACCCTCCATTGGACCATCGCCTACCGGAAAAAAACTTTGAGCAGCCTAAATACCGCAATATCCATTGGAAGGTGAGATTTGTGACCGTCAACAAACAGGAGAACGGTTTTTGAATGTCTTCTTTGACTAACCATGGGTTGAAAAATTTGGCCACATATTCTAAGAATGTGTCCCTATCTACTGACCCCTATTAGATAGGGTATCGCAACTGGAACTACGGGTCCGGCTGTGTTTCTCAGGGGTACTACGGGGTTTCGGTTCATGCCCCCCGCTGGTTGTGCCTTGACCGGCGCCTCCGGCGGGATCCGAATGTAGGTTGGACTCGTTGTGGCTTGTGGTTAGCTGTAGAGTTTGACAATGTTCGTTTGTCCTGGTATTGTGTGCCAGGACTTCCAACCTCGCGCACAGCGAGCGGGGCCTAGTAGCGGTCTCTGTGGGGCCAGCAGCAAAAAGCCCTGCGGGGAACGTGAGTTTCCCTTATAGTTGGCAGCTTTGTCCGGTGGTTCTCATTGAACATTGGTGTTGACATCTCCGGTACTAGTCTGGAGAACTAGTAGAGGCGGCCCTCTAGATGCCGTAGCCTCCGGTCCAGCCAGCCGCGTAGGACGTGGGAACAGGCTAGGCGCCCCGATGGGTTCCGAGAAGTGAGTGTGCTTACTACTCCGCGACCAAGGTGGACACTTGGGAGTTGACTTTAGAGTCGACGACCCGAGCAGTGGCAACTGCGAGTTGTGCCCTTCGTACAACGAGAAGTGAGCGAGCTTGACAGCTCCGGTTACCTATCTGGACAATAGGCAATGAACTACACGTGTTCACTTGGAAACTCTCCCGAGACACTAGTCTTATGAGTACCGAATGAAGAGCGCGCTTCGGCGGATGGTCTCCTGCGCGAGTGTTTTACTGGCACAGGGACGTCTGGCACTGGTTGGTCTCGAGGTGCCAGTACAAATAAAACTTAGTGATTAAGGAGAGGAGATGCCCATGTTTCCGGTACCTTTTGGGCTCCGTTAGCGGGAATGCGATCGTAATCGTAGACAATCATTGGTGGTGCTAGACTGCTAGTTTGCCTGCGGTATTTGCAGTCACTAGAAGCTGTCTAAGAGCTGAGCGGAATTTTCTTTCACCCATAGCAATAACCCATTTCACGAGTAATTCGTCTTCACTCGGCAACAGCTCGATGGCGAAGCTCTTTGCTGCTGATTTTGTAGATACGTCTTGAGATAGCACTGCCGTAACAGCTTGTGCCAACTGCTCTAGTGCATATTTTTCTTAGGCGGCATCTAAACAAATAAAGAGATCCAGTTATGAACACCCCATTAATGGACATGTCCATGACTGGAAGGAGTCATTTTTTTTAAGTTTTTAAATATGTATGTTAATGTAAAGCTTTAAAGATATGATTGGGCTAGAAAAAACCAAATGTACCTAAAAAGTTAAGAATCGACACGTGTCTATGACTGGATTTTGGAACTTAAGCTGATCCAATAATGGACACCCCCTCTCAATTTCGCAAACAATATTTTGTTGCGTTAATTCCTTTGCAATCGAGTGTAAAACTTTATGACTTTGGGCTATGCTCGATATAAATTTAAGTTATTATCAGAAACAAAGTTCTATTGACACAAATATTTACTTACCTTCTTAGCAATTTGGTTAAGAAAATCTCACAAAATGATAAAAAACGGTACACACAATTTTGTTCACTTCGCCATGTTGAAACAAAATGGCCGAAACACTTGACATTTGTGGATGTGATAGATAGACGTACATTGTCTATGGTTTGAGTGTTGCCAACCGTGAAATACTACGTATGTTCTTATTTTTTGCTTATAGAGACAAAAGTGTCCAATACTGGTACATTGTCCAACACTGGTGCCACCACGTTACTAATGTGCTATTTTTCGGAGGGGATTGTGAAAATAACTAAATTACGGTACACATTTACAGTAAAATGACTTCCCCACGAGTTCATACACTATATTGACAATATATTATTAGTAATTAATGTTTTATTATTATATTGTTTATGTTTTATTATATATTAAGTATTTACCACAAAACAAACCGAAACCACCAGCCGAAGGAACAAAAAAGATAACTTCTAATAAAATATACTTATTACTAATAACAAAGTACATTACTAGTGCATTAAAAACAAGATTGCTTCAGTAAGATACTTATGTCAGATACTAACAAGAGCGTTTGTGCTTGTAATTGTGTAGTCTCATATCATTATAGAAGCTATTGCGCTTCGTCAAGTATATTATAGGGTTTAGTAACATTTTCAAAGATGATTATAAGATAGTTATAGAAGTAAATGCTCCTATAACTGCGCCCAAATCCAGCTTTGTAGCATGATACAAGTTTCTTATAAGTGACAATAAAAGTAGTCTTGAGATCGTTTTAAGTACTTATTTTGCTAGTTGGGTATAGAGTCACGACTATTATCCCCAAGGGTAAGTCAGAGACTAGGCAATGAGGACCGCAGAAGCAGTACACTGTCGTAGTCCCCTTTACATTATAAGTGTACCTACTTGTGCTCATCGTGATAGGTGCCCATTACCGCTCTATGCTGTTGGACTTATGTGCAGTCTTTAGTCCGTTAGTTGCCTATTACGACACTCAAGGGTGAGAGGGGTTGGGAGTAATCTTTTAGTGAAAAGTTGTGCATGTGAAAGGCCTGTGTCTAGCATTGGGACGTTTTAAGCTGATGAACCATCATCATCATGAGATGATGATGGGTTCTGAGACACTCGTATTATGACTGTGACCTTAGGAACCATACAAACACTCCAAAAGTCACAAATATGAACAATATCCTTCTAACTTAGATATAAGTGGCAAGGAAAGCTTTATTCTCGCCAAATTATTCGAAATAGCAATTTAATTCTTCTTGCTAAATTATGTTTAATAGAAAATTCCGACGAAAGAGGCAGATTCTTTTAGACCAGTACGAAACGAAATCCGTATGATAGGGTGCGGGCGAGAAAGAAAGAAAGATAAAAAGAAACAAACAATATTCATAAATGTACCTACTTACTTATTATTTGGTGACGACATCTTTTTTTAAGTATATGTCGTTACCTACTTCATTCCAAGCTGTGGAGTTTCTTGCGCCAATTTTTCTGGACAGCTAAAAAAAGCTGTTCTAAATGGGTGGTATGCTAAAAAATATTTTGGACGATTCAAAAGTGCTTTAAGTCTCATTTCATATTTTCATTTCATTTCAAAGGACGGTTTCGCAACCACTTTATGCATTAAGACACGTGCACGTGCAAGTAGTGTCTGAGAATTATTCTTTACCCTGTTAATCCATATCGTGAGAAACTCAGATTCAGCCACTTATCGATACAAAATAAGATACATACCTATTTGCTAAGTTTAATAAATATTTCTTTTTTTAAATGTCACAGCGCTAAATTAGTTGACCTTGTTGTTTTGCGGCCCATACATATTTCGTAGGCGTTAATGTCAATAAGCGTTTTAAAATAAGTAGAGTTTACAAACCGTCTAAAGATAGCTTTGATTAAATTATGAACGATATAAATATTTATTAATGTCAATATAAGTAATTATCTTACAAAAACGCTTTTTATTTAAAATATGTTAGCCAGCGACTTTGACGCTAGTGATAGATAGGTAGGTAGGTACTTAAAGGTACTTTTAATTATAATTTATCTCATCATAACTTTAGACATGAAATAGATTAAGTTAAAGTTTTAATTTTGTCCTATTATTCCGAATAAGAAAAGGTTCCATCCAATTCTTGTCACAAATCTTGATTTTATTGTTGAAAAATTCCGATTTCTATTAAGAGCAAGCAGGCTCTTGCACAAATATGAAGAGTTCGAATATGGCCGACCGAGATAAGCCGGTCAACTTCAGTATCTACAATAACGGATTGAAATCGCTAACGGAGCTGATATCGTTTCAATCTTCATTGAAAATGTTCGCTCAATTTCCCGGTTTAACTGAAAACGACATTTTTTGTGGTATTTAATGTTATCGCATACAACTTTTTATTTAACTCTTTTTAATTTGTAAATATAAAAATCCGTGTGTGTAGCGGCTCAATAAAATAATACTACCAACCCCTCTCTTCCCTCGGGTGTCGTAGGCGTAAGGCGACTAATGGACTAAAGACTGCATACATTTACATCTAACAGCACAGCCACATGAGGTATTTATACATGTGGCACAGCTATGCGATTCTCTAAGCGACACATAGACGCTGCGCGTACGGCTGTGATCTGCTGTCTCTTTCCAATTCTATGAATATGAAAGAGACAGAGTCATTTCACAGCGCTGCGGCAGCCGCAGCTATCAAGGCTCTAGCTTAGAGAATCGCACGGGAGCGGCGATGGGCTCACTACCTACGCTGAGCACATGTGCAGTTGTCATTTAATAAAACGTGGACCGCAGAATAGCTATCTATGACAGTGGAGCTGTTGCGGTCTTCTTTGCCTAGTCTCTGACTAATTGGGGATAATAGTCATGAGTAAGTACCTATGTAGGTATGTATAAAAAACCGGTTTTAACCGAAAGTGGTTTTTCATTGGCACTGCGTTTTTTTATACGGAATTCGGGACATCTCCTTTGTTGTGATTGTGACCTTTAATTATTCAGGGAGCCTGTGAGTGAAACATGCTATTAGCTTGGTAAAGATACTATGCTTAATCTCGTTAACTCGATGTATGCTTCATCACTCACAGTCAATGCACTATGTACCTACCTAAGTAAATTATTTAGGCGGGAACTAACGGTAGGTACTTAACTTAGGAAAGGTAGGTAGGTAAGTATACCTTTTTAGACTGAGTTGCACCAGTCGTCGTAGTCACGGGCTGATTGAATATAAAGAATAAATAAATAGGTAAGTGCGTAGGATGTCTTTATTTAGCGTTAATTCCTATTTAAGTAAATATTTAAATTCATATTAAAACGTAAATGTTCAAAGGTGTCTAATTGCACTGTCGTCCTTACTTATAAACACTATTTAATCATTACCTATTTATCTAAAGTTAAACATTGTTTTGTCTACGTCAAACAATCGCCTTTTTTAAAACACTAGATTTCTCTTCTTCCTTTTCTGAATTATCTGATTATGGCGAAAAATTAATGCGTATGTCCAACACCATTCGCCTTAACTTCCTACTAACGGGCTCAGGACTCCCATAAAAATAACAATAATGTAGGTACTACGCTCGCTTAACGCCCAAGAAATCATCTTTGTCAATTTTGTATAATAATACTATATGATTGTGTGTTATGTTTCAGTATTACCTACGTCGCTCCATTTTAGAAAAATCTTAAGCCCAAGTAGGTAAGTATTATTTATAGTATTTCATAAAGCCGGCTCCATACGTTTGGCAAACAACGGCAAACAGCAAACAACAAACACGAACATGTGGACGAGTGTTTGTGAGTGTTTGCCTGTTTGTGTTTGTGTTCGCCAGTGTTCGGCGTCGGTGTCGGTTTTTCTTCACAAGGATGTTCGGCAAACAGTTTGCGATGTCTCCACACGCTTGCTGAGCATCAGTATTGCGCGCGAGCTTGCGGGCGGCGGACGTTCCAGTTCTCAGCAGTTTTCCGCGCGCAAAGTGGCGGAGCTAGGAAAATGGCTGATTGGTCTCAGGATACAACTCTATCCTTTTTGGAAGCATACCATAATGAGCAATGCATTTGATATACTAAAGATGCCAATCATAAAAATAGGCAGAAGGTGACCGATGCGTTGGACGCGCCTAAGTTTTAATTGTCATTATGAACAAAAATATAAAGAAAATAAAAAATAAAAAGGAAATATTATTTTTCTTTTATTGATACTTGATATAAGTAAATTTTTTTGACTAAAAAACATAAGCATCATGCACTGACTAACTTCGACGGGTGAAAACCAGACCTCGGTCGCCAAGTGGTTAAGGCAGCCGCCCGGAATGCGGAAGGTGCGTGGTTCGATTCCCGCCTGAGGTTGTCGTCTTTTTTCAGTGTTTAAAAATTTTACTTTAGTAGGTATATTTAAGCGTTAATAAAATACTAAAATATATAAAAACATTAATCTAAAAACGCAGCTTCATCTGAATCGAATGTTCAAATATTTGTAAAAATATAACTTTTGGATCTCAGAGGTGAAAACTTCTAAGATTTGATGAAGCAATGTTGACTAAAAAACATAAGCATCAAGCACTGACAAATTTCGACGGGTGAAAACCAGACCTAGGTAGCCAAGTGGTTAAGGCAGCCGCCCCGAATGCGGAAGACGCGTGGTTCGATTCCCGCCTGAGATTGTCGTCTTTTTTCAGTGTTTAAAAATTTTACTTAAGTATAGGTATTTAGGCGTTAATAAAACGCTAAAATATGTAATAAACATATATACACTTTTTTTTTAATTTAAAATTAAAATAGGTCAACCCGAAACTAATAGCTGCCACAAGTTCGTCCTCCGTCATGTTTGCCGATCCGGAATATACTAGCATGTTCGCCAAACATGAGGATGCCTGTTTGTGTTGGGTGTTTGTGGTCGATGTTTGCGACTTTGTTTGTAGTGATCGGTGTTTGCGGCAAACAGCAAGCGTCTGGAGCCGGCTTAATGATGAACAATAGGTACTACCTCGCTCGCCCTACGCCCACGAATTTTTTTTAATACATACTTTATTGAAACAGTTCTAGTCACGCCAACGTCGCGTTCATTCCCCAAGGTTTCGTTCAATGTGACGTAGAGAATACGTTTTTGGAAGATATCTTAACTTTTTAAGGAATTGACGTGGTTTCGGAACAAGGAATCGTTACAGAATAAGGGCCACTCGATTCCTTACCTTGGCAAGACTTAGGCAAGACACGAGAATGACGTGGTTTGTGCGCGGTAAGATTTAGGTGTGGAATCTAGATTGCGTTACAGAATCAGGGCCCAGAACGACATCTTTTACGTGGCATTTATTAAAAACTATATCGGCCCGCCCGCGACTTCCGCATCAATATCGCGTTTCCCCATGACTAATTTCCAAAAAATGTCATACAAACCAGTCCTGCAAAAAACGAAGACAACAAAAAATTTTGCCAAATAGGAGCAGACGTGCTGAAGTGATGGCCAGTACATACCTACTTTCGGTAATTTATTTTAATTTATATTCATATTGAAAGAAGACCATCATAGTATGGAGACATTGCCAAATCGACTTGTCATTTACACCAGAAGCTTTCGCCGTTACTCGCCGCTTTATCCGACAAAGGCGTCGCTTGTTGTATCTGGTAGGTAGGTATTGTTTATCTGCGTAAGATAGGACACAACGACGCAAGCCCGAAAAAGTCCAAACCATTGAAGGGCGGCACCGGAGCAGCGCGCATAATTTGCGCGCGTCGTTTGTCGCGTAATTTGGCGCCGCGCAATTTTACGTCGCGTCGTTGTCGGTCGCGTAATTCTGCGTCGCGTTGTTGTTGTGCAGAATGGCCGCCCTCCGACAGAAGGGCCCTCTCGTCTAAGTGTTTCGCTAATTGTAACTATGCGAATAGTGACTGCTTTAATTATACGACTGGTTATCTAACTACCATAAAACCTGCTACTGTTACTTTACTACTAAGTACTAAGTACCTACGACTACGACTATAACATGAATTAAGAGGCAAGACAAATCTTTAGAAGTAATATTTCGTCACTAGATACGCTTTGACGTTCCTCTTTAATTCATTTCTTATTAAGGTATTTCTTCATTGCGGTTATGTTGTCAAATTGAAATTAAGTATGCCCAAATATAAATTGGACGTAAGCATTCTTAACAAGCGGCCGCTCGCGGTTTCACCCGCGTGGTTCCCGTTCCCGTAGGAATATCGGGATGAAAGTATCCTATGTGTTAATCCAGGTTATAAACTATCTGTATGCCGAATTTCATCCAAATCAATTCAGTAGTTTTTACGTGAAATAGTAACAAACATCCATCCATACTTACAAACATTCGCGTTTATAATATTAGTAGGATCAGTCATGATTTTGACACATTTATAATGAGGCAAGGTGGCAGAAGTAGTAAACAACTATTTAAATGAAACGCTTTGGTGGCCGACTGAAAAAGCGTGCGGCCCGATATCGATACCGTCCTGGGTTCAATTCCCAGACGGGAAAAATCTGTTTCGGTATGTTTATTACACATCCCGGGTTTGTGATCACTAATCCGCGTGTTATTAGGCCAACACCCGTCAGTGGTGGTGATGACTTGATTTCATAGATGGAGAGGCCTTTGCCCAGCCATGGGACAGTGTAGGCCTTAAGGCCTTCACACACGGCAGCTATAATGTAAAGATATTATAGCACGATACATCTCACTACATCTTTCCATAGAAATCCTCAGGAGACCACACACGACAGCTAAGTATAATGTATATTATAGCTGTCGTGTTACATCCCGACATGTAATGTATATTAATATACATTATAGCTGCCGTGTGTGAAGGCTTTTACTTTTTACCTATTTAAATATAAACAAACATCGACCCATTAAACTAAGACGTAAAATATTATTTCAAATGCAAATGGATAACTAACGATATAATTGTAAGTAAATTACTTTAACTACTAACCGGAACAGAATAACACACCGCACACGCCATATTATAATAACTAACAAGTTGGTTGATTTTCCGTTTTTCGGAAAGTGTGTTCGGCCATCGGTCCCGGTTGTGGCAAGATGGCAGCCGTTAAAAGCCACCAATCGCATTGGGCCACCGTGGTGAGTCATGGCCCATGGCCCAACCTCCCCACGTGCTGCTGTCGGTGTGGAAAGGCCTGTGCCCAACAGCAGGACGTGTAAAGGCTGATGATGATGATTTATTCATCATCAAGTTCAGTGTTACAGAGTAGAACTGGTGTCTTGTCGGGAATATTTTAGCATATTAACTCCACTTCCGAAAGAAACTGGTTAATAATTAACGACATAAAGAAATAACAAAAACAACTTTCGTATTTGCGCATTCCTAATGTTTTTTTTATGTTATCTTAGCGGGCCCTGTCGAGGTCTACCTCTCGCAGAAGCACGTCTAACTATTGGGATTTTTTGTGCATACCCATCCTATCACTCTGCTTCCTCAGTTTAAATTATTTTTTGAGGGATAAGAGCCTAAATTCATCTGGTTTCTGGTAAGCCGATCTAAATAAGCTATGTAAAATAATGTTAGTTAATAAAATTATGTTATTAATTTTAATTTCTAGATAAATTTGTAACTACAATAACCACCTATAATTTACAAATAGCTTGTTATGTACCTATGTTACCAATTTAAAGTACGACTGGTATCAACACTGAACTCTCATTACTACGACATACTCTCATTACTAAGATTTGGAAGACAAAACAAGTGTTACGCGTTACGCTTTACGCAACGAACGGGCTCTCCATTTTGGGAAATGTCAGATCAATAGAAGCCCCAGAACGACGGTCATGATAAGGCACAAGCTTCTTTTAGGGTTTGAGCTATTCAGACAGCAGACAAAAGACAGCCAAAATAATATAAATAAATTTAATAACTAAACAATACCAGGGTAACTATTTATTTTTATTTTATCCGTCGTAGAAATAAAATAGATGCTAAGATATTATCTAGAAATTATGATTTCTAGATAAAATTGTTTGGTAGAAATAATAACACGTAGGTAATTACCTAAATTTCTTTAAAAAGGAAGTAAGCAATAGAGCATATTAGGATATTTATTTAAAGAATACGCACAGCAAATCTTACATTTAAGTATTAATTCGGATAAAACAAGAGAACATTTCATTTGCTTAGCTTGTTAAAACAAACATATAAAATGAATAAATGTTGAAATCAGTAAATTAGGTACGGAAATAATATGAAGTAAATAAATAAATATAACATGAAAAAAATTAGGCTCCATACAATAATTATTTAAAATATATAAGTATTTCAATAAAATGTAATACAAAAAAACACCGGCACTAAACTTCGACAGCAGGTACAAGTCACAACAACATCTGCATAAAATTAAAAATAACACAATTATTTAAAAAAAAGTTTATATTCAAAAAATACTGAAGCGCGAAAACTTAAAAAAGTTTTCAAAAGTTGTAAAAAGTTTGAACAACTTACTTTATGGTCATATCAATTAATAGCTGTCCTTCGTAGCACGCCGGCACGCAGGGCACGCGGTCCACGCGGGGCACGTGAGGGCGCGCGGGGCACGCGGGGCGCGGGGGGGCACGCGGGAGCAGTCGGGCGTGCGGCGGCGGCACGCCGGCTCGAGCGTTACCGTGGCGTTCCGAGCGCTCGGTCCGGCCCGCCTCGCGACCGTGACGGCTCCGACTGTACCAAACCTCACTGCGGAGACAACGGCGCGCGCAAACTCCGCGCGTGCCCCGCGCACGCCGCATCACCGCCCCGCGAAACCTCTCCACCATCGATTCATCGTTTAGCTACTTTTTATCACCGAATGTAAAGCTCGGTGGTGAATTGGGTCACTTGCGATTCACGCATCAGTGACGGCACCTTGGGTTAGGGGGCAGCAAGGGCGCGCGCTGCGGCGGCGGCGTCGTCACAGGTGCGCGCCCCCGGCCCCCGCCCCCGCCCGCCGTGCACGCTGCAACCGGCCCTATGCACTTCCGACAAACTTTTTACGATACGATACGGCACGATACAAACTTTAATTCGTTCAAATTATTAATTTTGAACTAGGTGCCATAGGTTTTTAGTGTTTACAAAAACTTTAAAAGTGTTTGTTATCAATAAATGCACTGTACACTGAAATAATAAATAAAATCTTGGACGGTGATAGAATTAAGCAGCGAGTTGCAGCGCACAAATTGTTTAGGGTTGATATTATCGGTTCGTAAACCGATTAGGATTTAGATAAATTAAACATCGTAATTACTTCGACAAGACTTTTATTGAACACGAGAGCACAGTGTGCTTACCATAAATACACTTAACACGGATATCGTAAGCTTAAAATCGTAGTTTGATTGCTTTCACTTTAAAGCAATTTAGTGCAAAAGCCGTAAAATAGCATTAGAAAGATAATGAAAATATTGTTGCAAACAAATCAACAATAAAACGAATCCCGTCGTTTAAAACTTTAAAAATATAAATGCTTGTTCGAGGATTTATAACATGTCGGTGACTAATTTGCAAGAATATTTGGTTACAAAGATAAGAATAAAGATAATAAAAAGTTTAATATAAATTCAGTCAAGTATCATAGCCTCACAAAATCTATTTTACACCTATATTACAGAGGACAATTCATAATTTATTATAAGCTTTGGTTACGTTTCAGCTTTTGAGGAATATAAACATTTTACCGACAACTTTCAAATCATTGGCGAATAGATATGCGCCGCTTCGCCCAATAGCGATAACTAATACAATTCAATTTTCGTTGTTCTATTCGGGTACTCTTAAAAAATAACATTATTACAGATCAATATTGATAAACATCACCTAATCATGATACACATAAATAAAGCTGCATAATTAAAACTTGATGGTACAATGTTTTACCAAATATTACAATAGAATACAAAACAAAAACATACGCTCCGTTAAATAAAAATAAGATTGAAATATTTAACCTTCTATCGTAGTATGGAAATTGAGAATACGAGATATATTGCCAACACAATGCAGCCAGAGCAATCCAGCAATATTTATTATGTTGAAAAAACTCTTTCCGCACGCCCCGGGAAGTCAGTAAACACATTTTCATTTTCGGATTAGAAAACTACAAAGCTCTTACTGATTAGGGGTTCAGAACGGGTTTTAGAGTTGTCTAGATTTTCTGTATTTTTATTTGTCATATCAGTGAGATAATTATTTATACGAATAAAGCTTTATTAAACCCGACATCGAAACTATTTCTTTTGAACACAGTATCAGCCCCCTTACTCTTAAAACCGAATCCGATCGATCGAGATAGGTATTGTGAAGTTTCGTATTCCTAAGTTACGACACCAGTGTTAATATGGATTCATATTGCGCATATATTGAGTGAAAAAAATACAAAACCCAATGCCATTTAGTTCACCCAATATGAATCCAAATTAGCGCTGGTGTCGTAACTTAAAAGTACGCAATTTCACAATACCAATCCGATCCAATACCGATCGGTTTCAAGAGTAAGGGGGCAGGTTAGACTGAACAAATAATCAGTGGACTGCTTCTGCAGTCCCCATTGCCTAGTCTCTGACTAACCCTTTGGGATCATAGTCTATGTATGTATGTATGTATTATACCTTATTTACACATAATAAACATTCTGAATCAGCATCGTTATTTAGAAAAAATCGAAATTCAAATCAGATTTAGGGTGGATTCGACCAAACTGGAATAAGACATACTCCGAGATTAGTCTATACAAATTCGGCGTTTAATCTAGGTATTAAGACCTTATTCCAGTTTGGTCGAATCCACCCTAAGTCACCTACGAGACAACATTACAAATAAATATTAAAAAATCAAAAGATTACGTAACATCGATGTTGATTATGCTTTGTTGTGTTCAGTTAGAGATAAGATAGACAGCACAGCACAGTTGTTGATGAATCCATGCGAAGTGCGCTACCACCATCGGCCTTATCATCACCTAACATCAGCTGAGATGAAGTGCTTACCCGTAGAAGAATAATAAATTTAAATAGTTCCGACGTCAATTAAAGTGCATGTGAAAGCTAACAATGAATAAATTATTCAAAGTTGACTAGGATACACATTCTCGTTTTCGCTAACGGGACCGAACGGTTCATGAATTAAAACCTGTGTAGTCAACAGTCAGCACTCTGTGTGAGTTCGCCTTTAGTATGTTAAATGAATGCGGCATTGGAGCGCGCCCGTGCTGCCGGATGAAAAAAGCTGTTCGGCGACAACAATAACGCAAAAAGCGGTAGCTTCATGATTTTAGGAAGAGATTGATAAATCAAATCAATCGCTAGATTGATCACACTTTTTTTACGACAATAAATTTGACTATGATAGCAAAAGACTTTACTTTAATGAAAGCATGAATAATATTTTTTAACTACTCGTAGGTAAAATCATTAATTTGGTAAAAGCTTAAAAAAGCCTTTTAATAAATATATAAATTCAAATATGAGAAAATATTACATAAAACGTTTAAGATGCACAACACGCATATCAAATGAGAGCCAGAACTACCTAATCAATGTACGTCTACTACGACTAAATTACTAAGTGGGAACAAGGCTTCTAAAATGCGCAAAATTTCCACTACACGCTGAAATCATCAAGTACCCGCTGAGCATCATGTAGATAGTAAAAAAACGCTAGATCTAGCGCCGAAACCGCTAAAAGAGCAGCACTACGGCGCGCTCGCTAAGCTCGCTCGGCTCGCGCGTCGCAGTTTTCTGCTTTAAAAACTCCACCGTACTGGACTACCCTTTTATTTGTTTTTGCTCTAACCACAACACTTTCAAATTGGATATTGATTTATCTGATGGCCCATCCATCATTCGAACAAAAATATAGTTACGTTAGCTAAATCTATTTCCGAGAACGAAGCTTTCATTCCCGTAATTAACCAAGCGGTTATGCTGCACTAGCTGTTATTACTCGGTTCTTCTGGTTTAATAATAACTCTATATGTATTAAAATGTGGACCGATTTGATTATATCACGTCATATTATGAGGTATATCATTAGAATTTGTTAGTTATTTTAATGAGATGTAAGTACAAAAGAAACAGAATAAATCTAGAACCAATAGTTTCTGTTAATGAACGTTATCCTCCTTATTATAATTTTAACCGACTTCAAAAAAAGGAGGTTCCCAAATTCCACTGGAGTTTTTTTAAAGGTGCCAAATCAACCTTATTACGGGCATTCATACGATACGGGGCGTTACGAAACGAGTAAAATATTCAATAGTTCAGTTCCTAGAAATACACTAGTAAGTAGTCAGCCTTGCAAACTAATGAGTTCATCTCTATGATATCCAAACACGGCGTCGTGCCTGCCTTTTCACGGGGCGAACGGTTGTGGCCGTAGCTTCGTACACTCCAGGCATTTATAATAACCGTTTCCTGTTAACACCACTTCACATTGAGCGGCATACGGCCAATTTAAAATAGACAAGATTTCTGCATACCGCTTACAAAATACTGAAAGTGTGCACAAAGGTTGATAGGTAATTGGACATTCTATTTAGACCGTGCCCACTTACGACAAGTACGCACACACGATGTGGAATTTGAAACACGACATCAAAGAGGTGTGAAACTGTGTAGCTGATAACTACGCACGTCCGTAGAGGTAGGGATATAGAAAAAGGCTGCGGTGCAAATATAGCATCATAAGCGTGCGATTTTAAATAGAACACCTTTTTTTTCGGAACTGTGATAGCCTATTAATTCTAAATGTGTATGTACATGTAATTATTATATTTTGAGATCGTACAAAACACCTGTACCAGCATAGATACAAGTAAAAGAAAAGATACGTCACCCGCGTACCGCACGCGTTCTTGCATTTGATTACCTCCGTGGTCGAGTGGTTTGTACACCGGTTTTCATGGTGTCGCCATCTCTGAGGTCCCGGGTTCGATCCCCGGTCGGGTCAATTTAGAGAAAAACTGTTTTTCTAAATTGATTTCGGGTCTGAGTGTTTTTTCTATGTTTATGTATATTTATCCGTTATCTTACCATATAAACGAGTTACACAAGAATACTCATCTTGGTCTAGATAGTTGGTGTGAGCGTAAACAAAATTTATTTATTTATTATTTATTACAATATACCGAATACCGTGACTGTGTGGCATTTTGGAACGCGTCGTGGAACTTCGCGGAGCTTGCTAACCCGTTAACGTAGCGTTGTAACTCATCGCTCTGTCTTGCTCGCTTGATTGACAGTAGCTGTCACTCTACAATACGTATGTAGTTGAGTACTTCGATCAACAATACAACTAGGTCGGCGCTAAAAATGTGTCTCGGTAAATAAGAGCGCACTTGAGCAGTGAGCTCTTATTTTCTCGCAAGGCATAACAGGAAAAAGTACTTTATTTGTTGCCCCTTAAGGTTGATTTCACCACTAAATGTTATTGACGTCTTTTCTTTTATAAGTGACAGGAGTAATTTATAGTATTTATTCACGTGGACAGAATTTAGCTTTGATTTTGTACGTGACGCGTTATTTTTATTATTTTTTTTTATTTAATGGTTTGTCAACAATTGTTACAATCAATTCTTACTTTATAAAAATACATAAATGATGATCTAATTGTACAATCTATTATAGACAAACACAACATGCACTTATTTTAATCACTGTAAAAACTACATCTCATTAGATGAAACTACATCTCATTAGATGGAAATTATCGTTGGTATTATTATAGTTATCTAGTTGGTATTGTTGATCGAAGGTTGAGTAGGACTATTTTTGGTTTATACTACTATGGGCATGCCGTATCTTCTTTTTTTGCTTATATCTATTTGTACCAGGAGTAGGTGTATTGCATCAAAGCCGTAAAGCGATATCTTCCTCTTTTGCTTATATGTGTACCAGACTAGTTAATACCGGATATCGCATCACGCCGTAAAGCGATCGAGTGCGACAGAGCACGTCAATTGGTAACCGTGCGAATTATCGCATTCAGCCGACCCGTTTGTATCCATCTGCGGAGTCCCGTGAGCGTGACCCAGTTGCCGAGCAGTGCGCTCTGCAGGCGTCGGGTTAATGAATGCACGGAGCCTGCCGCTGTGTGCAAACGGCAAAATGCAGCACCTGTAGCGAGCCATCTCATTGTCTGCAGTATTGTCTATTGTACGGAATATTCATGTGTGTGGTTGTATTTAAAGTAATTTTAGACCTCTTCTTACATCTATTAAAGATGATTTGAGCAGCGGATTAATGATTGCACTGAGACTGCCGCTGTGTACACACGGCAGAGTGCAGCACCTGAAGCGAGCCATAACATTGTCTGCAGTATTCTCTATTGTATGATGTACTCAAGCGATGATGTACTGATGTACTGAGTGTAAAGACCGCTTCTTACATTTGTTAAAGATGATTTAAGCATCGGCCATTTGTAAGGTTAAACTACACAATGTATAATCGTTAAACAGAACTAAATGGCTCTGTAAAGAATATAAGATCTTTGTGAGATTTACGTTTTCTTACAAGTTTTATTTAAGTATATAATTTTAATTGAAGGATACGTGACAAAGATAAGCCGGTAAATTAACTATAACAGCGTTTAACAGTTAACATAAGTTACTAAAGCTATTTCTCGGAATAAGCTCACATGAGCAGATATTTCCCTTTCGCTTCGGAAAACTTTGCGTTTCTGCTAACTGAAACGCTGAATTATTTTATTCTACAAAATGTAAATTACGAGTAGATAAGTACGAAAGCAAGGCGAGGCGAGCATTACCGCTTTTAGGGACCCGTAGCAAACGAAAGGCTAAGTATAGCTTCGTCATTTCCGTCTATACAGGATATTGGGTCACCGGTGTCGGAGCATTTAATGGTATACAATAAATTTTATCAAAAAACCACCCTCTATATAAGATTTTTCTCCAACCCTAGTGAAATGGCTACCATTGAAACTTTTATGTTACCGAAACATGGATGCAGCAATATCTACTTATGTAGAGGTCCTACAAACTCAAAATAGGTCTGAATGTATGGCTGAAAATGTAGCCAATAGATCAATGTCAAATCATTTCATCAAATTGTCATCAAAAATATAACAAATAATTCAAAATAATATGTAACATCAAAAAGGGAAAAAAATACTTTTTTTTAGGTTTTTAACCCTTTTTTTAAAAATTTAGTCCTTTTATTTAACCTATGACGATAAAATTAATTAAAATAAACTTCGATCAACAATATCAACTAGATAACGCGTCACGTACACAATCAAAGCTAAATTCTGTCCACGTGAATAAATACTTTTTCAAAGCAATAAATTACTCCTGTCACTTAAAAATGAAAAGATGTCAATAAACATTTAGTGGTAAAATCAACCTTAATGGACAACAAATAAAGTACTTTTTCCTGTAATTGCCTTGCGAGAATGTAAGAGCTCACTTCTCAAGTGCGCTCTTATTTACCGAGACACATTTTTAGCGCCGACCTGACATCTAGTTGTATTGTTGATCGAAGGAAATAAATTAATTTATGAAATTTAAAAATACAATTCAAAAAAAGTTTAAAAAAATAACTGTTATTTTTTAATCATTTATGGTATTCCATTAGTCTCCGTCACCGGTGACAAAACACACTGTATTCCACAGTCATTACAATCGCAGACTAGCAGACAGTGCTAGTAAGGTCAATCTGTGACGCCGACATAATTATGAAATTCATTCAAAGAATAAGAGAATTTAGGGAAGCTGTTCTAGATGCACAGCAGTGGTGAAACTATAATTAAAGTATTATATATAATACTACGGGGTGTATCATTTTATAGGACTCGTTTTAACGACTTAGAGTTTTTTGTACATTTAAAGACAAACTTCTTTTCGACTTTTCATACCTATCTAAAAATGTATGAAATAAATTCCGTCTCATCCCCAAGGTTCGGCTTGGCATTAAAACATTCATACTAATAGCAAACTACGTTAAAATATTTTACAGGCTTCAAATACGTACAGTTTCGTTTCAGTATTTTTCTTTCCTAACCTAAAGCACAAAGGACATAATTTTTGTTGGGCCTTTTTTGAAATAAGGTTCCGTAGTCAGTAATTGTACCGAATAACAAATGAGATCAGTCGGCTCCATACATTTTTGGGCATTTTAAGAAAGTGCCGGCCAACAAAAAAAAATGGTACGTATTGTTAGAACTAGCCATTTGGAGAAATAGTTAATATGGCACAAAAGTTGTAGCATTGCTCCGAGCCAAGTTACACAAGTTCGAAGATTCATCATTTTCATACAGTTTTTTGATTCCTATTTTTTTTTATATAAACTGAATTGATGATGACCCCATGCTTTGCTTGCATGCTTTTGCACTGCAATGACAATTGCTTCAGATCATTAGTTCTAGCAATATCTATCATTATTTCATGTTTCCCAGTCCCAACACTTTCAGAAATCAATAAATTAAAGAAAATGATGAATCATCGAACTTGTATAACTTGGCTCTGAGCAATCCTACAACTTTTTGTGCCATATTAACTATTACTCCAAATAGCTAGTTCTTACAATACGTACTATTTCTTTTGTTGGCCGGCACTTTCTTAAATGGCCCAAAAATGTATGGAGCCCGAATGATCTCTATTGTTATTCGGTACAATTACTGACTACGGAACCCATCACTGCGCAAATTTGATTAGTACTTGGCCGGCTTTATCTCTGTTGTACCTTATATGAATGTTACGATACTAAACAAAGATATTTCAAATAACGATAGGTCACTAATATTACTCTGATATGTAATCAAAACATTATTGTTCATATATGTATACGTTTTAAAATTTTAGTATGCGTTAGGAGATCGGCAAGGTATTTTATTAGAGACTAATATATTTAAGGCAAAGGCGCATCCCACCTAATATATTTAAGTCTGTACACTCTCGCCGTAGCCTTTTTATCGCGACTGACTCAAACTAGCGCTAATAAGATAAATATACCGACTAAACGTTCAGCTCCCATTCGTCGGCACACGTAGGCAGCGTAACTAATTTGATTTCTTTATTGATTCGCATTCTTTATTTTTTTGATTCGCATTAATATTCATCATTAGCAATTGATTTCGTTATAGGCTTAAAAAATATTGTAATTCTTAAACTAAATGATACAGACATAAGTAGTAGGTACCTACATACTAGTTCATTGATATAATTATTATCACGCATTGTTTAAATACACACCGAAATAGCACCTGACCCAATTATGGTTTCCG
Source organism: Scoparia ambigualis (assembly GCA_963921215.1). Lineage (NCBI taxonomy): Eukaryota > Metazoa > Arthropoda > Insecta > Lepidoptera > Crambidae > Scoparia > Scoparia ambigualis. Next base: position 25,512,740 of record OY992501.1, on the reverse strand, counting down.
TACTAAAACTCACGCGCCTAAAATGTGACGTTCATTGACGTCATTACGTTTAAATTAAAAAAAGTTGACGCGCTCTTTCAAATAAAACAATTAACCCGAACGCGCTAAAGAGTCAACAGCGCGAGCGAACACGCCGTTTCGTTACGCGGCCGACGCGAACCAATCGCGCGGCTCAACTTATTTTATACAAATTCACAGCGACTAACATTAACAGCAGTTGCTGTAACTAGTTAAGCACAACTCAAATTCGATTATCTCATTACGTAATATTATATAGTACGTCCTATCTCTAAAGATGTGCGAGGAAAGATTTCTCATATAAACTTCCCTAGCTTGAAAGCAAGTTTCAGCTAACACTCAGTCGAACGTATATCGCATAAGAGTACTTAGATAACATCGCCGTCACGCGCCGCGAGCAAGTTTCCGAGTGTAGGCAAACACTTTTACTTTAACGAAAACTAAGTGCACCCACAATATTGTATAAGCGCAAACGCTGCCTGAATTTCAGTTTGCAAATACACAAATAAGCAAAATACATTGCTAAGCGCACGCACCTATACATTTTAAAGTGCGAACTTAATGTTGAGATTCTTTTAGAAAGTATAATTAATTTTAATTAGGATTAAATTTTTTTTTGCGTGTCTAGTGAGATTATTTCCATCTCAATCCGTAGGTATAATAAGTAGGTACTGTTAGTGCTATTCAGTAAATGTTTTCAAATCACGAAAAGCGACAAAGTGACATGCCACTTAATTGAATTGTAGTTAGAGTACCGATTTTTACGATAATGCTTTGCGAAAATAATCAGTAAAGTATTTCATTTTTTTTATGACGAACTAGTAAGTACAAAGCCAAACTATTACTGTATTAAAAACCGCCCCTATTATTTTAAAGGATCACTTACGGAAAACTCAAGTCAATGACAATCCTTTATGTGTTTCATTTCTATAATTACCGTAAGTCTGATGCAAGTCCGGCCTGTCTTTGTCCAAAGTATCGCAATTTGCCTAAAATAGTGTGTTATATATACATAAAAAACCTATAGTTAAGTAACAATTTCTAAATGACATGGATCTGGCAACAAAATATTTTATTTGTTCTAAGCTGACTTTTCCATTTTCAGCTAAAACCTATCTAACTGATAAAATATATTAAATGACTACATTTTATCAAAAATGGCCGATAAAAACATCACCCACGGGCAACAGTAGAGTATTCCCCTAAAATGTTGAGTATATTACGAGATGTGTGAGAGAGAACGGCCGCCTTTGTGATTACTAAAGTCTTGTTAAATAATTTATAATTAATGGCACAATATCAAACCAACCCTAAATGCTAACACGTGGTTTGTTTGACTACACGCTAAGATACATGTGATTCGTTACATAATATTATAATAGTGAACATCCTAAACAAACAATACAATGTAAGAATGGTATACATTAGGGTTTACAAAATTAACCTATTCCCTACAATAAAAAAATATACTTCTTCGAAATAGTTTCAAAATGTAATTTGTGATTGATTTGTCATGTAGGTACGTAAATATTAACTGAAATTCTATATAAGTACATCGAAAAGATCTATTTTGTGAATAATCGTTTCGATTGACCATACTTTTCAGGCCAAAATTGTATTGTAGTGCATAAATTAATAACATCAATGCAAATTCCTATTTCATAAAATTTTAAATTAATCATCAAAAGAATAAAAGTGTTTTTCAAGCACATGTAACAAAATAAAATATGTAACAACAAATAAAATAATGAGTCTTAAACACATCGGGGTAAACACCACACGCAACTTAACGAACAAAATGAAAAAAAAAACTGTTTATAAACTATCACGCGACTACGCTGTAACTTAAACTTAAGTTGACGATGACACATATTAAAATGTATTCCAGCTGTTTAATATCAGATCACAGTGAGTACGCACGAAGGTGGGAGATTCTTACTCGAACGACATCAGGTTCGCCGGCAGGGGTTTCACGATCTTAGCCGTCACTTCTTCTATTTTCGTCACCCATTGTTTCGCCGAAGATTCTGATCCAGTTCTAAGAACAAAAAAAACAACTCATCTAAGGTCCCACATCAGATCAAATGAAAACAAATGAATAGTCAATAAAGCTCCGTTACTTATGAGTTATGATTAACGTAATGAGTATAACGAGACACGAAGTAAAAAGGAAAGGCAACTTCTATTGAGCGCCGTTGTTTTAAATGAAAACAAAATCTGTTTGAGTTTTTTTGGTAACAATTTTCGTTCCGACTTAGGACACAAAATAACACTGAAATGTTTCCGTTAAATATGTCTAGCTCAGCGATTCCTAAACTTTGTAGGCTGCGGGACACTTAAAAAACCTTATTTCATCAATACTGATACTGACTTAGTAGACATCTGCCAGGTGACTGATTGGTTTTAAATTAACGAGTTACGGACTCTTACTGACTTTTTCACGGAAGGCAATATAGCAATAACTGGTCATTTATTCCTAATGTGGTTTTCTAAAGGATAATTTTCGTATAAGACGCCTCGCGGTGTTTTACACAAATGCCAAAGTTCGACATTTACAAATTAATTTGTCAATGAAATCCGTTACGGAAAGTTTCATGTTGCATAACTTTAGTTTTATAACAATTTCTTCAGAGAGTCTTGTTTGATAAGTCACGAGATACCTGTATTTCCTCGAGTATACAAAGTGTTTTTGACTTTTCCACTTCCAAGATGCCTACTGAATTTTAAAGTGTACAAAAGACGCGCAAAGCGTAAGACTTCTTAAATTTACGAGTCATATTAGTTCATTAATATCTTCTCGCTTCACTTTTATAACTTTATTGAAGATAGGATTACTTTTCTAATACATGTTATCCTTCATTCGAAAGAACATGGTCGACTCGCCATACATTGCCTGCCCCACAAAAAAATTCATGCATCATGATCAAAATTGAGTTTCTGTAAGTATTGGTTTTTCATTCTTCTAAAAGAATTAACAGTAGGTTCTTGTCGTAAATAACGGGGTTTTAAAGATAAACAATATTAAATATAAATTCCTTGTGACAATTGCAGTTTAAACATAGGAAAACAAAGAGATTGATCCCATACAGGCTTAATACTCGTATAATGGGCTCATTCGCAAAAGGTCGCTTTCGCAAAATGTCTACCGTGCGCAAAACGTCTCTTTCTCATAATGCCTTTTTCGCAGAATGTCGCTTTCGCAGAATGCCTCTTTCGCAAGAGGTCGCTTTCGTATAAGGTCTCATTCGCAGAATGCCTCTTTCGCATTCTAACTTAGAATAAAATTTCGATTTTAAAAAAGGAAAATCATTTATTAAAGTTGAAATGTAAACAAACCATAATTATGTCTTAATCATATAGAAAATTATACATAGAAGTTATAATGTAAACAAACCATGAATGTCTTCATCAATGAAACGTAATTATTAAATTAGTATAATTACTAATTTTATGCCCTCCGGTCCATTACATGCGTAGCTAATCAATACGACTGAAATTCAAATGGTATTTATTTTTACTATTACTAAAAATAAATTATTGCCAATATGTGATGGACAACTTACAAATATGTCATTACTTCCGATAATTTATTAAAAAAAATCATTTTTTTACAAATGTTCAAATAGATTGGGTTTTTTTTTACTGTACTAATGTATGATTTGTTTTGCCCTATTGGAATTTTGATTATTGATTTTGGATTTCTTAGGCATATCAATATTTTTGCTTTAATAAGGAGCAGATACCAAAATATATGTTTTTGTTTACTTTATAACTTCAATATACGATTTTCAAAATGATTAAGACATAATTATGGTTCGATTACATTATAACTTTAATAAATGATTTTCCTTTAAAAATCTAAATTTTATTTTAAGTTAGTATCGCGACATTTTGCGAAAGAGGCATTCTGCGAAAGAGACCTTATGCGAAAGCGACCTTTTGCGAAAGAGGCATTCTGCGAAAGCTACATTCTGCAAAAAAGACATTATGAGAAAGAGACGTTTTGCGCACGATAGACATTTTGCGAAAGCGACCTTTTGCGAATGAGCCGTATAATGTGATACGTAATTTGTGTAATGTCAAATGTTATGGTCTCCAGTTATTTTTTTATATCTAAACATGAAACTACACTGGCGTAAATATCCTATCAATAAAAAAATCTCCAATAAATTTTGGTGAATTTGTTATTTCAAAGATTAATAGTGTAGTTACAAGGGCGTGTGATATTAAAAACAAAAGTATTTATGAAACACAATTTAACATACGTATTATACGTTATAATTATATTCTCATTTCATTGTTGGTCTAGTATTATTCGTTTAAAATAAATAAATATTCTGTAAACTAGTACTAAGGCGAATGTATATAAGCACATAATGTAAACTGGTAGAAGGCTGCTCCGTTACAGCTTGCCTCATGAAGCAACCAATGAAAATCTAGTTTATTTGCCTGTCTTTTTACTACACCTACTGTTACTAGTTACTGTATGTAGTATGAAGTCTCAAAATACAGCAGAATACTTTACTTTTACATTTATATTTTGTAAATAGTCGCTAAGTAAGAATACATTAGGAACAACAAACAGTTACAAAATAGGTACGGATTAATTAGTATTTTATAAAAATAAATTACCTACCTAAATATGACATTTTTAAATTAAGATATCTCCTCACAGCAAAACATTTGTTCAGACCAATGTTACTATACTAATCACTGCGATGCGTATTGAATTCATTGTGTTGTTGCTATCTAGTAGTAGTAGTTTGGTCTGTAAAATTGGGTACCTATTTAGAAAATATTAGATTAGATTAGTTTATATAAATAAGTACTTACCTACTTTTTAAGAAAATTGTTTTGTTTTGCTGAAATAACTATATCTTTCATTTTTTTTTATTACGACATTACTACTAGTACTATTGAGAAAAACAAAAATAAGTACCTACAATAAAAAAGAGGCCGTTTAAAATATATCGAGTTGAAAGTATGAACAGCGCGGCGTGGAAATTTACATAAAATAAGTGGCGGCGTTGTCGATTCGTCGACACCTGGCAGATGTCTATTTAATATTTTATTCCTGCTACACCAGCGCTTTTTAGTTACAGTGCAGTGTCGAAAAGAATGCGAACTATTATTTCAAAGACCCCGAGTCATTGCTGTAGGCTCTTACCACAAATTCGTCATCCTTTTTAGAATTCGAAGCGGCGATAAAAATATTTATACTTAGATAGAGTTCCGGATATTCGTCTAGAACCCGATACGATCAAGGAGACAACATTCACAGTAGGCAAGGGACGCGGTAGGCTGAATGACTTACTTGAACTTGTAGAGGGTGCCGGTGCGATAGTTCATGAGCTGGAACGCGTCGGTCGCGTCGCCGGAGCTCCACGTGGCCACCCACCCGTCCAGCGAGAGAACTTTACAGCGCTCCAATCGGAAATCACTTCGGTTAGTCCTGGATGCAACGTAGATCGATTAGTCATTAGAGTATATGTTTAAAAGTTCACCAAAAAATAGTAAATGCTAAAAGAACTTAATCTTTGGTGCAAATTTTACTTTTTTGGTGAACATTTACTCTTTTTTTAGTGCGCGAAGTACGAGTACTGACGAGTACTTAAGTACGAGTACTGACGAGTACTTAACTAAATGCCGTACTCAGAGACGACCATTGCCTTTAATGACATTTAAATATTTTCCTTCTCTATAAGTGACAGCAAGAGACTTAATCGTCTTTAAAAGTTAATTGAGGTTAATGTTAATTCATGTTTCAGATTTAACGAAGCGACGCGAGGGACGCGACGATGACTTCACAACTGCCTGATTGAAGTTTCAGTATGCTCGTTTTAGGGCTCATATAAATAAAAAAAACTGTGTTAAGTTATAAGATTTTGGGGGTTAAAGTTACTCGCGTCCGTAGGTTTACCCTTGAGAACCTACACGTGACCCCTGGGTGGTGCTAAATGAGTGCCACTGACTGAGTGGTAGAGCCACGCTGCGTTGCAGCACGCATTGGACCGGCTTGCCCGGCGTAATACCACCCTGACGAATATTCGGCGTGAAACAATGGCACTCTGTGCTGTTGTGTTTCGTCCGCATGAAGCATGGCAGCGAACTTAAATCTAGATTTACCCTAGGTACCGACACATCCAGTGTCGGTTATACGCCCCCCCCCCCCCCCTCTTAAAATAATAGTAAGAGACGAACCGGGGGCGCCAAGTTGGCGCGACCGGCGTGCCGCGAGCGCAGCGGCACGCCGGTCAGCGGCAGCGGAGGGAATAGTACGAGTTCGCGCGTCCTGCGGATTTATTAAATTTTGTTGAATTTTCCGCGACGCAAAATATATACACGAAGGACTTTATTAGCGGAATAATGTCTCGGCCAGCAATCTGGTGCAGTAAGGATGATCAATATAAGAATACATATGTAATTTTAAAAAGTGGGATGAAATAAGATTTTATTTGTAATATATCCTGTGCAAAAAACCTACTTCCTTCTAAACATAAAAGTTCCATATTAGAAAAACTCATTTAAAACCACGCGTAATAATAGCAGAAGAAAACAACTGGTCAGGCGGCCGCTTCAACGTGGCATACTACAGCAAGGTGCAGCGTCTATACTCCTCCCGCCCCCGCAGGTCGCAGCTCACCGTATAGTAGCTCTAGCGTGGCCAGCGGCTGAGCGTTCTCGCTTAGGCTGCCCTACGTATTCTGGGGAGGGCAAAAGTGCACTCGTGTCAAGGCATGCTGCAGGCAGGAGAAAGGCAAGACAATTGGCACCCCCTCCTACGCTTCGCGTGGACTTCTTGCAACATCAGGGGAACCCACTCTAACTTGAGCGCCGTAAATTACCACTTTGAGACGGAGAAGCCGGCCTTGCTCTTCCTCGCCGAGACGCAGATATCCCCCCCTTTTGACATCTCCCAAGTAGGAGATGTCAGGAGCGCAAGTGCGCTACCCGGGATAAAACTTGGAACATGCATTTGTGCCACGAGCCGGTGTTTGTGCCTACGTCAGGAAGGATGTGCGTCCGACGCTTCGGCAATCTTGAAGATAGGGACATCTCCATCTTATGGCTACACGTCGACTGCGGACGTCATCCTCGCGTCTACGCGTGCCTGTATAGGTCCCACAGCGGTAACAACGAAACTGACCAACTCATCGAGACCGTCCAAACGGCGACCGACTCCCTTCTCCAAGGGATCCCCTCGGCCGACATTGTGGTATTAGACTTCAATGCCCTTACGTCGAATGGCTTGGTTCACGCATAATTGACGACGCGGGTAGAGCCGTTCATGACTTCGCTTTTGCCTACAGTCTGTCCCAATGGTAACTGAGCCCCAACGGGTTCCAGATGTGGAGGGCCATGCACCTTCCTTATTTGACCTTCTGCTGACCTCGCACCTAGATTGCTATCAAGTTTCTGTTGATGCACCATTTGGCTCATCAGACCACTGTCTGATTGGTAGCACTGTGCCTCTCACAGGAACTTCAAAAACGCAACCAGCGGCCAGCCGTCGAGTTTGGCATTATAGCAGGCGGGTGTCACTTCGTAATTCGGTCGACTTATTCACCTACACTGTCGGACCGCGCGCGCAGACGATTTAGTGGAGTGTCACGCACGCAGTATGCAGGATGCGACCGACGCGGCAGTTAGTTTCACGTTTATTTTATTTTCGCAAGGGGATGTTCACAGGATGGTGAAACAAAAGCGTTACTGTTCTGCTTTCGGATGCATTACCACGAAATTTAAAGATAAGGATTTAACCTTTCACAAATTTCCAAGAATCCAGGGCCCTGATTCTGTATCGCAATCTATAGATTCCACAGCTAAACCACAGTATAAATATGAGCTAAAGCAGTAAGGAAGCTACGTACAAACGCTCGAAACGACGCACGCCCACAGACGCACGTGTTTACAGGGCCCCTAAGCGGACATCGCAGTGCTCCAGTAGCGCGTATCGCGTCGAGACGAGATGTAATGCGTGAGCTGCGCGCGCGATTTTTAAAAATGCCGCGAGTGTATTGCGTAGTATACGGCTGCTTGAACTCGGCTTCTTCAAAACCGGAGCTTTCGTTTTTTAAACTTCCCTGATGTTGAAAGGTAAGGTGATGATGATGATTTATTATTACTAAATAAAAAGCTTTTTCTTTTAAATAAATCGTTTGATTGTTTAGGTGATATTTGCCGTACTTACTTAAGTATATTTTTTGAGCGCGGTATTTTAATGGTTAAAAATAATAAAAATTGATACTACGAAACTTCATCGTTAATAAACTTTGCTTTGAAAATCGATATCTGAGAATCTGTATGGTTTCTGACAATGAATCCGTTATTAGAATGAGAAAAAGTAGCGGCCTTAGTGAACATTTTAGTTATTTAACCGATTGCTTTGAAAATCGATATCTGGGGATCTGTGTGGTTTCTGACAACGACACCGTTATTAGTATGAGGAAAGTAGCCGCCATCTTTAACTTATTAGTTTTTAATTTTTTTTTAGTTAAAAGTGACAACCCTTATGCTTTGTTAGTTATCTCAAAAAAGCGCTAACTAAACAAAAACTTTTTCAATTTTACAAAAATAAGGGGACAACCCTAACGCTCAATTGGCGCGTAGGTATATAAAACAAGAAAAAGGCCGAGCTTCCGTACTGCTTTAGCTTATATTTATACTGTGCCTAAACCTTACCGCGCACAAACGTCAAACGCATACGTTTTTGGGAAGATATCGTAACTTTTTAAGGAATTAACGTGGTTTTGAAATAAGGAACCGTTACAGAATAAGGGCCCTGAAAAGTAAGGTAAGTAAACAAGTAGGTAGGTATTTGTAGTATTTTTAGACAATTAATAATAATATGATAATGATTTAAATAGTTTATTGAATGAAATTGACAAATTCAATGCAGTTATCGTTGTAGGTTACCTAACCTATATAAGGTAGGTACCTAATACGTATAAAAAGTCAATTTACTCAATTTGTCAGCGCATAACCACCTACTTAAATTTTTGATGGTTAAGTATTACTTATTTATTAATAATATTGTATTTTATTGATCATTAACAAACAAACCACGAAAAAGCGTATGTGCTTACAGTATTTAAAGGTACTTACGTTATACTATTGCAGTATTTGCATTTAACTCTATGAGCGACACGCGGACGGGGTTACGATTTTCCCGGCCGTTAAAAGAGTTAGGTACGAGTACAGGTACAGAGTTATTTTGGACCGTATAGGCGCGCACCGAAGGTTGATATTGTATTGCAATTGTGTCAAGAGTGATCTTTCTGCTTGTATATCATTCTGTGATTATAGGTCAACGGACTGGGATGGGATGCGAAGTTTATTGGAGTCCTACCCGTGGTGGCTAGTTTGCTTTTCGCTGGATGATCCTGATGTCGCCGCTGACTCTGCCGTTGGATGTGATACTGCAAAAAAAACATCCCTTCGTCGTACCTCTGAACTTTGAGGGAGCTTCCCTTGATACCAATCCGACTATTGGAATCTTAGGCTTCGATATTTCGAGTGACGTTCAGTTTCGTGGTCATTTGGAAGGTAAAGCTAAATTAGCTTCAAAAAAGCTGGGTGTGCTTAATAGAGCGGGTCAGTATTTCACGCCGACCCACCGCTTACAACTGTATAAAGCACAGGTCTGGCCGCATATGGAATACGGCTCCCATCTTTGGGCTGGGAGCACCCCAATACCAACTCCTTCCATTTGACCGCATTCAACGCAGAGCTGTATCTGAGCAGAGCTCGATTGTCGACGACGTGGTTATTTCAGGTCGGCTCGATTCACTGGCTCTTCGGAGAAACGTTTCGTCTCTCTGTATATTGTACCGCATATATCATGGGGAGTGTTCTGAGGAATTGTTCGACTTGATCCCTGCCGCTGATTTCCTTCACTGCACTACACGCAATCGACTGTAATTCCATTCACATCACCTTGATAGATGGCGGTCTACTGCGGTGCATTTTTGACGAAATTTCTTGCCTCGAACTACAGTGTTGTGGAACCAGCTCTCGGCGGCGGTATTTCCGGACCGATACGACTTAGGGATCTTCAAGAAACAAGAAGGCCGGCAACGCGTCTACGATTCCTCTGGTTTTGTGAATGTCCGTGGGCGGGGATGATTACTTTCCATCAGGTGACCCGCTTGCTCATTTGCCTCCTTCTGCTATAAAAAAACAGTTGGCTTAATTGACAAGGGAGCTGATTATTGCTGATTTTTACTTATGTCAACGATACAACATTTAGCGAACTTTTAATTGGTAATTTAAATACTTTAAAGAGCTAAATGAACATCGTTTCTTTTTTATTATTCAATTTTATATTACTAGCGGCCCGCCCGCGCCTTCGTCCACGCTAACTTAGAAAGACCGTCATAGTTCAGCCATTTAAAAAAAATATATCTACAAAATATGAACAAAAACCATCCTCAGTTAACGCTCTATCTTTTAGTGAAAACCGCATAAAAATCCGTTGCGTGGTTTAGAAGAACAGTGCGGTGCCACATACAGAGGAAAACAGCGACTTTACTTTATAATTATGTAATGATGATATTATGTGGTAGTGATTGCCTAGAGTGAGCATTTACCAATTACCAAATATACGACACAACGTAGCTGCAACAATAGCTGAGCTGGTTAGCCTTTTCGGCCAACCTTTATCGTTTAATTATTATTTTTTATTCTTACTTTTACTGTAATTTTACTTTTAATGATGTTGTACTTACTTTTCTGTAAACGAGTCTTTCAATCATTCTCATTACATATTATAAGTAAAGTCGCCGTTTTCCTGTCTGTGGCTCCGCTTTCTCCTTCCTAACCATGCCATAGATATTTACGCGGTCTTCACTGAAAATGACTGATGAAAAACGTTATATATGATGAAAAGCGTTGACGACCTCCTTGGTCGAGTGGTTTGTACACCGGTTTTCATGGTGTCGCCATCTCTGAGGTCCCGGGTTCGATCCTCGGTCGGGTCAATATAGAAATTATTGTTTTTCCAAATTGTCACGGATCTGGGTGTTTTCTATGTATAATAATGTATGTAAGTTTAGTATGTATTTAGGTATTTTGAGTATGTTTATCCGTTGTCTAGTAAGCTTTAACGAGTTTCTTCGAAGCTTCTCTTGGGCTACATAATTGGTGTGAGTGTAGGAAAGTCTTTGTTTATTATTTTATTTTACACAAGCGGCCGCTCGCGGTTTCACCCGAGTGGTTCCCGTTCCCGTGAGATTATCGAGATAAAAAGTATCCTATGTGTTAATCCAGGTTATAAACTATCTGTATGCCGAATTTCGTCAAAATCCATTCAGTAGTTTTTACGTGAAAGAGTAACAAACATCCATCCATACGTTCCCGTGGGAATATCGGGATAAAAAGTATCCTATGTGTTAATCTAGGTTATAAACTATCTGTATGCCGAATTTTATCCGAATCCATTCAGTAGTTTTTACGTGAAAGAGTAACAAACATCCATCCATACGTTCCCGTGGGAATATCGGGATAAAAAGTATCCTATGTGTTAATCTAGGTTATAAACTATCTGTATGCCGAATTTTATCCGAATCCATTCAGTAGTTTTTACGTGAAAGAGTAACAAATATCCATACATACAAACTTTCGCGTTTATAACATTAGTAGGATATTGAGAAACTTAAGTGTGTGAGTATCGTAGCAAATAGAAAGCTACGGTCTCCGTCTACCACTCCGGGGAACGTTCGTAATGTATTTAGGGCGGACTTATCACATTAACATTAAGGGACATGTGATGGGAGCGAACTAAGTATCTTATATCAGATCAGAAGGTGAATGACAACTAGCCCCAGCCACAAGCCAGCCGTACATTGGACGACAACTCATATCGTACGTTAGCACGTAATCACACGACAAATGCTCGTAAGAATTGAGTGCGCATAGGCGCATACTATTTTTTTTTATTGTGAACGAGTATAAAGTGATTTACTCGTTCACAAAGGTATTTGTCCGGTAGATACATCCCAGGGGCATTCACGAAAGAGCGAAACAAAGAGAGATATAATATATCTCTCTTGCTTTCTTTCCGTCTTTCGTAAAGTTTTATGTATACACTAGCGGCCCGCCCGCGCCTTCGTCCACGCCAACTTAGATAGACCGCCATAGTTCAGCCATTTAAAAAATATATCCACAAAATATAAACAAAAATCACCCTCAGTTAATGCTCTATCTTTTAGTGAAAACGGCATAAAAATCCATTGCGTGGTTTAGGAGAATAGTGCGGTGCCACAGACAGAGGAAAACGGCGACCTTACTTTATAATATGTAATGATGAATATATTCATAAAACTTTCTTTAAAAATGTAGCGAAATCTTGACCCTAAAAAATTTAGAAGCTAATTCAAAGATATTTTAATGTAAACTTGCCGATTAATAAAAACCGCTAACAAGCTGATTCATCCAGCACCTCATAGAACGTCCATATTATCTAGTTTATCACGAAAGTCTGTCTCATCCAATATTAGCCTCATATCCCATCACGACCGATTCCCGGAGGGGTAGGCAGGCAGAGACTACAGCGTTCCTTAACCCTTAGCCAGGCAGTGATCTTATAGCGAACACCATATTTTGAACTTTATTCCCTGAACATAAAGCCGAAAACCAATGAAAAATTTTAACATGCTGTGGCTGGCTAAGGGTTATTAGAATTTAAGTAAGCTTTCCCATTCCGTAAACATTTACCTATGGTAAAACCAAGTCACGGAATTCGGTAAGTAAGTGGCAAACGAGCCATAATAAAGCACAATGGTAAAACGTGTAAAATGCTCACCAGGGGACACGAACAAACTTTAAACAACTGGAGTGCCTCGTTAGAACACTATGTAAGTACTGGTAAATAACTCTACGGAAGAAGTGAAGGTCTTTTACAAATCTCTCTCTAATTTTTTTTATTTATTAATTTATTTATTATTTATTAAAACTTTTGCAACAATATATTACATGGCGGACTTAATGCCTAAGGCATTCTCTACCAGTCAACCATAGGGTGGTGCAGAGATGACATGGTATATAGGTGCAATTAGCTGGGTGACAAAAGATGTAAAAAAAAAACAATAAAAATATATTTAAGCAAATAATATATATATACAGTCGTGGTCAACTAATTAGGGACAATCTCTAGTTAAGCCAAATTGTGAATTTATTTTTTATTTTCCAACGAGTCTTAACAATATGCCATATCTTTTACACGTAAGTATAATTAGTCATTGATGTGCCCGATTATACAAACAATAATAACTTCTTAAACATTAAACCTCTTTACAGTATAGCTGATAGATTATCAGTGTGCTATTTGTTCAAAGAATGCTGGCTGGCCATTTAATTAGGGACACTGAGATATTGCGTTCTATTTTCAAAATTTGAATCTCAATACTTTTTTATTTCTTCTTTTATTGTTTTGTGGTAGTTTTAGCGGCAATCCAGATTTTTAATTTTAAGTTTTGAGAATTATTTTGAAGAAATATGGGCAAAAATAAAAGTTGCGATCCAACACTACGAACAATTATCATGAAGTTTGTCGAGCGTGGTTGGTCATACCGAGGGATAGCAGAACATTTAAATTGTTCAAAAACTATGGTATGCAATGCAGTGCAACATTTCAGGCGCAATAACACAGCTTTAAATGTGCCCAGGACAAAAAGATCGAGAAAAACAACTCCGCAAGAAGATAGAATGATAACCAGGTTAGCTAAGAAAGATCCGTTTCTAGGCTCTATTTTAATTAAACACGAAGTGTTTGGGGCAGACGAAAGAGCCGGTGTATCAGCGCGGACCGTTCGACGACGTCTGGTAGAAGCAGGGTTGTTCGGAAGAGTGGCTCGCAAAGTACCGTTGTTGAAGAAAGAACATAGAAATGCTCGTTTGGCGTTTGCACGTAAATATGGACATTGGACCTACGCCCAATGGCAACATGTATTATTCTCTGACGAGACCAAGATTAATTTAATTTCTTCAGATGGAAGGCAATACGTACGGCGTCCTGTAAAAGCGGAAATGAATCCAAGATTCACAAAAAAGCAGGTGAAACATGGCGGTGGAAACATTAAAATTTGGGGTTCATTTTCTGGACGTGGAGTGGGACCTGTGAGAAAAGTTCAGGGTAACTTAGACCAACATCAATACAAAACAATATTGGAGGAAACTATGCTTCCCTATGCTGAGGAGCATCTCCCTATTATATGGACGTTTCAGCATGATAACGACCCGAAACATACCGCCCGTTCAGTCAAGTCGTTTCTTACCAGTCAGTCAGTATCGGTGCTAGATTGGCCAGCAAATAGCCCGGACCTCAACTCAATTGAGCACCTTTGGCACGAAATCAAGAAAAAAGTTTCAACTTATCGTACCACAACTTTAGATCAACTTAATCAAGCTTTTTGTGAGGCATGGGCAAACATTCCTATCGAAACATGTCAGAAACTGATAATGTCTATGCCACATCGGTGTCAAGCGGTAATTACTAACAAAGGTTTTGCTACTGGGTACTGATTTTACACGTAATAAAATGGAGCTTTTAAAAATATTATAATACTGGAGATTATTCGTTTTGTTTAACTCTATTCATCATTATACTTTACTGTCCTTAATTAAATGTCCAGCTACATAATTATACCTTAAAATTTAATACGTGTTCAACCTTTGATATTAAATACTTTTTTCTATTTAATTATTCTCTTATTTACAGCCATTTATAGTATAGTAATCGGACCAAATTATGCAAATAATAGGTGCTGAAAAATCAATAGGGTTTTATATTTATATGTACATAACCGGTTATTGCTCTTCACTATCTTGAATGTCCCTAATTAGTTGACCACGACTGTATATATATATATATAAATAAACATACATAGGTGTAGGAATATACATATACTTTTACAATAATATAAATATACTTACATACACTAAATAATATATAAAAAGGGCGTTATCGAGATGATTCTGCCATTGTTCTATCAAAAAGTAGCATGTGGACTTTCTTTTTAAAAGCGATACGAGTCGTAGCCTAGCATTTTTCAATGCTTACAAGGCCATTTTAATTTAAAACCGACAGCTCACTTAGCTTATTTGCTTACAAGGACCGTTTGAAGTTAAAAGGTTACCTTAGTATATAATAAAAATAAATAAATCTTTCCTACAATCACAACAATTATCTAGCCCAAGAGAAGCTTCGAAGAAACTCGTTAAATGGTTACTAGACAACGGATAAACATACTTAAAATACTTAAATACATACTTATTATACATAGAAAACACCCAGACCCGAGACAATTCAGAAAAACAATAATTTCTAAATTTACCCGACCGGGGATCGAACCCGGGACCTCAAGAGATGGCGACACCATGACGGTTTTCACAACAAACACAAACAAACCACTCGATCAAGGAGGTCGTCAAAAATAATAATAATTCGTATGAATGTTTGTTACACCAGTCTTCTTATCTATAAATACTAGTTAAACTATAACGCCTTAGTTGACGTTAGTAAATTAGTAAACATATGTACAGATACTTGGCGAATGCTCACTCTATTCGATCGCTACTACAAGAATATATAATTAGCTATGAAATTAAATTAAATTAATTTAATTAAATTTGTTTACGCTCACACCAATTATCTCGACCAAGATGAGTAGGTATTCTTTTAAAACTCGTTAATATGGTAAGATAACGGATAAATATACATAAAACATATAAAAAACACCCAGATCCGAAATCAATTTAGAAAAACAGAAAAACACTCGACCACGGAGGTCGTCGTCGAAAGACAAATGTACAGTCAAATGTACATACGCAAAATCTACATCGTGACAAATGTACAGGACGCGAAATGTACTTACGCTGAAAGCACATAACGCAAAATGTGTAAAAAGAAATTCACACATTTCGCGAATTGTTTAGCCGGCACTTTAAAAAAATTGCGATATTTTTGTTGAGGTTACAAATTCAAATTATTTACTTATTCAATATAAACCTTTACAGGCCATATTGACGTCAATACTAATCAAAAAAACAGTTAACTAACTTGTAGTTAAGACTTAACAACTAATCTAACTAACTAATCTACTCTACCTACCGTTAGATATGTAAGGTGATCGCGAATCGGAGCGGAGCTACAGGGGGGCCAACATTTCGTTAGATTTTAGCTCCGACGCACCGGTTTCGAGATATAAAAGTTACCTTGAATTTTTTTCGAAGTTTTTTTAAGTCCTGTAATCCGTTTGCTGGTTTTGCGACACAACGTGGAACCAAGCGAACAATTTTACAATTCCAACTCCATACAAAAGTATCGCAATTTTTTTTAAGTGTCAGCTAAACAATTCGCGAAATGTGTAAATTTCTTTTTACACATTTTGCGTTTTGTGCTTTCAACGTAAGTACATTTTGCGTACTGTACATTTCGCGTCCTGTACATTTGTCATGATGTGAGGACATCATCTGTTCTGATCATACAAAAAAAAATTAGGAATCAATAAATGTATGAAAATGATGAATCTTCGAACTTGTATAACTTAGCTCGGAGCAATCCTACAACTTTTGTGCCATATAAACTATTTCTCCAAATGGCTAGTTCTAACAAAACGTACCATTTAATTTTGTTGGCCGGCACTTTCAGAAAAGGCCCAAAAAAATGATGTCCTTTAAAGTTCGTCAAACGATGTATCGTTGGCTTATGACAATCCCATACAACCATCATTCCATTCTACAAGTGGTTGTGATTCTTGTCTAGAAAGATGTATTGTAACGCGCTACCGACCCTGCAAAAACCTTTTCACGACAAACGCCCTTACTCTCAGTACAATCTTGATTTACAATCTTGTACAAATCCATTTCCAGTCATTAAATTGGCAATCCGATACATTTGTAGGGCATTTAGTCCGCTTCGATTGCTCAAGTGTCTCTAGGTATTACGTCAGGGTGCCAGCTGTAATCTGCGTCTAATCTTCACGCTGCCACTCAGTGGCTTTGTTCGTTAGGAAATGCTTTGGAATAGCTATCTGTCAAGCATAGGACATGCTTGTGATAGTATTCGGTGATTGTAAACTAATTAGTGTCATTTCTTTGTGCAAATATCTGTGAAGTGTTACTCGTATTTTTACAGATTTTTGAAAGAAACACCTTTGTTAGTGGTTCTGTCAGTCTCTCTCAAGAAAAGTAAAAAATCGTGTGTCACTAGATAATTGCACAAAGCAATGTCAATTATTTGTTTACAAACATTCTTCATCGGCACGTTAAGCCGTTGGTCCCGGTTGTTGTCGTAAGATTGCAGTCGTTAAAACCTACCAACCCGCATTGAGCCAGCGTGGTGGGTTATGGCTTAATATCCCCACGTGCTACTGTCCACGTGGGAGGCCTGTGCCTAGCAGTGGGACGTTTATAGGCTGATGATGATGATGATGATTTTTAGCTATACCCCTTAACCGGATTCTTGTCGTATAACTCGTTAGTGTAATATGTTATATAAGAAGAGAATTAGGTACAACGCCTAAGATCTGTAAATAACTAATCAATTTTACTAATGACTATAATTGAACAATCAAACAAACTTACCAAGTGCAGTTCGATTGAAATTATGCTCCTTGATGTCTCGTCCGAAGATGATGGAAATACTACTTGTTAGTATCGAGTCTTAGCACTCGCCGACGCCACATAAGTTTAAAGTATCTGAAAATAAAATATTTCCGAACGCAGCCGCACGTCACTAGACTAGCCCGCGTTTTGAACTGTCATTTAGTTTTAAGTTGTGTATTTATTTATGAAACTGATTCTACAACCCCAGGGAATAGGTATCAAACCTGTGAGGGTGGGTGGGACTCATCATCTTCGGACGAGACAACAAGGAGCATAATTTCAATCGAACTGCACTTGGTAAGTTTGTTTGATTGTTCAATTATGCTCCTTGTTGTCTCGTCCTCTATGATGGAAATACTACTTGTTAGATGTTCAAAGTTCTGTTGTAGAATCATAAAGTTTATTATTGTTAACAAATATATCCCAGATATTTTGTTTCAACAGCATAATCAGTCTTACACTCCTTAAAGATAATTGGTAATTTCCAAGAGAATCTTATTAAACAAACAAAACAAACTTAAATGTGTCCTCAGCTTTAAATAAATCTTTGGTATGATTATAGCAATATACTTTTAATATTATTATTACAATATAATCGCTTCAGCGAAATTATTATTTAAAATCGGACGGTTGTAAAACTTTGCAAAGTTGTCGATGAGTCAGTCTAACCAGCCGTTCTATGTATCTCATCAATGCTAACGCCTTTCATAATGGCAGCTGATGTCGTAGCGTGCCTGGTACTATGAGTAGAAAAAATGGAAGTATCGATCCCTCTTGCAGCCAGGACCGTCAATCCAACGGTTGAGTGTACTGACCGATACCGCCAAATGTGGTTTCTTGATAGATATAAATAAATTAGGACATTTTCCTAATTTCAGAGGTAATTCTTTTATAATTATTTAAACAATTGGCTGATGACGATTAGGTGCTGAGGTCTTAATTTTTTTTTTTTTATAGTAACAATTTTATTATCAATTATTTTAATCTGGTCAGTAACAATAGAAACTTTGCCCTGTAGGTAAAGTTAATAAAGTAACTGTGTTTAATGAACATTAATGTAAGTTGTTTGAGTCATTGTAATTTGACTCTAAAAAATTAAGCACTATAGAAACATTCCAGGTATACTTATATTTGAGTTTACTTGATCGTAGGCGAAAGAACCCTTTAAATAAAATTTTAATCTTTTCGTCTGCTCCCACCTGCGGCCCTATCACACTAGTGGCAGCGAGGACCTTATGCAATTCAAGGTGCCATAAGATGCACCACTGTGGAACTTATTTGTGAGATAAGTAATTATGTCTGTCATCGGTGCTTTAGTAGCATTTAGTTGTTTGGTGTGGCAGTAAGAAAACCAAATACAAAGTAAGTATTGCTTATAGGTTACTTGATATGGAAGATATCATTATTTCAGCTGCCTGTACGTCGATGCCAGGCTTTAAGAATGCCTACCGGACAATCTCCCTGCCAGTAGTGATGGGTTGCGGTGTAGAGGGTGTGGTGAGTTGGAATTACATAAAACCAGTAAGTTATTACTTGGTTCAAATACAATGGGTTCTGTCGCCAATAGTTTTTTGAATAAGGGAAACCAAGGTTGGGTGTCCCAGAAGAGAACTACAAGGATCCCTGTTGCTTCATTGAACACGATTATTTCTATACATTTTAAAATCATAGAAAATGGTGGAAAAGCATAAAATAAACCCCTTTGCAAGACATTGTAAAGGCATCCACTTTATAAGCTGAAGGATCTGGATGCCATGAAACAAATTTCCTGCATTTTGTGTTTGTTCTAAATGCAAATAAATCTATGACAGGGTTACCAAATGCTTGTACTATTTTATTAAAATTATTAATATTTAATTCCCATTCTGTATGACCTAACTGTTTTCTAGATTCAAAATCTGTTACTTTGTTGTCCTTTGTGTTAATGTATGATGTATGATGCAAATACAAAAATATTCCTCTCTTCACACCACTGCCAAATAGCTTTTGCAATCACATGTAAGTGAGAGTACTGTATGCCACCAAAGCGGTTTATAAATGGTATAGCTGTGGTATTGTCACTTCGTAATAATATTTCACAATTTGAAGAATTATTAGCAAGGCTTTTGAGACCACACATAGTAGCTTTTATTTCTAAAGTATTAAAGTGAATTGTTGATTCTTTTCCTCTCCATACACCACTGGCTGTATGTTTGTCACAAGAAGCACCCCACCCCGATAGTGAGACATCTGTATTTATTTCTAGAATATATTTATATTTTCTTATCTAAGAAATTGATTTAGGCAAGTACATGTTTTATCCACCATTCAAGATCTGGATAGCAATGTTTGGGCAAGGAAGTAAATGCTTCATAATTATTATTATTTTTTAAAAGAGCTATATATTTATGTCTTTTTAGTGCTTTAGTATACAGTAACCCATATTGATTAGCTGGACAAACAGACACTAGAGTTCCCAGAACTTTTGACAAAAAACCTGATGGAAGAGGTACTTAAAAATTTGAGCGCCGTGGTGGTCACCTGTGACTGACAAACAATTAAATTTCTATTGTGTCTGGTTTCGTGGCAGGCAACGTGTTAAGGCATCTTTTATTTTTATCAGAATCGATTGAAATAGTCATGGTGTTTGTATTAAACAATAGGCTAAGAAACTTACATTCCTTTGATGGAATAAGTTGACATAATTATTTTTATTGATGATGAAGCCTAACTGAGTAAGCAGACCTATGGTCTGGTTAACACTATTAAGACACTCAATATGATCACTACCAATATACTGCTAGCTACAAGTATCGATATACTGTACATACAGGCTGTAAACCTTTTAAAGTTTTGTTATGGGTTTAATTATGTGAACATCTATGGAGCCGTGCAAAGGCCAAATGGAAGAATGTTAAATTGATATATTTTTCCATCAAATATAAACCTTGGATATTTTCTGTAATCTGCATTAATGTTACACATGTAATAAGAATCCATTTTGTCAATTGTTGCCATAATACAGTCTTTCATAAGACTTTGAGTTGTAGTAATAAAACTATTAAATTTCTTTATGTTTAAAATAAATCTATACTCTCCATTTGGTTTCTATACCAAGAAAATAGGTGAACAAAATTGTCCATCTGTTTCATGACATATTTTGTCTATAACATGTGACTGAATAAGTTTATTAATTTCAATTTGATCTTGACAGAATTCTACTTGTAAATGAGTTATTCATAGGCAAGTAAGATTGAAATGGTATCTCACTAAAAGGGATTTTATACCCAGATACCCATTTCAGAATAGTAGGATCACTGGTTATTTTCTTCCAATTATTTATAAAAAAAAGGAAGTCTGCATACCTGAACTTCTAACTTTGCAGCTTCGTAGCTTTGCAGGTTGGTTGGATCTCGCTCCTGTCCCTGTCCGGGCACTTGGACGAGGAGGGCCCCTCCAGTTTAAAGATTTGGTTTTATTTGGGGGTTTTTGAATGAAGCTTGTATTCTTCAGGTCTTTAACAGATTTTTGAACAGCCTTTGCAACCTAGATCTTTTCAGAAAGGTTACTTAATAAAATGCATCTGCTCCCCCTGTGAGGGAATCTTTCATATCTTTATTAATAGATCAAATATCATGAGACCGCCGGCAGTCGCGAAACAATTGATTTTCAATTGTGTCTGGTTTTATGGTGCTCAAGGGGTTAATGACGGTTGGTATTAGCGACCTTCTACGATTTGTATCTATGTGCACAGCGTCACACAGTATTTTGGCAGCATCATTGATGTGTTTAATTATTTAATTAATAATTTCAATTCTGTCACCTTTTAGGAGAAATAAATGGAGTGATTGGCCCAGGGCTGTTAGTGCAGCAACCATCTGTTTTTGCCTGTCAGCAATTATCAAATCTCTTTTCTTAACCAGGTCAGAGACAGCCAGGTATTTCAGGGTTGAGCTTTGGGAGCAACATTGGGATATTTTCATATGGGATGTATTTTTTCATAAGTTCTGGTTTAATTTCTTTTTGCAATCCTTTTGTGAGAATAGGAGTCTACCTCTGTGCAATTTCATCATGAGCAATTGGTCCCTTAAGCACCTCCTCAATTTCCCCCAAGGCAAATAACAATTCTACGTCTATGGCAGGTGTCTCGGTCTCCGGGTCTGTACACTGGGTTTTTTCCACAGGTAAGGCCTCTACTACACTGTATTGGTACGGGCAGTGCCTCCTCCTCCACAGAACTTGAAGTAGTAGCCGGATCCAGGGCCATCATTTCCACATTAGGAATGTCAGACATAGTCATGCAGATCTAGGCCCAAATGGCAAAGCAAACTGCAGTAAATGTAAGACCCTGATATTCCTTGCGAATACCCAGGGTGGTAAAAACTCGGCTTTGCAGTAAGTACGAGTTATTGTGCCCGTTTTAAGTTTTGAATGTTTCAACATCGCCTCATCCCAAAGATGGGCCTGAGTGCACATTTCAAAACCCAGAATTTCATTTTTATTTTTCACGTCTCTTTCTTTTACTCATAATAACAGTTTATTTATCATAATTAAACTGACTAAAACTATTAAAAAGATTATTTCACAAAAAAGTAAGAGAAAAAAGTGGCGCCGGTACAGTGACATAAAAAACGAATGACAGTTCAAAACGCGGGCTAGTCTAGTGACGTGCGGCTGCGTTCGGAAATATTTTATTTTCAGATACTTTAAACTTATGTGGCGTCGGCGAGTGCTAAGACTCGATACTAACAAGTAGTATTTCCATCATAGAGGACGAGACAACAAGGAGCATAATCATAATAATCAAAGACAGATAAAATTACATAGATTTTTTTGATCTAACGTTTATGAATGGATACCATTTCCATAGAAGTTCTTGCTAGGGCCCACTGTTGTCTAGTTTGTTTTGAAAAAGTATGTGGCATGTTATTTGGCAGTTGTAAGAAATTTATAAGAAATTTTCGTGACAATGCTATTATTGTGTTGCATTATAAAGAAAACTCTAAAAATTTCTCTTATACTTTTGTACAGAACGTGTTTTCGGTAAATGTTTTGATTTCGGGAAATTGAATATAAGTACCTAATGTTTAAACTGCATTTTGAAAGTTTTTTTTAGTTATATCTGTTTTTGTTGTTTATTTTTATTTTTTACTTATATCTGTTTTCATACTAAAAATTAAGTTTATTTTTCACATTGAACCACATTTATTTTTATTATAGGTCGTATTGACTCAACCGTACAATCGGCGTCACAATTTTCCACTGTAGGTACTGACGCCGACACTATACTGACGTTAAAAAACATTTTTTGAATGTGATGCTGCAACAAAATAATAATATACACAACCTACTCGTTTGTTTTACATAACGGCTCTTGTCCATTCATTTAACGACTAGTTGATTATCAATCAAGAAAGGGTTTTAAATACTGACAACATTGCGAGAGAGTGTCAAAGATGGCTGATTCTGAAAGGAAGTGATAACATAACTTACATTAATGAATAGATTTTTAACTGCGAAAGTCATAATTGAAGACTTTGGATGTTCAAGTACGAGAAATTGATTCCGTTACAAAGTGAACCATGATTGGTCAATCTCCTTTTCCGAAATCAAAAACAACACGTGGTATAAACGTTCATAAATGCTGCACAAATGTGAACGTAATACTGCATGCAACACATTTCCTTGACCGAGTCGTAGCTGGTGGCCAGCCGCGCAAAATAGCTGCAGCGAATCGCATCGTGATGGTGTCTTGTCTGCAATAAGCAGCGCCTAATCAACGCCGCCCGCACGCCCAAAGCAGCGTCTGCTTTGTCTGTTATTGTATTGTTGTGTATGTATTAGTGTTATGGTAATTACCGTATGCAACACATTTGCCTAACCGCGTCGTAACTGGTGGCCAGTCGTGCACAATAGCTGTAGCGATCCCATCGTAATCGTGTCTGCAGTAAGCAGCCAGTAATCAACGCACGACGCTGCTTTGCTTTGTCTGTTATGCTTGGTTCGCACTGCGCTGGGTAATTTAGCCGAGTAGCACGTAAAACGCCAGAAAAATTTTACAGCTTCGGGAATGTTAACCGCCTACTTAAGCCAGTGAAATTTCTCTTAATGTTATCCTTATGCCTCAAACATAAAGTTCAAATTTACTAACGAAAAAATTTGTCATTTTTGTAGCAGGTAGATTCTGCTGGCGTCTGTACTTCTACTACGAGTAAATTACTAGCACAGATGCGAACTAGGATTAACAGGATGGTTCGCTTTGCGCTGTGTAATCCTGCCTAGTAATTAGCCGTTACTTAGCTATATTATTGTCAACACTCTCTGCCCGCGGTGCCATAAATCAACGGTGCACTAGGGAGAGAGCATATTGATATATCGATAACCGTAGGTACCTACGGTTATCGATATATCAACCATATCTTTTCATAGAATTAATATTTTTTCATACAATTAATATTCGACACTACCACTACACTGGTGGCGCAACTACCTCTCCATTAAGCTTGTAAGTGTGACAGAGAGAGACGTAGGCGCTGTCCTATTTCCACATTTTATTGCCCCGAGGGCAGCGAGTGTTTGACAATACTATAGATTTAACACAGAACTTTCAATTTTTGAATTGAAAGTTTTACAAACAAACTTTAATAAAACCTTGCATGCTTAAAAAATAGTCCGCATCCAGCTGAATTCATGCGATCAAAAGTCCCTAAAGAAAGTTTACAATCGCATAA
Source organism: Scoparia ambigualis (assembly GCA_963921215.1). NCBI lineage: Eukaryota > Metazoa > Arthropoda > Insecta > Lepidoptera > Crambidae > Scoparia > Scoparia ambigualis. The sequence goes on along the minus strand of OY992501.1, from coordinate 25,488,408 downwards.
ACTCAGCTGAACAAACGTTTGTTTTTTCTGATAACCAGAGAGGTCTTCCTCATTATCCTTTACATGGAAAGTTTCTATAAAGTTGGTTTATTAAAGTTTTTCTGGGACACCGAAATGTGCAACGTGCTCGTTGCTCGACTAAAATAGTAACGTAGATCGAATAAGGCATAACATCTACCCCCCTAATAGCTCGATAGATAGCTATAGCTCACCCCTTGAGCGTAATGGGAGTATGCGAGGCATTGCGGATCGTGGCCAGTTTAATCACTCGCTATAGAAATTGGGTAATTGCTTGCACGGCCGCGCCGGTATCAATAACCTTTCTATCTGTTGTTTAGCTTACTAGTGTGGGAAATTTGACCGAAGCTCCATACAAACTATGTCAAATTCCTGATTAGTTAACACTGGCCGTAAATCAATGACAAACTAAGTAATGGGATTTTTGTTTGTTATAAGTAGGTAGACCGGGTACGGTTGTAGCAGTGTACAGTAGTACCATCGGGAATAAATCTGTAACTACGCCCCGCACGCCCGTTCTCTTCCTCTCAGGGACCCCCTAAAACAAGTGCCGACACCAGTACCCCGCGCGCGCGCCTCGACGCGGGCGCTCGTGACGGCACGGAGAAATTTTAACGTAGTCAAAGTAAGTTTTTTCCGTCTAATTTCATTGATCATAATTGAATTTTTTACCCAGCTGCATTTTAAACTATTCTTGCTATTGCTGTATTTTATCAGTGGAATGAGTGTACATTTAACACTTTAAATTAACGAGAATTTAACGTTTTTTTTAAAAAATGACCTTGAGGGGACGATTGTAGCAAATACCATACCCATAGAACACACCTGGTTTCAAATTAAAATACACCTACAAATAAAGAAAATATTAAAATCTATACAGCCTGCTGTTCTTTTTGAACTTCCGTGACCTAAGGTAAAAATAATTAACTAAGTCCAAGGAACATTGGTTCTAAAATGCATATTAACGTAGATAACATAAATTTTTATTTATACAGTTCGTATATTGTCTCCGGCTTAATGCCGAGTACTGACACTAGATGCTTTAACTTTCATTCATAATTATGTCCAATCATTCATAATTTATGGTAAGAGTATGCAACGTTGTCATATTTCACGTAAAAGGGGTTTTACATGGATAATAATATTTTTTATTTGTTTTGAAAGGAATAAGAAAATGAAAATAAAAATTTTAGAAAGTATTTAAAACAAAAAATAAAATAAACAAGTCATTTGCTATTTGATATTCGTTAATACCGTAGAGTTATGGAAATTACAAGTTGTATAAACGGTATGTAAATCACGGACCTGAAAAAAAGACGGACGTAACCTCGTCTAATCATGAGTGAAGCATGCTAATGGCCGCCCGTTTATGGTGTGTGCGTAATTTTAGGGTTGCCATCATAAACCATCAATTTCCCTAATTTTTCAGTCTCGCAAACTAAAACATTGTTAACATTATGTAAAATCATATACATATTATTAAAACGTGACATTGCATAAACCATGTTTTTATTCGTTGTGAGCTCCCGATATTTCAGCAATTTAAACGGTTGCACTTCAGAATCTTAATGTTGATGACTTAACAAACATCATTTTTAAGACCACAGTGATAGAAAAGAAAACACATGTTACTTGTACGTATAAATAAATATATTATTTACTTAACATAATGTTTGATGTTTATGTATTAAGTAATGAATAATAATAAAATAATCATTTATAATGATGAAATAATCAGTGCCATTAGAGCAAATTGGAAATTTTGATATCGCCTAAATCATACACAACTTTGCCTTCTTCATCATAGCAAGGAACTTACCATCACAAACATAATGTATTATAATAAAAAAACGGGGTGTACCTATTTAAATAGAGATGTTTGTAAGAGAAATACTGACATATAATTTATATATTACTTAGATAACTAAAATAATTTGTACTTTATTTCCGTTAACACAATTTAGTTTCAAAAGCTTATTTTATAGTAGTTCTGTTAAATTTTTATTCAAATCATTTAAATCTATAGTAATCATGTTAGGCATAAAAGGATATTAGCGAACTCCCATACAAACATTTGTCAACTCTTTTTTTAAGCGTCTATAAATGAAAAAAATATGTTGTTCGTGGTGCTGCTTCAATTTTCGGTGATAGCTGAAAGAGAAAAATAATGTCAAAATTTTAAAGACCCAAAACAAAAAATAAAGCATTATATAAAAATTCACAGACCTAGTGCTCTACACGACTTGAAAGGAAGCATTGAAAATGAACATAGCTATTATAGATTATTAATTAAAAAAATATTTTCAAAAAATTTATCGACTTTTCCAAAATTTGTTTATACTAGCCCTTAATTTTCCGCGTCTATTAAGTCCTAATAGATCGTCGTATTTCAAAGCTGCGAAGTTCCACAGGGCTATGACGCCCGAGTAATACCGCACGGCGACGCTCCACGCGCCGCTAAGGGGGAGCATACCGCCCCTCCTATCACTCCCACAAAAAAAAGTATGATATATAAAATGATCCCCGTTTCAATATCTCTAGGCGTCTCTCTCAGTTTTTTGATTTTTGACCTCGTTCACAAGATATCGAAGATATTCCAAGGAAAGGTGTTAAAAAATCAAGTTTTTTTTTGTTTTTTTTTTCAATTTTCGAAAAAAGTTTTCGACTTTTACAAAAAGTTTATTCACCATCTGAAAGCCATTGAAATTCTACGTCTTTTGAGCTCTTATACATCCTCATGGTCCTAAACCACTATATACCATGGGGCAAACACACTTTTCAGCGAAAATAGGGCCCTACCGGAAAATTGAAAAAACATTTTTATTTGTTAAAAAAAGTTCATACTTGTTGTGAAGAAGCAGTTTCGCTTGATACATGTAACCAAGGCTGATCTAAATCACATGCTTCTGATCCGTTGTTTGTTTTAAAGAAAAAAACATCATTATGATAAATTATTCAACAAAGACTGATAATTTCAGATATCTTTGTGTTTGGTCATATACTTCCTGTAAAGATGTATTCGACAAATCTATATTGTTGTAGGGATTCTTTACTGGCATCTGATATTTCTGCATTGATATTTTATTAAGTCAGCAGGTCTAGGTCTATACCAACAACGAAATCATAAGCCGTATACAATGACTTGACACAAACAGAGCAAATGGTTGTTGGCAGATGTAAAAAAAAACAAACAAACATACAAACATTCACATTCTTAATATCATATTATTCTACTATTCTATAGTCTACTAAAATCAGTAGGTTTGTTACCACTTTATTACGTAGATTTTTAAAAAGGCACAACACCTGCAACGAACACGATATCGTGCGTGATGATGACGTCGCCTGTTGATCGTTTGCCTCTGACATTTGATGACATCTTAAAAAGCGTTTTACAAAATTAAATGTTACATAGCATCAAACATTAAATTAATCCTTGTGCAAAAAAAACAATAACTACCTGCAGTATAGGTAACGAAGTGCTTTGTATTTGTGTTTCTGGAGAGTTCGAAAGTAACTGCAAGTAATAAAATAATTAAGAATCAGCCAAAGAAATAATAAATTAATAACAAATATTACAAACACAATAATATTAACCCTTTTTGGAACGGCACACGGAACCAAACACTGTAGCCCCTTAGCCGTAGTTACAAAATCTACGTCATCAAAATGTGCACTGCACACGGTACTAGCAGATGATGGGTTCCAATTGTTTTCTCCTCTGCAGTTTCAAATAATTAAAACCCAGTCATCTCTACGATTTTTATTTCTAGAAAACCTATTAAAAAGGATGCAAGAGTTATTTCATAAAAAAATATAATATAGGTTCTATTATTTTCTTTTGCGATATATATATATACGGAACCCTAAAAAGTTACGAAATCTGATCGTACCGAGTCACATGCAACAAATACAATTTTCCCATTTCCGGGTAATTTTCCCGTAAAAAAGTAGCCACATTGTTGTACTTTTGTTTACAATTTTCATCACATTCAATAAAACATAAATAACAAAAAAATATCACGAATCGTCAAAACTTACGCGTGGTAGGTGATTCCTAGTGATTTTTTAAGTTTACTCATGTAGTTCTTTGATGATTTCACCACACAAGACGGCATTTTTTTCAAATTTTCGTCGATACAAAAAGACGTGTCACTGTCGCTGTCACGCGGGGTAAAATGGTGGCGGGTTGTCGGACCTGCTGTATTTGTGTGAGTGTAGTGTCATGTACAACAAACGAAATTGTAGGACCTTGCACGCTTCACATCTTTATAGTGTGACATTCCGTCCGTCTTTTTTTCAGGTCCGTGATCCAAATATAGTAATATTTTTATGTACTAACTATTTAGTAAGCATATGTCTCTATCGTCATCTATTATTTGTTACTCATGTTTTTTTTGTTTTTCCGTCAGATGCCGCATACCAGGATCATAGAGCGTCGAAAGATAAATTTATCTATGAACAAGCGTAACTATGAAGAAATCCTAACCGGAAAATCAATACGCGCAGCAGCTGATATGTTTGGGTTATGTCACGTTTCTCTGATACGATATAATAAGAAAAGAGAAAATTCCGAAGCAGAATTATGGTGTCGATAGGTTATAATATAAATCTGCAAAAAAGATATTTTCAGAAGATAAGGAAAATATTACTGTAAACTATTTGCAGACATCGGCTGATATATATTTTTATGACTTTTTTATATTAAAGTAATGATTATACCAGGGGATGATTGTACCACAGGGACAATTGTTATGCTTTGTTATTAGTTTAATGAAAAAATGGTCTGCTGTCATGTTGTAATTCAAATAAATATATTTTTCTAACTAAAATACGATGTATTGTTTCATGGCTTATCTGGTAAAACTAACCCTAGGAAGGGGAGGAGACATTTGTTAAAAAAAAAAAATTGACACTATTGCCATATTATAAATGGAGCCAAAAATAAATGTTAAAGTTAAAATGTTACAATTGTACCCGGACTACCTTAAATAAAATATAAAACTATATACAGGCTGGAAAAAAAGACCGTGGTTGGAAGAAAAGTACCCTTAATAATGATGATAGCAAGTTTGACTGAAAGGAAACATTCCTTTATTTGAATAAATAATTAAAACTGCATTTAAAGATTTTTGAAAAATCACCTGCTTGAGCAGGGAATCAAACCGGTGAAATGTGAAAAAAACATCCTGTATTTTATGATACCAACCGAAAGAGTAATTCTTAAGGATCAATTTTTTTTTATGCAACATAGTATCTTAAATTAAAGAAAGACCAAGAAAAATAATGTTTTTATTGTAAAGATTACTTACTATATAGAGAAAATAGTTCACTAACTTATGAATTGCTCAAAATGAGACCTATTTTATTATTTAAGTATGCTTGGTTTTTCTTTATTTTAAAAAATAATGTTTTAAAAGAAATTGATCCTTATGAATGACTCTTTCGGTTGGTATCATAAAATACAGAATGTTTTTTTTCACATTTTACCGGTTCGTTTCCCGGCTCAAGCAGGTGATTTTACAAAAATCTTTAAATGCAGTTTTAATTATTTTGAAAATAAAGGAATGTTTCCTTTCAGTAAAATTTGCCATAATCAATATTAAGGGTACTTTTCGTCCAACCACAGTCTTTTTATTCTATCATGTATATGCTATAGCCACTCTATGTCATAACATAACACCATAGACAAATAAGATTATATATCGTCCTTGATAACACTAACATTATGTAAATTAAGTCTACTTATTCTGAACACTGTTAATAACATAAAATGTTAATGTTTCGCTATGACAAAGAAAAAAGTATATGCGAATCACGCAATTACGTTGCGAGACTAAAAACATACCAAAAATCGCATTTATTAAACACTACAAATATTATTTTTAACTCACCCTTTGAACGACTTCGACGCATAGAAAACAAGAATGTTTCCAGATATCTGCAGCCAATATCTTTGCCAGGACGAAAGTGATATCTTCCTGCCGTCCTTCAAGATGGTTTTCCGTCTGACGAAGCCTTGGAAGTCACATTCCAAGGGTTCCGTCTTCGATAGATCGCTATAGACAAAATTCATAAAATAACGTATTATATACAAAGTAGTTAGTAGCGAAGGTAAAAAGTCCTCTACAACAGTGGTGGGTTATTTATGTTTAGCAAATACCAATGGCTATACGACCTCCGTGGTCTAGTGGTTAGCACGCCAGTCGTCGCCATCTCATAGGTCTCCATTCTATTCGAGGTCTATTGTTATAAGTATCCGTATTTATAGGCTGGCAAATTCATACATGACATTCCCATGGTCTGCGGGACGGGGGACGAAAGGTTGCGAGGGCGGGAAAGAAGAGCGCGGGCGTCGGAGCCACGTATTGTTTGGCAAAAAAGAGCAGAAATTTAATAGTGGCAATACTGTATGGAGTGTTTGTCAAAAATAACGTAAACTCCATACAGTATTGCCACTATTATTATATCTACACATTTTTGCTAAACTGTAGTAGGAACGTCATCGTCAGTTGTATGCCGATTTTACCCCTCCCGCGTCGCCCGCAGACCATGGGACGTACGAATTGGCCTGCCTGTCTATAAGAGGGTTTCTCCGTCATCTAAGTTTAACCTAGATAAATTAAAATAAAATTTTGGTAAGTATTATTAATAACCGGTTATCATTAATAAGTATCTCATAATTTGTGGAATGTGATTAAATGTGTGAGAAGGTGCTGTGCTGGTAGCGGCTCATTAACCCCTTGAGGATCGTAAAACCAGACACAATTAAAAATCAATTGTTTCGCGACCGCCGGCGGTCTCTTGACCTATTAATAGAATTCTACCGCCCCATCTTTCCCTTGGGTGTTGTAAAGGCGACTAACGGACCAAAGACTGCACTTACATCCAACAGCATAGAGCGGCAATGGGCTCACCACCTGTCACGCTGAGCACATGTGCAGTTACCAGGTGAAAGGTGTGTGTGGACTGTGGCTGTGGACAGCTTTTGCGGTCCTCATTGCCTAGTCTCTGACTAACCCTTCGGGGATAATACTCGTGACGTGAATATATAGGATTTTTTTATATGTGCACATATTTTTTAAATTATTCAGTAAAGTTTTTTTATTTCTTAAATAATGGCTTCGTGCGATCAGTACATTTAGCCAGTATAGTATTTTTAATAGTAAGAATTATTATTTCGAAAATGAACGTTTAATGGTAAATGGATTTTCCCCCAAACCCCTCGAGACTCAATAAAGCTGTGGGACTTTATTGAGGTCTCACACGGACTTCTTGAGAGAATTTGAAAAGTGGTGTTGCACTGTTTTGTTTTATTTGCTAACACTCATGAACGTCCACGAACACATAACAGTAAATAATCCACCATTATTTCACATTAATATTCGACAAAACACAAATTATAGAAAATAACACAAAACTGCAGACATGACGCTTAACTTTCCCGCCAAGAAGTCTTCAGTAACGTTATTAGACATCATTTTCATTTTTTTAAATTTATTTATTATTCATTATTTATTTAATTTGTCCGGCTCAATGAAAAATAACTCGTGGGTACCGGGCGAACGAAAGGGCACGTGTAACGAAAGGGTAACCTAACCTAGGTATCCTGTGGTATCGTAATGTATCAGAGTTCAATTGCGCGGTCCTGGCTAGTCGATTGACCATGATTAACGGTACCTATTTTTGTAGATATGTTGAAACAAAATTAAATGATGAATCTGTAGCTCTAGGTTAAGTTATTCTATAATTTTAAAAAATATGTGAACAGATAAAATGAAATCCCGTATGTATGTGGGAAGGTCAGTTGTTACTTATGTCAGCACGTAAGTAATGGACTTTGTTACCTGTCAAAAAGCCTGTTTGCCTGTACCTTGCACACAGATACTGGTTTAAGTTACCTACCTGTGCGGCAGGGTCTGGGACATCTTGTCGCCGGCCACGGAGCCCGGCGACTCCAGTAGCGTGTCGTCCAGCAGGTTCACGGAGCCCGCTGGCGTCTTCTCGTCACCCTTTTCGTCCGCGTGACCCTTGCCGAAGATACTTGACGGAAGTAAGATGAGCTTTAAATTAATGGACATAAGGAAGACAATGCCTTGCGCTTTTGTGCGTAATATTTATATAAAAAAGAAAATTAAATGCTTTGAAATCGGTAAAACGTTGAATCTATTAATGGTTTAAAAACTATTTTTCTAAACGCAGGAAAACACAATAGCTCGAGAAATGAGCATTATAATAAATGTTCATAAATTAACATACTAGTTTTCCGTAAATGCATTCATTGCATTGTGAAGAGTCTAGGCAATATAATTTTTTGGCTTACAGAGGGAACCGCACAAAGCCTTTTTATCTTTAATTAGCTGCATGGCTTCTAGACTCCTATTTTTATTTTATACCACAGTCCACCTTTATAAATTCCTCTTTTACCGAGAGAATGAATTTTTAGATTGCGGTAACGCATAATATGTTACGGTAAATGTAATAAGTTTGGTAAGTATTATTAATAACCGATTCATCATCAACCTATAAACGTCCCACTGCTGAGCACAGGCCTCCCACGAGTAGCACGTGGGGATATTGGGCCATAACCCACCACGCTGGCCCAATGCGGGTTGGTGGGTTTAAACGACTGCCATCTTACGACAACAACCGTGACCAACGGCTTAACGTGCCTTCCGAAGCACGGAGAAAGCTCGAGATGTTTTTAATTGGTCACCCATCAGACGACCCAGCATTGCGGGCAAGATCACAAGCCGAACGCGCTAGCCGCTGCGCCATCGAGCTCCTCATACAAATAATATACAGGAAAAAAATTCTGAATGACATTCTGCCGGTTATTATAAATAACTACCTCATGATTTAGTGAATGTGATTGAAACTGCGAATTTCATAATTTTTCTGGTTGTTATTAATAATTCACTACTCTCTTCGGTAGAAGTAATAATATAAACCAGATTAGCTATTTTGGATCAGTATTTTATTAGGAATAAAAAATAAATTATGATAATTACCACAGTATTTATTGGTAGAAAAATGATGTGCTAAATAATTTTAATATATTCCCAAAACACCTTAAGTTAAACTATACAAATAAGTTAGGTTTTGACGCAGATGGTCACCTTCGCAAAATATAAACGCGTAAAATTTTGTCACTTTCGCAGAATGTCATTTTTGCAAATGGTCACTTTCGCAGAATGTCATTTTCGCAAATGGTCACTTTCGCAGAATGTAATTTTCGCAGAATGTCATTCAGAATTTTTTCCTGTATATGCTTTGTATGAGGAGCTCGATGGCGCAGCGGGTAGCGCGTTCAGCTTGCGATCTTGCTCGCTAAGCCACTTTCACAATGACGGGTCGCTGGATGGGTCACCAAATAAAAACATCTCGAGCTCCTCCGTGCTTCGGAAGGCACGTTAAGCCGTTGGTCCCGGTTGTTGTAGTAAGATGACAGTCGTTAAAACCCACCAACCCGCATTGGGCCAGCGTGGTGGGTTATGGCCACGTGGGAGGCCTGTGTCTAGTAGTGGGACGTTAATAGGCTGATGATGATATTCTTTGTACAGACGACAGCATATGAAGCTAAACACCGAGGCACCTTATTTAGTTATAATAGGTGTGATTTTGCAATAAAAAATATTTATAGTCTGATGTGCTGTCTACCTGTACATTAAAGTGAAGGAAAGGGTAATACTAAGAAATAATAATTTATCTTTTTTATTGAATTTTTTGCATTCACAATGCTATTATAAAGGATAAAATGTTTACTAGAAAAAAACAACCAGTCTCGGAAATGGAAAAAATTATAAACCCGACTGCGCCAGAAGGAGGGTTATATGTTTTTCGAGAGTTTGCATGTAAGTTTGTATAATTGTATGGTACGCTCTGCGGTCTGAACGGCTCGATGGATTTAACCTTAAGGTGTCGTTAGATTCGCATTTACTGTGAGAGTGACACTAGGTATATCAAAACCAAATGGCGGGTTTTAGGCGTCAAATTCAAATGTTAGGCACGCTCTGCGGCCTGAACGGCTCGATGGATTTTAGTTTCAAAGTATGTGTGTCATGTGTTTATAGGTTACCATTCTAGAAAGTCAGCCATCCAGTCAGTAGATTGGAGTAATCTGCAATGTAATACCTATAGGTATGTGCTCTCAATTTACTAAGCCTCTATTTCTAGAAGGAGTCCCAACTGCTACAATTTTTCTTTGCAACTTTGGCGAATCTTATGTTAAGTGCAATCGGGTATGACGACTTTCTTGTTTTAGGGTTTTTATTTTCAAATTAAACAGAAACGCAGTGGGTTATTTTAGTTTTTTAAATTACCTTTTTTCTTATTAAGTATACCAAGGCATAATAGTACCACTACATACCGTTATAAAGATTTGATTGATGATAAATATTTGATTTTTTATTGGTATCCTATTTGGTTGTTAGAATTTCCCTACAGTATTGTTTATGTCATAAAAAATTGTTACATTGCGTTGCATACAGACTATATTTTTAATGCAAAATCACATCTATTATAAATCAATAAGGTGCCGCGGTGTTTAGCTCGATATGATGTCGTCTGTACAACGAATATACAGGAAAAAATTATGAATGACATTCTGCAAAAGTGACAATTTGCGAAAGTGACCAGTTGAGAAAATTACATTCTGCGAAAGTGACCATTTGCGAAAATGACCATCTGCGTCAAAACCATAAGTGGTTATAAGTTATGCAGCATGCAAAAAAGCTTTATAGCGCTTCGCCGGCCGCTACCGTGGCACGATCGCATCGTTCGCTCGGCTTGAGCGTTGTTTTAGTTACTGTTCTAACCAAACCTAACCGACTTACCATATTTTATTTAGACTTATAACATTTACCTTAAGTAAGTGGTAATTATTAATAATGATTGGCAATTATCAATAAATACACATTTAGACGGGGATTAACGCTAACTACATATTATAGGCATACTACGCATACCTTTTTATACCGTCTAAATGTATATTTATAATGGAACGCGAAAGTTTAAAAGTGTATAATTATCAATAATTCTCAATTTATTACACTTACCGTAACACATAGCTTAAAATGTAATAAACTCGTTTTTTAACCAAATTAATTTATGGAAATTAAATTTATTATAATTTCGGGTGATATTAAAAGTATCTCATTAATGAAACAAAATAAGTACTATAGTTTAATCGCTTATTATCTTATTTTTGTGTAAAGTTACTATTTACAATATTGCTATGTCATACAATAAAATGAAAGGCTAAGCATTCCTAAATACTCAAAGCAATAACAGAAAAAATACCAATTCATTTAAATAAAACATAAATACTATACATTCACTGTATAATATAACAGGTATACTCGTAGGTTTGACGTAGATATTACTGGCACAGATCTAAAATATTTTCTTCGCTATTTACGTCGTCTGCTACTTCAAACATCTAAGACGGTTAGTTAAGTTTTATTGCATCTCTTATTCTTTTCAAAGGAAGAGCACTAAAGGATTTTATGGAAAGCTTTGCATCGCCCACGACTCAAATGATAATATTTAGAAATAACAGAAGCGCTACATCATTTAAAGTTACTTTTTTATATTAGTCCAAATGGGTCAATAGGAAGAAATCAAAAACTATAAGAGATAGGGAAATCTGTTCTTATTAGGAACAATGGCGTCTTTTTTTGCTTTCAATATTTTTTTATTCTCATATAACCGGGATTCGAACCCGGTCAATATATCTGTAAACAATGTTATAAAATTCTGCAAGTATATTTGTTGTTATTGTTGATGGTGTGAATAATAGTCACAAGGAACACATTTTTTTATGGAATCTTGATTAAATAATTAAAAGAAAAACCTACAAAAAAAATTTTTTTTATTCTACAACGGATAAGCGCTTGTCCTTAATCTCACCTGATGGTAAGTGACGATAAGACCGAAGGTGGAAGCGCGCTTCACCCGGAATCTTCAACCACTGAGGAACTGGTATAATCTCTAAACAGTCGGAACACAATAATGCTATAAACATCGTTGTTATGGCGACAGACTCAGATAAGATGGGTAGCCAGGCGGATTTAACACCAACCAAACCAAGCACACAAAGATGTGCCCGCCGCTGGGAATCAAACCAGGAACCTCTGGGTCTCAGACCGGTGGCTTAGCCACAAGACCACAGAGGCGGCTAAAAATAAGTAAATGTTCAAAATGGTAGCTATTTTCTTGGATGCAAAGATTAATTCTTGGGTAACGAATGCAATATTACGTTTTGTATTGTTGTGTTAAGATATTTTTTATTGATGTTGTTAAAATTTTAAAACATCCTTATCTTCTACCTTGGTCTTTTCAAGGCAAGAGTGAATAGGCATCTCCAGGGTAAGCATGCAACATCTTAGACCACATCCTGTCAGCAAGCAGATAGGTGGTGAACGTTTGCCCAGTTTCATTTAAAAAAAACGACTTTACGTCTCACAAGATATCTTAACAAAATTTGGTCCTTATGCTCATAGGATCAACGAATACGACATGACATTACTTACAGATTTTTTACCAGGTTCGATACCCGGTATGTACGAGAGTTAAAAAAAAATTAAATGCCATTTTCATTTAATCAAAAATGGTTTCTAAGAACAGATTTCCCTATTTCTTATAGTGTTTGACTTCTTCCCACTGGCCTATTTGGATTGATCACTCTGCATACCCAATAAGCGCTTCTTAAAATAACACATCTATAATATACTTATAATCAAGGTAGGTGAAATTATACATAGGTACAAGAATATTATTATGTTAGTAAAAAAAAGTGTGCTTTTAGTGTAGATAACAAAAATGTGCATAAGGTGAAAACGAGTCAAAAGAAAAGGAGCATGTTGCTTTTGAAGTTACCGATAGATTTTGTGTTATCACCAGACATAATCATACTTTGCTGTGTTGGGGCTTGGGGCTCATACACAGTATATAGCATGTTTCCGGAGAAATCATAAGAAGCGATTTAGGGCTTTTACAGCGTACAAATAAATCAGCAGCTAATGTCTTTTGTTTTTAAAATAATATTGCTGTTTACTTTCTCATGCATACACCAAATTAAGAAAATGGATGGTTAGTAGAATTGACCGTTCGTAATCCGGGGATGTTCAGGAAGGCGTGTCACGGTTTGACTACGTCATGCAAGAGCCGTGTGGTATAGCGGGTCACTAAAGGATACTACCAACCCCTCTCTTCCCTTGGGTGTCGTAAAAGGCGACTAACGGACTAAATACTGCACATACATCAAACAGCTAAGAGCGGCGATGGGCTCATTACCTAGTCTCTGACTAACCCTTCGGGGATAATATTCGTGATTATGTAAGTATGTATGTATGTATTTTGTCCTGCTTCTATGTAAAAACTGGGCGACTTATTGACGTGATTTTCAACACAGAGATAGTGTAAAAAATAGTAATAGGATTCATTAATCAGGTAGGGTGCCCATCTATCCAAATAAATTTAGACGATTCAAAATTCTTATTTTCAAATTTATTGAATAAAGAAATTTTGTTTTTTTTTTAATTCAGTCCTGAACTTCTTATTACTACTGTCGCTAGTGTCGTAGTTACATTTTATTCCAGTAACAGCAATAATGTGTTTGATATTCCCGGTGACAGGTGAAATAGATATTATATACATGATTAACTAAAACTAAATAACTTAAAAACCTAAAAATACCCTATAAGTAAATAAAAAATATCTATATAATATTTATATGAATATTTTAGATATTTTGTTTCTATAAATCATAATTTATTATTAGAAACGCCAATCCACCAGATTTATTCTTAGTGGACACAAGCCTATTAAGTTATTCAACAATAACAAAAAAAAATTGGTTGCCTGTAAAGTCGGTATACGGGCGAAAGTTTTACGTGACAACGACTTTGAGTGGTAAAATAATTTTAATGTGAATATTCATTCGTATAGTAGGAAGAAGGATGAAATCTCTCTCGCTCTGTCTCTCTCGCTCTTAGGCGGGCTAACTGTGCTCGAGTGGAAGGGACGCGTGCCTTTCACTTTTTATGTCTGTCTCTCTCGCTCTTAGGCGGGCTAACCATGCCCGAGTGGAAGGGACGCGTGCCTCTCACTCGCTCTCATTGTGAGCGCATAACGTAAGCGGAGCGTAACGCAGTTTCTTGAAGTGTCACCCGGCAAACCAATTTATAAGACGTTGTCACGTCAAAATTGAAGTAACTACTTATATAATCACGTAACGGGACCATCCAAATAAAAAAAAAAACTGCTATTCCATGCAAAACTGAAAATACTTACTATTCAACCTGAATATATTAGAACTGCTGATATATTTTTCGCAATTTCAAAGTTGCTTCCATACAAATAGTTATCTTTGTACTAAGTAGGATAGCATACCTAGTAGTGGAATTACCAAAGGCGATATATAATTTGTCTATGCTATTACCAAACACGTCTCTCGTAGTAGCACGTCGACCCATTGGGATCTTTTGTGCAAAAACACCCTGAATAGTTGCTGCGGTCTTTACTAATAGCAATTAAATTAAAATAAATTAAAGGACCATAGGAAATTTTGTCCCCACAATCCAACAGATTTAAAATAAGTGTCATTTGAAGGGTCTAGTAGTATAGATAGTTTTTTACTATTGCGACGTTCTTCAAATATGCGGGATTTAGGTTATAAAAAATATATTGATTTTGAATATATATTTTTTCCAACAAAATAAGATTGCAAGAGCATACCATACTTCACAGGCGGCACCCGTTCACGAGTATGATATGTGAATCAGCCATCGCTTCGCTCAACCATGTTTTAGGGAACGTAACGACCCGACGCACATGCCACCACCGCAGAGACAATTTAAGAGAGCATGACACACTCGAGCAACTCCAACTAAAGCAAGAAAACAATAAAAGTTTTTTTTTATTATAAATAAACCCAATACTTTTTGCAACTAACACAGGTACTTTAGGCTTATTTGGGTCCCAATGAACAAATTGACACGTATCCCATGACTGTTGTAGGGTGAGGACGGGTTTCATACAAAATCCCCCATGGTCCATTGTTTACACTCACACCAATTATCTAGCTAGACCAAGATGAGTATTCTTTTGAAACTCGTTAATATGTTAAGGTAACGGATAAGCTTGTTCAAAGTTATTAAATAAATAAATAAATATGTTTACGCTCACACCAATTATCTAGCCCAAGATAAGCTTCTTTGAAACTCGTTAATATGGTTAAAGTAGATAAGGGACGCTACGGCTAGACGAGCACCTGGCGCAACTCGAAGAGAAACTCGGGAGGATTAGGTGGCATATCCTTGGGTTATGTGAAGTCCGAAGAGAGGGGGAGGACACTGTAACCCTTAGATCGGGTCACCTCATGTACTTCCGAGAGGGAGACCAGCTATCCCAAGGTGGCGTAGGATTCCTGGTAAATAAAGCCCTCTGTGACAACGTTGTGGAAGTGTCAAGTGTGTCAAGCAGGGTTGCGTACCTCGTAATTAAACTAACCGAGAGGTATTGCCTCAAGGTTGTGCAGGTTTACGCACCGACCTCAACACACTCGGACAAAGAAGTGGAGGATATGTTTGGAGACATATCCAAGGCCTTACACTTCACCACCAAGGCCCACTATAATGTTGTCATGGGGGACTTCACCGCTAAAGTGGGAGTACAGAATCGCGACGAATCGGTAGTAGGATCTTATGGTTTTGGCAGCAGGAATCATAGGGGGCAGATGCTTGTCAACTTCCTTGAGCGGGAGAGACTTTTCTTGATGAATTCGTTCTTCAAGAAACAACCCCAACGGAAGTGGACATGGCGGAGCCCCGATACTATGACAAAAAATGAGATCGACTTCATCATGGCGGATAAGAAGCACATATTCAGAGACGTCTCAGTGATCAACAGGTTCAATACCGGCAGTGACCACCGACTTGTACGAGGCTCTCTGAATACCAACTTTAAGCTTGAACGCGTTCGCTTGATGAAGTCCAGGCTCCGTCCTAATCTGCTCCAAACCATCATGGGATCTGAAACGTTCCAATCAAACCTCGAGAACCGATTCGCTGCTGTGGAAACCAGAAATGCTGTTGACGTTGACCAGGCTCTCGAAAACGTGTCTGAAATCCTCAGGGAGGAAGGTTTGAGATTTTGCGAAGTTCAGCGTAAAGGCAGGAAGTCAAAGTTTTCGGAAGAAACGCTCAGGCTTATGAAGAGACGGCGCGAAGACCCACCTGTCACTTCGTCCGACCAACCGTCGGGCCCTCAACAAGAAGATTGGCAAAATGGTGCGATATGACCTCCGATGCTCCAATACACGCTCGATTAAACGAGTAATTGAGCAGAATCGGGGGTCTAAAGTGTTTGTCCAGTCTCTTGGTAGAAGCCACCTGACGAAGTTGCCTACGGCCAGTGGGGCAGTCGCTGCTTCAAGGCCAGACGTCCTTTCGGAAATAGAAAACTTCTATAGCCAGCTATACGCCTCGCATGCATCTCAACCTGATCCCGAAAAGGAGGAAACCAGAGCCACGTTGACCCGCCACTTTACCGAAGACTTGCCAGAAATCAGCCTAGGCGAAATTGAGTTGGCTCTTGGACAGCTTAAAAACGGAAAAGCCCCAGGTGAAGACGGTGTTACATCTGAGCTCCTGAAAGCAGGCGGTAAACCTGTGTTAAAGGAGCTCCAATACATCTTTAACACCGTTCTCTTTGATGGGAGAACTCCGGAGGCGTGGAGTAGGAGTGTCGTCGTGTTATTCTTCAAAAAAGGAGACAAAACCCTTCTGAAGAACTACCGACCTATTTCGCTCCTGAGCCACGTCTACAAGCTGTTTTCAAGAGTCATCACAAACCGCCTTGCGCGAAGACTCGACGAATTTCAGCCTTCGGAGCAGGCCGGGTTTCGAGGAGGATACGGCACCATAGACCACATTTTGACAGTGCGGCAGATTATACAGAAGGCCGAAGAGTATAATCGGCCCCTGTGCCTTGCATTTGTGGACTATGAGAAAGCATTTGACTCTATCGAGACCTGGGCTGTTCTTAAATCCCTGCAACGATGCCAAGTCGATTGGCGATATATCCAAGTATTGAGGTGTCTCTACAATGCCGCCACCATGGCCGTCCAAGTACAGAACCAGCAGACAAAATATATCCACTTACATCGAGGTGTGAGACAGGGGGATGTGATATCCCCAAAACTATTCACAAATGCCTTAGAGGATATGTTTAAAACGCTGGACTGGAAAGGACGTAGCATCAACATCAACGGCGAATACATCTCACACTTGCGATTTGCAGACGACATCGTCATCATGGCCGAAACGTTGCAGGAGCTACAACACATGCTGAACGGCCTAGCTGATTCTTCTCGACGCATCGGTCTGCGGATGAACCTGGACAAAACCAAGGTTATGTTCAACGAACGTGTCGTCCCGGAACCGATTGCAATACAGGGCAGTGCTCTCGAAGTTGTTAAAGAATACGTCTATCTCGGGCAAATTTTACAGATTCAACTTCGAGAAAGAGGCCAACAGAAGGATACAGCTGGGCTGGGCTGCATATGGGAAACTACGTCGGGTCTTTACGTCGCCAATTCCGCAATGTCTAAAGACGAAAGTCTTCAATCAGTGCGTCCTACCCGTCATGACATACGGAGCCGAAACGTGGACACTGGCTGGTTCACAAGTTTAAAGTCGCTCAGCGAGCTATGGAAAGGGCTATGCTCGGTGTTTCTCTGAGGGATCGGATTCGAAACGAGGTGATCCGGCAGAGAACCAAGGTAATCGACATAGCCCACCGGATTAGCAAGCTGAAGTGGCAGTGGGCCGGCCATATCAGTCGCAGAACCGATGACCGTTGGGGTAGACGAGTTCTGGAGTGGAGACCGCGTATCGGCAAGCGTAGCGTAGGACGCCCTCATACGACATATTCCACATACGAAAATTGAATCGCACAAAATAAATTCTGACAGACAACAAAGAACAGTCCATCGCAAAACTTGGCTGGAATATTTCCGTCTACCGCCGTATTACAGATGCCCAGTATAGTAAGAGCCCTAAACGCGAGGCTGTTGAACTCCGGTCCACTTAATTGCCTCATCCGGAAGAAGGAGTAGAGCTCAATTAAAGGTGGTCGCTGGATAAGGTCGAACAGTATTTATTTTGTTCCGGACCGGTTACGTTTTTGTTGCATTAAGGCTCTCTATGCGTTTGTGTCAACATGGAGTTACGAAATTAAGGGGTGATATTTTTACGTGGTCTCACATTTATTATATACATACCCTACCTACGTTTATAAAATATTAAGTTACATCATGTACAATAACGATCGAAACTGAGGGCTTGACGCACTAAAGAAAGATAAAGATTTTTTTTTTTCAATTTGGTCAGCAAAGTTGCCTGACTTTCAGGATTGCAAATTGTGTGAAAGCGAGTTGATACTCTTCCCTGATATATATTATACGGCTAACATTAATTCATACTGTTTATCTAATTACCTAATAGACAAATTAACAGTGTTTCGGCGACGATCTTCGCAAGGTGGCTGGCAAGAGCTGGATGAGAGTGGCCGCGGATCGTGCTCAGTAGCGTGTTCTTGGAGAGGCCTATGTCCAGCAGTGGACGAGTATAGGCTGATGATGATAATGATCATGATGATGAGATAAGGGATAAATATACGTAAACAGAAAAACACCCAGACCCGAAATCAAATTATAAAAACGGTTTTTCTCTAAATTGACCCGACCGGGAATTGAACCCGGTACCACAGATGGCGCGACATCAGACCCGGTGCGATAACCACTCGACCACGGAGGTCATCTTAAATAAATAATATGATATAATATATGATATGAAAATCTAAAATACAAAAATAGATAAGTAAATAAATCAAACAAAAGTTCTAAAAAAAAGAAAAACTGTGTTTTTATTTTTACTGTTTTTTGTTTTTTTTTATATACAGTCGTGGTCAACTAATTAGGGACAATCTCTAGTTAAGCCAAATTGTGAATTTATTTTTTATTTTCCAACGAGTCTTAACAATATTCCATATCTTTTACACGTAAGTAAGTATAATTAGTCATTGATGTGCCCGATTATACAAACAATAACAACTTCTTAAACATTAAACCTCTTTACAGTATAGCTGATAGATTATCAGTGTGCTATTTGTTCAAAGAATGCTGGCTGGCCATTTAATTAGGGACACTGAGATATTGCGTTCTATTTTCAAAATTTGAATCTCAATACTTTTTTATTTCTTCTTTTATTGTTTTGTGGTAGTTTTGGCGGCAATCCAGATTTTTAATTTTAAGTTTTGAGAATTATTTTGAAGAAATATGGGCAAAAATAAAAGTTGCGATCCAACACTACGAACAATTATCATGAAGTTTGTCGAGCGTGGTTGGTCATACCGAGGGATAGCAGAACATTTAAATTGTTCAAAAACTATGGTATGCAATGCAGTGCAACATTTCAGGCGCAATAACACAGCTTTAAATGTGCCCAGGACAAAAAGATCGAGAAAAACAACTCCGCAAGAAGATAGAATGATAACCAGGTTAGCTAAGAAAGATCCGTTTCTAGGCTCTATTTTAATTAAACACGAAGTGTTTGGGGCAGACGAAAGAGCCGGTGTATCAGCGAGGACCGTTCGACGACGTCTGGTAGAAGCAGGGTTGTTCGGAAGAGTGGCTCGCAAAGTACCGTTGTTGAAGAAAGAACATAGAAATGCTCGTTTGGCGTTTGCACGTAAATATGGACATTGGACCTACGCCCAATGGCAACATGTATTATTCTCTGACGAGACCAAGATTAATTTAATTTCTTCAGATGGAAGGCAATACGTACGGCGTCCTGTAAAAGCGGAAATGAATCCAAGATTCACAAAAAAGCAGGTGAAACATGGCGGTGGAAACATTAAAATTTGGGGTTCATTTTCTGGACGTGGAGTGGGACCTGTGAGAAAAGTTCAGGGTAACTTAGACCAACATCAATACAAAACAATATTGGAGGAAACTATGCTTCCCTATGCTGAGGAGCATCTCCCTATTATATGGACGTTTCAGCATGATAACGACCCGAAACATACCGCCCGTTCAGTCAAGTCGTTTCTTACCAGTCAGTCAGTATCGGTGCTAGATTGGCCAGCAAATAGCCCGGACCTCAACCCAATTGAGCACCTTTGGCACGAAATCAAGAAAAAAGTTTCAACTTATCGTACCACAACTTTAGATCAACTTAATCAAGCTTTTTGTGAGGCATGGGCAAACATTCCTATCGAAACATGTCAGAAACTGATAATGTCTATGCCACATCGGTGTCAAGCGGTAATTACTAACAAAGGTTTTGCTACTGGGTACTGATTTTACACGTAATAAAATGGAGCTTTTAAAAATATTATAATACTGGAGATTATTCGTTTTGTTTAACTCTATTCATCATTATACTTTACTTTCCTTAATTAAATGTCCAGCTACATAATTATACCTTAAAATTTAATACATGTTCAACCTTTGATATTAAATACTTTTTTCTATTTAATTATTCTCTTATTTACAGCCATTTATAGTATAGTAATCGGACCAAATTATGCAAATAATAGGTGCTGAAAAATCAATAGGGTTTTATATTTATATGTACATAACCGGTTATTGCTCTTCACTATCTTGAATGTCCCTAATTAGTTGACCACGACTGTATATATTTTCTTGTCTATAAATTGGGTTTGTACTTGGCAAAACACACTAGTTATAACTATAATAGACACAACTAGGATGGAAGCTAGAAGTAGGAACCAATTCAATTCTACCAGATAGGTACAAACTAGTTACTAGTGTAAATATTAAAGATTATAATTGTCCCACTGCTGAGCAAAGTCATTCATCATCGAATTATCATCATAATTATGACATTAATAATCTATACTAATATTATAAAGAGGAAACATTTGATTGCTTGTTTGTATTGAATAGGCTCCGAAACTACTAGACCGATTTAAAAAATTCTTTTACCGTTGGGAAGCTACACTATCTCCGGGTTACATAGGCTATATTATATTTTCAAAAAAATTAGGGATCAATACTTAAACTCAAATAAATTCCTTAAATCGCGTGTGGTAAGAAAACTATTAATGATAGAATAAAATTATGTACTATGGCTTTGCAGAACACACCATTATCTACAAAAAGTGTCGCGATAGCATATGTCTAACTATTTTAGTTACGTCACAATTAGTGTTCTTGGGAGTGGAGTCATTTTGAAAATTCGCCACGGGGTACGGGGTCCACGCGAACGAAGTCGCCGGGCGGTCCGCTAGTGAAATATAAAATAAATAAATAATTGAACGGAAGTTTTCGCTACACTTGATAGGCATTGGCTATTATAACCACACTTGGGTAGCTTGCCAAACGCGGATGGGTAACCACAAACTCATGCTTCTTTTTAGCATAGGAGCCACGCCTGTTGTCGGTGTAGCCTACTCTATTTCTTTTTATATATATAAAGCCCGGCAAATGACTCCACCCCATCTGATATTAAGTGGAAGGAGTCCAGGCGCGAGGACAACTGGTGAATCATAAGAGAGGTATATCAGACCCTCTCAACCTACCCGCCCACAATATGCCTCATCACGCCTCGTATGAAGGATGTCACCTAAGTGTGCTGGTAGACTGTTCCATCTTTTAGAGAATCGACAAAGAAACGCGTCATCAACCAAATCCAAATCCAAAAACCATTCAGCACGCGTGGAGTACGCTTGGATATGGAGCAAGGGAGAAGAAGGGATGAGGACAAAGAGTTCTTCAGAGCACTCGCATGGTATGAACGGCAGAAGACGCTTTTAGTGACGCTTAATGATTTATGTCTTTCCCAAGCCAATTTATTTCTTGACATCCTGATAAGACACGACAATCACCTACTGTTCAATCCGTTCCATATAGGCTACTCTTGGAGTTTTTCTTTATCCTTTCCTACTATCTTCCCTTTTATGTATTTTTCATGAATTCGACGTATCTTATAAAGTGGCCAATCATCTTCCATTTCTTTCTTCCTTCCATACATTTTACTAACTGTCGCTTTCCCTTACACCTTCCAATGCCTCTATTTATAAGTGATTTGTGTATAGCTTAACCTTTCCATTTAGTAGAACTTTATAAGATACTACGAATTCATAAAAAAATACATAAAAGGGAAGATAGAAGGAAAGGATAAAGAAAAACTCCAAGAGTAGCCTATATGGAACGGATTGAACAGTAGGTGATTGTCGTGTCTTATCAGGATGTCAAGGCATTGGCTTGGGAAAGACATAAAATTCATCATTAAGCGTTACAAAAAGCGTCTTCTGCCGTTCATACCATGCGAGTGCTCTTAAGAACTCTTTGACCTCATCCCTTCTTCTCCCTTGCTCCATATCCAAGCAAACTCCACGCGTGCTGAATGGTTTTTGGATTTGGATTTGGTTGGTGACTTCTTCTTCTCTAAAAGATGGAACAATCTACGTTATGTATCGAAAAATGCTATCCATCTAAAAAAAACTTTCATTAAAAAACAATAGTCTTGTTCCCGACTTTCACGCCTGTTTTGGTTCAAAAGGAAACATTTGCGCTCACATGAATATAAGACATACTACCGCACCTATTGTTGGTAATGATTACATACATAACCACGACTATTATTCCGGTTAGGGTAGTCAGAGACTAGGCAATGAGGACCGCAAAAGCAGTCATCTGCCATAGTCCACTTTTCACCAAATAGCGACTGCACATGTGCTCAGCGTGACAGGTGGTGAGCCCATCGCCGCTCTATGCTGTTGGCTTGGATGGAGTATGTGCAATCTTTAGTCCGTTGGTCGCCTTTCCTGATTACATACATAGAAACAATAAGTTTTAATTTAAAAAAAAGGTCTGTCAACAAAAAAACCGCTTAACCATTTGTTCTAAAAAATACTATATTTATATACTATACTATACTTATCATCAATAAGTTAATTAATATCTCTTAGAAAGGCATACAGTCTGATTTTCTAAAAGCCTTTTAGTAAGTTAAAGATGAGCTTCCTGAAGTTTATTTGAACACATTTTCATCGTCTCAGGTTTATATTTCTACGCAGAGAACATCACAGGTCTTAGTCGCCCTAATAATGTTTAGATTCATATAAAGTGTTATTTGCAACTTCGCCTAACTTTTAAAGACTTCCTATGAATATGATAATAACCGTTTAAAAGTACTGGCGGTTGATGGTTAAATAATTGTATGGTTCGTGTAATCAAATAGGGTAGCGGTAGATAGGGGTTACTTTCAAATCAAGTTTGTCATAGATCACTATACATCCTTAAGTAGCTGCAAATTGGTATCCTTAGCGTTCTGGGCTTCTCTAGTATGATAGATAGCATCATCAATCATAGTGTAAGTTGACATATAGAAGATTACTTCAGGGATCAGGAGCTGTGATCAATGTTACATTCGATTAAAAAGTAGCCCTGCTTGACATCTATTTATGCCCGGGCACGTCTTATACTTAACAACTACGATTACTAATCTTCTACCTGTTCCTATTACTTGCTTGCACATGTTCCATACAAATTACAGTACATATTAAATAAAATATCCACTGGACTATCTATATAGTCCAATGTCACACGATACGTGACACTTGTAAGAAGCGCAAAAAAAAACAATCCATTTATAAACCACATCGACTTCATAATATTTCTCAGCCAAATAAAGAGAGGCACTTTGAACATTACAACAAGTATTTTGTATTAGTACTGTCTTGCTTAACATGCAACATTCCAAATAGATTGCAGTAAATTAGATAAATATTCCAATATGCCTTTCTCCGTGCCAAGAACTTCAACCAACGAGCATATTTATACAATGCATGCTGATACAACCTAGAGATACTATAAATACATAATTATATAATATGTAATGTTATAGTTTACAATCTACACAATACAAGCCATTGTGTTCATCAACGATAGAAGGAACTCACCCCACACCGAAATTGACCTTGTGAAAATTTCTTGGCAAGCTCGCACTACGAAACCTATTACCGATTGCAAGAGGAAAAACATACTGTGTATAAATGCAGGAAAAGATCAATGGTTATTAAAACATGATTATGTCTTAGGCAGCAATAGTTCTATAACGTACCAAAACACGATAATATAGACAACTGTCAGACAGACACACAAACATTGTGACTCAAAAAAGTGTAAGTTGAAGGTGTAATAATAACAAATACGTAGGTAGGCAAAAGGCTTTTTTTAGATTCAAGAGCTCATCTGACCAGAAATAAATGTATTTAAAGTAAAATTATGAATTGTTCAAACTATGATTACAAGGGTACTTATGATCAGATGGCCATGAATGAAAGGAACGAGGGTTGAGTAGTTGAGACTCCATTCATTCAAATCAACAAGTATAGGTAATAATAGTAAGTACTACACGAAAAATTTAAACTGTTATTAATTATAGTGACATAGCAAAAAAACTTAGTTATTAAACCGCTAAATTGTATACGTACTTGGATCCTAGGGAGCGGCACTTCCTATGGGTGGGTATGAATTTGGACTGGTGGTAGGTGCCCTGGAGGCGGAGGGAGCCTGAGCCGAGTCGGTGAGAGGGCGAGAGGGTGAACGGAGTGGAGAGCCCTGGCGGCAACACTTCTTTCACCGACTCTTTGGAGCCGGTACAACTGCCTACGGGCGATGGCGGCTCGAGTTTCAGCGACAGTCTGGAACAAATGAAAACTATTAGAATAATGTGGAACGGAGTGAGTGAATGAGACAGAGTGTGTAACGGACGGTAAGGAAGAAAGATGACGATCAACCGACAAGAGACGAGTGATCGTGGTTTATTTGTAAAGCCCTCAAGCCCTGGTCTTTATTGAATCCCACTTATATCCACATTTTATTTTTTACTAGTTGACCCAACAGACGTAGGACAACGACCAAAATTATTTGCATGGCACAGCCGGTACGGACGCCATCTATTGACAGTAATCGGAAGTAAATTGTAATACAAAATCAACAATTAAGATTTTTTAGGTAATTTTTTTGAGTTTTTCTTCATTTTCTGCTATCCTGAACTACACCAGTATAGAAGCGAATAAAACATAACGTACATATTCGAATTGGTCAAGTCCATTTCGAGTTATTGCGGGACTAACCTACGGCAGCAGAGTTGTATATTGTATAATGTATATTATGTATGTCCCACGGCTAAAAAGTGCCTTAAATATTGTAGATACAAAATTAAATTAAAACCTCCCTCCCTTCACTTTGATTTTAAGAACATTTTAAACTGCATTAAAAAATGTATATCTGCATGAACCGGGAAGCATCATGTAAAAATACAGAATGATTGTTTACTCACATGACAGGATTTTTTTTAGTAGTAACGCCTCACTTATACTGGTCGTCTTCTAGAAACTTCTGCAGCTCCTCTATTATATAGCGCACACTGTTGAGGTACGTCGCTACATGCGGCAACGGCACTATTTCGTACTGCGGTGCTTGTTTTCTCATTTGGCAGGATTTTTTTATTAGTAGTTTTTTTTTATTAGTAGTATTAGTAGGTTTTTTATTTTCTATTCGTGTGATGACGGCGGTGAAATAATACTATTTGCCGCCCCTCTCCTCCGTCCGGTGGGTGTCGTAAGAAGCGACTAGCGGTTTTTTTCGAGCCTTGATCTGCTCTACTGGTGGTAGGGTTTGACCCGTCTGGTTGGTGACCACCGTACGCATGGTGCAATGCAAACCCCGTCAGGTGACTGATTGTCGGTCGCGTTTCGGGATCAGCCAGCGTATAACCAGAGCTCGAAAGGATGATGCTGCGATGTACACACATCACAAATGTCTAGGGATCAAGTACATTTTAAAGTATTGTTGCGTTATAGAGTTAATATTTTAACTTTTTTGGGTCGTTATAGATTCTTTTTAGTGAATTTCAGGATATGAATGAAATAATTATTTTACATTGTTTAAATATGGAAAATCAACTGTCAACCTGAATTCCTATAAAAGAGCATAATGGCAACTTTACAAAAGCACTACAATTTCTGCACTGGAAATGAAAAAAATGCAACGATATGGAGCGACGACGGCGTCATTTGATAAGGGAAGAGATGTTGAGAGCCGTTGGAATGTTGGAAGCAGGTTCCAGGTAACGTCCTGTGGCTGCCGCCATTGGCACTACACAGAGTGCCATAGGCCGCCTCTGGACACGCTATCGTATCACGGGCAGCGTGGCCGAGCGATATGGAGGAAGATCTCGTATCACCACTCGAATACAAGACCGGTACATCCAAAACACTGCTCGACGGAATCGTACCATGACGACCAACCAAACCATCCGGAATCGTTTACGCGAAGTGCGACTGCGTTCCCGAAGGCCGCTGAAGGTTCCGCCCATTGCACCCCACAATCGTAGGGCCCGTTTACAATGGGCTCGCAAACACCGAAATTGAGAGGAAGAAGACTGGCGCTGTGCTTGCTTCTCTGATGAATCACGTTTCGGTATAAGGCCGGGCACAAGACGCCCTTTAGTTTGGAGGACCTCTGGACGTCAAGAACGCTTGAGATTTAAAGATAAAGATAAAGATAAAGATTTTTTTATTTGCAGAAAACATGGTACATTTTTGGTTCTTAATGTAATATTTACAGCACTTGCATGTTTTACCGAATTATCGATAAGCAACATTTTTTTTTTTAATCGTCATGCTTAATCTTAATCATAATATTTTAGTTGTAACATTAACATAAAAAATAAATTAGAATTAGTAGAATATATCATAATAATAGAATTTCTATATACCTACCTCCAATTATTTATATAAATAATTAATTTAAAATACCTTTAGCAATACAAAATAGATAATCAAACATTTCAATTAGCATAAATATAATTATTAAATATTATATACCATTTATTCGCTTGAAACACAGAAGCAAGCACAAAGGGTCACAATTTATTTGCCATTTTTCTAATATGTCCATCACGGCAGAATCTTATGAATTCATCAGTGTCGTAAAAGCAATTTTCAACCAGGATTCTAAAAATGAACCGCTTAAAGTTTGCAAATAGTAGATTTTGAATCGGCTCCGGAAGTAAATTGTATAACTTAATGCATATACTGTAACTATTTCTGGTGAAGCAGGTTGTAGCGGAAGGTGGTATAGTTAGTTTAAATGGGTATCTTGTTCGGAAACCTCATTTTTCCCTTTTCCTTGTAAAAAGATCCGTATTTTTCTTCGCGAATACTAATACTTCAAATATGTATAGTGAAGGTAACGGAAGGATGTTTAATTTTTTAAATAGAGGCCTACACGATTCTAACTGCCCTACACAGCAAATGGATCTTATACATTTTTTTTGTAGAACGAAGGCACGATTTATGTCGGTTGAATTACCCCACATGACCAACCCATACCTAAGGATAGAACCTACGTATCCATGATATGCCGTTAATGCGGTCTTTTGGTTAGCTAATTGCGTTAGGCGATGAAGAGCAAAAACAAACCTATTAACCTTCCGGCATACCATGTCAACGTGTTGTTGCCATGTTAGTTTAGCGTCTATCTCAATACCAAGAAAAGTAGCTGATGTAGCTTCTGTAATAAGTTTATTTTGATGACGTATGTATAACTGTTGAGGTTTACCATTTTGATTGAAGAATTGAATAAATTTTGTTTTTTCTACATTTAAATTTAAATTATTATTATCTAACCAATTTATTATTTATTCTATCTCATTATTAATTTCGTTTTCGTAGTCAACATGAAATTGTTTATGAATGGTCAGTTAGGTTAGTCAGGAAGTTCATTCATATGGAGGGGGAACAATCATGGTTTGGGCTGGTATTAGGATCGGTGGAAGAACCTATCTCATTTGGATCAGGGGCAACCTCAATGCTCAAATCTACGCAGAGAGAATTGTTTTAGATGTGATCATGCCCTTGCGAGGCCAATTGGGTGATTCACAAGGCACGTCCACACACGTCTAGAGTCGTAAGACGCACTCTTGCCGATTCCCATATCAACGTCCTGCCGTGGCCTGCACAATCACCAGAGCTCAATCCAATTGAGCATGCATGGGACATGCTCCAAAGAAGAGCTCTGCCGAGTATGGATGCCGTGTACACCCCACAACAACTTTTTGACTTGTTTAAAATAACGTTGGCAGCTATTCATAAAAGTGATTTGGATGAACTGATTTTAAGCATGCCAAATCGCTGTGCTTGTGTGATTCGTGTGAATGGCAGAAATACAGATTTATTTTAAATAAAATTTAAAAAAACAAGCTTGTTCTTACTTTTTAACGTAAGCTAATTTATTGTTTTCTGAGGTTTAAGCGAGCACTACACATTGAAACACTTTCTCCCTGTAACCACGGACCCTGTAAAGGGTTCGAAACGTCAGGATAATATAAAAACTATGTAAATAGTAAATTAAACGCGAGTTAATCCGTAAAAAAAGGATCTCATTTCAATGTAAGCTAATTTTCCTCAATTTGTTAAAATTGAATTTTTCTTAATACTTTAACATAATAGGGTTAACATCATTTTCTCTATTGACGCCTCTCTCCTTCCACTCTTAAAATGACAGCGCCTAGCAACAAAACTGGTCCTACAGCGGTGCACACGCCTATTTACCACCCACGCAACAAACACAACCTTACCGTTTGAGGTGGAGTTCGCTAACATCCGCGGACTCCATGCAAACCTCAATGCCGTCCACGGCCATCTTGAGACGGCACGGCCAGCAATGTTGTTCTAGACGGAGACGCAAATAACCCGGAGAATCCTTCAAAGCAAAAGCCGGAGTTTGCTTATTCTTTCGGGTGGATGTTTGCTGTCGCCGTCTTGAGTTGTCTGAAGGACCCTTCCTTGTCCTTCCTAGTCTTTAGTGAGGTAATAACCCACGGGTAGGTTAAAACTCAGTTATCACCCATTTTCACCCAGTTATAATCCATTTATGTGGGTGTAAACTAAATAAGTTACTTGTTGACGTACGGCCAGCAACGGGAGTGACAGGGATGCGCGGAACAGGGTGACACGTAGTATCTGCACATATATAAACAGGATTTAATGCAAAAATATGTAGTAAATGCATCCTACGCATACCTTTTATACCCGACGTTTCTACCGAATTGCACCGGCCGTGGTAAATCCCGTTTATATATGTGTGCATAACGGAACGCGAAAGTTTAAAAGTGTACGTAGTGTCTGCGCCCCGCGCCTCGCGTCTACTTTCCCCACGCATCTCATTCATCCTCAACATAATTTTAACCGTGCGGTGACGGAGAAAGAATACTAATCGTTGCCCCTCTGCTCCGTCCGGTGAGTGTCGTAAAAAGAGTAAGGGATTTTTTCGAAACTTGATCAGCTCCACTGGTGGTAGGGCTTGACCAGTCTGGTTGGTGACCGGAAGGTGGGGTCCCGGCGACCATTCCCGGGGGGTGCGCGGGCCCTTCCGTTCGGCAGGTTAATGAAACTCGTCTGTGGGCAGATCCCTGAGGAAACAGGTCACCACGCTTTGACCATTCGCATCGCGGCATCATTTTCTTGATTCACGCCTCCCTCCTTCCACTCCTAAAATGACAGCGCCTAACAACAAAACTGGTCCTACAGCAGTTTACACCCCCACCACAACTTTACCGTTTGAGGTGGAGTTCACTAACATCCGCGAACGACATGAAAACTTCAATGCCGTTCACCACCATCTTGAAACGGCACGGCCAGCAATATTGATCTTGACGGAGACGCAAATAATCTGCCCAACTGACACCACCTACCTGAACTATCCCGACTTTGTGCTTGAAGAAAAACCAAAACTAACCATGCTGGTAGAACTGCCCACGCATTCGCTCTCACGCATGACTTGACTCAACTGGTGAGCCACCTCGCCAGGATCTCAGACATAGTCGACCATGCGCCCTCCTTACTCTGCTGACTCTGCTTCTGCTGACTCTGCTTCTGCTGACTCTGCTTCTGCTGACGAGTCGTCCTGCTGGATACCGGGTGGAGGTCCAAGCTCCTGTAGGTTCCTCGGATCACTGCTCGATATCCGCATAGTGCCCTTGGCATCGCTCACGCCAACAGCGGTTTCGAAACGCCAGATTTGGCACTATGCGTCAGCAGACTGAGATGGTATACAGGACTAATTTGCATAAATCCCTTAGAGGCAGCGCTGTTTCAGTGGGAAGGACCCGACAGCAGACGCAACCGCTGGTTCAATCGCGAGTGTGCCAGCGCTGTCAGATCCCGAAACTCGCTCGCTGAAAGCAGCCTATAATAATGCCACCAAGTCCTGTAAATGGGCCTACATTAGAGCGGATGCCCAGCGCGTTGCACAAGTATGCCAAGAGCTCTTGACGCATCCTACAGGCAGTCGTAGCTAGGGCGTCTGGCCAAAACTGTGCAATCCAACTTCAGCCAGCGGTTTGGTGTTTTTGGGGGACTTCAATGCTCACCATGAGTTGTAAATAAGTTCCTCAAAAACTGACCATGCTGGTAAAACTGCCTACGCACGCATTCGCTCTCAAGCATGACCCGACTCAACTGGTGAATCAGCCCACCCGGATGCCAGACATAGTCGACCATGCGCCCTCCTTTCTCAACCTTCTGCTAACGAATCACCCTGCTAGACACCAGGTGGAGGTCCGAGCTCCTTTAGGTTCCTCGGATCATTGCTTGATATCCAGCATAGTGGTGCCCTTGGCATAGCTCCCGCCAACAGCGGTTTCGAAACGCCAGAATTGGCACTACGCGTCGGCAGGCTGGGATGATATGCGGGACTATTTTGCATCCGTCCCTTGGAGGCAGCGCTGCAGCGCGCTGCTTCAGTGGGAAGGACCTGACAGCTAGCGCCACTGACGTTGCTGATGAGATAGTGTTAGGGATGGAATACTTCCACAATCCTTTGTCATCAGCAAAGGCAGACGCAACCGCTGGTTCAATCGCGAGTGTGTTAGCGTTGTTGAGAGCAAACAAACGGCATACCGCGCTTGTATCAGAGGCAAAGCTCATGGGGATCCCGAAACTCGCGCGCTGAAAGCAGCCTATAATAATGCCACCAAGTCCTAAACTCTTTGCGGCTAACTCCCGATCGATCGATGACTGTAATGCACCGCCACCCTCAATTCCTTACTGTGGCCACATAATGTCTGATATTAAAATCGGACAGTGTGATGTTCGTGCGGAGCTGCAGTCAATCGATGTCCGGAAAGCTAACGGTCCTGATGGTATCCCAGCAATAGTCCTGAAAATATGTGCAGCGGAGTTGTCCCCCGTGTTAACGCGTCTGTACCGTCTCTCGCTCTCTTCGGGTTGTGTGCCGGAATCTTGGAGAGAGGCTAATGTGCAACCGGTCCCTAAAAAAGGAGATCGGTCAGATCCGACTAATTACCGCCCTATAGCTGTAACTTCAGTCTTGTGCAAGATACTAAAACGTATATTGAAAAAACAGCTTTACGATACCAGAAGATCACTCCTTAATTCCCGATCGTCAATATGGGTTATGGCTAACGGGCAACGGGTGATCTTCTAACGTACGTCACACATCTCTGGGGTAGGCTATTGACAAGCGTGGCGAGTCACTTGACATAGCCAAGGCTTTTGATCGGGTGTGGCACAAAGCTCTTCACTCCAAGCTCCCAGCATACGGTTTGCCCGCTCAGTTCTGTACCTGGATCGCTGGGTTTCTGCATGAGCGTGGAATCGATAGACCGTGTCCTTGTCAAGGCTCCGTTCTATCCCCAACGCTGTTCCTTCTGCATATCAATAACAAGCTTCATCTGGGAAGCATTCATTGCTATGCAGATGCTAGCACATTGCATGAGGGCTTTAACGGTTACCCAACGGCTGGGCAGGTAAAAGCCGATATGAAGCGAACAAATCTTGTCATTGAGCTCGATCGGGTGTTCCAACACCCGATCGAGCTCAATCTAACCCCTCATTTCTAAATGGGGCTCCGATAATTTGATGGAGTTCAATGCTAAGAAAACACAGGTGTACGTGTTCACAGCGAAAAAATCGCTATTCCTTCCCCTTCCCTCTCTTCAGGGATTAGTTCCTGATTCGCCGGATTCTTGTTTTGCCGGATTCTTGTTTTGTCGGATTCTTGTTTCATAGGAAATATTAATATACAATAATATCACTTAAGTGAAGAAAACGTGTACTTAGTTATATTTATTATTGTATGAATCACTATTTTATTGCCACTATCGGACATAACTTAAATAACCTACTTAGAAATAGGTTCGATTATTTATTTATTTTGTGTTTCAACATTCTATATCTGTAACGTTATTAAATTAAGAACAAATAAATATTTTTATTAATGTACCGAAATATCTGCCTTTTATTTAATAGATAGATAAAGCCACGATATTTCTATAGTTTTCCTTCAACAAAATAATCTGACGAAAGAAGAATCCGGCGAAACAAGAATCCGGCGAATCAGGAATCCGGCGTATCAGGAACTAATCACTTCAGGGTACATCTCTAGGCCTGCAGAGCAGTATTAACATGCTCGGTATGGACATCCACTACGATCTGAAAGAAAAGGACTACATCGAAACTGTGATTAAAAATGCCTCACGTACCTAAACTCGGTGTCCTGAACAAGGTGCGGCGATGCTTCACGCATATGGTTGTAAGCCAGCGGCTTGTAAGCCGGTAGTTACTGAAACCAGCGGCTAGAAACGAATAACCAGCAGCTTGATACCGGGTAGATACCCGACTTGAGCAAAGAAAAAAAAACGATTTTTATACATGTTTTTAATGTTAAACTCTTATTTTTGTTATGCACTTATTATGTTCTCCATTTTTGTTTTTTTTTAAATAAACACGGATGACACCGCTTATACCTACCTACCAAAATACTTAATTCAGACGAACAGGAAACTATCAAACAACTTTTGTGTTTAGATGATATGATATGATAGTGTATGAAAATGAAAAGGATAAAGGTAGTTAGTAATTAGTTTACTTTTGATCTAATCAGCATTATAAACCAAACGCGGGAATCTCGCGGCAAATCAGGCGCACAGGCTTTTGGTGCACTAAAGAAATACAATCAAATGCTTACTATTACTAGGTATCTGTCCACACTTATTTCATAGATAACAACCTTTTTCCAAAACATCTCTCACAAATAAATTATTAAAATAGTTCTATTCCACTGCTATGTCACATTTTGTATGAGAATTTTGAGTATTTAACACTTAATGAGTAATTCTCAACAAAATTGCACCTGTCTGAAAATACGTGTCCTTTAAATTCAAGATTAATTTACGACAATTAATCGGATGCAAATTATTTCCAAAAAGTTTTTAATAGCATATTGAATGGTTCAATCATAGATTAAAGTTATTATATTAGAAAATTTAAAAAGGTTTTTTTCGGTGTCCTACACCTCTCATTCAATTTAAAAATGTATTTTATCGGAGTGCATATTATTTTAAAAACAAATTTTTATACTCAGCAGTTGTGTTTGTATTACAAGTTTAATAATTACCCTTTGACTAACAATAAATTAACTTTTTGTAATCAATATCCACCATAATTGGATAAAACAAGTACTTACCTACCTAGGTTGTGTTATCCTTTCAAGGATTGGCCAGCACAAGCAACAGACTGCGAAAAGTGGAAAGAGGGGAGGCAGGGCCTTTTCCAGCAGTGGAAAATATAGGCTTATAATAATAATAATGTGATTTTAACTCACTAATAACTAGGCAGTATCTGACCTTAGCCTGTTCCTTCAAGGCACAAATCATAAAAAATACGTCATGCCAAAATAAAAATAAAAAGGTGGACTTCTTGGCGGGAAAGTGAAGCGTCATGTCTGCAGTTTTGTTTTATTTTCTATAATTTGTGTTTTGTCAAATATTAATGTGAAATAATGGTGGATTATTTACTGTTTAAAGTGTTCGTGAACGTGCATGACTGTTGGCAAATAAAACAAAACAGTGCAACATTACTATACAAATTCTCTCAAGAAGTCCGTGTAAGATCTCAATGAAGTCCCACAGCTTTATTGAGTCTCAAGGGGTTTGGGAAATATCTTTTACCATTAAGCGATAATTATCACTCATTATCATCTACTTTATGCAAAGAAAATATTCACTTTAATATAATTTGAATCGCCTCTGCACCACCAATTTACAGTCCCTAATATTCCATCACGCACAAAGAAATTTGGTAACTCGTTTCTTTGTCACACCTAAAAAAGATGGAATAGTCTACCAGCACACGTATTCCTCTTGCCTATAACATAGGATCCTTCAAACGAGGCGTGAAGAGGCACTTTGTGGGCTGCCAGAGTAAGGGTGACTGATGCTACGTCTCTTACACTGCACCAGTAGTCCCCGCGCCTGGACTCATTTGCCGGGCTAAAAAGTAGGTAAAAATACTACTCACTTATACTGGTCGTCTTCTAGAAACTTCTGCAGCTCCTCTATATAGCGCACACTGTTGAGGTACGTCGCCACGTGGGGCAATGGCACTATGTCGTACTCCGACGTTTGGTATCGCTCCAAAGCTTTTAGGACTACCGCCATTTTGGCGATGCGGTGCGGCGAGCCGGCGGGGTGTGCGATGTCTATGTAGACTAGGTCGGTGAGAAATATACCTGAAACAAAATTAAAAACACATTAATTGTGTTGGGAAGTGAGGAAAGGAGACAGCTGTCAAGCAGACAGCTGTTACTTCTCGCCAAAGGAAAAGAGGAACGTTCGCGATATTTATGAAACTAAATTATAATGTATCTTATCGTAGCCGTGTAGCGTAGCGCTGAAAGAATACTACCACCCCCCGTCTTACCTTGGGTGTCGTAAAAGGCTACTAACGGACTAATGACTACTACTACATGTGCAGTCGCTATTTGGTAAAAAGTGGACTATGGCAGAGGACTGCTTTTGCTGTCCTCATTGCCTAGTCTCTGACTAACCTTTCTGGGATAATAGTCGTGATTATATACATTTTTTTATTTCCTTCTTCTTTTTGTTATTCGTTTTAAATTCAAAATTCCGACCCGCGATCAAGATTTTGAATTTAGCAAAAAGTTACTTTTTATTGGTATTTTTGTAGTGCATTGCTTTTCAGCCAGTTCAAATTAATGCGATATTGAAACAAGATTTTTTTATAAGTTTGAAGTGGTAAGATACCTTATTAATTTACACGTGTATCTACTTGAAAATCATAATTATCATGTCATACGTAATCATAAAATATGATTAAGGTAAAATGAATACTAGACCACTTAAAACAATGAAACTAAAACCTTTCTACTAAACTCATACTAAATGTATGGGAGTGTTTAATGTAAAAATTTTGGATACATCTCGTTTGATTTTTAAAAAGTTATTGATGCCATTTTACTCATTAGATAACGTACTTTCGTTATCAGTTTTAAGTTTTTTTGATATCTCTCATAGTTTCGGAATAATCGCCTGTGCACACTTAACGATTACACCCTGTATATGTAATTATACTGTTTTGATTGAGAGAATCTCAGTAAAGTTTTAAGTTTGTTATTTAGATACCAGTAAAAATATTTGTTAATTATATATGTAGTAAAAATATATATTATATATTATGTATATACGGATCACCGACATAAGTAACAGCATTTAAATTGTATATTCTTAAGGCTAGGTGTTAGTAAAAAATTAAAATAACACGTTCTTAGAATTACTTTTGAAGTAGTAAACAATAAAATTAAAATCTGCGAAAATTATGAAATATTGTTGAGGCTTTATTCTGTGAAATACACCCGATGAAAACACGATTTTATAAAGTTGGCTCGATAGAATAAATTCACAAAGTTACATATTTTTGTGTCATTTTATCTTTTCCAGGTTTTATTCTTAAAATAAGTGATTTGATATTAAGAGTCATTTACCAAAATAAAGCTCGTAAATAACTTGAGTTATTATAACCGATGGTTTTTTATTTATTACTTCTATCAATTTTTTTAAATATAAAACTGATTATTCGCGCCGCTTCGCTGTTATACCCGTCCCTTACCGTTGTACCGTCGAGAGAACGAGAGGGAAGCGCTCGAAATACTTTATTAGCTAACTGCTCTTACACTTGGCTTATAAAAAACAAAAATTAACTTAACTACAGCAAATTTAACTATAAAAACTATGTAAAAAGACAAAACAGATATCCTACACGCAATCTGAAGTGCATCATTACTTTTAAGGAGTTTCAGAAACGCAGGAATATACACTTCTGGACACATCTATTGGCCCACCTTAGAGTTTAGGTTTCTATGGCCCCTACTTAAATATGATTGCTAGATTGAACAAAAACTATTGATGCAGTTTTAAAGATTTGTTCCCCCGGTATCGATTCCCTGCGTATCGACTTACCCCGGTATCGATTCCCTGCGTGTCGACTTCCCACCGTTTCGACTCCCGCCGTATAGACTCCCACCGTATCGACTCCCGCCGTATAGACCCCCGCCGTATCGAGTCCCGCCGTATCGACTTCCCTCGGTTTCAACTATGAATTGGCTTAAAGTACAGTTAATGAAGCAAATGTTTTACTTTAAACCAATTCCTTTTATTTACGAAGAATCGTTAAAAACTTTGAAACACGATGATTTCGTTGATTACATTCCTGAATTCAAAGCTCGAAAAAGTATTTTATACAGATGTCGTTATAAAGCATTGCAATCAAATAGAACCACATTTTCAAAGTTATGTGTTTTATCAAATATATTCCCTGCACACAGATATTTCTGAATCTGATGAATGCCCATATGTAGCACCAGTAATATTTGCTTTGTTTCCCAATAAAAAAGAAACTACTTACACTCGATT
This sequence comes from Scoparia ambigualis, assembly GCA_963921215.1. Lineage (NCBI taxonomy): Eukaryota > Metazoa > Arthropoda > Insecta > Lepidoptera > Crambidae > Scoparia > Scoparia ambigualis. The sequence goes on along the minus strand of OY992501.1, from coordinate 25,451,551 downwards.
ATTTATTCTTTTAAAACAACATGCGCCCGATTTTAATCCAACCACTTTTTCATAGATTGCGAAATGATAACTCGTTCAACTGTTATAATTTCGACGTTGGTTGTAGTTTTAGGGTGACCATGATAAACACAGTTTGGACAAATCAGACTTTATTTCAGGAATCAGGTACTAATGAAGATTTCAAGTAATTCGAAAGTATGTGTTTTGGTTCTCTTAAAGTACTTAGTTAAAATATTTAAGTAACAAAAACGACATTTAAATTACAAACATAAATAACTCTCATAACAAATTAGAAACTAACATTTTAAACTTTCATGGTCACTACAATTATTTTTATGAAAAAACGGGATGTTTACCATAATTATCTGAGTTGTTGATTTTGAGTACCCGATATTTCGGCGCAGTTGCATGCACCGTCAGTTACTCCGTGATCATGGTGCATGCAACTGCGCCGAAATATCGGGGACTCAAAATCAACAACTCAGACATGGTAAGAATCCCGTTTTTTCATAAAAATAAATTATAAACTTCTAAGGATAATATGGCATTTTCAAATTATAACAAAATATTTTGAAGTCTTACACTTTCATCATACTAACCTAGAAGACATGTCCCTTAATTACCAATAATAATTATTTATTAAAAATTTAACAATATATTTTTAGTATTTTTAATAAAAAAAAGTAACAAATATGATAAGAAAAATGTAAATTACCTACTTATTTGCGCAGTCGCATTTCAGTGACATTTAGGAACATAATTTTAAAAAAACACTAACTGCCGCAAGTCTACTTATTTGAAAAACTGTAAGTACTTATATCGAACAATCACTATAAACAAATCTGAGTTTGTACTTACTCTAATTTTAAATCAACCTAATCATATTTTTTTTTATAAAAAAAAAAAAAAATTCTGTAGCGCTCTATATTCTGTTACGTTTGGATTCACAGATAGGACATAATGATACAAATAGGTCGATTGCCTTTCTCACAATAATAAATCTATCCTTAATTTGATACTGAATTTTGTCTCGACCACCATGCCCGCAGCCTCTACGAATTTCTAACAATATGTCGTAACACTCTTCTAACGGTATTACACGGACCGTTGGACTGTCAGGGCCATCCTTTTTTTTTGAATAAGGTAGTCCACATCACCAATACTCATTACCTCATATTTTTTTGACCAATAGTACTCTGCAGGAGCCCTCCGAGAACCAGATTGTATGGATACCTTAGCATTCTTGAGGTGCCGGATAACCTCAAAAACCTTGTTATTTGTCCACGGCTTTCTTATTGCTTCCGTTTGAGAATCGACATTTTTTTTAATTTAAAGTAAAAAATGTCTTTAAAATTACAATTATCTTGTAAAATCACTGTTTCACATGTACTATTTTCACTGGTTTGAATAACTTTTTGTGTCACACTTAACGCCATTAACGCCATTTTTCTTGTTTTGATCAACAGCGACGCGTGGTAAGAACCAGAACTAAATACTTCAATTTGCCGCGGCATTATATAGGCGGCGCTTGAATTGTCAATGAAATGTTGCGGCATACTATATAATGACACGGCAATATACATTTCGCCTTCGGCATGATACATAACTGCGAGCGTTTTTAAACTGACGACGCCGTATGTGAATCATACAAATAGCCTGCGACATATACATCCCTTGCTCTTCTACCTTACGAACATTTACACTACACTTGGCAACAATTACTTAATAGTGCCGACTTGCCGACTTCAGAAACACACCAGTTACTGAATTTAATATGTATATATCCAAGCAGTGGTTAGGAGAAAATTCTAAATATATTGGTTGTCATGGGCAGAACATGCGAACCACTAACCATGTATTGGGATGGCATAGTCGCCTAAATAAAAAGATAAACAAGCGACCGACCTTGTTTTATCTTATAAGTATGCTCAAAGATGAAGCTACGAACACCGACATCAAAATTGAACAAAAAATGATGGGACAAACTATGGCTACACAAAAAAGAAAAGTTGATTTGATAAATGACCAAAAAATTAGCAAAATAATTGATGATTATATTTATCGAAAAATTGATATTTTACTATGCTTAAAAAGACTGTCCAATGTATAAAAGGAATATTGATCCATTCGATAGTCCACAAACGCTAATCAAAGTGGCCGGTTATATACCTACAGCTATGCCATTCTTTAAGCGACACATAGACACTGCGCGCATGGTTGTGAGCTGCTGTCTCTTTCCAATTCTATGAATATGAAAGAGACAGAGTCATTTCTCAGCGCTGCGACAGCCGCAGCTATCAAGGCTTTAGCATAAAGAATCGCACGGCTCTTCGGTCTTCTGTATAACTACGCTAAGCAAAGTGGCCGGTTATACTCTTCGGTCTTCTGTATAACCTGCCGCAGCATATGTATGTGGTCTATGCTTCTTATGCAAACGAACAAACTTTAGCATCAAGAAAACAGAATTGAACATACGTAATCAATGCTGCTTACTGTAACGAACATTTTTTTAAGCTAGAATGTTTTTAAATACACTATTAGAAAGCCCGAAAAAAACTGAGTAAAACTGCATTTTCATAACTCATTTTCGATTTTCTTTGCCTTACCTTAATTGATCTTTCGCCAGACGCATTCATTATTTTAAGTAGCTTCATAAAGAAATTGTATTTCTATTTTAAAAATAATTCTGTAATTTTTGCAATGATTCTGTGTTAAGATAGTTAGGTTTTTTATAGGTAATAACTAGAGCGAATACCGAATAAATTTAATTATATTTTTGTTATTTTAGTAGTAGGTAGAACTACATAATTTTATTATCTTTATTATTGAATGTTTTGCATTCACAATGCTCTTCTCTTTATTTTTCTAGTAAACATTTTATTCTAAATATATTTTCAATAAATTAATGTTTAGAGGAATAATAGTTTAATTAAATTTTTCTTATTTTGGTACAATAATGTAAATTTTTTTTGATAAGTTAATGTTTAGAGGAATATCAGTTTAATTTCATTAATCGTTATATTTTCAATAAGTTAACGTTTAGAGGAATAATAGTTTAATTTTATTGCATTAAAACTAATCTGATAAATAAGTAAAACAAAGACATCTGTAGTGCGATTCTCTAAGCGCAAACATCGTTAAAGCCTTGGTAGCAGCGGCTGCAACAGCGGTGAACTTACCATTGGTATTCTTCTAAATAATTTTTAACGCTGTTCGAAGGGATGGAGGGAGGTATGTGGCGTGATAGGGAATCAGTTCTTTGACATTTTCTGTAGGTATAAAATTGTTATTCTGTAAGTAAAACCGCCTCAACTATGACCACAGCCGTGACTGCAGCAAAAGATGTGACGGCTGTAACATCTATGATCACAACCATGCGCGCAGCGTCTATGTGTCGCTTAGCGAATCGCATAGCTGTAATCAAACTGTTATCTACGATTAAGTTACATACTTACCTTATTTGTAATAATAAAACGAAATTATGAAGACTGAATAAACTGTTATATTTAATAACGTTATATTGATTATTTTCAAACTAAACTACTTTTTTCATTAACTGTACTTTATGCCAAATTCATGGTCGAAACCGAGGGAAGTCGATACGGCGGGAGTCTATACGGCGGGAGTCGATACGGTGGGAAGTCGACACGCAGGGAATCGATACCGGGGTAAGTCGATACGCAGGGAAGGGAAGGGAAATCGTTTTAAACCTGATACATTTTACCATCTTTTTCGATCGTATTCTTTTAAATTTGAATTCAGAATACCACACGACATGGAGCTACGCCTAACAAGTCGGGTATGCGCCTTGATGAAGGCAGTTGATTTTTGAATAAAAAACATGTTTTATCAAATAAAGGTTTAATTTAATAACGCGTGTTGCCTCCATGGGCGTCTACGACAGCTCTCATACGATTAGGCATAGAGTGTATCAACCGCTCTATGAAATTTTGAGGAATCATCTCCCATTCCTCTTCTATGGCAGTTTTCAACTCCTGCATCGTCTCGGCAACTGGCTGACGAGCCCTAACACGTCTTTTTAGCTTGTCCCTCATGTGCTCAATCGGGTTTATGTCTGGGCTTCTGGCTGGCCAGTCCATAACTGTGATGTTCACATCCCGAAGATATTCCCTGACGATGCCGGCCGTATGGGCTCTTGCATTATCATGCATAAAAAGGAAATTTGGGCCTACATGGTCCACGTATGGCATCACGTGAGGTTCTAAGCACTCACGAATGTACCTTTCAGCATTTAATGTTGGCAGCCGTGGTTCCGTAATAACCTCAAGTTGAGTTTTGCCGCTCGCGGATATACCGCCCCAGACAGTCCATGAGCCACCGCCATAAGCAACCCTCTCTTCAAAGCAGCATTGTGCAAAACGCTCTCCCATACGTCGGTAGACCTTCTTCCTTCCATCATTGCTATGTAACGCAATTTTAGACTCATCAGAAAAGAGTACACGGCTCCAATGCTGCTGAGTCTAATTTAAATGAGTGCGCGCGAAATGAAGACGCGCTGTTCGGTGGGCTCGCGTTAGTTTGGGGCCATTAGCTGGCTTGTGTGGTACCATAACGCGTTCTTTTAACCTTCTCCGAATAGTTCGAGCACTCACAGATACTCCGTGAAAGTCGCGAAGTTGGTTTTGTATCTCGATGGAGGTAAGGTGACGATTTCTCAAGCTGGTCGTCACGATGAATCGATCCTGCCTTTCAGTTGTGACCCGAGATCGTGGCCTTCCTTGGCGACGAACAAAGCCGCCAGTCTCTAGGTACCTCCGATAAACATGTCGGACCGCAGATCGACTTAAATTAAGTTGAGCACTCACATTTCTTTGGCTGTGTCCGGCCTGGATAAGTGCCACAGCTTGGGCGGCCACTTCAGGCGAAGTATCCATAGATTATTGATAGAACCTCACCTTAATGTTAAGAATAAATAATGTTTGTTGCAAAACCAAAGAGAAAAATCACACTTTCAAGAATTAAATCCAAGTAAACCAATAAAATCAAGTTTTCTTAGTATTCGATTGTTTGGTATCAACGAACAGGCTCCAAATTGTCTTTTGGTTCTTTAAATTCTGTGTTCGAAATTTAAAAAAAGACTATTTAACAAAATAATGAATGTGCCTGGTTCAAAACTGTATAAAAACTTTTTGGTCGACCTAATATAAATTTTTAGCTAGGACTAAACGAAACTGAAAATGCAAGGTGGGCCAATAGATGTGTCCAGAAGTGTAGTTTGATTAACGTTCAATATGGTTTCACTTGTCCTGAGATAAGCTTACAATTATTATCACAAGAAAAATGGATTTCAACACTTTTGTATGGACGCTTCGTCGCCATTTTTTTTATCTATGTTGCGGCACACGATGGAACAGATAACGGATAGAATAGACTGAGCGAACTAAAAAAAAATCAATAATATGGCGTCGTAAAGTGTTACGTTGCCGAAATGTTTGATAAATTAAACACGTACTTAATAAATTAGTTAACTTATTTGCCATTGTTGTCAACTATTTTTTTATTTGCCTATATCCAAATCTCAGCAATACGACCCCTTTTCACTACCATAATTATGTCATATGAGAAGATTTTTTTCTTGGTGAAGTCCTGTATCCGTATAGACCAGGGGGCTTATTTCAAAGTCAAGTCAAAGTCAAAATATACTTATTCAATAAAGTCAATTAATAAGTACTTTGAATCGTCCAAATCTTTTTTAACCTACCACCCATTCAGGACGTCATTTTTTAACTTCGGCAAAGAACGGGCGCAAGAAACAGAAGCAACGACATTTACAAAAAAAAAGAAGAATACGTCGTTACCAGGTCATAAAATACAAAATATGAATTTAAAAAATAATAAATGAGGCAATACAAAACTACAATACAATGTAAGTATTTAGAAATAGCTGTTGGAGTACTTGGAGCATTTCAGATCCAAGCTGTATTGTCTTCTGTGTAATGACACTTTATAATAAGCCTTTTTATAAAGCTTTTCTTTGATTTTGATTTTAAATTTATTAAGGTCTAATTTCTGAATATCATTTGGTACCTACATTGTTGTAAAATCTTACACACTATCGTATAACTTTAACATCTATCGCAATACCTTTTAAGTAAATGTACATTGCTTAGCTAGCTGACTTATTTTTAGAATCTGGTATGTTATATTATAGACAACTTTTGGCTGATTTTCCACCAGAACTGTGCGAGGTAGCTAAGTGCGCGAGGAAAACTTTATCAATAGATTGTCTTTACTGACTTCAATGCTAAGGCGGTGGTAAATTAAGTCATTCTTTTGATGGATTTTTCCACGCGCACTTAGCACCTCGTACATCTCCAGTGGAAAAGAAGCCAAAAGGCGCTCCTTCAGCGGGAGCTGCTCAAATCAGTCACTGACTCATGCAATCCTATTAGTGGATTCATTTCACGCGCATCGCTTAGTCACCTCGCACAGCTTTCTTTGGTGGCAAAGCTCCCATAAGCAACTATAGCGCTATCTCGCACGCCGTCGTGTGAACATAATAATTATGAGTGATTACAATAAAATAAGTTTCTTCGAAAGGCACGACAATATCTAAAAGCTAGATAATAAAATGTATTAATTTAACAATGTCGTAATGATATAAGTTCTAATGTTGTTTTTTCTTTCTTTGTAATCAAAAAACAAATTAATTAAGTTTAGCAAATAATGATAACGTAATTAACAAACTTCATAAACAAATACCATATAATTGTTATTTATGTTATTGTTATTTGTTAATAAGTATATTACAAATATGCCATTTAACATGTTATTCTTATTAGTAGGAGTGAAAAAGGCCAACTCACCGAGATAAGGTATGCATGGCAAAGGTATACTTTTTAAATATTCCCTGAGCGCCGTCCAGTTGTCCCTCTCCCCGAACAATTCGGCGAGCTTATCAAACTGTTGTTTATCCTTTTTAGACAGGCAGGCCCAAGTTTTCGTCAACCTTTAAAGAAAAAAAACAAACAGACATTTCATAACATTTCAACTTTTAAACATGAAGGGATGCGAATGACAGCAGTCGTGGTAGGCGTTACAAGCGCCTACGCATCTCTGTGTGATAAAGCGCGCGTCTGAACCATATCCCTGTAGTCATCAACGACAAATAAGATAGATGTTGAATGTAAAAAGTGAGAAGTACAAAATGACAAAGTTAACATTTAGAAAAGAATCACTTTTTACAGTAGGTAGTCACAGCATTGGGCAAATCAGTAATCGTAACTAATATTATAAATGCAAAAGTGAGTTTCTTTGTCTGTTACACTCTCACGCTTAAACCGCTTGAACGATTTTGATGAATTTTGATATAATGGGACCCTGAAGACGGTTTAGGGTATTTTGCGAAAAATTTACGCAAGCGCAGCCGCGGCTAAGGGATTTTTCCTGATATAGTATAAATCAACATCAAACATCAAAAGCAAAAAAGGAAATACAAGAGCGCAGTGATAAATAGTGAGCCTACTAATGAAAACAATTTTTTTATCAAAGTAATCACCTTTTAGGTCTATACACTTTGCCCAGCGATGCTCCAACTTTTTTAAGCCCTCTAAAAAGTATGAGTGTTCAAACTCGGCAAAATAGGGCTCTGTGGCGGCGATGACCTCCTCGTTCGACGCGAATCTCCGTCCTCAGAGACATTTTTTCATGTTTGGGAACAGGAAGAAGTCGCAGGGGCCCAAATCTGGAGAATATGACGGATGTGGCAGCAATTCGTAGCCTAATTCTACCAATTTGGACGTCGCAACATGAGATGAATGAGCCGGTGCATTGTCGTGGTGAAAGAGAACTTTTTTTCTTCGCTAAATAGGGTAATTTTTCTTCAATTCAACGTCGAATCGGCCCTATAAATCCACGTAGTATAGCCCTGTGATCGTTCTCCCCTTCTTCATTTATCAATGAAGATCACGCCACGTTCATCCCAAAAAACAGTGGCCATAACTTTTCGGCCGATGGGACCGTCTTCGCTTTTTTCGGAGAACGTTCACCGGGTTAAATTGTTTTCCTTCGTTCTGGTGTGAAGTGATGGATCCATGTTTCATTCACAGTCACCAAACGTCGCAGGAACACCTTCGGATCGCGCTTAAACATTGCCAAAATCACCACCGAAGTGGTCACACGATTTAGCTTCTGGTCCACTGTGAGCAAACGCGGCACTCATCGCGTCGACAACTTTCTCATCCCCAAATGTTCGTGTAGGATGTTTCTTACACGTTCATCCGAGATGCCTGTCATTTCAACAATCTACCTAATCTTCAAACGGCGGACTGCCTATACTAAATCATGGATTTTGTTGACGTTTTCCTCGGTTGTGACCTCATTTAGGCGGCCTGGACGTGGTTCATAAAAAACGGGCATGCGCCATCTCTTGAAATCGTTAAACCAAAACTAGAAATCGAATCACCGAACGATATTGCTCTTTTTCCATTTTCACAAAAAACTCGGGATTTGTTTTGAAATTTTGACAGGAAATGTTTAAAAGATGGCAGAAAACAAAAATAAAATAAAATCGGGAGATTCTCCCGTGTTCTTTTAGCAACAACACGTGTTGTAAAACTCCATTTTATTTCTATCTACCGTACAATACTAAAAATACTTTAAAAAATTAAAACACTTGAAATTGGCTTAATACTACACGCTATAGCCATTAATTAAGATTATGAAAATAAAATCGAGTTAGTGTTGCCAGGTGGCCTCAAGGCTCACTACTTCTCACTCTACCCTCATATGTAATATGATTTTTCCATGCAGAAAAAGTATGACTTTATTTTAATTAAGTAAATTGATAGTACCTGTATATACTAGCGCTGTGCAGTGCTGATATAACAGCAAAAAGAGAATGTAAATTATTAAGATCGTACAGCTTTTTAGCTACTTTTATAAAATGCGCTAGCGTCTCTGCTCTTGCTTTTGGTGACTGGCTATTAAGCACTTCTTGTACTGTCCAAAAACTAACCTGAAATAGACGATAAGTAGTATTATTGAAACGCAATCAATCAACTCAAACCACTAATGGTTACTGGGTAAATCTTATGGATGAATAACTGCATTTGTAGAATGTTTCTAATTCTACTATTTTATAAGTAGGCTTAAAACCAAACACAATGCAGAACGCAGCTGCTTTGCTTTAGAAATAGGTATGCAGGTGCCACTACACAGGTTCTGTATGGTTTAACTATCATTATAAAACCGTACTCATCAACAAATTCAGTTCTTATTATATTGATCTATAGGCAAAAAAAAATGTTTTATATAAAAATATTATCTTACCCTGTTAAATCTTTTCGTAAATGCTACAACATTAGGTGCCACAGTCAGTTTGTTCAATTTGTTCCATCCACATGTCGTTAGCTCCTCTGGCCTAATTGCTTTAAAGCATTCTATGTCTAGTAGTGTGAGTTGGTTAGCGATATCTTCAGAAGTGAGCCTCAGTGCCGAGCAGACAATGTTATCCCATGACTGGTTAATAGAAGAAGCTGCTGGCAAACTGCTAGTCTTATATTGATAGATACGGTCGTTTTGCCGGTTAGCACCACTATCTCCAAGACTGAAATGTAAAATATTTATGAACAATCAGGAAATATAAGTATTTAAAAGTGTAATGCAGAAACGCAATTAAATTGAAATGACGACTTCCATGGTCGACTGGTTCGCACACCAGTTCTGGCGTCGTGCCATCTCTCAGGGTTAAATTCCCGGTCGGGTCAATTTAGAAGAAACTGTTATTCTAAGTTGATTTGGGTCTCTATCAGAATGACTTTTTCGCTGAAAGACAATTCACGTTGGATGACATGAAAGCAAGGTAACTAGATAGCCGAAAGACAATTCAGCGATATGACATAAAAGCAGAGTACGCATTCAGCAGAGAGTCATATCAGCCGGACGACATAAAAGCAGAATAAGCTAGTAGCAAAACGTCTGGAAAAGAAAATAGTCTGAACTGTCTAAATTATATGTCAACTACCGTCTCTCTATCAGAAAGACCTTTTCGCTGGATGACAATTAAATATTAAAAATATTTATTTGATTAGGAGTTAACTAGGCACGGAGATCGATGGCGCAGTGGTTTAGCGCCTGGCCCAGCGATTGCGGAGGTTATGCAACTTTCGCAAGGGTCGGTCATGGGATGGGTGTCCAAAACATTCATTATCTCAAACTCCTCCGTGCTTTGGAAGGCACATTAAGCCGTTGGTCCCGGGTGCATTTGCAGTCGTTAACACCCACCAATCCGCATCGGGCCCGCGTGGTGGGTTATGGCCCATCCTCCTTATCAACCCATAAGGAAGGCCTGATCCCCAGCCAGCAGTGAGGACATCAAAAATGGCTGATGTTCATAGGCACAAACAAACAATTAATCTATATACAAACTCAGCATCTATAAGAGCATTTAGCGTTCATTTCTATTTAGTAACTATGGCATTCAAATATCAAGACGTTTTGCTACTATATCATTCAACGATCATGTCTATTTAGTAACTATGGCGTTTTATTATAAAGACAAGTTGCTACTACTACAGACGTTTTAGCGTTCTTGTCTATTTAGTAACAATGGCGTTTTAATATCAAGACGTTTCTGTGATATTGTCATTTTACAACGTGGGTATTCTGATAGAGGGTCTGGGTGTCTTCTATGTTTATGTATGTTTATGCGCTATCTAACTAACCATTGTTTCAAAAGAAGCTTTACTTGGGCTAGATAGTTGGTGTGAGCGTAGAAAGTTATTATATTATTTTTATAATTACCCATAGTTGTAGTAGCAGGCGCAATCGTCTTTAGGATAATTTGATTGCCCGTTAACGGGTGGGTTTGCCACTTTCTTATGGTTTTGTTTGCATGATGGTTTATCTTCTAAAGGCCAATTTTCTTCATCTTCATGCTAAAATAATAAAAAATAAATTAAGTAACTGAGAATAACCCCCCCCCCCCCCCCCTCCAATGTGCTGTTGTTTATGTTGGATGAGCTGTACTCAGCAGTGAATCGTTTATAGCCTTGATCATGATGATGATATAATTAAATAATCAACAGTTGTAGTCTCCCTGTGATGACAGACCCTAATGTAAAATAAACGACAGTATGTTTAAGGGTGGATTTGACCAAACTGGAATAAGACTTACTCCGAGATTAGTCTATACAAATTCAGCGTTTAATCTAGGTATAAGACCTTATTCCAGTTTGGTCGAATCCACCCTAAGTAAATTATTTCATTATAATTAATAGTAAGGGCCACATAAATAGCTCTAAGTAGAAGCAGCATGTGTTCGTACTTTGCGTGCTAAAATAGTGTCAAAAGGATGGTAAAATCAATTCTTTCGACCGCGTTTCATTTACCTGTTGTCAGCACCAGACATATGTAGAATTCTAAATAAATTACTAATTGCGCTATATCAAGCTGTAAACAGTGTTTACTAAACACTGTACAAGAAAGGTTAGCCGAGATAATCAACAAGTTTCATACATTGGTAAGTAATTTTGCTTTTAAATTGACACCTAATAGAGGACACACTTGTTTTTGATATAAATAAGCTAACAAGCCGCTTCTATTTAAATCTATTTCTGTGGTCGCCAGTACTTGCAGAAACCGATAACTACCTGAATGTCACTGCTTTAAACTATAAATCAAGAATAATAATGATGACAAACATCATGAGTTACATAAAAACTGTGAATACTGTTTAATACAATTTTTTTATTATTTTTTTTCAATTTGGCTCAAAATGTAGCTGTGTGTTTCATAGAATAAAATATATATTTATTTGCAGAGAACATGGTACATTTATGTCCTAATTCCTGATGGAGCATGTTAACTAGTTTTGTTTAGTCTTAACTCCACTTATGGTGAAACCTTAATAAAGCACAGCAATTTAATTAATAATTATAAATAATACTAAAGTAAAATGACGACCTCCTTGGTCGAGTGGTTTGCACACCGGTTTTCATGGTGTCGCCATCTCTGAGGTCCCGGGTTCGAACCCCGGTCGGGTCAATTTAGAAATTATTGTTTTCTAAATTGTCTCGGGTCTGGGTGTTTTCTATGTATAATAAGTATGTATTTAAGTATTTTAAGTATGTTTATCCGTTGTCTAGTAACCATTTAACGAGTTTCTTCGAAGCTTCTCTTGGGCTAGATAATTGGTATGATTGTAGGAAAGATTTATTTTATTTATTTATTTAAAATTATAACTAATAAAGAAACATTGTCTACAAAGTTACCTAAGCAACAGTAATTATTATTAGTGAACCAATTTCAATCAAATTATAGCAATATAAAGATAACATGAAATAAACAAACAATTTAAATTGGTCAGATCATACTTTAGTTGTTGTCATTCAATGTTATATTCCCAATGCGCATAAGATTACTTGTTCTTTTTGTGGATTACATTATTATGGCTGCTATATAGTAATACATTACATTCTTTTTATTTTTGTTTTTACTTAGATTAATTCTCCGAATAGTTTTAAGATGATAAACAGATGTGCATCATCATGATATTTATCAGTTTCTGGTACTCAGTGTGGGCTTATATGAGTGGAAATAATAATCAACCATGAGTTACAAATGGGCGAAGTGTTGATGTGGAATGTTGTTATTTGTAATTGATTGAATTTGCTAAATGATGCAGAAGCAGCTTAAATGTGAATTAAAGGCGAGTGGTCATCTGAACCCTAGGCAAATAAACTTATCCTGAAATGTTATTCTTAATTTTGTAAAATTGAATATAAAGTTTTGAGAAAAAAGAGAGTAATGTTTGAAATCAGTGGCTAACACTAAAATTGGCCAGTGTTTTTGTCAGAACGCAATATTTTATTTTGTATATTTTTCAGGTTATTTTTATGTTTTTAGATCAGGGAATTACTAGGCAAAAGCACATACAAAGTAAACAGAAACAGCTTGATTCAGTGAAGAAGCATGTACCGGGCGATAAAAAATTAACAGCAGCATTAATAAAATACACTAGATGTAATATTACCTTAGATTAGATAATATTACGACTGAACAAGCACCATAGGAAATATCAATGTCAAGTCACTGATTTGAGACGTGGAAACTTATTAGATTTACTTTACCTATATTTACGAAAATTCTGAGATAATTTTTGTTTAGTGCCAGGCTTGGGTTAATTTTATATGGGCCATGACCACTGACCAGTCATCTTTAATGATTTTATTAAATTCCAACTTACCTCTACAATCCTTAAGACAGCTAGACTGTCACTTAATATGTCTCGAGGCATTTCTAAGTTTCGATTGCTACAAAATATCAGATCGCTAGGGCTACCTAAAAAGTGATTAATAACACCTAAATATTTTTGAGTAAACATGATAGCAGAAATTAGCATATGTGAATTAGCTTCTATAATTGCAAAAAAATAAACACATATCTATCTTAAGACTAATATCATGAAATAATAAAATTATGTTGAAGCTGTACAGAAATAAATTGAATTAGCGATAAGTTAGTAGGAGGATGACCTTCTATTGATTGTTTATCCAAAAAAACTCAGTTTTAACAATCCGTTAGTTGAAACTCAAATTGGTAACGCTTAGTTACACTTACCATTACACAAATCTTCATCATTGATGGTAAATTCAACATTAAAATCAACACATCAATCCCCTAATTTGTAGAAAATACGAAGAATTGGCAAATGGCAATGGCAACTAAAAAAACTTCAAACATCAATTTCAATTTCATTTTACTTTTTTTTTAATTTATTTGTTTCGTGAAGGAACAGGCTAAGGTCTAAGACCATACTGCCTAGTCATTACTTTTTTTATTTCTCTTTTTCCCTTGATGATAATGAGTGGTAATTAAGATGATAATTGATGTTCCCCAAACCCCTTGAGTCCTCACTGAGGACTCTTCAGTAAATATGTGGGACTTTACTGAGGTCTCACGCGGACTTCTTGAGAGAATTTGAAAAGTGAAGTTGCACTGTTTTGTTTCATTTGCCAACACTCATGCACGTTCACAAACACTTAACGGTTAATAATCCACTATTATTTCACATTAATAATCGATAAAACGCAAATTTTAGAAAAAATAACAAAACTGCAGACATTACGCTTTACTTTCCCGCCAAGAAGTCATTTCAATTTTAATTTATTTTATTTTATTTAATTTTCAGCTTCCATATTTACGCAAAGGGAAGACCCCTTTGCGTAAATATGGAAGCATCCATACAGCATTGTCTTCGTATTTTATATGAATTTCTAAGCCATTCCGGCTCTGTGAGGCCAGCCTCAGTACCTACGTGTGGCTGTTCCTTGGTCTGTCCGACTATTTCTGCACGGATAATAATTAATGCGAGCTTAGCGCATTAGCGAATAGTAAGTGTAGATAATAACGAATCTACATAGATAAAAATCAACAGCCACGAACGAATGTATTCAGATTCAAGGGTCAATAGTTGACTAATTTCACGGCTGCACCTATCTGACAAAATCTTTTTTATTGTGTAAAAATTGCCAGGTTATGGTTAATTTAAGAAAGATTTTTTTGGAAATTGTCAAGGGATACGGGGTACACAAGCTGTTTTACAAACATTATATTATTTTACGTGGGTAATTATATAAATAAATAATCAAACTAGCGAAACGATGTTCTACTTAGTTACTACTATTCGACTAAACTAGGTACTTGATCCTAGAAATTACTAGCCAAACCTCCCTAGACAAGTGGCAAACGCTCACCGTCAATGTCTATTCGTAATTCGTCGTACAACTCGTACACTAGTTTACACTACTGTGTGCCGTGCCGTGCCAATTGCTAGTGAAAAATACAGCAGCGCGCGCATTGTGTGACGAATTACGATTGCGAATAGACAGGGTGCAAGCGTTTGCCACTTGTCGAGGGAGACAGGTGTGAACTAGGCTTGACTTAAAGGACTGCTTAATCCTTCGAGCATTAAACCTTAATCTATTCACAGATTTTCAAAAATCCTAAATGATTTGCAAAATAAAATTGAAATAGTGTACTTAGTTACTTAATTTTAGTTGATTTGATTTAAAATCTGTGAAAAAATGTGAATTCCACTATGGTTAAAATTGTTGATCGAAGGTTAAAATAGATAAATGTTGCCTTTGAGTATTAGCTAACTAAACTTTTCATTTCCACCTTTCCACCGTTTTGGTTTAAGTTTCCACCAGTCCACCACCAAACCATCTTGAATATAAAGTAATTAATTGATTAATTAAAACCAAAGTCAATGAATTATTATGCTCATGCTTAGCAAACAAATCGAATCATGGGTAGGATAGGAGGAACAATGTGGATTTGTAACCGTTACAACATAATCCCAAAAAAAAATTAAATTAATAACAAAAAAACTTGCGTAGACAGAAAAGGTAAAGTCGGGTCCGCTGCGCCAGATTTTGAACAGAACATTGTTCGAAAACATAAATTACTCAATGAGCCACATTATTACTCAATGGGCCACGCCCCTTATTTATGTTTTCGAACAATGTTCTGTTCAAAAATCTGGCGCAGCAGACCCGCCTTATAACAGTATATCAGTCATCCAATCCAACAGTAATCAATCCTCTTGAAATTGAGTTTGAGTCTTGTCATACCCAAAAATGAAAATTATAATGAAAGTTGGTACAACGTACAAACTTCCTTTGTAATTATGGTTTTTGAGAGACTTTTATGTCGTGTATCAATTATTAAGAAACAAAACAAGTATTTGTAGGATAAAACTTATATTAAAATAATTAATAATTATTTCTCATTAATGTTTTTACTTTTATCCTTCTTGATATATTTAAATGTAGTCAGCCTGGTGAATTTTTTTAGAATTTTTGGAAACTGTTATGGCGTTTGTGTCTCGATACACAACGCATATTCATATCTTTGCCTCTAACTACAAAATAAATCGGTTTTAGAGTGTAACAAGTGTTAGAAAAAATTGTTAGAAAGCTGAAAATACGTATCAATCTGATATTTTACTAATTTCTACAGTATTTAGCCTTTTAGGTTATGTTTCCATCTTTTACGGGCATTTTAGGTGGGTTTCTGTGAATCAGGTGAAAATTTAGGAGATTTCTCGTGAAAAGTAATCCTCTAAGTGATGTCTGAATGAATTTCTCACGGTTCTTGGACCTGCAATCATGGTGGGAAGTGCCGTCTATCGCATATTTTTGTTCCCTATTCAGGACTGCATTCAATCTTCTAGATTTTGACATCGAAGTAAGTAATCAAGTGAATGTTCAGCATTTTTTAAGTTTTTTGACTCTAACACCGTTTTGTGATTACTTGTTAGTGTTATTTTTGCTATACGCGCACATTATTTTGCAGGAATTGGAGGAAGCTCTTCTAACAGATGGCACAGAAGAGTCTGGCAGTTCTCTCCTGACTGAGCTAATTGTGCGCCTTCTGAACGGTTGTTTAGGCAACAATGATATCTCTGCCTTCAATTATCAGGTTAAAACTGATCAATATGTGTCTTTACCTAAATGTTGATGAGAGATAACAAATATTTACAGTTTTATGGTTGTTTGTTTTAGATGTATTTAAGGCGCCTATTCAGAAGGAAATGCCAAGAAACTGGAAGATACAATCCTTTTAACACTGATATTGATTTCCAATTTCTCCCTCTCCGCACAAAAGTGGAAATTCTATATGCTTTATGTGACTTTCGCTTAGATGCTGAAGATGTTTTTGATTTATTTAAGAACCTTGAAGCTGAAAGTCTCAGAGTAGAACCTTTAGGGTAAGTATTCATTTGTTATTTCATAACTGCTAACATTGAAATAAGAAGCTTTACGAAATTGATGAATATATCTTTTTGTAAGGCATTAAGTTAAAGTAAGTTAATTAAGTAAAAAAATATTTCACTACTGAATAAGCTGGTGTATGCTAACACATTTGTCCAGAATTCTATTTAGGGTGCAGTACATATTTCCATTAATAATAATTTTAAAATCTATGAAACATTAAATAAATATGTACCTATATGTACTTTAACCAGAATACATATTTTATAAAACTAAAATAAACAATTGAATTTTAGACAACCACAAAATTTTAAATAATAATTCTTACAGATGGGATGACAATGACTCTGCTTACTGGTATTTTTATGGGACAAGATTATATCGTGAAGATATCATAAGAAAACCCAAAGGGAAAAGCAAAAGAAAGAAGAGTAAGGACAGTAAAAAGAGGGGTTGGTTTTACGGGGATGACTGGTTGGATGATGAAGAAACTGAGCGAGTCTGGCAAGTTGTTTGCTTCACCGAAGAGGACTGGACCCACCTGACAGAGAAATTTGGCAAAGCAACCAGCAAGGTAGAAAAGGAATTGTATCGATCTTTGTCACAAAATTTTCTGCCCGAAATTCCTAGATTATTTCAAGAGAAGGAAAGACTTCAAAGGAAAAGGTAATTAATGTTTGAAATTTGATTAACTTTAATTATTTATACAGTGCCTTGCGACTTGAGTTTTATCTTATGTAATTTTGAGCTTTAGTACAATATAAATACAAGTATTGGTTAATCCAATTATTAATTTTGTTGTCAACAATATAAAGAAAAAAGTTTCTCTCTCCTTACAATAATAAAGCTATAAAATTTTATTAGTTGTAATTTTTGATAAGCAGTATTTTTTCTCTTATTCTATTCAACTATTATCAGGATATTATTGCTTTGTTCAAATTACTCTATGATATAGCTATTGCGAGTGTTTTCTGTGTGTGATTGCAAATGCTATTATTTTCTCTTGATTATAATTATAATTTTATTTTACTAACAATATAAAACATGAATATTTAATTTGAGAATAGATTCACCCCAAAAAAAATTGAATACACATGATTAGTGTAGTGTGGCCTTAGTTACAAACTGCCACGACAAACACAGATCACTTGGAAGCATATGTAAACTACCTACATAAATTTAAATTTAATTAAGTACTAAGTACATACTATAGCCATTTTAGAAGGATGTTGGTATACATAGAGAAGTACCGTACGACTTACAGACTACTTATTGTAATAAAGTTTTTAAAAAATGTTCTGAATTCAGTAAACCTAGAGTAAATATCCAATGCAGAATTAAATTTAGAATATGTTCTGAATTGACTTTTCATTCTATCTAAAGGTGAATAATGTCCTAGGTTACTCCTGAGTAACCTGATCCTGATCTAAAACGTGAGAATGGCGTTTTTCTTAATATTTTTTTTCTAATAGATTTTATTCTAACAAGTTTTTGCGAAAACGATTGATCCAACACCTGCTGCCTTTTTGTATACTTAGGATTTTAAAATGTGATAAGCATTTATTATAGAAAGGCAGTTGCTTTATCAAATTGTGTTGAAATGCTAAGTGCCACTGGAATCGCTTTTGTACAGTATCAATGCGTTTAATATGTACTTCATAACGAATAGACAATATTAACACACTGCAATATTGTGGATCAAGGTGTTATAATCAGTGGTCGGAGTAGGTATATTGATTTTAGATACTTGCGTCATGATATCATAACATGGACATGCATTTCTTCCGGAATGTACCGGAGTTTCCAAAAATTTGGTAAATAGAGTAATAAAATAAAAAACCATATGTAAGCAAACAAAATTGTTTATTGTTAATACAAATAATCATTATTACAGTTTTATTAAAAATAATTATTTTTAATCCTCATCGGTTACAAGTTCTACATTTTGATTTTTTACTTAGGCCTTACACTTTTATTTAGGCCAAAGAGCCGGCTCAACATTAGCCAACAGGTCGAAACAATAAAGCTTTGGTCACCTATCCGTTGACCGGCCTGTGTGAGAGTGACTTAACCTCTACAATCAACGACCAAATGTGCGGCCAAGTGAGTCAATGAGTTCCAAAGGGGAAATAAGCCCAACAAATCTATAAACTACATTTCCTAAACTAGTTAATCGTTACTTACCCTAAATAATTATTAAAAAGCGACAATTATTAATAATTGTACCATCGTGATGGTTGGTTAGCGTTAGACGGGGGTTTTATAAAGGGGGGACAAAATTTCGTCCATTTTAGCGTAGGACGCACCGTTTTCAAGATATTTAAAGAATAACAAAAAAAAATCACTAATAATAATTTAAGACGTGATTTCTTTTCTTTTGCGAGATTGAGACAATGGATACGGCCAACATTAGAGATGGAGACCAGCGCCACTAGCAGCATAGCGTTGAGAGTATTGATACATTTTTAACTAGTTTCATGTAATAATTTCGATGTTTCGGTATTTTTATCATAATAATCCGGAAACTCGGAGGAGTATCCATATTAACATATACGTTTGATGTCAGTGACCTTAATTCAATATACCTACTCCGACCACTGGTTATAATTGAGAATTTTGGATTTAGGAAGCATAAAGTTTTTAATGTTTCTAATTATAAAACCCAGAACTTTGAAGCATTTATTAACGGTTTTATCTATGTGAATGTTGAAATTTTATTTTTCATTAAAATGTATGCCTAAATCACGTATTTCCGAAACTTCTAGCATATCATGTTCAGCGATTTTGTATTTTATAAGAAAAACTATTAACTTTTTTAGAGAAACGGATGAAATTACTTTTTTAATATTTAAGTTCATATGGTTGATATGACACCATGATACGAATATGTCGATTTTTATGTCGTCGGCAAACAAGTAAAAGGCACTGTGTCTGAAAACAATATATAACATAATATAAAGGTACAGACCATTTTTACATTTTATATAGCAAAAAAAAATCAATATTTCTGGATTGGTAGTGATATTAGGGAAGAGTACTAGTCTCCTATACAATGAGACCTACAGATGCAATAGTTCTTGAGTAATTGGCAATTAATTGAGTGACGGCTAGTGTCGCGTCCCCTCCGGCGTAACAATCGCTTCTTGAAACACATTAATGCAGACTTGTGTTAGGTATCTCAATTTGTAGCCTATTTGTTTCAGTTTAGATGATAAACACTAATTTTACCAAAGTTTTCAAATAGTTAACATTGATGATGCCTGATGGTGCTTAGTGCACTAGCGAATTTAATGTTAGTTTAGCCTATCTTCCATACAAAACACAACAGAATTGAAGTGCAACAAAAAATTATGTCAATAGCCAGTCAGCCAGTAATATATTGTCACTCTGCTGGGCAAAAGGCAATTGAAGGGTATTGACCGAATCACTACACTTGCCTAATGTGAGTTGGTGATCACAAACTCTGGCTTTTCATTGATAAATCTAAACACCTTGGAAATTTGAAACCAAGACATTCTGATTTTAAACTGAGGAAATTCTACCGACATAACTTTCATCTATTAAAAAGTTTTAATGTATATTTTAATATATTTCATGTTTAAAGGCGTTTAATGGGTCACATGCGAAAGTATGCCAATTTTTCTTTTTATACATAGCAAAAAATGTTTAACACATTATGCTTATGTGGGACTGGGCAGGGCATGTCTGCTGTATGCTGGACGAGTTATGGTTAAAAGCCACCACCAACTGGGTCCCCCGTGGGGGTTAAACGGCAGCGAGGTCGACCCAGGGAGGTGAAGGGCTTGATGCTTACGCGAAAGATTGACCAACACCTTGGTGTTGGACTTTTCCGAAAAAGACCGCGATAACTAGAAGGAGGGGAAGAAGACAAAGGTCTAGGTAAAGACCTAGCAGTAGGATAATAGGGGCTAATATAATAATAATAGCGAAAAACTATGTACTCAATATATCTTACTTTACATTGAATGTTTTTTTTAGTTAATGTGTACTTTGTTTATTCATAATTTTGTTATCTTTCAAATGCGAAATACATTAAGGAGGAAAGTACTATATGAAAGTTCCACATTATTATTAATATAATAATAAATTCACATATTTTATAAACACACTTGCCTGTTTTTGAGCATATTTAATGCTAAAAGAGAAAATCTCATGAGCTTTCGCAATCTGGGTTTTGAATTGTTTTTCATAGATCAATAAGGCAGATACTATTTGAAAAAATCTTACAAGAATTTTAAACTTTTTAATAATAGGCTGAGCATTTTGCGGGCTTGAACGTATATTATGTATATAGAAAAAACATTACCTTAAAATATAAGTTTTAGAATGTTTAGGCGCTGACAATTACCAAAAGACCTTCACATTAACTATATTTATTAAAAATATATTTACTAGACGTATCGTTTCCAAAGACAGATCAATCAATATATTCGTACAAAATCACCTAAAGATCTTAAGAGGCCTATTACATCTCGACTGTGATTTTTGCGTAAATTGGTCAATTTTGGCGTTATGGATCTCAGAAACAAAAATACATTAACAATTATGACTTATTGAATAGTGTAGAATAGCTATTGGAATAGTGCGTAGCGGCCTCGCTTTTTGTAAATTTTGCTTAACTTTTAAATTAAACCCAAAATTGCAGAGAAAGATTTTCATAAAGTGCGCGAAGGCACTTTTTTGAGCTCATCGATTGAACTACTGTTCTGAACAAGTGAAATAAAATAATTATAATGTTGTCTCTTATATAGTCGAATAGTGCGTAGCGGCCTCGGAATTTTTAGATATCATTAATTTTATATAGAAAAAAAATCTTATTCTAAACCAAAAAACTTCGAAAATTGCTATAAGTTAACTGTGAATATCTCCTATCTACGATGATATTATTGAGCAAAATTTATACCAGAGTAATTACTACTTCATGAGGAATAAAGGTTTTATAATGAATTTATTATCCTATTTCGATAAAAACGATAAATACAACTGCAAAATTACTACAAAATGCGATGCGCCGGCCGTCCGAATTCAACTTATGCTCACAGAATGGAGATTTGTAATATTATGCACAAATTTATTATCCTATTTCGATAAAAACGATAAATACAACCGCAAAATTACTAAAAAATGTGAATATGGGCATTTTACGCAAAAATCACATTCAAAATGTAACAGGCCTCTTAACCATTAATATATTTATTACTAGCGGCCCGCCTTCGGCTTCGTATGCGTGAATACCCTGTATTCAAACATTTTACTTTAACACAAACCTACTCCTGACAATTAAGAACACTACAAAAAAGAATTAGCCAAATAGGTGCAGCCGTTCTAAAGTGACGCGCGTACAAACATTTCGCCAATTGATTTTTATTGAGTTCATAAAGTTAAAAAAATTGGGAAAGAAAAATATTTTTTATTCCTCATACACGGAAAGTAAGTCTGAAGTTGCCTGAGGAGCGGGAGGAAAGTAGAACTTTTCCTCCCTAGGGAGAATTGTTTTTCTGACATGTGTAATTGTGACTAATTATTAAAATAATACTAACAACACATCTTTTCCCTTGGGTGTCGTAAAAGGATCAAAGACTCCATCTACATACTGCAGCATAGAGCGGCGATGGGGTCATTAAAATAATATTACCAAGTACCAACCCCCCTTTCTTCCCTTGGGTGTTGTAAAAGGCGACTAACGGACTAAAGACTGCACATACATCCAAGAGCATAGAGCGGCGATGGGCTCATCAAATTAATACTATACCAACCCCACTCTTCTCTTCGGTGTCGTAAAAGGCGACTAACGGACTAAAGACTGCACATACAACCAACAGCATAGAGCGGCGTTGGGCTCATTAAAATAATACTACCAATCCCTCTCTTCCCTTCGGTGTCGTAAAAGGCGACTAAGGGACTAAAGACTGCAAATACAACCAACAGCATAGAGCGGCGATGGGCTCATCAAATTAATACTATACCAACCCCACTCTTCTCTTCGGTGTCGTAAAAGGCGACTAACGGACTAAAGACTGCACATACAACCAACAGCATAGAGCGGCGATGGGCTCATCAAAATAATACTACCAACCCCCTCTCTTCTCTTCGGTGTCGTAAAAGGCGACTAACGGACTAAAGACTGCACATACATCCAACTGCATAGAGCGGCGATGGGCTCATAAAATTAATACTACCAACCCCTCTCTTCTCTTTGGTGTCGTAAAAGGCGACTAACGGACTAAAGACTGCACATACAACCAACAGCATAGAGCGGCGATGGGCTCATAAAAATAATACTACCAACCTCTATTTTCTCTTCGTTGTCGTAAAAGGCGACTAACGGACTAAAAACTGCACGTACAACCAACAGCATAGAGCGGCGATGGGCTCATAAAAATAATACTACCAACCTCTCTTTTCCCTTCGGTGTCGTAAAAAGCGACTAACGGACTGCACATGCATCTAACAGCATAGAGCGGCGATAGGCTTATCAAAATTATACTACCAATCCCTCTCTTCTCTTCGGTGTCATAAAAGGCGACTAACGGACTAAAGACTGCACAAACATCCAACAGCATAGAGCGGTGATGGGCTCATCAAAATAATACTACCACCAACCCGTCTCTTTCCTTGGGTGTCGTAAAAGGCGACTACGGACTAAAGACATATATATTTTTTTGTTTTTACTTTCCTTACATTAAACACACCTCGAGTGAAAGACTTATTTACTCCCTCGAACTATTGGCGCCCTCGCTACGCTCAGGCGCCAAACCCCGTCACGGGAGTAAGTAAGCTACTTTCTCCCCTAGGGTAACAATGTACTATACATTACATCCTATGTAATGGGCCTATTGCATCTCGACTGTGATTTTTGCGTAAAATGGCCAATTTTGACGTTCTTGATCTCAGAAACAAAAATACATTAACAATTTGGACTTATTGAATAGTGTAGAATAGCTATTGGAATAGCTATTAGTATACCTCCGAGATTCTGCGCTCCATTGCTCATTGGCAATGCCCGGGTTTGAGCACACTAAGTAAGGATGGGCAAGATGCATGTCAATAAGTCTGCTCTTCAGGGTGATGGGCAGATCTCCTTCATCAAATTGTTTAAATATTTTGAAAAAATTTAAGGTTTTTGAATATAATCTTGACTTCAGAAGTTCTTATGGTAGGTATACCAAAAGTTGTACAACTCAGCTTCTTTACGGGCTAGGCTTTATGTAGATTCTTTTAAGGAATTAGATTATTGAATTGTATTGTGTGTTTATTTAATATGCTAACAATCAATATTGCTATTCACGTGTCAATTAACTGTATGGATCTTGGCACTTGTCACAAGTCAATTGATTTGCGCTTGCGCCTCGGTATGTAGATTTCTTATACAAATTCTTTTTTTTTATCTAATGCTTTATTCAAGCCACCTCGCCACGCCAGCAACGATGGCTTGGTAGCCCACTATCTCAAATTGCTTCTGTAAAGTCTTACAGAAGCAATGTGAGATAGTGGGCTGGTAGGCAGTCGCCTATATTGCCGAATGATATCGCACTCGTACATGACGTTGCAAGAGACCCAAAAACATATATAAGTTTTTAAGTTATGTAACTTTTACGTATTTTCAACATCTTTATTTATCACAACGCAACTGCCGTGTAGGAATATAATCTTGACTTCAGAAGTTCTTATGGTAGGTATACCAAAAGTTGTACAACTCAGCTTCTTTACGGGCTAGGCTTTATGTAGATTCTTTTAAGGAATAAGGTTATTGAATTGTATTGTGTGTTTATTTAATATGCTAACAATCAATATTGCTATTCACGTGTCAATTAATTGTCTGGATCTTGGCACTTGTCACAAGTCAACTCAGCTTCTTTACGGGCTAGGCTTTATGTAGATTCTTTTAAGGAATTAGGTTATTGAATTGTATTGTGTGTTTATTCAATATGCTAACAATCAATATTGCTATTCACGTGTCAATTAATTGTCTGGATCTTGGCACTTGTCACAAGTCAATTGATTTGCGCTTGCGCCTCGGTATGTAGATTTCTTATACAAATTCTTTTTTTTTATCTAATGCTTTATTCAAGCCACCTCGCCACGCCATCAACGATGGCTTGGTAGCCCACTATCTCACATTGCTTCTGTAAAGTCTTACAGAAGCAATGTGAGATAGTGGGCTGGTAGGCAGTCGCCTATATTGCCGAATGATATCGCACTCGTACATGACGTTGCAAGAGACCCAAAAACATGATATAAGTTTTTAAGTTATGAAACTTTTACGTATTTTCAACATCTTTATTTATCACAACGCAACTGCCGTTTAGGAATATAATCTTGACTTCAGAAGTTCTTATGGTAGGTATACCAAAAGTTGTACAACTCAGCTTCTTTACGGGCTAGGCTTTATGTAGATTCTTTTAAGGAATTAGGTTATTGAATTGTATTGTGTGCTTATTTAATATGCTAACAATCAATATTGCTATTCACGTGTCAATTAACTGTCTGGATCTTGGCACTTGTCACAAGTCAATTGATTTGCGCTTGCGCCTCGGTATGTAGATTTCTTATACAAATTCTTTTTTTTTATCTAATGCTTTATTCAAGCCACCTCGCCACGCCAGCAACGATGGCTTGGTAGCCCACTATCTCACATTGCTTCTGTAAAGTCTTACAGTAGCAATGTGAGATAGTGGGCTGGTAGGCAGTCGCCTATATTGCCGAATGATATCGCACTCGTACATGACGTTGCATGAGACCCAAAAACATGATATAAGTTTTTAAGTTATGTAACTTTTACGTATTTTCAACATCTTTATTTATCACAACGCAACTGCCGGGTAGGTACTCAAGTAAGCGTGCGGCGCCTCTAGATACTTGCCGGTTCGAACGTACGCTAGCCGTTAGGTATATAAAACGCGCGCTCGAGCGAGTGACGGAGGCCTGCTATTGCCTCCTGATATCTACTCACCATTGTGGGTAGGGCTTCGCAGCCGGAATTACGAGTCTGGCTGTTTGCTGCTCAATAGTACTAAGTTCCGGTTCGTGCCTCCCGCTGGTTATGCCCTTACCGGCACCTCCGGCGGGATCCGGACGTGGGTTGGACTCGTTGTGGCTCGTGGTTAGCTGTAGAGCTTGGGAATGTTCGTTTTGTCCTGGTATTGTGTGCCAGGGCTTCCAAACTCGTGCACAGCGAGCGGGGCTTAGTAGCGGTCTTAGTGGGGCCTGAAGCGAAAAGTCCTGCGGGGAACGTGAGCTTCCCTTTAAGTCAGCAGCTTTGTTTGATGGTTCTCATTGGACATAGCTGTTGGCATCTCCAGTACTGGTCTGGATAAACTAGTAAAGGCGGCCCCCTAGATGCCGTAGCCTCCGGTTCAGCCAGCCGCGTATTGGTTCCGAGAAGTGAGTGTGGTTACTAATCTGCTACCAAAGAGGACATTTGGAAGTTGACTTTAGAGTTGACGACCCGAGCTGTGGCAACTGCGAGTTGTACTCTTCGTACAACGAAAAGGAGCTTGACAGCTCCTGTTACCTATCTGGAAAGTAGGCAGTGAACTACTCGTGTTCACGGGGAAACTCTCCCGAGACACTAGTCTTATGACTACCGAATGAAGAGCGCGCTTCGGCGGGTTCTGATTTGGCGTCAAGACCTAACGCAGATGGTCTGCTGCGCGAGTTGTTTTACTGGCGCAGGGACGTTTGACACTTCTTGCATAACCTGACGGTTGGTCTCGAGGTGCCAGTACAAATAAAACTTAGCAGTAAAGAGGGATATCTCCTAGTCCCCTCCTCAAGTATCCGCCTAGTACCGGATTTATGGGAGCTGAATGGTATCGTACCTGTACATGACGCTGTCAAGTGACCCGACAAAGTGTCAATAGTTTCCTGGAAACGACGCGCCACGGGTTGGTGACCACAGTACCGTGACCGAGTGTGGTAGTGGCAGTCTTTGCTCGCGGCCCACTACCTTTAAGCTATTGTCTCCTCCTGAATCCTACTAATATTATAAACGCGAAAGTTTGTATGTATGGATATTTGTTACTCTTTCACGTAAAAACTACTGAATGAATTTGGATTAAATTTGGCATTCAGATAGTTTATAACCTGGAATAACACATAGGATACTTTTTATCCCGATATTCCCACGGGAACATATGGATGGATGTTTGTTACTCTTTCACGTAAAAACTACTCAATGGATTTGGATGAAATTCGGCATACAGATAGTTTATAACCTGGATTTACACATAGGATACTTTTTATCTCGATATTCCCACGGGAACGGGAACCACGCGGGTGAAACCGCGAGCGGCCGCTTGTACTATATATTGCAGCCGATTGGTTTCGTACTTGAGCGTGACACAGGCAAAAGATCCGACAAAGTGTCATTCTTATTCTTCTTTTAGCTTTAGTCAACCAGCTATTAGATGTAAACCTCCTTCAAACTTCTCCACTTATTCTTATCCTGGGCAGCAAGGATCCATTTGATACCGGCCACTTTTTTGATGTCGTCCTTCAGCCTCATTTGTGGTCTTCCTCTCGCGCGCTTTTGATCCCATGGTCGCCATTTTACGACTCTCTTGCACCAGGATTCCATTTTTCGTGTAATGTGGCCAGCCCACTCCCACTTCAGCCTAGCCATTTTCTGCACTTTGCTCTTTTTTCGTAGCAAAGTGTCATTCGTTTCCTGGAAATGAGGGGTTGGTGACCACAGTACCATGACCGAGTGTGATAGTGACAGTCTTTGCTCGCTCCCTATATCATATATGCTGCAGTGCAGCCGAATGGTATCGTACTTTTAGCGACGCGACACAGACAAAAGACCGCACAGTACTGGTACCGGATGGCAGTCTACACAATCTAGCCTTGTAGGCTGCATACGTATTTTCAAACATTCGTAACAATTTATTTAATTTATTTTAGTCTCGAGGGGTTTGGGGGAAAATCATTTACCATTAAACGTTCATTATCACTCATTATCATCCACTTAATGTAAAGAAAATAATTACTATTAAAAACTTGACACTGGCTAAATGTGCTGATCGCACGAAGCCATTATGTAAGAGAAAAAAAAACCTCTTGACAATTAGGAGTACAACAAAAATAATTAAACAAATAGGTGCAGCCGAACTCAAGTGTTGCGCGTACAAACATACGGGGCAATTGATTTTTATAAATTTAGATAGATGATAGTATCATTTCTAAATTTATGACCCACGAGCAAGGGGCTTAAGCTATAATTATTTATAGCTTAACTCTTCCTAAATTAATAAAAAATTCTCGCAGCTATGCCTATGTTATAGTTACCATTGTACACGTTAACTACGTATTATTTACACAAATTTGGTATTTTAAGTTAGAGTATTCATAATTCCTTTATTCACTTCACTTTTCGATACTTCGAACAAAATAATAGTGTATGTCAATAAAATAATATTATTTAAAAAAATTCAAATACAATTCTAAAGGCATCGGCTATTGTCAGGGCCTTAACTACATTTAATTGCCTGTGTTATTGCAAAACTTAAAGTGCGAATTTTGAAACGATTCATTTTATCATAATTATTATATGGCATCTTATTTTCCTCTGAAATAAAGTGTATTTATGTGACAACAACCACTTTAATATTCGTACATTATTATGTTTTGTTATTCTAAAAAGGTTTATTTCTTTCATAAAACAAGCATCAAACTTTAATAAAGAGTTACCCTTTAAGGTTGCTAGAGTTAGCACCGAGGCGAACATCGAGTCGGGTTTTACAAAAGATCAACAAAGAGAAAGACGAGGTGAAGCATAACATCCATGATATCAAGGAAGAAGACGACGGAAGGAAAGTAACGCCGGACATTGCGCGGGAAAATCGGGCCAAGCGACGAAATTTATTAAGGTAACACACTGAACATCTAAATTATTTAACAAAACACTATGTATTTTGAGAAATTAATAATATTTTAAAGTTTATTTTACCCCCTTAACTTTTTATTTATATATTTTATATAGCCTGTCAAAATAAATGTCGCAAGTATAGTCGTGAAGATTTAACACATGCTTTACCTACTTTTAGTTCTAATTTCCTTCTGCCTATATATTTATTTATTTATTTATTAGATTTTTTCAACTAATTTTCACATTGGATGCAATAAAACGTTGAATGGTCGCTTATTTCAGATCCAAGTCTAATTCCTCGCATTCATCTGAAAATTCTGAAAGTGAAATAGAAGAGATGCCTCAAAAAGCGACAAAGCAGGCCAAGAGTCAAGACAAGCGGTCAAAAAACTCCTCCGCTACCCAAAAAGGGGAACCACCACCAGAGCCGCCAGTCAAAACAGGAAGAAAAACAAATAACTCTCTTGCATCAGCCACTGGACAAATTGTTATACCTGATAATGACGAACCGGTCAGCAGCACCAGGAAAAAATTGAAAACATCACAAATGTAAGAATTTGTTTCAATATGCTTCAGTGCCACGTAGATATAACAATTTCAATTTAAGAGTATTACAAACACGCCACTAGTTTATAATAAAATAGCACAATAGTATAATAATAAGTTATTCCTGCAGATTCAGCCAAACAGAGGAAGATATACAGACAGATATGTACAAGGTTTTGGAACAATTGACTGCTCATGACGATGCTTGGCCATTTATGGATCCAGTAGAAGAAGAATATGCTCCTAATTACTATGCAGTGATAAGGCGTCCTATGGATTTGCATAAAATGGAACAGCGACTCGATAGTGGCTATTACACGGACTTCTCGATGTTTAAAGCAGACTTCAAACTTATCGTAAACAACTGTCGACTATACAATGGTCAAGATAATGGTACGATGTTTTTATGTATAAAAGTCGTTGTTACTATTTTTATTAGATACTCCTCTGGCCATTTACAATATTTCTGATTGTTATCTGTTACTTAACTTGTTTACTTAACCGTAAAATAATACTACCACCCCCTATCTTCCCTTGGGTGTCGTAAAAGGCGACTAACGGGCTAAAGACTGCACATACATTCAACAGCATAGAGCGGTGATGGGTTCACCACCTGTCACGCTGAACACATGTGCAGTCGCTATTTGGTGAAAAGTGGACTATGGTAGAAAACTGCTTTTGCTGTCCTCATTGTCTAGTCTCTGACTAACCCTACGAGGATAATAGTCGTAAATATATAATATGTATCTGTTACTTTGAACCAAAGCTCAAAACGGGTCTTTGTTTGTATGAAAACTTTTACAATTTGCCTTGTTTCAGAATACACAATGATGGTAGATAACTTGCAAGCTGCATTTGATCGCCTGACAGAAAAATACATGCATAAGATATCGTCATCTGATGAAGAAATTGCTGTAGAGTATCAGCTACCAACTCCTTCACGAAAACATAAGTTAAAACCAAGTGAATCTCCAAGTCGCCATAAGAAAAAGAAACGAAAATCTCATAGTGATGATACTGGTGAGAATAAAATATAAAAAGTAGTATAACTGACTCTAGCTAAAGAACTATTATTAATAATCGTTTCTTTTTATAGGTGAACCGAAATCTACACATTCATTAGCTGCTGAGGAAGTAGAAGAGACAAAAGACGAGGAGAAAAAAGTTGAAGAACCACCAAAAGTTGAACATAAAAAATCAAAAGAATCTCACAGAAGCAAAGATGGTAAAGTTAAAAAGAAACGTAAAGGACATCACCGCCATGGGAAACATTCCAAAAATCACAAAAAAGAGTCACACAGGACGAAGTCTGAGCACAGGTCAGAAACTGGTGAAGCCACTAGAAGTAGGCATAGTAAAAAACATGCTAAAAATAAGGAAAGAGATGGAAAGAAGTCAAAACAAAAGAAAAAGAAGAGCAAACATCATGAAGTCGTCGAACCTGTTGAAGTTCTTAAACGAACAGCTTCACAGGAGTCCTTAGAGAGTTCGAACAGAAGTAGAAGTGCGAGCCCCTTGCCTTCCATACACACTCCTTCTCCATCACCAACTGAACTCACTCAAGCTGATCAAGCTGATCAAGCCGATCAATCAGATCAACTCAATGATTCAGACTTTTTCAAAGATAAATATGACAAAATAAAAGAAAGACGTCGCCATGCGGCGAAGGATGCTTGGGAATCTTTGTTTGATTATAAGCAAAAAACAATGGATAAACAAAATCTTCACATACCAGAAAAAGAAAAGAACCAAAAGCTCAGGGAAACTATAGAGAAATTAAAAGCAAAGAATGAAAAGTTTAAAGAAACTTCACTTTTTAATAGTTTGTTTACACCTGGACACAGTAGTACGGACAAAGCCTCTGATTCAAACAAGGATTCCTCTATAAAAGATACTGATGAAAAAGTTGATGAAGAAATATCCGATGATGATATTTTGGAGGCTCAAAATCTAAAAGGGAAATCCGCAAATAAGAGAGGTCACAAAAAAACTACAGCTAAAAATGAATCTGCATCAGAAGCTTTAGAACAAGCCGTAAAAGATATAAGTAAATGGCTTGATGATGCACCTAAAGGCTCAGCAGTAAGTTCGCCGTGTGATAGCCCTGCACAGACTATTTCAACAGAAGAACAGGATAATAGTCGATTAGATGATGAATTTTCTCAAGGTGAAAAGACAACCATTATTCGAAAAGAAACATCTCGAAAAAGACCATCTTCCCGAGAACCAAAAGTGATCAAAAGGAGAGAAATTCAAAGGACAATTGAAAGATTACAACCTGGAAAAGGAAAAGGGAATTTGCTGACGAACATGAGAGACAAGAACACAGAGAAAACTGAAGAAGTCAGTCCTCTTGGTCCACTAAACAAATTACGTGATCCAAACAAAGTCGAAGAATCTAGCCCTAAATTAAGCCTGGGCTCCGTCTTACCAACAGTAGAATTCACACTCGGCAATGATCATAATTTTGCAAATGATGAAGCAAAATCTGTTAAAGAAGCTCCAAAAACTACTGTTACAGTTGAGGCACCCAAGGAAGATGTTAAGAAAGAAGATAAACCAGTTGAAAAGAAAGAAGAAACTATAACTGTTCAACCTGATAAAAAAGACGCCGAAGTTGAAACCGATCTTCCTATCGCTGTTAAACCAAGCCAGGAAAAAGCAACACCTAATTTGAGTGCCTGGTTCAAAGCCTTTGGAGCTCCTAAAAGTACTACCGGTACTACAACAGTGAAAAAGAAAGTTGAAGAAACATTTTCAGAGGATAAAGCTACAGAAACTTCGAATAGTGAAATTAAATTGACAAGTCCTAAAAATACTGTCAAGAATGATTCTCCTACTGACCCAGACACTCCTAATCCTGAAGGCGGAGATAGTCCTCTCCCTAACGTTTCCACTACTGCTAGGCAACGAAGAACAAGCACTGGAAGCTCTGTATCTGAAAGATCTTCTTTCAGTCAAGATTTAGACTCTCCTAGACATCAAATGTCTCACACGTCGCCGTTGCTGCGGTCTCCCGCTTCACCAAGAACAGAGGATTTCCAAAAGATAACCTATCCCATCATAAACGGAACAGTGAGAGCTGGATTTTATCAAGACACCACTTCCGTTAAAAGTAGTCCTGAAAAAAGCTGCAGCCCCCGAGAAGGCCCTCAATCGCCGTTTTCCCCTTATTCACAACATGTTTATGCTTCAAATAATGTCATGGGATCAACTACGCCAAATTACTTTGCGGATCATAATAAAAGCCCATTACCAACATATACCCAAAACCCACCACCATACTATGACACGTCCAAAGTGCCAGTGGTCAGCAAACCAGCAAGAGTACATGAAGATTACACTGCTTTAGGCCCTGATTCTTATCAACAAACGCAATACACTGGTCCTTTCTCTCCGGCACATTCACCATACTCACAGGCACAAACAAATTACTCCCAACAACATTCATCACAACCGGTACCAGAGATGCCGACGCCACCGCTCGCTACGCCACAAATATTACCGGATCCGAAAAATGCCGTGTTTCCTGTTAAGAAACGAACTTACAATGAACCAGAAGTATTACCGACGCCTCCCAAGAGAGAAAAGAAAATTACAGAAGCTAAAGAAGCTACGGCGTTGGCTTCAAATAAAATTGATTGTCAAAAAGTGGCACAAACTCCTCACACAATGTCCTCCTCATTGCCAACGCAATCGGTCGACGACATAGCACTAGCGTTGAGCGAGAAGTCTGAAATGGCAAAGTTAAATAGCTTACGTGAAAAGAGCGCCATCGGTTATATAGAAAGACGCACCGTGGAAAATACACAACCTATAACTTTTGAAAGCAACGAACCGATTCAAGAGAATAAAAAAGAAACTCCCAGTGTAGAATTAAACAAAATGAATATATCTAAAAAGGACAATATTGATATGGTGAATATGGGATACATGAACTCTGAACTCGACAGAAGGGCTAGCAACGAAACACATGAAATTGATTATACAATGACAAGAGATGTCACAAAATCCAGTTTAAACCCACAGCAGAAAGGGTATGAGGTCGAAGCAATTGCTATGAATCTTGGTCTTAACAACCAGCAAATGCAAAAATCTATTGCAAAGGCTAATATGAATTCTAATAACATCCCTCCAGCTCATTCACAAGAGCGTACTCACACAGACATGAATATAAACCAAAATATAGCTCATGCACATCATAACCAATATGATGTTATTAACAGTGGCCAATCTATAAGCAATTTTTCCTTGAATGATATTGAATTGGCAAATAAAAAACTTCACTATGCGTGTAATACGACTCCATCTCCAGCTGCACTCGATTATGGCAACTGGAAAATGTCAAATCAGATAAGGAAACCAGAACTACAACCATCAGATTACCCAACTAACTACAGTTCCAATAACGTTGATAAATTGAAAGCTGAAATTGGAAGCCCAAATCCAAATCCAATCAATTATAATAAAAACGTACAGCAATCTTATAACAACTACGGCGCACCGAGAACGAGTATGCAAAGACCACAAGATTTACAACAAAATCATTCAGCTGAACTAAGAATACCGAATCCAAGAGGTCTTATCAAAGGCGATCATAATATGTCAGTTTCCTCTGCAAATGCTGATAATGAAATGATAGCAAAGAGTATTGACAGCCATGCAAAATCAAAATCAGAAAAACTGGTTCAAAATCATCCATTAGTGGGATCATTACCTTATAAAACGCCTTACAGTGCGCACTCAACAATACCTCTTGAAAGTTTAAGGAACTTACAGAAAATTCCCCAAATGTTAGACAGATACGCAAATGACGAAAGATATTTATCGAGCTTCGCAGGCGCCAGCTCTTCGTTATACCATGACAAAAATTTCCAAATGGCGCAAATCTTCAACAAAAGTATTTCTTCTGACGTCCATCCAACCACATCGGTTAACATATATTCTCAACCGTCAATTTCAATAAGTAAAGACAACAGCTCTTACAAGGTGTCTAACAGTTTGACTACGCAAGCAGAAACAAAACCGAAGACTAAGAGAAAACGAACTACTGATACCAAAACTCACATGAGCGCTCAGAGTTATCATCCATCGCCCTGCACTGATGTTTTATCCTCTGTGAAAACCAGTATAATACCTGGAAGTGCATTTAACTTCGGAACAACTACGAATGTGGCTCTCGGTGGAGGACTATACGGTGATAATTCTGGGTTCTCTATAGAAGATTTTCGGAACAGCACAGCGGCAAACCAATTAATGGCAGCCAATTATATGGCCGCGGCTGTGGCTCACCAACAGAGAAACAACGCTGACGCCAATGCTGAAAAGTTAGCGAAACCGGCACATCAAAACTCTGCACACGGCGGGTCTTTTCCTTTCATAGGGCATACACCATCGCGTTCGGGATACCCTTTTGTTGGAGCAGATTCGTCGTCGCCGCTGTACCAGCAGTATCTTCAACGTCACCAGGAAGAGCTTCTTCGTCAAACTGGCGCGCAGATTATGGGGCTCTACCCGCCGGGCTACCCGGCCAGCCTCGGCGTTCGACAACCGTATGACTCCATTAACAGACCTTCGTGGCTCTAAATAATGATCGTATATGTTTACAATGTGAACCTTTATTATTATTATTATAAATGTGACAATTGTTATAGGAAATTGTAATTTATATTGTTTGTAGATTCGAAATAGCATTTTTGTGAAGATGTTTTAGGAATATTTCTTATTTACCTTATATTGCAGTTGATCATTAAAATAACTTTATCAATTGTATACTTACTACAATATTATAGGATATTCAATTGCTTTTATATTCTATTTACATCACAACTAAGACTGTTCCATTATAGTCTTGTGTTCATTCTCGATACTATGAACTGTTGTGTTTATTGATTTACGAGTACATAGTGACATATTCTAATAACGAACAAAACCCTAAAGAAAAAAATCCTAACCTTTTGTTGTATTTTTTTTAGTTTAGCTAGCTTCTTATACTCAACATCTTTATTTCTGAAAGTAGAGATAACTCTTGCAATATCATACATAACATAAGTATAGGTTTATAAATATTTTTTATTATACTATTATTTAATTTACTCAAAAATAACGACGCTTCTAAGCTTTTAGCTTTAATTTACTTTATATAATTTCTACTTATGGTCACATGAATTTGTATTTGTTATTTAATAGTTGCTAATTTTACGTTATATTACCTTATTTAGACTGTTGTGTAAATATTTCACCAATTTAATTTAGAATCAAGTTTATTATTAGCTTTTTATGAGTATATTTTGTTAGTTAAGATTTAATTTCTATTGAATATTAATATTCATGGACATAGTGTTAAGAAATCCATATAAGAAATATTAAAAGCAAATTCTTCTTGTGTAAAAATGAAAATAAAGATTTTCAAAATAACTAATGACTTTTTGTACAACCCAAATATGGTCAAAGAAAGGGTAGGTGTGTACCCTCCCATCATAAAAACAATAGATAAGCACCATGCATGGTCTCACATGTCTCCTCTACACGTCGACAGTTGCGTCCGCGGACATTGGCAGACGCATCCGCAGATGAATTTCCACGAGCTGTCCACACGTCTGTAGGTCGATCAGTCTGGGCAGACGCAACTCGCACATTCTAGTTCCTATGGCCACCTTCCAGTTCCATCATCAGATCAGCACCATGTCATCATAATGTGACAATTGCATTGTCACGCGATACACAAATTACAAATTAATTGAAATAGGTACTTAGTTAACTAAGTACTATTTTGATTTATACCTAGGTAGTATACCTACTTACAACATTTTTATTTTTAGGATTCCACAGACAGTTTTTAGCTTGATATAGCTCAATAAACCTAAAAGTTTCCTCGGTACTCTCAATCGCAACTCCGATCAAACTGATGCGTCAGCAGACGTGTGGACAGACGCCGGACGTTGGCGCCGAATCCCTTTGATGCGTGCCACAAAAACCGACAACAGTCGGATGCGAGCTCAGAACAATAATTGTTCTGAGGATGCGAGGCAGATGCATCTGCAGACGTTAAATACCTACCACAGACGCGCAAATCACCCCCTCTACACGTTGGCCGACGCACCCTCAGATGACGTCTGCGGATGCGTCTGCCGACGTGAAGAGGGGGCATCATACAAAGTAAGTAATGTCACCGCGTAAATACATAGATATCCATAGATACACATCTGAAATGAAACGAGATACTTATAGTTAAACATTTATTGTAATGTAAACCTTAAACTTTAGGCCCTATGTACAAATTCTTAAAAATATTATTGGAGTTACATCACTTTGGAACTATGCTCGCTAGAGTCAATTAGAGTTAGAACAAAGTTCTTTTTTAAGAAAAACAAGGAACGTTTGTGATTTTTGCCTTGTTTCGTGGTGCCGTTTTTCAAGCAGCAATATTGTATTTATGAACGAAGTAGGATCTACCTACCTACCTAATTAATTTGATGTCCTAGCGGGGCCCCCTGAGTTAGACCCATCTTATCTTATCTAGTGGGGCCTGCAGAGGTTTCCCTCTCGCAGTAGCACGTCGACCCATTGGGATCTTTTGTGCCACCCCGTCCTATCACTGCCTCCTCAGTGAAGATAATTGCCATAAGCTTGGCAATGTCCTTGAGGGCGAAGAGCCTAAAATCTTCTGGTTTCGGGCAGGCCGATCCCAGAAGATTCATTATTTTCCTGGCAAAAGAGTCGCAGTCACACAGTAGGTGCTGCATAGACTCCGTTTCCCCTCTACATGCCTTGCACAGGTTGTCTGTTGCTAGTTGCATTTTGTGGAGCATTTGTTTTGTGGCATAGTGCCCAGTCAGGGCACCGGTGATTAATCGGGCCTGCCTTCTGCTACCTCCGCATATGATCTTACTCCGTCCTAGGGCGTCTTCGCCTATGAAGGATTTTGCGTGTCTTACGCCGGGTAGCTCTTTCCATTCGGTTTTATGCCTGTTTTGGATGTGGTCCTTGAAGGCTTTGCTGATAGTGTTTGATGCTAGTGACACAAACGGCTCAGAGCCAATATATGGGGTCTCTGAGCCCTCTCTAGCAAGTGCATCGGCCATCTCATTGCCATGGATTCCCATGTGGCCTGGTACCCAGATCAATCTCACCCTGTTGTGCCTACCTAGCTTGTTTAAGGCTTACGTGGTTTCAAGCACAAGGTGGAGTTGATTCGAGGTAAGTGACTTGAGCGCGGCTTGGCTGTCACTCAGGATGAATATGTTACGCTTCTTGGGAGCGAGTTCTAGATTCTTTTAAGCGCACAGGAGAATTGCGAAATTTTCTGCCTGATAAACAGTAGCGAACTTTCCCATACTCTGACTGTGCTTAAAGTCATTGCTAAAGATACCTGCTCCAGCGCCCGACTCCATTTTGGATCCGTCGCTGTACCAGATCAAGCTGTCTTTCTCTGGAGACGGTGGCTGTTTCCATTGGTCCCGAGTTGGGACATGTATACTGAATTTCTTTTCGAACATGTACTTGGGGGCAATCTTGTCGCACCTCATTTCCATGATCCTATCAAGGGTATCATTAGGTTAGGTTCCCATTTTGTGTGTCTGATCAGAGGCAAAGATGCGTCCCACAGCCCGGCCACCTTTCATCACTAAAAGAACACTTCGTGTCTTCAGTCAATACCAACGAATGTCAACCGAGTATTCCAGTTTCTGTGCCGTTAAAGTTATTATCATCTGCTGTCCCTAACACTATGCTTGTGCCTTACATACCTGCACGATTACTGATGAGCCTGAATTATTGCCTATTGCTCCAACTACTTTGAAACAGGCTGCCCTAGAAGACATTGCCTCTAATCTACCTACACGACGATCTGTTGGGTTAGAAACCGCTGCTTTGATTGCGCTAGTACCTGCTGGTCCAGAAATTATTATCGCTAATCAATTTACACAAAGTTCTGTAGAATCTGAATCTGCCGCCACGATTGCTCCGCTACACCCTGCTCCAGAAGTTGGTAATTATGACCAATTTGCAAGTACCCTAAATAATCCTGAAACTGTTGCTCCATTTGTTGTACCTTCTTCATCGAGTACTACTTCGAGTAATACTGAACGAACTGCTCCGATCGCCTGGTCGACTGGTGTTTGCTGTCCCTGAGGCTATGGTTGTGCCTTACCTACCTGCACGATTTACTGATGAGCTTGAACCTGTAGAATGGGCACACCCAGATGGAGTGCGATTCTGTACACAGCGCAATCGAATGTGAATTATAAAATAAAGAGATTTACTTACTTTACCGCAGCAATATGTGGACTATACAAAACAACAAGAGCAAACCGTGCGCCTTATGATGCAAGGCTGCTAGAGTAAACCTTTTTCATTGATTTTTCCAAAGGTTTGGTGTATAAATCTATTCGTCCTGGCAAGAAGACAGGTGACACAGTGACTACAGGAGGAGGTATAGTCACTGATCTGCGTATGTTGGAGTACAGACCAGATGGTACGATATGGTATAAACATCACTTTCAAGATGATAAAAAGCCTTTGCAACAACGACCCATGCCTCTTAATCGCATAAAACCAATAAGTACTCTAACAAAAGTG
This sequence comes from Scoparia ambigualis, assembly GCA_963921215.1. Taxonomy (NCBI): domain Eukaryota; kingdom Metazoa; phylum Arthropoda; class Insecta; order Lepidoptera; family Crambidae; genus Scoparia; species Scoparia ambigualis. The sequence goes on along the minus strand of OY992501.1, from coordinate 25,412,797 downwards.
TATACACAGCTAGATTTCCGATTTCCGCTCGCAAATTTAGGGACTTACAAGATTTAAAAACTGTAATACCTGCTGCATGTCACCAATTTTATGATGATTTGCCACATCTGTAACTTTGATTTCAATTAAAAGCGATTCATTGATTATCTTTTTTTTATTTATTACTAGTAACACCGCATAAGTCCAATTTATCTTCTGCACAATACCGCACAAGTCTTTTAATTAGGATGCTGTAAAAAAAACAGGCTTTGTTACATATTTATATTATTCCCTAACTATATCACAATAGGGGGTCAAAGTTGCTCGCGTCCGTAGGTTTACCCTTGAGACCCTACACGTGATCCCTGGGTGGTGCTAAATGAGTGACACCAACTGAGTGGTAGAGCCACGCTGCGTTGCAGCACACATTGGGCCGGCTCGCCCGGCGTAATACCACCCTCTCACTAATATTCGGCGTGAAATAATGGCACTTGGTGCTGTTGTGTTTCGTCCGACCAGTGAGGGTTCCGGAGGCCCCTTCCCCCCCCCCCCCCCCTCCTCCCAATTCCTATTCCTTCCTTAAACCTATTCCTCCCTTAAAGGCCGGCAACGCGTCTGCGATTCCTCTGGTTTTGCGGGTGTCCATGGGCGGCGGTGATTACTCTCCATCAGGTGAACCGCCTGCTCGTTTGCCTCCCTATTTAATAAAAAAAAAAAAAAACAATAATTAAAAACACTACAATAACTAACTGCACGTGAAAATAATAAATACTAACATTTTTTGGCTCTCCTGAAAAGTTGACAGAATCAACTTAGGCGGTGTTGATATATAAGCGACGATATGTAGGATGCCTTTACTAAGTAGTTTTGTATTAAACCATATTTAAATATTTATTTTTAAATAGATTGGAACTTTATGACTTGGAGTATAAGGCTCAAAATATCAACTAGAGACAATTTCTCAACCTCGCTTAGACTCTGGGAATCTCTAGAACCATCTGGTTAGTTGTTGCAAGCAAAAATAATCTTATCTAAGTTATATTGATATAACAACAATGTTAGTTGCATTTTGTGTTAGATTTATGGGTAGGTTGACCTGCTGGTGTGTGTGACCTTATATGGAAAAAAAAATCATCAGGTTGTGGTAATAAGTTCATTGCTAGAATATAGGAATTGTACTGAAGATGATGCCACACAAATTAAACATTTAGAAATTATTATAAAAGTTATTTTTAATTAATGAAGTGTATCTGGAACATAGCAAATAGAAAGCTCTGTGCCCATCCCTCTGCTAAATGTATGTGACGTGGACGTATGCATGATACCCCTAGAATCAACTGAATGTTTTTGACTTACCATTCAAATTAAAGTGGATACAAAGAAAGTGATAAGACTGTGGGAATTGAATAAGAAGTACTTCGTAATGTGTGAAGCTTTTAATCAGATTAGTTAATATTTTATGAATCTTTTAGCATGAAATTTTGTTTCATTCATTTTATCAGCAGCAGCTTTTTATTAGCAGATGTTAAACTTATGACTGGTCTATTGCATCAGTTGGATTTTGTCTCACTTTGATCTTTACGTTGTTGTACCATTTCTCTGATGTTGTCTTGGCTTTCTTTTAGGTTCCTCTCTAAGTACTCTTTATTACTCTCCAGTTCTGCTGTTCGTTCATTTAACTGGAAATCACGATATTGGAGATTACTCTTGACTTCACGCAAATCAGTCAAGAGGAACATTCTGCCTATAGACTCGTAAGTTTTTGTCTTAGGCGGCAATAAGTGGATCTCCCGTTGAGTTACGTCTACATGCTGTGAGATCCTCTTCAACACACCGATCTGAGAATCGATGACTTGAATTTTTTTGCTTGTTTCTACCATTTTTACTTGCAACTCCACGAAAGCTTTCTTTAGTTCTTGGTCCACTGGTTTAGCCATTTTTAGATGTGGTAAATTATAATTATCAACTTCAGATTAACAGCTTTTTAGCCAGATTGTATTGTCTTCTCTTTTCTGAAATTGATTTTTAGGTTAGTTTAGTTGTCATAGTGTTTTTTTTATATTTTTTTCTTCCAATCCATTAGCTTTTATTGAGTGAATGGTAGAGGCAAAGTATGGGGATAAAGAATACAGCCTCACCTTCTTTGATTTTCATATTGATCAATGAATAGGTAAGTATTTTAAACTCTAATAAAGACAAAATTAAACGAATAAAACAGTAGCTCTAAGGTAGAACCTAGCTATTTGATAATGATCATGATTGATAAGTCCATCTTTCTCATTGACGGTTAGTAGAGTAGACCTATTCTCTAATTCGACTGACAGTCAAACTGATGAACATCCAAGGAAATCCGTCGTACATTGTTGTGTACTGTGCCAATTGCTAGTGAAAAATACAGAGCGCGCGTGCAATGTATAGCGAATTTCCTAGGGTGTTCATAATTTTAACTGTCAGTCTAAAATTATAATTGGCTTGCAGTTGCAGATGCCCAATAAGTCCAATAACCGTTTATTCTATAGAAAAACGTTGAACTAAAATTTAAATAAATAAATAAAATAATAAATAATTTAAACTAATAAATCTAAACTTTGACGTTATAAATACCTAAGGAATTTGTACCTAATCTAGAATGTGCGCAAGCTGCCGATTCATGGTCCAAGTGTGATACCGCTTGCGAGAACCGTGAGTCCCATTCATTGGGCTGACATACGTCATACGTATAACGTCTGTGGCTCAGAACAATAACTAAAGCTTAATGTTCTGAGAAATAGGGGTTCTATCTGTCTATTAAACTATTAAAAGATTTCATCAGAAACTGATTTATACACAGTGAAACAAAGTTCTATGTGGAAAAATATATTTTTCTTGCTGCAACACTATCCTAAGTGACTTTTGTATGACAGTTAGAATATTGTTGCACTTTAGGATGTCATTTTCGTCAAAATGTCGGTTTCACAAGATGTTATGCGATCAGAAAATTATATTTTGGATGTCAAAACAAGGCAAATTTAAATTTTACGTATTTTTCCCGATAATATTATCATACGTTCAAATGCACACACGTCAGAAGTTCAGTTTTTTGTCGTGTGTGTCGTTTATACTATTGCGATGTTAATGGACTTTATATCACAAAATCGCAGCTAAATAATCTAAACATACATTTTTTATTATTTTTCTACAGTGTCGCACGGCTCTCGCAAGCAGTATCTCACTTGGACCGCGTTTATCTTCTGAGCAAGTAATATCTGTAATTTCTAATAATAAGATTCGTTTTTAAGAGGCCTATTACATCTCAACTGTGATTTTTGCGTGAAATGGCCAATTTAGGCGTTCTTGATCTCGGAAACAAAAATAGGTCCATCAACTATTTTTAATTTTGTATCCTATTTCGATAAAAACGATAAATACAACTTCAAAATTACTTCAAAATGCGAAAATGGGCATTTTACGCAAAAATCACAACAGTTGAGATGTGAAATAGGCCTCATAAATGTCAAAATGCCCGTGCGCTCTCCGGATTAGGTATATGCTCTTTGAGCGCTACAGAGGGCCTAGTCAATTGGCAAACAAATTAAACGCTACGAAATCTTCGCTACGATAAACCGAATGTATGGGATTGACATAAGCAAAAGTTACCTACGACGTAAAATTTACGCTAAAATAGACCTAATTGACAGTTTGACAAGCCAAGAATTGCTAATCTAGCGATCACTCAAACATTGAAGATAAAAATTCACACAAAATGGCGATTGTTTGATCAGCTGATGAAGGAATAGTTGTTTTGTGTTGAAAGTTTTGTTTAAAATGCTCTTTTTAGGGCTATTGTGGACTGCGATAATCAAATGCTCAGGCGCTAAGGAAGAAATGTTTCCCTACGTTACTTGGAGCAAACTAACGAAATTGAGTTTGTTGTACTTGTGAATAGTTCTCGGAGTTCTCTTTTGCGAACTTTCAAATATCTAACTAAGGTCTGCCGGGAATTGCGTGCTGATATAGTTGTTGCGATGTGAGTGACCAAATAAATGTGTATCATGCAACATTTTCCGCAACGAAGAGCAAGTCGCTGCATAACAATTTGTAGGGGCTCTCAAACCATACAAACATTTGGGCCAAATAAATCCACCTAAGTACCTTTAATCATGACAAGAAAGATCAAGAATAAGACAACAGTAAGGGACTTTTTGTATAAATATTAAATGTAACCTATCCATAATGTCCATTTATCAATTTATAACTTAGATTGCCTATTTGTTTTACAGGTTCCAATGAAGATTTAATTTGCCAGGTAGCTTAGAGTATTAAACCAAGGCTCTAAGTGTAGTAAGGTGTACCTACTGACTATACCCTATAAATCTTATATAGACAAGCATCTTTCTTAATAGGAAAAGATATCAGTCCTTACGTTCAGACGGTAAGTTTTAATAAATAAATTATTACTTACATAATAAAGGTAGGTATTATGCCTATTATTATATTGGGATTTACCAGGAAATGTCAGTTTTGTTAAAATTGCTAGAATAAAGAGTATTGACATAAAGATAAAACTATTTTATGTGGTTTTGCAAATTTGAGACGACGATTCAAAAATCTTAAATGTTACCTCATCATTTGGAGGATGGACTTCCTCAGAATGGTGAACAAACATGGTTATTTGCTAAAAAACAATATCAAGCAATTTTGTATAATACATAGGTACTTACCTACTAACTTTTTATCTATGACAATTTTCTATAAGTAAGTATATTGTTCTAATTTCTTAGGAGATTCTGGATACCTTCAAAAAGCATGGTTAATGATAATAACAACAATATTTAATGCTGCATCAGACTCACAAGAAAGGAGGGGTGTGTACCACATGTCATATCCAACAATGAAACTGCATTGAACATGGCTTTGGCATCGTTGAATTTAGTTATTTACATGATTTTTTTTTGTGGAGCTCTAATGTTGACAACGTTTTTATTCTACAAAAAGGAGCAGTCTGTGCCATAAATATATTTATCCATAAAATAGTAATTTGGTTTATTTGATGAGGAAAAATTAAGTATAAAGTTAATTTAGTTCTAAGTTTATTGTGCTTTATTTAAAAAGATTTACTTAAGTATGTACAAAAAAACAGTACCTTCGTTGACAACATTTTTATTTTAAGAAAAGGAACAGTGTGCCATAAATATATTTAACCCATAAAATAGTGATTTGGTTTATATGATGGGGAAAAATTAAGTATAAAGTTAATTTAGTTCTAAGTTTATTGTGCTTTATTTAAAAAGATTTACTTAAGTATGTACAAAAAAACAGTACCTTCGTTGACAACATTTTTATTTTAAGAAAAGGAACAGTGTGCCATAAATATATTTAACCCATAAAATAGTGATTTGGTTTATATGATGGGGAAAAATTAAGTATAAAGTTAATTTAGTTCTAAGTTTATTGTACTTTATTAAAAAGATTTACTTAGGTAAGTACTAAAAAACAGTACCTTCTTATACACACAATTGGCATTTATTTTTATACACATATAGTTTTAATGTCAATAAGAGAAAGTGAAGCCTCATATTTAATAAACTTTGACTTTGAGAGAGGTAAGGAAATAAGAATATATTAAGAAATACAACATTAATGTTATTTTTTACTTGATATTTAATTTTACTTGCAGTAGGTACCTATAGAAAATGTTTAAGTACCTACTTATATCAAATAACATTAAGCTATTGAAGTTGTACTTGATTCATTATCAACATACAAAGGTAATTATATGTATAAACTTGCATTATTATTATCCGATTATTAAATCTGGTGGGTTCTATTGTGTTTGTTATAATATTGTTTTTTCTTTAAATAGGTGGCTTAACATAAGGTGGCTTGTTATACATATAATACAAATTAAGTTCCATATCTAGCATACTCTGTAATAGTTTAGTTATTATCAATTTGGCGATTATGAAGTAATCGATTGAAATTGTTGCTTGAGTTTGTAATGTTACTATCACATTTTTATTTGTGTGAATCTGTAAATGGTTTGCTGTTTCACATTTTCAGTGTTATACTTTTTATAGAACTGTCGATTCACCTGTGAATATAAAATAAATAAATAAAATTAATTGTTTTTAAATTATTTTTGGTAAATATATACTACCTACTAACTTTTTATGTATGACAATTTTCTATAAGTAAGTATATTGTTCCAATTTCTTAGGAGATTCTGGATACCTTCAAAAAGCATGGTTAATCATAATAACACCAATATTTAATGCTGCATCAGGCTCACAATAAAGAAGGGATGTGTACCACATGTCGTATCCAACAATGAAACTGCATTAAACATGGCATAAAGTTGTACTTGATTCATTATCAACATACTAGGGTAATTATATAAAATTAATTGTTTTAAAATTATTTTTGGTAAACATATAAATAATCCTATGTTTTATTTCGAAACATTATCAACCAACTCATAATGAATGGCAGTGAAATAAATAATGTAAAATAAATAAATATTTTAACTTGTCGCGTAGAGACCACGATCATGTCATTGTGTCTGTGAAGGCGTATATTTAATAAATGATTTGACTTTTAATTTCAATTATTTTCGGTACCTACCGCTATAAATAAGTAACAATGAAACAATCCTATATTAAGGCAATGTTGTCTTCATCGTCATCCTATGAACGTCCTGAACGTTCCCACATGAACGACAGCACTAAGGCAGACTGGGCTATAACAGGCTTAAGCCCTGAGCCAATACAACCGCAGTGTGCTTTACGTGCCTTCCGAAGCACGGAGGAGCTCGAGACGCTTTTTATTTGGTTACCCATCCTTTAGCTCGGTAATGTGAAAGTTGCGTAACTAACTGGCAAGATCACAAACCGGTGCGGCGTGGGCGGGGACTTTTTGCATTAGTTGAACCTCTATCATTACCTTTCAAGTAACAGTAAGTACATTGCTTCGCTAGTTTGCATATTTTAAAATTAGTTTTAATTTAACTAGCAAAACCATGTACTTGGAATGTTTTTATTTTATTTTATTTAGGACAATAATCAATTAGAAAAGTAATGTGATAGGTGTTGTAGTTAGACAACTAAACCCGAAAGCCTTAGCCGCTACGCCATAGAGTTACTTTAGGCGATGTACTCATACAAGATGCAAACGTTTTAATCACTACCTAGTGGGTACTCGCATCTAAGATCAAACTGTTTAAATGTTCGCGCGGTTTGTAACATTTAGTGTTATCACTTATTTCATTACAGACGGACGTCAAGTTGTTAATATTTGAGAAATTCTTGGCAGCAAGCGTTTGCTTGTGGTCTTCAGTCTTAATTTATTTATATTATAAGCTGAAAAATGGGTTTGGTCCCATATCAATATCATATTATGGTAGGTAAGTCACTCGTTATCATTATAAGTACTTATTTACAAACGTGCTTGTCTAGCGAACTTCCAGCGAAAAAAGCGATTGATTCATTTTTCAAATTGTCTCAAGGAGTCTACCCGAATTTCTTAGTAAAGTGACATTCAATTCACTAAAACTCAAAAGGATCGGTGTGGTTACTACCTATTTATTAATCTTACATAAGCGTTACATTATCATCAAACAAAAAAATACTAAGACAAGCCTGTATGTTCTATATCCCTTAGCTTATCGATATCGATGTAGCCTAGCGAATTTGATGAGCGATTTTGACGCTGTCACCGGTCGAGCGTTTGCCAGTTGACTAGGCCCTCAGAGTACACCAGTGCTCCATAGACACAATGTTTTTTTTAAATCATGATCATTCGTTCATTGTCGATTCAGTTTCTGTCTCTTTTACGCATATTGACTCTTTTGATTCGACTCTTTCTTGATTGTCTTGAATGTGACATGGCGTCCATCAAGATATATCACGGCCTCCTGTAAAACTGTTTTAATGACAGTGATCTTAGTTTGCATTTTATTACTGAGGCCGTAATAAATCGTACATTTGCATTGATGGTAATGCATGCAAGGAAACCTCAGCGAATAAGCGATGGGTACGATATGGTTTTCGATGCTTCGGCTTTGCAATCTGTAGATGGCGGTCGCCGATTGAGTTTTGCTGGAAATTAGGTGAAGGTAGTAACGTTATTGTTTGTTTTCAGGTACTTTGAGAAGCATCAGGCCCATCCGTATCAGGTAATCGTATTGAAAAGGATTCTACTCCGAATACCAATCACATTTCACATTTTGAAGAAAGAAACTGTCGAAGCTTGATTTATGTAGTTCTCTACGTAATAACCGAATGCTTGGATTATTTTCCTTTTAATTTATCGAAGTCTAACCACTAACCTGCCCAATAAAACTACTAAAAGTATTTGTATTAATCTAATTACATGGGTGAATGTGTACACTCCCAAGATAATGTAATCAGTCAAATTATACAATGTTCTGTTTTGTTCTGATGTAGGTACCTACTTGACTGACTACAAAATAGTTCTTTTACATTGCCCTATTACAAACATCGAAGCTGAATAGATTTGAGACAAAGCTGTGCTTCGGTAGATTTTGTGTACATTGACAATTTGTTATTTTTTACGAAAAAGTAATAATAAGTATGCTAAAGTAAGCAGATAGACAGATTTTAAAGAAATTGCTTTTTCTTTGGTAATGAGTAAATAAGTTCTTTCGTGATTATTTTATTTTTTTTCTGCAGAAGTACCATTCAAAGAGTGAAAGAAGGACTGCTAGTGAGTACGTTTCTTCTGACCAGTACACACCTCTCCGATCCCCCAATGGCAATGTTTCATCACACGGACACAACGCTCATACAAGCCATTCCAGCCATGGCCACCACCACTACCACATCGTTGATGATAGAGGATATGTGCCATCGCGAAATGCTTACATGCAGAAAGGTTCCGAAAAGGAGAGAGATAGAGACTACAAATCCTCTAGAAATAAGTACACAGGTAAGATGAATTAATTAATTAGGTAATTTATAACTTAATACATGTCCACATTTATATATGTATGGGATTTTACTACTATACATAATTTGAGAAATTTTGTTTTATCATTTATATACTTAAAGATATAATATTAATAATTCTGCTGGCAAATAAAAAAAAATTACATATATTTGATTTAAAGTATTTTAATTAAGCTAAAATAATTTTAAACTATGATATATATTTAATCTTGCTTTATTGCAATATTATAATATACTTTTGTTTTATGTGTACAATTATTATAGCTAAAATTTGTAGTGATTCATGTTTGCAAGAGCTTAAGATTTACAAGTTGGTGTTGTGTAAAGGATTTAAATAAAAACAATCCTATATAAGGTGCTATTAAATCAATATTGTATTTAAAGTACAGGTAGTTTAAGCCAAAATATAAATATTTTCCCAAACAGTAGTATTTTTTCATTGGTTTAGGTTTTAATTTTTCAAACAAAATAATTTATTATTTAATTGGTAAAAACTGCATCATACTATTAGATGTCTTTTTGAAATCACTCACACATGCAACTGCATTGTGGAAGTCGTCTCAGTCGTCAGTGTGAATGCAACAACTTCCACAATGCAGTCGCATGTGTGAGTGAAGGCATCTACAGTATGATGCAATTTTTGCCAATTAAATAATTAATTATTTGGTTTGAAAAATTAATGACAAAATACTACTGTTTATTGGGGAAAATATTTTTATTTTGGCTTCAACTACCTGTACCTACTTTATATACTCCATTGATTTAATAGCACCTTATAATAATATATAAACATAATTACCTGAGAAACATATAATTGAAGTGTTAATTATAATGAAGCCAATACCCATCAATTGTAGCTATAACTTGATTTCAATGCCCTGCAGTATGACGGTATACAGGCTGAACTATATTTTTTAGTTTTTTTACTAATTAGTAATTATATTGTAACTAAGTACCTACTTGTTTCTTCTTAAAAAAACCTTTCTATCCTACTTTAACTTAAATTTTAAAAGTAATACAGGCTGAACTATATTTTTTAGTTTTTTTACTAATTAGTAATTATATTGTAACTAAGTACCTACTTGTTTCTTCTTAAAAAAACCTTTCTATCCTACTTTAACTTAAATTTTAAAAGTAATTTCAAATACTAATCTAGCAGAGTTAATAAAGTCAAATAACAAATTGAGGAACATGAAGTTGCAAAGTAAAGTATTATATAAAAAAATACTCTTTCATTTCCACACTTTTTATGGATGAAACTTGCGTTTAATATCTAGATTTAAAGTTATTTTAAGCCCTGATGTTTAATTTCAATGTGTAGTGTTCACGTAAATATTAAACACAAAAAAATATCTTAATATCTATTTCAAACTAGCGACCGCCCGCAACTTTGCCGGAGTGAATAGTTTGTATCTTGTAACGAATTTCCAAAATCGTTTTACCATGTCCATTTCAATTACAATCACAACAAAAAAAAATTATTCAAATGGGTGCAACCGTTCTAAAGTAATCCGCAAACATATATTTGTGGCAATTTATTTATATCAATGTATTTATGTATGTCTGAGAATATTTAAGCAAATGCGAAATAAATATTACAATTGAATTTTTTTGCTATGATTTGCGAATGTATATTTTAATTCAAGAAATTGTAATGGTATCGTAACAAAAAGAATCGTTTTGTATATAAAATAACATTATTTTTGTCTATTCAAAAATTTTCAGATAGTGTCAGATCACCGAAGGAAAAACGTATCAAAGATAGTGAAAAGGAGAGAAGTAATCATGAACGAAGTGAATCAGAGAAAAAGAGTAGGACTAGTGGCATGAATAGTGTTAGTAGAAGTAGTAAATATGACAAGACACCTTCAGCTGCCATGTGTTCAGACCATTCTGGTAGTGAGTGGTCAGAGCACATTAGCTCCTCTGGAAAAAGGTACTACTATAACTGTGTCAGTGAAGTGTCACAGTGGGAGAAGCCTAGAGAATGGGACGCGAGGAGAATGTCATCCAAAGATTCAACATACTCTTCGAGAAGCAGTAAGTTAAATCACATTTATTCTATGCTCTATCTATAAATTATCCTCCTTCTTTATTATGTAATTATCATCCTCATTATATGCATAATAATAGCCCTTATCATCATTATCAGTCTAATGCAGTCCACTGCTGGGCACAGGCATCTCATAAAACGCGCCATTTACCCCAGTCTTCGTCATTCCCAATCCAGTTACTGCAAACAGACCGGAAGTAATGAGAAATTTTAATTCATAAATGACAAATGTAAGGTACAACACACAAACTGTACTTCAGGCTATATATGTATAACCATTTTGTTTTAGCTGTTTGGCCATTTTCACAAAATCAATAAGTTTGATTGTTTGGAGTGACACACTGTCCCGTACAAATGATAATAATATAGCAAGTTAATGTGTATGATACACAAGTTACAAAACCTTTAACTTTATTTAACAAATTGTACATTACTGATCCATAGTTACAAGTCCATAGTGTTAACTTGTACTTACTACTCGTACCATTTTCTCTGAAAAATTTAGACTCTGTTCTTGAAGTTGTTGACAAATACGACAAAGGGTCCAGTTAGGTAGGTCCAACTTTCGAATGGAGGTCAAATGTCAAATCCAACTCGGCTGGGCAGAGTTAGGTTAGCTATGATGGAATATCTTCTTGTCCAAAATACCGCAGTGTCTCAAGAAGAAAAACCAGTTTGTGTTAGTCATGACTTACGGTACCGAAACGTGGTCGCTCATTATTGGCCTTATAAGAAGTTACGCATAGAGCAATGGAGAGGGTTAAGCTCGGGATCTCTGCGAGATCGAATCAGAAATGAGCGGTACTTAACTTGCTGCCGCGCACGCGAAGACGCAGTATGTGCATGCCTCCAACAAGATAGACCAACGATCTGGTGAAAGATGGAAGGATGCGAGCGTTGCACACGTGCGTCCATAATTTACCCACTTAAAATACGCACTAAAATGGTTAGTGGGTGGTCTGATAAAGGGAATTTCAAGTTCTTAGAACAGGTGTAGTTCAAAAGAGAAACCCTTCATTCGGAAAATAGGTAACCTACCCGTTTTAGCTATAGTACCTAATATAATTTAATAACTTTGCTTTATTGACAAAAGAAAAAACAAATGTGCACAGTATTTTTTGATATACTTATCATAATAAGATTTTTTTATTTTTTATACCCAGGAACTTCCCAAATTCACCTTTTATTTAGTAGGAACAATATGTATAAAGCAAACTAAACTGCAGGTTCAGTACATAATGCTTTCATACAGTATATATAATTAGGACTATTAATACCGTGTCACGTAGCCGTGAAAAAATACTACCACCCCCTCTCTTCCCTTAGGTGTCGTAAAAGGCGACTATCGGACTAAAGACTGCATATATATGTTACCGGCAATCTGTATAATTCAGGTATTCTATACAATACCTAGACATTGTATAGAATACCTGGGGTGTCCAGGCAATGTATGAAATATTAAGCATATTATTGTCCATTACATACTTTACCTAGGTAATGTATAAAATTCCTAAGGAATTGTATAGAGTACCTGCTGGTCCACCGGCAATGTGTAAATTAAATAAATAGATTTTGGTCTTTATCTCACAATGTTATTAGCCTACCTATAAAATGACAATGAAAACAACTTTATTAAAATTAACAATTTGGGTGCTTCTTAAAAATATTCTTTATAAAAAAAGAATTTATTTAATCTTAACCCAGATACCCAGTTACTAGGGCCTTTTATATAAGTAACTTTTATAAAAACTTTTATATAAGTAATCAATAAATAATTCTTGTAAATACTCTTTAAAAAAAGCACCTAAGTAGGTGTATCTCTATTACTACAGAAAAATCACATTAAAAGTAAAGTGCAACTAAAAGATCTTCTGTCTATAAGTAACACAATGTAATCTGCTTACAACTACTTAGGTAAGTACGTAATAAGCATAAAAAACTTAAGGAACAAAACAATTCTGTAAGAATAATAAGTAGGTTATGGCCTTTTCACACATTACCGGTTTCGCATTCGGTATTGTTTTAAATACCTAGACAAAGTATAAAATGAATATATTTCATACATTACCTACACGTTTTAGGTATTCTGTACATTGCCTAGGTATTGTATAGAATACCGGATTATACAGATTGCCGGTAACATATACATTAGACAGCATAGAGCGGCGATGGACTCACCACCTGTCACGCTGAGTCTAATGGGCCGTTTACACGTATTAAGTTGTCAAGTAGGTAACTAAATTTTAAGTTAATTTTAACTTAATTTTAAGTTGTCGATCGTTTACACGTGTATTTACTTAAACACTCTTTAGTGCATATGGCGGCGACACATCGCGGCAAGACCGGCTCTCGTCACACACGAGACTTCACGACTTCACTAAATACTTCACTAAATTGTTGCGTCCACACGTCAACTAAATGACAATTTACAAATGACAAAAGCCACGCCTACCGGGGAATGCAAGCGGTGCGGGAGGGGCGGTTACTTACTCAAAAAATAGACTCGATTCTATTCTACTTGTTCACTTGCCCACTAAATCGTTTACTTACCACTTGCTACTAAAGAGCTTATAAGTGACTGTTTACACGCAAGAATTTAGTTAAAATTAACTTAAAATTAAGTTACCTACTTGACAACTTAATACGTGTAAACGGCTCTTTAGATTAAAACAAAAAGGGAAGATACGGCATTAGCGTCTTGTGAGTGAGCCGCCAAAATTAGGCCTAAAGGCAAAATTTCACTTCAGTCACAATTTGCCGAGCGAACAGGCTACATCGCACTATTGCGGATATGCTACTGTGTGAAAAAGAGAAAGACGCTACTCCGCAGTGGCGTCGGAATCGGTCGTACGTACTCGTCTGTTGCGAAGCGACCGAGACGTCAACGCGCTACTCGCTGACTCCCTCGCGCTGACGTTGAAACTTACCGCTTTGTCTCGCTCGCTCGATTTACACTTTATAGGTGTGCGTGTGTGAGTGTTTGCTTAAGTAGTTGAGTAGGACTATATTTTGAATGACTACAAGTAGGAGCTTGCCGTATCTTCCCTTTTTGTTTTAATCTAAGCGCTGAGTACATGTGCAGTCGCTATTTGGTGAAAATTGAACTATAGCAGAGGGCTGCTTTTGCTGTCCTCATTGCCTGTCTCTGATTAACCCTTCGGGGACAAAAGTGATTATATGTATATTTGAGACTAGGCTTTTCGTGGAACCACACTGACATAATGGTTGTATGCCGCTATTAAATAAATGGTAGCAGCAGCAACACACTCCACGTCCATCTTGTACGCTTGCCGTTCGACGACTACTACAGACGAATGTGTGGACTGTGGACGGTTGCACGACGATCGTGCCGGTGATAGTGGCGGCATAAAAGATATCAATGACGCTCCATGGCGTCATACGCACCGATTCATTACGTATGACTAAAGATGATTTTTTTTTATAAACCTTGAGATTTTATATTTAAAATGGGCTAATCAATCACAAACTTTAGTATTTTAAGATAGTGCGATAGCGATAATGCCACCTAAAATCAAATTTAATAGTATGAAAATAGTAACGAAATTGTCACTGTATAGTGCCGAATCGATCAACTAACTTTTGGGCCTCAAATTACCCTGACTCTGTGCTAGCCTAAATTATAGTATAATGTAACTATTATAATTAATAAAAGCTTATTTTATAGATAACAGGGAATATCACATATTGCATTCAATCTTGAAGTCCAACATTGTTTTATAGAGTGTGATCGACGGGTTATTCCTCATTTGACGAAGTTGCGTGTTATAGTTTACACACAATAACTAAACATTTCTTAACGTGTTTCGATGATCGTTGTCCGATCATATAATAGTCTGGATCCGTATGTGACCAGTACATGTACCGATTGTCGGCGTACACATATACCCAGGGTCCCATATCGAGAAACGACGGAGCATCGTCTGACCAAATTGCATAATTCCTATGCACTCAATTCATAGTGATAGTCGATTTCCATGCTGTGTGGGAATATCATTTTTTTTTTGAATAATAAGTTACTAAAGTAAGGTCAAATTCGGTAAAGATTTCGTAAATATCTAGTGTCAGTCGGTTTTATACTTTTTCCTGAGAGAGATTCTCGAGAAAACAGCTAACCATGCTGTCTTTCCTTCAAGAACAGTAAAAATGTGGATGACGCTCTAGCGATATCTATATTTGCATAGAGAATCGTCAATAATTTGTTTAAATACAAACATCGAAATTGGTTGATTACAACATTAGTTAACGATAATAAATGTACTGGATAAATAAATTGATTGATACAAGAGTATCTATATATGGTACTATTTGGTTATTTTAAGATCTTGTAAAGGTACTTTTATGCATAAAACACCTAGTACCTACCTAGTTCCTTTTTACTAACTTTTACTACGACGTACATACTTAAGTACTTTAAGTAATTCTGCTTATGTCAACAATGCAATACAGCACCTCAATTGTCACTAAATACTAGTAAGTATTCTACGATATTCGAAGTAGGTATCTCATCTTGATATCGTGATTTGAATTTAACTGGGAATATTGATAAACATGTTCACCTTATCGCCGTTTGGCCCAAATTAAATTGAATATAGGTATCGAGCAAATAGATAAATATATTATCGCATCGTCATTTTGCGACGTTTCCTTATTTCTGATAAGACCAGGCACATCCTAAATTGCTAAATATTTTAATTCTTGTACCGAGATAAAATTATAAAAATACTCCTTAAAATTGGAAATCTCCTAAACATCTCGTGTAGTTCTCTTTTAATTAGGTCTATTTGGGAGCGATGTGTGTGCATCTAGTTTTATAGGTGATCGAAGATTTAGATAGAAAATTCTTACAGTACAGCTGTTGAGTGGTACAAATGTTTAAATCATTTGCTTCAGAACTAAAGTTGTGGATCACCTATTCTGTGGTTGTGGCGCGTTATGAATCTGATATATACGGGTAGAGGACACTTAAAAGTGACACGTAGGCGAGATATTTGGATTATAAGGCAGTTGTCCCACCGCCGACGATGAACGAGAAGCGAGTCGAGTTAAAACTAGAAACGAGTTGGCGAGCAGCGGAAAGCGAGTGTGTAGTTCCGATAGTTTTGTCGCTGGGCTATAAGCGAGTGTACGAGTGAGACGGGTGATTACTCGCGCCACTCGCTCGCGGCGGCCGAGCCGAGCGTACAGCAGTGCGATTCTCTAAGTTAAGGCAATTGTCCTACCGCCGACGATGAACGAGAAGCGAGTCGAGCTAGATAGAACTAGAAACGAGTTGGCGATCATCGGAAAGCGAGTGTGCAGTTCCGATAGTTTTGTAGCTTGGCTATAAGCGAGTGTACGAGTGAGACGGGCAAGGTTCGAAAGGATAATTATCAATGATAATTATCATGATAATTATCATGATAATTATCATGATAATTATCATGATAATTATCATGATAATTATCATGATAATTATCGTGATAATACCGGATGGATAATTGCCTATTGATAATAACAAAAAAATTCGCTCGTGAAAGTGAACTGTTTTCGAAGTATTTAAACGTGTGATTCTGCACTTGCGTGTTTCTGAACGTACGAAGTATCAATGTCAACGTGCCGCGCCGTAGGAATTACCCTAACAAAAAAAGAATATTTCTGATTTTGCAAAGTTGAGAAAACTCGAGTGTCATTGTTTTGTTAAGTTGATAATTATCAAGAAGCGTAATTATCTTGATAATTTCGAACCCTGGAGACGGCAATTACTCGCGCCAGTTGCTCGCGGCGGCCGAGCCCTGCGTACAGTCTCTCGGCGTGAGTTCTGATCGTTGAGCGAGTATCGATAAGCGAGAATTATCTTTGATAGCTCTTGTCGCTCATCGACGAACTAGTGGAGCGAGTCCTCGCCGGCAGTGTGCACAGTCAGCGAACAACTATTTATATATGCATCTCTTTTGTTTACACGGAATGTATATCTATTGTACGTTTCTTGAGCGAGAAAATAGCCGATAGTTAGTCGTTTACTCGCCGTTGGTGGGACAAGTGCCTAAAGCCTTGGTAGAGCGGCTGCCGCAGCACTGAGGATTGATTTTGTCTCTTTCATATTCATAGAATTGGAAAGATACAGCAGATCACAGCCATGGGCGCAGCGTCTATGTGTCGCTTATAGAATCGCATAGCAGTCCTCTTGGCGGGAAATGACCGCTGCTTCTGGTTGGTCTCTCGGCATGAGTTCTGGGCCCTTATTCTGTAACGATTCCTTGTTTCAAAACCACGTTAATTCCTTAAAAAGTTACGATATCTTCCCAAAAACGTTTGCGTTTGACGTTCGTGCGCGGTAAGGTTTAGGTGTGGAATCTATAGATTATGATACAGAATCAGGGCCCTGATCGCTGAGCGAGTATCGCTATGCGAGAATTATCTTTGATAGCTCTTGTCGCTTAGCGACGAACTAGTGGAGCGAGTCCTCGCCGGCATGCGGCAGTGTGAACAGTCAGCGATTAACTATTTATATATGCATCTCTTTTGTTTACACGGAATGTATATCTATTGTACGTTTCTTGAGCGAAAAAATAGCCGATAGTTAGTCGTTTACTCGCCGTTGGTGGGACAACTGCGTAAACGGGTAGAGAATATTTACAAAAGTGACACGTAGGCGAGATATTTGGATTTTTATTTTTCTACTAAACCCGATCGCAACCTAATACCATTATACCATTTTGTCAAAGTGACTAGGAACGCGAGCGTTTAATTTATCCACTACGGGTAAGTACTTTGCTGCTTATATCTCATTCACCTGATGGTAAGTGACGATAAGGCCGAAGGTGGAAGCGCGCTTCACCCGGAATCTTCATCCAATGGGGAACACCTATCTTATCTCTAACTGTCTGAGCACAGCAATGCTATTAACATTGTTGTTATTGCGCCAGACCTTAGATACAATGGTGGTAGCTAGCCAGGTAGACTTAACAAGTCCTACCACCAACCAAACGTTGACTTACTTAATTGTACAAAATATTCACGTTTTAAAGATTTCAATAAATTACATTATTAGAGTTAATAAAATACAGAGTTTGGAGTGTTAGCAACGTAAAATTACCATGAAAATTTTAAATTTAAAAGAGCGTCTAAAAAAATCAATTGAATCTTTCTCCAAAAGCAACATTTTTATGACAGCAAAGTTCACCTTTTTTCTTTGTTTGTGTATAATCTCAGATTTTGCATGAAGTGTTTAATTGGAGCTGAACTTTTAAGTTTGTGAGTAGTTCGTTACATCATAAAGATCACTTCTATAGCAAAATATAAGAAAACTAGCGGTCCGCTCGGCGTTTATTGCAAGTGTACTGTACGCACTCATTGTGTGTTGGTGCACTATACTTCCAAGTGCGAAAATAAAATAATATGTGTTAAATGTATACTCGATTTATGCGCCATACATATATCGAGTATGGTTTCTGCCTCATTGAGTTATAAAAGTGGTGAAGCCCATCTTTATGCTGTTAGATGCATGTGCAGTCCTTAGCCTGTTAGTCAACTTATACGACATTAAAGGAAACAGATGGATTTTTAGTTTTCTTTACTAAAAAACTCTACTAAATAACTACTAATCTGCTAGCTAAAGAGTTTTCTTTTTTATGTAAGTAGGTATAGTGATAAGTATTAAGAGTTTTTAATAAAGAGCTATTAATGATATCAGCTCATCTATATTAAAAAGAATCCTTAGTATTGAAACACGCTGACTCGCGGGCGCGGTAGCGGGCGCGGCACGAAATATCAAACATATGACGTTGTATCCACGTGTTCACGTACGAAACGCACGTGCGGGCAAACTAGCGATGCTGTGCGAGGCGCGCTCGCGGCAGTATCAAACGCTTGAGACGTTTGTGTGTGTTCACGTCGAACAAGCGGCGGAGCGCGCGATTCACTCGCGACGTCAGGTAAAGATACGTCACAAAGAAGTAATGAAATAGTTAAATAATTTAGCCATTTTATTTTTATTTCATTTTACTGATCTTATTTATTTTATTTATTACTGTTTTTATAATTTTAATGATTGAATTATTGTATCACCAATTGAACTATTATGTTAATTATTTATTTATTGATTGAATATTGTATTTTTTCAATTTATAATATAGTGTTATTTTATTAATTATTTAATTGAATATTTTACATTTATTTATTGAATTAATTTTATTGAATTATTGAGTAATCTTTTTTTTTTTACTGTTATGTCGACTGTTTTGTAATTCGTAATATTTGATTTTTCTTTTCTCAATAATAATTGCTTATTAATAATGTAATGGTATTGTAGTTGTTTTGAACATTTACAAAAAAAAAAAAAACGCGCAAACGCCTGGCGGCTAGTGTGAACACGAACTCGCTACTTTTGCCGCGCCCGCACCCGCCGCCGCGCCCGTGCGTTCCAACGTGAACAAGCACTTACTGCTAGTTCAGACACGGCGGAAACCATGCGGTTTGAAAGTTGCGCGGGTCTTATTTACGTAGGTATTTATATAATAATTCGGACTTAATCGCGCGGTTACCGCCACTCAACCGCTAATAAATAGAATCGTGCGGCGCTCGGGCGGTTCTATTACTATGGAGATTTTCCGCAACGTTCAGTAGCGTTGCGGGAACCACGCGATTAACACATCATTGAGTCACGACAAAGTTTTCAAATTGAACTTCAAGAAAATAGTTTTTCCAGACAAGATGACGATAAACTTTTTTGTTTATCGTTATACAAATAACTCAAAAAGTACCAGAGAATCGACGTTTGGCGACCAAAATTGAATTGCTTTAGCTGATACAAAAAGGACAAGCTGTACCGCCTTTGTTTTAAATAACGCATCGTATTGGCAAAATCAGCATAGTTTCTGGAGCAACCACATACACGCTAGTTCCTCTTTGACTTTCAACTTGAAACTGATCGCTAATCGCTAACTGACCGTCGATGTTTGAACAGTCGAAATTTTTGCGGTTCAAACCGCAGGATCTGACAATCACGCGGTTACCGCCGTGTCTGAACTAGCCCTTAGAGAATTTAAAAAGCAATATTTCACACATCAGCCAGTTTGATTGGTAAGGGCCAGAGCATACATGCTACTTTTAGCAGCGGCGATCGGCGATTTAGACGCTTTTTAGAAGCTGAATGCAGCGACTGAATCGCTAAAACGCGCGATTCTGATACTGCAATAGATGCCAGTCGCAGAATCGCTGATAGCCGATGCTTCTAAGAAAGGCAAAAGCGCGCAGGCCCTTCTAAAAAAGATCCTATTTAAGGTCAGTGTAAATAAAATTTGCTTAAAATAAGCAAATTGTTGTATATGAGAGAAGTCTGGAGATATGATCACCATATTGTTAAGATTGTCGACACTTGGAATGCCTGTATCACATGCAGCGACACGAACGTTTTCAAAGTGACGTATGGCGTATTATTCAATATGTTCGCTCGATTGAATAGTACGTAGGGTGCAGTTAACTGCTTACATAAGATGCCGTTGAATCAAGTGTCGGCATTTTGAATACAAGTCTTAGTACATACCTGAATAAATAGTGACGAACCCATGAAAAAGGCCTCAGCTGTCGTAATACCAGACACAAAAGGAATTCATTTGTTAGCAACCTCTATAGGAGACAATTAAATTGTTAGCAACCTCTATTCGTGACATACAAGGGGATAAGTATAATTCATACACGCGTTTTGGAGAATTTCACGACAACAAAAAACGACATATTATACCAGCTTATAGTACTACAGTTGTCTCTTTTTTGCAATAAAATTGTTTTGCGCAAATGTGTTAGTTTTTGTGGTCATCTTCAGAACATCGATGATTTTCTTTTATTTATTCGATATACCGAATAAAAAATCCTATAGGATGCACTATAATTTCTAACTAAATTATTAACCTTCCGCGTACGAGGTGACAAAATCTCCCAATGGGAGCTCCCATCCCATACTAGGTGGAGTTTGACATACCCAGAAAATAAATCAAAGTTAAACCAGCAAATAATAACTTTTTGAAAGATAGATAAATAATATATTGTAAAAACTAATAATTAATAGGTTTTATTAAATCATATTATGTAATAGTTCCACATGATAATAGACTTTTAATGAAACAAAACTACTTAAAACATAACTTTTTTAATTAAAAAAAAAAATTAAGTAGGTACTTACTCTTAATGGTTTATATTTTAGCGTTTTATTAACGCTTAAATATACTTAAGTTAGTAAGTTTAAATGCGGAAGGTGCGTGGTTCGATTCCCGCCTGAGGTTTTTGTCTTTTTTCAGTGTTTAAAATTTTACTTAGGTACTTACTCTTTATTTGAGGTCAGATTGAGGTGAGATTTTAATGTATGACACATGTGACAATATTTTTTTTCAGTTTCTGATATTACTATTATTACATCTGCTTATAAATTAATAAGAAAATTATATCGATATCACTTTTTTGTAGAGATCATCCGTATCCAAATTACCGCAATTTCACAAAAAAAATCTGCTCAATCCAAACATATCACTATATTACATTTTTATAGCTGGAAAGCTATCCGAATTGGAAAATGGCATGTCAGCATTAGTAGATGATAAGATGCCACCAGGCACAGGCAGCCTGTGTCTCTTTGTATGTATGATCAGAATCATTATCAGACACCCATTCTGCATATTAAGTTACAAACTTAAAATTTACTTACAATGGTGATCGTAAAATGTAAGATTCCTTTAATTAAGACATGTTTTAATGAAGTTATTATCAGAAAATAAATAAATAAATCTGAAATTAACATTAGATACGAAAATAAATATAAAACAATACAAAGTGTAACGTACCTCTTAAGCAACGCGCCGTACCTACAAGGTGGGGTGTGTAATACCCAGGCGCACTTTATACGCGTGTAACTTGCATGTAGACTCCTGACAGAATTAACGGCACCGATCAGCCCCTTACTCTTGAAACTGATCGCTATTGGATCGTATTGGTATTGTGAATTTTCGTACTCCTAAGTTACGACACCAGAGCTAATATGGATTCATATTGCTTGGATATTAAGTGAAAAAAATACAAAACTCAATGCCATTTAGTTCACCCAATATGAGTCCATATTAGCGCTGGTGTCGTAACTTAAAAATACGAAAATTCACAATACCAATCCGATCCAATAGCAAAGTAAGGGGGGCAACATTGCATTTGCAGCTACTAAGAAAACGAACTCGCAGGAATTTATAGATAAGCTTTAAATGCGAACTTTAAGTTTTTCAGCAGCTGGGGTATGTCATATCATAGCCCACCTGCCCCCTTACTCTTGAAACCGATCGGTATTGGATCGGATTGGTATTGTAAAATTTCGTACTTTTGAGTTACGACACCAGCGCTAATTTGGATTCATATTGGGTGAACTAAATGGCATTGAGTTTTGTATCAATATCTGTGCAATGTGAATCCGTAATATTAGCTCTGGTGTCGTAAATTAGGAGTACGAAACTTCACAATACCAATATCGATCGATCGGGATCGGTTTCAAAAGTAAGGGGCTGGTCATGGAAGGTTAAACAATGCTTAGTCTCACAGCTGATTTCTCGTTACTGATCCATTGGTACCGTTTCTCGTAAAAAAAATATGTTAACAGCAAACACAAGGTATACTCCATATTTATTTGGTAAAAGTTAGCCAGTGGAGTATTTGGTATAAAACATTTTTTCATAACCATCAGACAAGTTTCTGTCACACTAATATTATAAAGGCGAAAGTTTGTGAGTGTGTATGTTTGTTACTCTTTCACGTAAAAACTACTAAATGGATTTGGATGAAATCCGGCATACAGATAGTTTATAACCTGGATTAACACATAGGATACTTTTTATCCCGATATTCCCACGGGAACGGGAACCACGCGGGTGAAACCGCGAGCGGCCGCTAGTAATACTATATTGATAACCGTTAGGAATTTAATATCTCACTGAGTTTGTACTTTTATAGCACTTAGTGCCGGCCGCTAACACGGGGAAGGGATCGCAAATAAAAAAGAAAAAAAGTTTTAAAAATGGAGCGTACATTTACAAATCATAATAGACCGGAAGTCGGCAGTTCGGCACCATCTCGTGCACAAGACAGACACATGCGACGGACGACACGAGTACTAGTTACGTAAATAGTTTAATAGTAGCCCTTAATGCTACGACATAAGCATCATGTAAAAAGTAAAAAACAGTTTTTATTTAATGAAGCTCACTGTCAGAAACATTTTTAAATATGTAGTGACGCTTAAATCTAATTTAACAAAAACTTTAGACAAATGTTCGTAATGTAATTTCCGTCGCAGGCAGTGTGCGGGAATTGGATGAATATTAAATGTGTCCATTCATTTTTGTCGTAAAACGTAACGTAATCATTTACATACGACACCCAACACGTGTTAACATAACTGCGCTCGCGATTGTACAGAAAAGCACGACAGACTACCCCAAAACGTCAAAATTCTACGAACTCCGTGGTCAAGTGGTTAGCACGCCGGTTCTGTGGTCTCTGGTTCGATTCCCGGTCGGGTCAATTAATATCTGTTTTTTTGTTTTCTAAATTGATTTCGGTTTTGGGTGTTTTCTATGTATAAATAGTATGTTTATTATTATCTAAATAAAAAAAAACAAGTTATAAAAGAAGCTTAACTTGAGAGATAATTGGTGTTAGAGTAGAAAAAGTTATTTTTATTTATTTATTCTGCAATTGACTTTAAACTCATCATCTTCACCCAATAGCTAAAATTGTAAATCGATTGGAGTATTTGGACAGTTTCGTGTAGCCTGAAATGCTATTTTGCGTACATCGTGCAATAGTAACGCGCAGTGCATCTCGGCTCCAGTCCGTGTGCATTGTGCCATTTATTAACGTAGAGTAGACGAGCTAACGACATGCGTCCACGTCTTGCCTTTGTCTAATAGCCGCGTTCCCTCCGCCCCGTGTCTTGCGAATTGCGCCTCGCTGCCCCTCTATATAAGACTATTTATATATGTCAGCGGTTGCTACAACCATCACAGATAGTAACCTCTAGGAGTTTTTGTGACAGACAAAGGGATATAATAAATAAATGCAGGGTTGGCTGTTTTAAATCAGGTGATTTTTAAAATAAAAGTCATTGATTTAAATCAATTAAAAATGTTATATAATCTTCAATGAAAATAATAATAAATAAGTATACTTAGTAGTTACTAACAATAAAATACTGTCAAAGGGTTTTACACAGAATTAGCAGTCTCAAAAAAAAAGACTTGCATGCATACCTACCTACTTGAAATTTGTTTTCAACTGTAGCAAAACAAATCAGAAATCAGTCTTGTAAAGTTGGATACTAACAATACTTGGTCAAGATTTATCTATATTACTTTTTAAAGTAACAAGTCAACAAATTTTAAAAATATTAATTTTATTTTAATAATTTTAAAAGTATTTGTGTCATACAGCTTATTCAATTGTCAGTAAGTACTAATAATAGTGTCTAGGCTTTGTCACATTAAAAAAAAATAAAAAAAATCAATAAAACCGAAAAAAATCTATAAAAATCAAAAAATCATGATTTTTTCCAACCCTGAATAAATATCGTTATTCAGCTACCTATCTATCTGTTAGCAATGCATGCGACGCAAGCATGAAGTTGGACCTAAGGTGGTGTTGTTTGTAATAGAGGATAATTAAAGTTTACACTTTTTTGCAAAGTGGCAGTTGACTACGAGTATATAATGAATAGTTTGTAGGTTTAATTTTGTACAAATAACCTCAGATCCTGTGAATCACAGGATCTGAGGTACTGTTGCAGTATCACAGGCTGTGATACTGCAACAGGCATAGGCAATCATTGGCACGCACTGGGTCCTAACAGGCACTTAACCCTGTTTTAAGCTATAAATATCATAGCGAATCGTCGTGCCATAGCAAAACTCTGCCCAAAAGACTCTTTGGTGTCAGGTAACTCTTTATTTTATAACTTAAAGAGACAAAAGAGCGTTATAGCATTTGAAATTAGATCGTAAAGCGATTTAATAGAGTTAGTTATGCATCGTTTTTCTTTAGGCTAAAGAAGGTTAAGAGTATTATATTAAATCTTTAAGGCGTAGTGTAGTAATTATTAACTCTTCTGCAAAGGTTCTAATCTTGTAGCTTTAAGAGCTACACAGCACATAACTGCATATTATTATCTGCAAAAGTTCTACACAGACAATAAACATCACTCATGCCATGCATGAATCACTAAAAGAGTTATAGTAGCTCTTACTGGCGGCTTTAGCCTAGTACGAGACCTGGATGCTAGAATTCTATTTTGACTTTGATTGAAAAAAAATAACTGTTACTAATTAGCTAAATTTATGTCTATACTTTAACCGTCTCATCAAAAAACGTTGAGTAAGACTACTCCAAGTATTAAATTGGTGTTAACAAATTTTGCTAATAATAAACATGGAGTAATGAATGAGTACACTAATCCGACTTTACTCTCGGAGGAAAAGTTTAACCTCGGCGGCACATTGTTTAACGACAGAGTATGGGTGGAGTAGTATTATGACCTAAATTGACATTTTGTAGTTGGCTATTTTTCTATTGTTGTCGTTGATGTGGGTTTGGTTTATAAGATGAAAGTTGTAAATTTAATATTTCATTATAACTAACTGCCCTAAAAATAATGTTACAATAGCGCTTTAAATTCGATCTAATGTAATAGTTTGAACTTACTGACATTTTGTTGATCTTTAATTATTTACATATTTTTGTGTTGTCGTTATTTTATTTTATTTGTATTGGTTTGGACAATGTAAATTTCTATTAGACAGTTTATATTTATTTCTTAATTGTTATTGTATTGTATGATTTGTGTGCCTAAAACGTCGACAATTTTCCATTTCTAATTTAATACTTTGTGATATTTTATGTTTAGTTGGTTTTAGTTTCATTTAAAAATTAAATGTTGTTTCGTATGCCGTAAGGTGTATCATGGAGGCATTATTCATCTTGTATCAAAAACACCCTGTACTACCTGTGATAACGAATGAGTAAATGATTATGATTGACGACGAAGTCTGTAAAAGTTTACTTTACATCACTCTATGGATGTGTAAGGTGCATAAGAGCTCTAATTACCACCGCACTATAGGTTACGAAGTTATAATACGCTCAAGTAGAGGCTTTACCTATACCGCCATTATATAATATTAACTTAAACATTCTATGGATGTGTAAGGTGCCTATGAGCTCTAATAAACACCGCACTATAGGTTAAGAATTATAATACGTTCAAGTATAGGCTTAACCTTTACCACCATTATTATAAATATATATTAACTTAAATTATCCAAAACAAAATGAATATATAGTTCCAGAGACAGGTATTTGAAAGTATTTTGTTAGAACATACATAATCCATAATACTACAATACTTCAAAACAAGAATGAAAACATTTTCGTTTGTGGTTACGTAACACTTCTCAGTTCTCATGTCCCTATATATAAAATAATATTAAACTTTAACAAATAGATAATATAAATCAAAGGGCCTTTGTATTCATAGTAAACTTAGCTTCGCAATCATTATTACAACAGCGGAGATTGTATCCAGCTTTAACTTATCGAATATAAATATTTTATTAGCAAACAACTTATGTATTCGAAATAAGACAGAGCTCTTCAAAATAATATTTAAAAAGAGTACGGTTTGCCGTCATAACAGTGGCATATGCACTCCTACTAACGATCAAAGAACTAATTTACACTCATATGCCTCTGTACTAGCTCTATTAGAGTTTGTTGTCGACTTTGTAGCCCTGAAATAGCTCCCATGATAACTCCTAATTTTGTTCTTATCTCTTCTATGGGCATTGTAGAGTCTTGGCCTATAAAAAGTTCTACCCAATCAGGAGGGTTAGTGCATGCAATAACTCCCATTTAGCTCTTAACACTATTTCTTTGAGTTATAGTCAACGACTTAATTGAGCTCTTAAAACTCTTTCCTTAACGCCTAAATGTTTGTTGGGTGGTATGCAAGTTATAGCATCATTGTCATCTATACTAATATTATAAAGAGGAATGATTTGGTTGTTTGTTTGTTTGGATTGAATAGGCTCCGAAACTACTAGGCTGATTTGAAAAATTCTTTCACCGTTGGGAAGCTACACTTTCTCCGGGTGACATAGGCTATTTAATATATTCAAAAATTCGTCACGGGGTACGAGGTCCACACGGACTAAGTCGCGAGCGGTCCGCTAGTGATTGTATAATGGTACAAGAAAATTTAAGGCTGGGATTCCCGAAATTCCCGAAAATATTGTATTTTAAATTATGGATAACTCGCAAATCACAAGTACTCAAAATTTGGAAATAATATATGTTATTCCACAGTCTTTTATCTAGTAATTCCGGCCTTTAAATACTCTATTAGTGATACATTACTGCATCAAATAAAATTTCAAACATCCGTCTTATCGTAATTCAAATATCGTATTACTTGCAATATACTTGGTTTTAGTTAATGAAAAATATACGAAAATAATTGTCTTTGAATAGGTGAGGCATTCCGGCCGTTATAAGTTAAAAAATTTAAAAAGGATTCTTGATTTTCAAAATTACCTACCTATTTTGCTAAGTTGACGCTCGCGAATCGCGATGTACAATCAATCAGTCCCCTACTAGTTTCTGCGCTCGGGAATCCTAGCCTTAAATGCGGAATAAGCGCATTGTCCAGTAATTTGGCTCATGTCATGTCTGATGCAAGTAGCAGTGAGCACGAGCTCAAAACATACCAGCCGACTTGTTTGCGTTTTGTTGTCTTGTTTTTCTCTGTTAAGGCTCAGTTCAATTTAATTGTATCTAATACAAGCTTATATAAAGCTCTACTCACCTTCCAGAATAGCCTTGTCGAGAAAATAGTTTATTATAAGAAAAGCAAAGCTAAGTAGTCGGCTAAGGCTATGGCTTTGGGTTTGTGTTTGTGTGCCATGTTTTTTTTATTAATGGCCGCTTCAGTGGTTGTGTTAAGGCAAAATCGTTTCTTGTTCGGAGATTGGATATATTATTCATATAATTAATTTTCTGTTGTAAGGTATTTTTACTGTTGTATTTAATAACTTTAAATCATGGTCAAGGTTCCATACTATTCGTAAACTTATTCAGTACCTACACATTTAGTTTTTATTCTCTTAACTCTATACTCGTCTACAACTACTTGTCTACTACAAATGTCTTTCTTTAATTGACTATGTGAATAATGCGGTCTCAAAGATTTTTCACTGATTTAGTGTAAATAACTTGCTATTAAACGAGGGAAAAACCAAATGTGTAAGATTTGTATGGCTTAATGTTATGCAGTTGTCCCACCGCCGACGATGAACGAGATGCGAGTCGAGCTAGAACTAGAAACGAGTTAGCTAGCAGCGGAAAGCGAGTGTGTAGTTCCGATAGTTTTGTCGCTGGGCTATAAGCGAGTGTTCAAGTGTCGCTCGCGGCGGCCGAGCCGATCGTACGTACTCTTGGCAGGAAATGACCGCTGCCGCTGTTTGGTCTCTCGGCGTGAGTTCTGATCGCTGAGCGAGTATCGCTAAGAGGCGAGGAGCTGCAATTCAGTTTTTGCAGCTTTGTAGGCTACCTTGCGGCGTCGCCACCTTCTAGAGCGTGTATATGCCCTTTGCGCCGCTATACTGTCTGCGCGAAGATCAGACTTATCTTTGATAGCTCTTGTCGCTCAGCGACGAACTAGTGGAGCGAGTTCTAGCCGGCATCGGCAGTGTGAACAGTCAGCGATCAACTATTTATATAAGCATCTCTTTTGTTTACACGGAATGTATATCTTTTGCATGTTTATTGAGCGAGAAAATAGCCGATACTTAATCGTTTACTCGTCGTTGGTGGGTTGCCTTTTGCCTTATGGCTGCCTTATGTAGGTAATAACTAGTGTACAAATTAAAGATAAGAATGTGTATCCTGTGGACACCACTGTGTTTCTTGGCATCACGTTGAATGCCAAGCTTCAGTGGGGCCCACATATAGCTAAATTGTCGAATAGACTTAGCTCTGCGGCTTATGCAGTTATGAAGATCCGTCAGCTAACTGACGTTGATACAGCTAGATTAGTTTATTTCAGTCAATTTCATAGTGTAATGTCGTACGGCATTTTACTGTGGGGAAATGCTGCCGACATTCAAACTATCTTTGTGCTGCAGAAGAGGGCTATTCGAGCAATTGTACAACCTAAAGGCTGGTGATTCTCTCACAGAGAGATTTAAGGATATAAGTATAATGACAGTTGCATCACAATACATTTATGAAAATCTGTTGTATGTGCATAAAAATACTTAATTAAATGTTTTCAAAAAAAGCTGATATTTACAATTTAATACTAGAAGTAAGAATAATTTAGTAGTTTTCATAAAAAAAATAATTCTTTTAAGGGTCTGTGTGTACGATTTTACAACAAAGTACCAAATGATAGATTACACAGAAGACAAAACAGCTTGGCTCTAAACTGAAATGCTCCAAGTACACCAACAGCTATTTCTAATTGTTACTCTTGTTCTAAAAAGCTTACTTTTTTATAAAGCTTTTCTTTGATATGGATTTTAAGTTTATCAAGATCTAATTTCTGAATATCAATTGGTACTTTGTTGTAAAATCGTACACACAGACCCTTAAAAGAGTTATTTATTTTATGAAGCCTAGTATAAGGTGCTGCTAATTTGTTCTTACTTCTAGTATTTAAATTGTGAATATCACTGTTTTTTGAAAACATCAATATTTTTATGAACATACATCAGATTTTCATAAATGTATTGTGATGCAACTGTCATTATACTTATATCCTTAAATCTCTCTCTGAGAGAGTCACCAGCCTTTAGGTTATGTATTACTCGAATAGCCCTCTTCTGCAGCACAAAGATAGTTTGAATGTCGGCAGCATTTCCCCACAGTAAAATTCCGTACGACATTACACTATGAAAGTAACTGAAATAAACTAATCTAGCTGTATCAACGTCAGTTAAATGACGGATCTTCATTACTGCATAAGCCGCAGAGCTAAGCCAATTCGACAATTTAGCTATATGTGGGCCCCACTGAAGCTTGGCATCCAACGTGATGCCTAGAAACACAGTGGTGTCCACAGGATTCACATTCTTATCTTTAATTTGTACACTAGTTATTACCTGCTTAACATTAGCAATACAAATCTTATACATTTGGTTTTTCCCTCATTTAATAGCAAGTTATTTACACTAAACCAGTGAACAATCTGTGAGACCGCATTATTCACATCGTCATAATTTGGGTGTCGTCGTTTCACTTTGAATAAAAGTGAAGTATCATCAGCAAACAATACTATCTCATGACTGTTTTTTACAAAATAAGGTAAGTTATTAATATAAACCAAAAACAAGAATGGACCAAGTATTGAACCCTGCGGAACTCCCATTTTTACCACTGATCCCAGAGATCTTTTACTGTTAATGTCGACCTTCTGAATCCTGTTACTTAAGTATAAGATGAGAAGACTCAAAGAAGTATCTCTAATTCCATAGTGGTTAAGCTTCCTGACCAATGTTTCATGTAAAACACAATCGAAAGCCTTGGATAAATCACAAAATACCCCTAGGGCATCCTGTGAATCTTCCCAGCCATCAAATATTTGAAATAAAAGCTCAACACCGGCGTCAGTTGTTGAGCGACCCCTGGTAAAACCATACTGTTTAGAATGTAAAAGTTTATTTCTATAAAAATGAATTTGAATTTAGTCTAGCATCAACTTTTCAAAAATTTTACTAAATGTGGGTACCACAGAAATAGGTCTAAAATTAGTGGGGTCAGAAGTGCTACCTGATTTAAACAATGGAATTATTTTACTATGTTTCATTAGGTCAGGAAAAACACCACAGTCAATGCATTCATTAAAAATGCAAGCTAAAACTGGAGCTATTGTCATAATTACTGATTTAGCGACGTCCACGGAATCACCCCACAGATCAGCGGTCTTCTTTTTATTGAGAGTGTTAAATGTCTTTAATATATCTGCAGAGCAAATTTTTTGAAAACTTAAATTACTTTCACAAACTTAACATTCTCCTTCAAAACAGATTCGGCTACAGTGGGGGAGGAAATCAAAGCTTTTGTAGTTGAAACTGGAATTCAGTAAAAAAAACCTCTCAAATGCTGCAGCAATGTCAGCATCAGAAGTCAAGGTTTTTTTATCACAATTCAAATTGTACTCATTATTACGACTTTTGACATTTCCTGTTTCACTATTTATATAATTCTTTAATATTCCATGTCATTTTTATTTTGTTATTACTATTCTTAATCTTAGAACTCAGATAGTTTGCCTTAGCTAATCGACATACTCTTTTGAATAACTTTGAATAATTTTTAACATATAATTTGAAATCGTCACTGGTGTTAAAGTTGCGTTCACCATAAAGTTCATAAAGGCGTTTTCTACTTTTGTGAATACCAATTGTAGCCCACTCATTAAAAGTTACAGTACCATTAACTGAGATCTTTTTTGGAACAAAAGATTTATTAAATTCTGAACAATATGTGTTAAAGAAATCATTATAAATACATTAGGGTTCTCACTGTATTCTAAATTATTTAATTTTGTGTCTAGATTGCTTTTAAAGCGTTCCAGCCGACCTACAGTTTTTGGCACAACAGTGATTTATATGTTATCAATACAGGTGGCCGAAGTGGCAGTTATTCTTGTCGGCTCCAAAAATAAATGATTCAAATTGTATGAAAGAAATAAGTTTTTAATTTTAATTGACAACGTGGAATTTTCTAACAAATTTATATTAAAATCACCGCAAACAATAATGGTTTTACGTACATTGCGGACCTTACGTAATGCCTCATCCATAACTTTTTCAAAAAAATCATATAAGGCTAACGGAGGTCTGTATACACTTAATACAACAAACTGCTCCAACTCCACACAAGCTATTTCTATTGTTCGCTCAACCGAGAAGCTCACTATGTTTTTGTGTTCATTTAATTTAAACTTTTGATTAACAATAATTAAAGAGCCACCATGTATAGCATTTCCTCGACTGAACGAACTTCCTACCAAATGATTCTTAAAATTGAACATGAACTGATGGTCTCTAAGCCAGTGTTCGGTTATGCAAAGAATATCAATTTTATTACAGTTCATGAACAATTCAATCTCTAAATCTTTGCCCATCATTCCTTGGATGTTCTGGTGAACAATGTTCATAGGTTGTACATTTTTTAAATTTAATGATTGATAGGGGCTTTTCCTAAGGCTATTTTTACATTCATTTAATTTAATTGTATTATCAAACATTTCGCAAGAGTGTTCCTGTGTTGTCTTATAATTTAATTTAAATAATTAATTGGAATGTCAGTAGAAACACTACTGACGTCTATGTCAAATATACATTGCTCAATAGAAGCAACTTGTTTAGCCAAGTTTTTGGCTGACGTTAAAATACAATATGATAGCGATAAAGCTATTTGTCGGTACTAGTTAAGGTAGTCGTAATCATATTATTTTGTATGAAAAAGGTAAAGTAACTTTATGGTTTTCATACAAAATAATACGATTACGATTACCTCAAAGTAACATAATGGTTCGTGCTTGGGGTACTGGTAACGAGTAACTACATATTCTGTTTTGTAAATGTCGTTGCTTCTGTGCGCTGTTTTTTCTTGAGGCCGTTCTTTGCCACAGTTAAAAAATTACGTCCTAAATGGCTGATAGGTTAAAAAATTTGGACGATTCAAAGTCTTACTTATTAATTGAGTTTATTGAATTAATATACAGCGCGTTAGTTAAACCAAGGGACATATTAAAGGAGGACATTAGGTGGTCGATTCCCGATCCGATTCTTAAAAAAAACTTATTTTTTGCATAATTATTTTATTATAAGTATAATGTTAGCGTATATGTCGCAGTCATATGATGAAAACAGAGATTTGGTCAATTCCCTAAGTGATTTGATCAAATCACGATGATGTTAAAATAACAACACGATTTTATCATTTCCCTAAACAAATCTAGGGATTTGAACACCACTAGAACATAAATTGCCCTACTCCTGTATGTTCCGTGGACAGGTTAGAAATATAAGACAATCGCGAAGCGCAGCGAAGCGATTGTCTTAACTTAACGGGTCACCAACCACGACAGCTACTTATTCAATACCATACGCGTAAATTAGTCAAAAGCACTAGGGTGCCCAAACATTACGGAAAATTTTGTGAAATTTTAACATCGATTTTCTGAATTATTTTATATGCTTCGAGAAGTATTTTTTTATTTGTTTATACCATAGGATAAAATAGGATAAAAGGATAAAACCCAGGCATAAAATACCATAGGATTTAATATATCCCTCGTGTTAACTAACACGCTGTATATTGACTTTGACTTTAAAGTGAAATCTCCTAAGCCAATCGCTGGTTTGTCCGCCAGTCTAATTATGAACATCATACGCTTGTCACTATCATATCATGTGTACGTGTACTTTATTCGAACTGGGGCCTTACCATCAACTCTTAGGCTGAGATCTATAGACCGTACTTATACTTTACTCAGACTTATCTAGCGAGCTAAGACAAAATTGGAATTTATAATCAATACCTCGACGCTGTCTCAGCACAGGCTTAGCACTGGTTAAGTCACCGAAATCGGTGACTTACGAAAAACTCAGGATATTAACCGAACGTGAATAATAGCACACTACCTTAACAGCACTACGGCGGCGTTTCCATGCCTTTTTAAACTTTACGGGTTATCTTTCTGTCAAAACAAGATCTTATTCTGTCAAAATAGTTATGACTATCAATTCGAAATCAAAGCTCGTATTTAGGATGCACTGAGCCAAGTTCGCCATAAGTGAAGTCAAAGTTACTCGTAAGCACGCTCTATAAATCTCACCATTAGAGCTCTTACTTTAATCTTACTATATTAATTGTCATACACATTATGCATACGAGTAAGTTAAAGTAATACTGCTCTAAGAGGTGACAGTAGTATGCAGTGCAGTGGACGGACACTGTTATGCAATGTATCAGCCAATAACTAGTAAATTATGCACCTCGTTGACCCTCGCTGCTCGTACGCTCATTATAGTGGCACGAGTGTCGTCAACTGTGATGGTCGATGTTTTCCACTATCGATTGACTCCATGGCTATGACTGTGGATGGATACAAGGGAAGATGTAGGCGAGAAAAAGATGGATTGACTACGTGAGAAATGATATGGTGAAAAAATGAGTGACCGTAGAATTGATGGCTGATAAGGACGAATGGAAGAAGACATTTTTAATCTTATAAGTTAGTACTAGATTAGGTTTGTTTATGTTCCCACTAAAATATTATTTAGCTATATAGGGTCTAACAATATCAATAAGCGAACGTTTAAGGGGATCATCTATATATCACACTGAGCATGCTCACCAAATTTGGTCCAAAACTACAGGCTTGTTACCGAGATAATCAACAAAACATTCATAATTCACCAAAAAATACACTCTTTCCAAACTCGTACAGCAGCTGTACTACACGCACACAAAGATAGCCGACCATGCACTCTAAACTCGACTCGGAGCACAATGAGTTATTGACGCTTGCCTGCGTGTTAGTAAAGATACAGCATGTTTCATGATGTGCATTATATTAATTGATTTAGTTTGTTAGAAAACACAACTTTGAAAAATCACTATAAAGCAGGAGTCAATTTTTTGTCATTGTATTCAGAATGATGTATAGATACCGCCCTTAAACGTTCGCTTATTGATTTTGTTAGACCCTGTATATAAATAAATAAGACATACTGCGCCGACCCCAAATAGGGATAAGGGCAAGAAAATGATTATGATGATGTTTGACTCCATTTTCACATGGTATTCACTATTAATCATTTTAGTGGTTAGTTCCATGTATAGCTAACACAAGTGTGAACACCTGCATGTATTACTTCTAAAGCCTTTGTAGTTTGTAAAGAATCCACTGGTATTTACAAAGTTTTTACTCTTTATTACTACTCTCCTTTTGGTTGTAGAGTACTAGAGAAATCGGAGTGATTCTCGACTATTATAGAACAGAGGCATGTTCCTCAGGCAAGATCTCAGTGGTTGAGGATTCCGGGTGAAGCGCGCTTTCACCTTCGGCCTTATCGGTCACTTACCATCAGGTGAGATGAAGGCCTAGCGTTTACCCTTAAAAAAATAAATTAAAAAATAATAAAAAAGATTTAATTAAAGTTAGTGTTAAAACTTGTTTAATAATAAAAGTCAAATTAACACCTAAGACAATTTTTCTACATACAAATAGTTTTTTGCCCTTCAAAAACCTAGGTCATATTATATCCAAATACTTATTATTTGAAAAGAAATTTAACTGATATAATTATGGTTTTAGGTAATTTTGATTGCAACTTACAAACTTTGGCTCCGCGTTGGTAAGCCAGTCAGTCAATACAATTGATCTCTATTAATTAGCGAATAAACGTATTATATTATTTAATAGAACTTTATTGGTTACGACGACCACATTATACTTGAGTCCTATGTGGGGGTTATATGTGGGTATCTTGTGAGAAAACGGATGAAAGTCAATGTATCAAAGACGAAAGTGATGATGTTTGAGAGAGTTGAAGAAATGTCTGACCGTACGATAATAATAGGTGGCGAGAAAGTGGCACAAGTTCGGGAGTTTGTTCACGAGGGATGGAAAGTATGAGGAAGACAGAAAGACGAGGTAAGAAATAAAATTCAGTGAATGGCGCTTTACACTCGGTTATGACTAGCCAAATCAAGACTGAAAATGCGCGAATGGCTATTCATAACGGACTGCTGGTGCCGACACTGATGTATGGAAGTGAGTCTTGGGTATGGCAGAAGAAAAATGAAAACATAATAAATCCGGTAGAGATGCGTTCATTGAGGAAAATATTTGGAGTGAAATTGAGCGGTAGAGTGAGGAATGATGTGAAACTCGGTATTTTTTCTTTATATTTTCAAGAAAATTACAATGTAAGTAGTTAAATTAGTTTTATTATAGCTCTGTACGCATTGAACTATGCAGCTGACAATGTTGACTGAAGACTGGCCACTGTTCGCAACATAGTCTTTGACCTTTTATTTAGCTTTCCTAATTAATATTACGTTTAATGTGTAACCCAGCAGGGTCTTTATTGGATCGCCGAATTTTTTGTACTCCTAATTTTCAATGGCATACAAACCATAAGCCTTAATTTTTTTTCGCACATTTTTACCTTATAGTGTTTAGCCTATTTTAACTTCACCTAACTCTAAATCGCCGAATTTAAACTTCTCAAATACTACATTAGGCGGTACCAATCATAATCCCTACTATTTGCAATTACTAAATTGTAATTCGCACAGAGTTAAAACGCACAAAATGTAAGCTAAGGTAGATTTCTGTTGTCTAATCAAAAATGACCTCGAAATTCAAGACAATCGCTACGCTGCGCTTAGTAAATGTTAAATTTCTAATCTATCGCGTTACCTACAGGAGTAGGGCAGGGTCTATATTGGCTCACATAAAAATAATATTCCTATTTTTGGTTTTACTACCGATTTGTGTTCATAATAATCAGTCTTCCTAATTTTTATCCTTATACTTTTTTTGTTTATAAATTTTTATTACTACCATCGGAACTCATAACAGACAGTTATCATATTTTTTTCATAATAATCATAATCATAATCATTTATTCATTCGTTATCAAAGCTAAGTAGTACAGGGTGTTTTCGTTACAGGTTGAATAGTGCCTCCATGATACACCTTTACGGCATACGAAATACATTTAATCTTTAATTTAAACTAAATTAACCAAAACCCAAATTAAAATAAATATCAAATTAACAATTTAAATAAGGTCGACATTCAAGAAATACAAATCACACAATACAAAAACATAAAATCAAATTAAAAATTATCATATTTTTTTCATAATAATCATAATCATAATCATTTATTCATTCGTTATCAAAGCTAAGTAGTACAGGGTGTTTTCGTTACAGGTTGAATAGTGCCTCCATGATACACCTTTACGGCATACGAAATACATTTAATCTTTAATTTAAACTAAATTAACCAAAACCCAAATTAAAATAAATATCAAATTAACAATTTAAATAATGTCGACATTCAAGAAATACAAATCACACAATACAAAAACATAAAATCATATTAAAAGGGTGCCTGCGGCCCCCCTCCGTTATTTGTCAAAAGTCTAACCTAACCTAACCGAACTCTTTCCATGGTCCGCAGTCACAGGAGACCGCTCTGCCCGATGCCGATGAAGCGCTTACTCCCTGTCTGTTCATAATTCGTCGTACACTACCTACTGTGTTCTGTACCAATTGCTAGTGTCAAATACAGCAGCCTGCGCGCATTGTACGACGAATTACGAATAGACATGGGGTGAGCGTTTGCCACTCGTCTGGGGGGCAGATCCTAGATCGTATAAAGTATTCATTTCAATGTGTAGTGTTTACGTAATCTACTAAAACAATAAGTTTTAACCTCGAGTTGTCGAATATTGGTCCAGCTGCGTTCTAACTCCAACTATGTTTACTTATCTCTGGTGCGTTAATATTCTAATAGGCTTATTCCGTTTCTTCAGCATTTGAATGCTCTAAATACATTATGTTTCTCGGGCTAGTAGTTGTTCTTCCCCTGTGCTGTTGCCTATGTGGAAAGTCCAGCAGTAGGACGTTTTTGGCTAATGAGATCGCAGTCGACAAAATCGATATGTCGCAATGCCCGAGTTCTGTTTCCGTTAAAAAAAATCACTTCCACAGTGGTTACTGTTTTTTTTACTTTGTTTTGTAATTTTAATACCTATTCCTTTTAAAAAAAGAAATAATTTATTTTGTAAAGACAACTATTATTATTATATTAATAAAAATAAGGGATTGCATAAGTTAACTACTTTTTAGAAAGTTTCTCCACACGGAAAGTGTATCTCTGAGGAATCAATAATTCCTTTAAAGTCAATTTAAGTTAATTTTAAGTTAATGATCGAGTGAGGGCTTGATGCCATGTTTGTTAAAAAATCGTACTACATCTGTCCAACTATTAAATAACTTAGGTACTTTCTTTAATACATATGTTAATACTATTCAAATTGCATTGTGTCAAGCGTGCTAAAAATATATTATGATGCTCAATTCATTTATCTTTGTAGAACATCGTCTGACTCTCCTTTCTTGCCAAATATTGTTAAGTATTTGACGAGTATGTACCTAATAGTAAGCTACACATACTAGACATCGAAATAGGTGACGCATTCACAAAACAGATAGGTACAGAAATCAATCACATTTGTATGTAAGTACTTCACTTTTCATACTTAACTACGCTCGGCGCCGGCGGGCGGTCGCGCTAGGGATACGCGCGCGACTGAGGGGGCTACTCCAAGCTCGCAGTATAGCCCGCATAGCAAAAAACTTATTCTACAATATTAATACAGAACAATAAACAACTAGGTACTACCTATTACAATACAAAAAGTTTACAGAATAGTAACTTAGACTTACTTATGTAAAATATTACTACATATTGATCATTTTCACTATCGAAAATTCCTAATAATAACGTCTAAACGGATTACCCTATTTACACAATTTCTTTTGTCCTATCCATTTTATACCTAAACCTAACACATGACACTAAAAACTACAAAATAATCCACACAATCAAAAAACATGTTCACAACTTAAGTAGGTACGTGATATTTGGTGGTGTTAATTATCTTACGAAAATTTTGTTACTTCGTTATACTGATAAGATTCAAAATAGGAAACTGTTATTATAAATCGAGCTTAGATCCTCCTTACTTCATAGTTCATATTCTCCGGGGGGCACTTGCCTACCTAACTGTTCTGTGTTACGTTAAAGCGAACCATCGAAATAGAAGCAAATACCTCTCTGAAACTTCTGATAGCTTTAAAAAACGACAATTCACCGTTTAATGTTAAATTTAAACAACCGTCCACTGAACAGTTAATTTTTTTTTAGTTGCACCGTTTTTGCACAAAAGTTCACAGACGCGTGTCTCAAGCGGCGCAAATAGGCGCGTTTTGTAGGTTTTTTACCGATATAGACTTTATAGGATTTAATGAATTAGCAGGTTTTCTGTAATACTTCAAAATAAATATTTACATGTAAAAATTAAGTCGAATATTTTTTTTAAATGTAAGAAGTCGTCCGTTTTAGACTTTTATTTGGCCTGTTTTCGGGATTTTTTATAATCTAGTTAAGTACATCTAATCGCGTAACAAATTAGCACATTCTTTAGGCAATATCCTTTAGTGTCTATAAGAGCGAATAAGAGCTAATTTAATAGTAAATACATAAACCATTTGATCTAGCAAAACAGTTTTGCCCGCATTTACCGGTGACTCGCCTTAACTTATTTTGAGTATTATAATCATTAAAGACTTCCACTGTTGGACAAAGTCTTCCCCCAAGAGACTTTCACTAGATCATCGGTCCGCCTTGTTGGGGGCTTGCCTCCAATCTACAACAATGCGTGTTCTGGTTTTTGGTCCGGAAGAACCGTTCTACCCCAACGGGCGTCGGTCTACGAGCGATGCGCCTTGCCCACTGCCTCTTGAGCTTAGCAATTCTTCGAGCTGTGCCGGTTGTCTTAATTCTTCTACGGATCTCCTCATTTGTGATTCGATCTCTCAGAGAAACCCAGCTCTTTAAGTGACCTTGAGCTTTCTTATAAGACCCATATTGAGCGACTAGCGACCATATATCATTACCGTATATCATTTTGGCAGACAACACACACTGGTCAATGATTTTTGATCTTGCCTCAGTACCTAGCTTACCGAACTCTGACCAACCAAATTGGATTTTACGTTTGACCTCCTTCCGGAAGTTGGACTTACTAACTGGATCGATTGTCCTATAATTACGTATTCGTCCACAACTTCCAGAGCAGAGTCTCCAACCCAACCTTCAGATGAATGACAACGGCACGTGAATTTGACATGATTTTCGTCTTCTCCATGTTTATTTATTTTTAGACCCACTTGATGGGAGACTCTGAGAGAGACTAGACTCACCGAGCATTGTGTCAAATTCCCCCAAGTGTCTTAGCCATGATCACTATACGAGTGTATATGGTCGGCAAATCAAAAGTGAATAATGTACAATGGCGGACTTCGTCGCTTTACCAGTCTAAAGATCAAAATCCCTTGCACACCGCGTCGTCTATTTGGTACGGGCACGCACCCGGGCGGGCGGTGCGCTTCATACGAAAATCGCTGCAAAGTGGTAATGCGACGGTGATCCCGCCGTACACGCCGTTAATATTGATGCCGAGTCCGCTCTCTAGCCCAGAAGCTTGAATAAGTCTTCAGTGCAGCAGTGCCGAGTTTTGAAGACATTACGCCTCATTGACTCACTCCTCGCTGTAACTGATGGTTTTCGAGCACTGGTCCTGGAGGCGAACTGACATAGTGTGGCGTTTTGGTAGAAACACATCAACCATTCGATGTACCGGTAGTCGATTTAGCACGCTGCATGGCCCATGTTTTGATCTAATGCAAGGTTTTCTCATATTCCATACTTTTCGGTCTTCTGTATAACCTGCCGCGACGTAGGTATCTGATCTATGGTGCTAAAGCCTTTACGGAACCGGCTTGTTAGATAAGCAGGTTAATGACTTCCAGTCATAAAACCTGCGAGCGAGATGATTCGCTCGTTATGATTGCCGAAAACAGCTTGTAAACATGACATAGAAGTGAAATAGGTCTGTAGTTTCGCCGTAGGGTGACCCTACCCTACTAGGGTCTCACTTAGCTCAGTAGTCTCAGAATATTATTATATCCTACTTCCTACTAATATTATAAACGCGAAAGTTTGTAAGTATGTATGGATGTTTGTTACTCTTTCACGTAAAAACTACTGAAAGGATTTGGATGAAATTCGGCATATAAATAGTTTATAACCTGGATTAACACATAGGATACTTTTTATCCCGATATTCCCACAGGAACGTATGGATGGATGTTTGTTACTCTTTCACGTAAAAACTACTGAATGGATATAGGTGAAATTCGGCATACAGATAGTTTATAACCTGGATTAACACATAGGATACTTTTTATCTCGATATTCCCACGGGAACGGGAACCACGCGGGTGAAACCGCGAGCGGCCGCTTGTTAAATAATAAATGATGAAACCAGTAGTATGTAGAAACTACTTTTTACTGTTGTGGTAACTGAGGTGTTATTATTATTATTTACGCCGATTACGCCGACTCATTTTAGACCAAACGCCGCCGCCGATAACATAGACATCGGCGCAAACGTCTAACTGGCACCCAAGACCAACCGTTATGTTATGCAAGTAGTGCTAGATGTCCCTGCGCCATTTAAACCAACCTTGCGCATGTGATGACCATCACGCCCAAGCTCATTCTTCATACAAAACTAGCGCCTCAGGTGGCCCCGTGAACACGTAGTGCACATACCTATTTTCCAGATAGGTGCTGTCGAGCTCGCTCTCTTCTCATTGAAACGGACTTTGGAGAGGATTCTGCGGTCTTCATCGCCTAGTTGCTGACATAAAGTTTTGGGGATAATATTATAGTGCAAAATCAGTGCACTGTCACGCAACTAGATATGCGTCATCAATAGTCATCCGTCATTCATTAAACATATACCTATTGGTCATGCGAACAGCAAAATGGGCAAAATCGTTGCCTGATCAATAAAAGTATTAGATAATTGGTTGTGTTTGTGTCATCTCACCCAAAGCCCGACTTCATTCATTTCTGGGTAAACCTAAGCCTCTGCTTGTCCGTACTATCCGGGTTTTTTCATGGCGATGGCGGCGGTCCGTTACGGGTAAGGTATTTGGTAAACTCGGTGCTTTCTACTCGTGTTCCTTAGCCATTCCCGTGGCAGAGAAGTTTCTATGTCCTTAGACTAGTGGGTAGACCTTTTCTTCCCGTCAAGCTTTCGTCAAGGGCGAGGGCCCACATAACCCGAGGTCGCAGCTATCTCTGGTGTTTGCGTAACACAGAGCATTTAACTAATTAAAAAGAAAAGGCTTCTCTTTTCTTGCTCCATTTTTCGCGGTCCGGCCCACCCTCGTATTTTGTTTTTGTACTATTGGCAAATCAAAAAACATAACCAAAAAGTTTAAAAAACGTAAAACGTTGTGTAATGATAATTTTGCCGGGTCCTGTCCAGTTTTTATGAATTTGCTTTTTTATCGAATTTATTTGGCTTCATTTGGCAACTTAAGTACAATTTTGGTTACATGACGAATTTTTAATAAGTTTATTTCGTATATTTTGTGCGGATTCAGCGGTACTGGTGCAAACGTTTCCCATTGTTAAAAGGCTCCTTATGGAGTTAAGAGCTCAGTACCTTTAGGCATTCCTTGCCTTGAGTATCTTTACTTTTAACGAAAGAATGTAGACATCGAAATCTTTAACAATGACACCCAATTATTAGTATCCAATTTGACTGCAATGTAATTCTACTAAAAACGCTTAATGACTCAGAATTCGATTGCCTAAAATCCTATGTTCAGTTTGTACGAAACGTGGACCAAATTGATACCTTATTTAAAACTAATGCTATCTCTATCTGTCTTTATTAACCTCTCGTCTGTGAGAAAAC
This sequence comes from Scoparia ambigualis, assembly GCA_963921215.1. Lineage (NCBI taxonomy): Eukaryota > Metazoa > Arthropoda > Insecta > Lepidoptera > Crambidae > Scoparia > Scoparia ambigualis. The sequence goes on along the minus strand of OY992501.1, from coordinate 25,370,153 downwards.
CGATGTCGCTTCCTAACAATTTAATGTTTATTGTGTCTGGTTTCTCACAGACGACAGGTGAACAGAAATGAGACAGATTCAGGTTTCTACTTTATTCCACGTTTTGAAATAAGAGGGATGGTGATTTATAAGTCTTATAATTTGAGACCTGCTTGCTATTAAGGCTATTGAAAAAGCGTATAAAACAGCTGATCAGAGGGCCTATTCAATCATTCAATGGGCATGAAGAATTTTAGAATAGTAGGTATTATTTTAGTGTTATATTTTTTTTGTGAAAATAGCATTATATTGTTATTATTATTATTATAGTATATGTATGGGAATGACAAATATGCCAACCACGAAGAAGATAATGTTGAAAACTATATCCAAATACAGATGATTCTTAACCGCGAACCTAAAAGAATGGAGCTTGTATATCTATGTATCTGGCACCGTATGGTACTTAAACGTATGGGACTGATTTTAATCATCCTATAAACGTCTCGCACTGATGGCGTAGAGCTAGAGATAATTTATTTAGTCACCAATCCGAGGACTATTTGCAAAAGCATGCATTGCAAAAGAGGCCAACTTGACATCACTATTGCAACCCGAAGAGATACATAGAGATATTTTAATTTCGTCATTAGTCCGAGGACTATTTGCAAAACCAGGCATTGCGAAAGACGCCAACTTGACATCACTATCGCAACCCGAAGAGATATATAGAGATATTTTAATTTGGTCACCAATCCATGCATTGTAAAAGACGCTAACTTGACATCACTATCGCAACCCGAAGAGATAGATAGAGATATTTAAATTTTTGTCACCAATGCAAACCTACTTGCAAAAGCATGCATTGCAAAAGACGCCAATTTGACATCACTATTGCAACCCGAAGAGATAGATAGAGATATTATTATTAGTTATTACCTTCTTATATCAAATCAAAATAGTTGTTTTCATATCCAGTTTTACATTCAACTTTTAAAGTGGTAGTGGGCTGGATTTTAATTAATGTTTCATATTTCAGCTGCCGTGGTGGTTTTACCAACTCGGATAACTTGATTCGCTGGCATGCGCATAATTTGGTTGCAATTTCAAAATACTTACCAAAGTTTAGTTGCAATCTGATAAATTGTTTAAGAATGTATACTGGGTGTAGAGATCGCTGTTCGGCTTAAAATTAGTGTTAATTTAACATAAAAAGTGACTCAGTCCCTCCTCTCAAATGTTGAGAGAAGCGCTACGTATAAAAAACATGTGGCAAAACTTTGCTACTCAAACGGTGCTTTTGTCGTATTATGTTCTTAGTAGGTATTAGAGATATTAAAGTTCCTAAGCATTTCTCAAGCAAGCACCTAAGTGCCACCTAAGTAAACCATTTCATACAGCAAGTGTTCATTCTTATTAGTACCCAATTAATAGGGTTCAATTTATAATTATGATTTCCATTTTGCCCTTGCTTGACGAAGGGTTCATTAAATATGTAAGACTTCACTTGTGCAACTTCTTATGTAGTGGATGTAATGTAAGTACTATAATCATAAAATATGTTTGTTGAGAGGAAAATATTTATTGCGACAAGAGAGTGTAACAAACTTTAAAGTCAATGGCCTGATTCAAACCATTATGCATTTATGAAATTCTCAATTCTCTATTGAATATTTCAAATATGAAAAACTCAGTTGACAGTAACGGTATAAATGCTTGGAAAAAAATATTCCTTTTCCTATCACCTATCGACCCCAAAGGCAAATGATAACATGTTAAGATGAAACGTACATTATGTTAAGTCACTCTATTGTGAATCCCAAATGTGAACTGAATAATAATAACTTACATGTTGCCTCTAAATAAACCGCTCTCCTGGTGGGTGGTATACAAAGTAAGCGATAGAGACTGAGCATCGTCATTTTGTGCGATGATTAACTTAATAGATAGCTCTTGTGTCAAACTCCTTTCAAATAACTCTCTTTTGTTCCATCCTAAGACCTACCGTCTATGGTATTCTCACGGTAGACTCCTCTCTGTATAAGGCGACTAACTTCTTTCAAATACGTACTTTCTTTTTTTCTTTCATCCAAGATGTACCGTAGAGTCTTATGAAGTTCGTCATTTTTACTATCTATTTAACTTATATTATTAATGCGAAAGTGAGGTTGTTTATTTGTTAGGCTTTTACGCTTTAACCGCTAAACCGATTTTGACAAAGTCGGAGCTCTGGAAACGGTTATATGATACTTTTTCCAACTGTTTCGAACACTCGCTTTTTATTCCATTAAATAAAAACGGCAGAAGTTAATTTTTAGGGTTTCGTACCCAAAGGGTAAAAACGGGACCCTATTACTAAGACTCCACTGTGCGTCCGTCTGTCTGTCTGTTGAACCGTGATAACTAGACAGTTGAAATTTTCACACATGATGTATTTCTGTTACCGCTATAACAACAAATACTTAAAACAATAAAATAAATATTTAAGGGAGGCTCTATACAACAAACGTGATTTTTTTGCTCGATATTAATTACGGCAACAGGTAGACGTTTGAATTGTTTGAAATATTCACAGAATATTGATATAGTGTCTAATGTTGTATAGATAATGGTACGGAACCCTTCGTGCGCGAGTCCGACTCGCACTTGGCCGGTTTTTTAAATACTAACTTTCTACGAAGTTTTATTTGTACATAATATACCTACTACTTTACTACGCATAGACAAAGAGCCTATGAGAATCGTCATCTTGTGTAACTTTAAAATACTTACTTTTATTATATTCATGAAACTGCTTCTGTACTTCTTCACTTATCATCTGTGCTTCAGAAGGCACGTCAAACTGTGTTCCTTTGTTGTTGTAAAATGGCCGTCGTTAAAATCACCAATCCTCATTGGGCCAGCGTGGTGGGTTATAACCCGGTCTCCCCATGTGCTGTTGCCCATGTGGCCTGTGCCCAGCAGTGGGACGTTTAAAGACTGATAATCCTACTAATATTATAAACGCGAAAGTCTGTAAGTATGGATGGATGTTTGTTACTCTTTCACGTAAAAACTACTGAATGGATTTGGATGAAATTCGGCATACAAATAGTTTATAACCTGGATTAACACTAACACATAGGATACTTTTTATACCGATATTCCAACGGGAACGGGAACCACGCGGGTGAAACCACCAGCGGCCGCTAGTGAATCACAAAACTGAAGGTGTAACATTTTTAAATGTATGATACAACCGGTTATAATTATAAAAATTGTTGCAGTTCGAGATAAGCGATCAAGTTCCCGATCGGGCAGAAGGGAGTTGGAGAAGCCTAGTAAAGAAAGAAGAACAAACAATGCCTCGGACAGATATTGGAACAGCAGGGACGACGAGGCGCACGACCGAACCAGACCAAAACATTCGGCCAATGCGCACGACGGAAAAGGTGAGTTTTTTTTTAATATTTTTTGTATTTCTATATAAACTTACCTAATATTTAGGTATTTATTTATTTATTGCACTTATGTTTACAGTTAGTATCAGTATCATACAATACAGTAGTTATAAAAATGTATGATGGCCTATTACATACCCTGTTAAGGGCGTCGCAAAACTAACATAAAACTTAACTAATTTTTATAATAATACTAGCGGCCGCTCGCGGTTTCACCCGCGTGGTTCTCGTTCCCGTGGGAAGATCGGGATAAAAAGTATCCTATGTGTTAATCCAGGTTATAAACTTTCTGTATGCCGGATTTCATCCAAATCCATTCAGTAGTTTATACGTGAAAGAGTAACAAACATCCATCCATACTTACAAACTTTCGCGTTTATAATATTAGTAGGATTATCCTCTTGCTAAATTATATTATATTACAAAAGAACAAAATATATACTTCTTAAATAACGTTTTTATATATTTTTAAATTTATTTATTTATTTAATCATACCACAAAATGTCAGATGTCTACATTTTGAACCTTAATACTAAGTTTTAAGGATCAATATCGCTTGGAGAAATTAGACAGTTTTTATAGGTAATGGCGTGTGTAATATTACGTACTTCTAAAAATTCCTATAACATCGCATTGGTGTAAACTGGAAATGTGTTGTAAACATAAATAAGTAAATAAAATTACACAAGCTGACATTGAGGGCCCTTTCAATGTAGAGTAGCAGTGCCGAACTGGTGCCGCACCGTTGTTGCACTACCTGCAGTGCTTTCCGGTCCAGCGCCTTACCATCAACTTTGCTCCTTTAAATGTCTTTCGATAAGATTAAAGTAATATTGATCTAAGAGGTGACAGCAGGGCTCTTGTTAAGAGGGTTTACGCATTTCGGTTTCCCATACAATTTTCCAAGTCGAAATTTTTAAAGACCAGTAAGCCAATTTTAATGATACTTTGCATGCGAAAGTAAAATATAGGGATCTAAATAGTTTATTGAAAACATTATTAAAAATGGTTTATTTGCCTGAGATTTAAAGTCCACTACAAATTGTTTAAAATCGCAATAACTCAGTTAAAAAAACGTTTTTTAGAAATGTATTTAACAAACGATTTAGATCTCTGTATTTTACTTCAGCATGTCGAGTTTCATCAAAATTGGCTTACTGGTTATTAAAAATTTCAACTTGGAAATTTGTATGGGAAACCGAAAGGACGAGCACTTGTGCAATTGTAATTTGGTGAAACGTGGACTATAGCAGTGGCCTGCTTCTGCGGTCCTCATTGCCTCTGACTTACCCTTCCGGGATAATAGTCGTGAGTCTATGTATGTAATGTTGTGTTTCAGATGGGCAAGCTTTACAAGACATGGACATATCTCCGGACCGGAGTACACCGCTATCGGAGAACTCCTATGGCGCCAGAGAGACGAGTTCCGCGATGCGGAATAATCTGGAAAACAATGCGGTGCCGCCCGTCGTTGTACTCGACAATTCAAATCAACCGGTGCGTATATTTGATAATTAATTTTACTGAATTATATTTTTTTTTTATTAGGAAAGCAAGTCAACAGTTTGGGACAGACTGGCTTGTGTACGTAAAGTAGTGCAGTCCCGGGTACAATTCCAGGTCGAGAAAATTAAAAAAAGAAGTTATTCTTAATTAGTTTCTGGTCTGGGTAGGTGAAAGACGAAGCATTAGGTTAGGTCGGATCTGACTATTGGTCGAAAGTTGGATGTCGGAAGTAGGTGTTCACATCTACCTACTATCCGGATCATAAAGTTACTATACCTAGCGGAATAGAGAAACAAAGGGCTGAGCGAGCAGGATGTCACTAGCAACAACACTGTGGGATAAAAAGAGATGCGTGATGCGACGTCACAGAACTGTTTTGGCTACTGTTTGTCAGCACTTATCAGCACGCTGAGAATTTGGGTTTTGCGAATTTTTCGGATTTTACGTGAAGTTGTGGATATTTTCCCATCCCATCCTATTTTAGTTCTAATAACACTATTACTGTTAGTAATAAATATAATGGATATCGATGTAAATGGAAAAGCGACATGACGTAAAATCACTGAACGCATTCTTTACACACACAAATGCCATCATATTTCGGTTTCGTTTGACAGCTCATGTTTGTTGCTCTATTCCGCTAGGTATAGTAACTTTATGATCCGGATGATGTCAATCGACGGCCCACCGCGCAAGATGGATGAAAAATGGCCGTTGCGGGGCGAGCGGGCAGGGGACGTCAACACAATATGCCGGGAGTTTCGTTTCCACTATCCGATCGAGTGTCAGATCCGACACTTTGATCGGAACTTCGCTTCTTTCCTCATCTTAATAATTTTCAAACAAGCTTCATTTGGCTTGAAATTGGTGCGAGCGTAGAAAGTTATAATTTATTTATATACTTATTTTTTGTATTTTACAGAGTGGCTCGTTGCTAGCCGCAGCGTTACCCCGCATCGTGGCGGCCCCCATAGTGCTGAACACGAACAACGGCGGCGCGACTCCCACAAGCAGGGACGGAACCCCGCACCGCGACGCCGGACCCCCGACGCCCACGCACTCGGAGAACGTTGATCCGCACGCGCCGCCGCTGCACTTGGAGACCGCCTTGCCGCGGAAGAGTGAGTAGAGACCTTTGATCACTCATTTTTATGAAAATTAGATACGCAATCTCATACTGAATCGTAGAGGGGCAGCGTTGTCATAACCGTGTCACGTGTCGAAAGAATACTACCACCCTCTCTCTTCCCTTGGGTGTCGTAAAAGGCGACTAATGGACTAAAGACTTCACATACATCCAACAGCATAGAGCGGCGATGGGCTCACCCCCTGTCACGCACATTGTGCAGTCGCTATTTGGTGAAAAGTGGACTATGGTAGAGGACTGCTTTTGCTGTCCTCATTGCCTAGTCTCTGACTAACCCTTCAGGGATAATAGTCGTGATTATATGTAAGTATGTATGTTTAATGTGATCGAAGATTGTATGTAAGTATTAGAGATGGGCCGACTATTCGGCATCTTTGGTAGTCGTCGATTAGTCACCGACTATTCGGCACATTATGCCGATTATAATCGGCACGAGATAAATGAACTAAAACAAAAAAAATACGCAATAAATAAATAATAGTGTTGTCTTGAATAGCAAAATTCAATCCTAAGTTAAAGTATAACGTAAAGGAGTTCTCTTGGTGGTTTACTACAAGCTCCACTTCACCATGATGCATTGTGGCGAGCATAAATTGCTTAGCAATCATATTAAAGTTCGTTATCGTATAGCAAACTCCTAAAATATTTAGTATAGTTCAGTTCCGGTGGCCGTCTGTGGTCTTCATCATCAGTTCCACTTCACTGAACACACACAAATGGGCTCCAGTTTTATAGTGATTTTTCAAAGTTATGTTTTATAACAAACTAAATCAATTAAAATAATGCATATCATGAAACATGCTGTATCTTTGCATGTTCGGCTATCTTTGTATGCGTGTAGTACAGCTGTACGTACGGGTTTGGAAAGGATGTATTTTTTGGTGAATTATAATAATATTTTGTTGATTATATCGGTAACGAGCCTGTGGTTTTGGACCAAATTTGGTGAGCATGCTCAGTGTGATGTATAGATGCTCCCCTTAAACGTTCGCTTATTCATATTGTTAGACCCTATACAATGTGATAGGAGTGGTACTTCTAACCCGTTAAGGCTAAGTACTACATCTAAATACAACGACAAAAAAAAAAATGGGGGGTCCTACCCCCTCCCCCTATAATGTATGACCATTTTTACTTTATGCGATATCAAAGGTTTCATACGTCGGAGAAACATGAAAAATAAGGCAAACGGTAGCTAATGACACTGGCTAACTAATAAAGTACTTTGTTTCGTATGTTCGAGATTATTTAGGTGAGAAAAAAAATTATTACTTAATTATTTTGTGATTTAAAATCACTTTTTTTTAAGTCCATATTATTTTTTTTGTCGATGAATTTCGATGTAGTACTTGGCCTTAACAGGTTAGAAGTACCACTCCTATCACATTGTATAAGTATGTATAGGGTCTTCCAATAGGCATGTCCGAACTTTCACAGTTGGTAGCGGCCATCTTGTTGAAGCTACATCTGTCAAATTGGTTGTCATTTATTCATTCTGTTTTGCCAAATTATCATGGATAGCTATAGCATTCAACAACACGTGCAAATGCTAAAATTGTTTCATCAAAATGAGTGTTCTGTTCGGGCAACGCACCGCGCGCTTCGCCCATTACGGTCACCATAATCGTCCTACCGAGAGGACTATTCCTCGTGTGGTGGATAAATTTGAGTCCACTGGTTCGGTAAATGATCGACCAACACCCGTACGTCAATGAAACGCAAGGTCTGCCGAAAACATCGCCGCTGTCCGTGAGAGTGTGCAGGAGAATCCGAGGCAGTCCGCGAAATCGACTGCCTCGGACTCTCGTTGCCCGAACAGAACACTCATTTTAATAAAACAATTTTATCATTTGCACGTGTTGTTGAATGCTATAGCTATCCATGATGATTTGGCAAAACAGAATGAATAAATGACAACCAATTTGACAGATGTAGCTTCAACAAGATGGCCGCTACCAACTGTCAAAGTTCGGACATGCCTATTGGAAGACCCTATAGGTATGTGAACGCTTGTAATGTGTTCTCCTCGCAGTGGAGTGCCTGGGCAGCTACTCGTCGGTGGTGGGCGGCGGCGCTCTGCACCACGCGCCGCCGATGCTGACGCCGTCGCTCGTCAACTACGTGCGCGCCGACCTCTCCGCGCACGTGGCCGGCTGGCCCGCGGACATACTGGAGAAGCAGGTAACCGAGAACGTGGGTCCTGGGGCCCCAATTCTCATTTTTCGAGATGTAGTCTCGAATCGAGTTTTGATTTCGATCTCTTGTCTCGATAATCGACATTTTGTTCACGAATCTCCTATTCTCAGCGCTAATCGAAATAGACTTCGAGTTTTTTTTAAAATAAATATTGCCATTCTTTTTAATGCAATCAACATGGGATGCGTTCCGTTTGACACGTTTCAGCCGGTTTTAAACCGGTTGCAACTATGTACCTCAAATATTTTTACTGTAAAGGTATTTAAATGTATTGAACTTGCTTTTTAATTCAAGAAGTAAATTTTTAATAAGTATCGAAAAATCATTATATTTAATGTGTTGTGATCAAACTTAATTTCCTTAAACAACTTGTATTGTTTAAAACGTGACGTATCGTCGATAAATTTTATGTTTTTTGTTTGTGGTTGTGTGCTTGTTTGGTGACGAAACGATCATTTTAGTATTCACAAGACACACACAATGTCACAATGTCAACAAAAAATACCCAACGCCACAGCAGAAGCAGCTTCTTCTACAAATGTTGGAAGCCGATATACAGTTAAGGAGTGGAAAGTTTTCTTCCACCTTTTAAAAAAAAAGAGCGAGCTCTCAATATTTTAAATCACTTCCACAACAAAATAGCAAATTAACTCCTCCATATCCACCGTAATTTCGCCGCTATTTAACGTTTCATAAGCTTCTCGTAGTCGAAATTACGTCCCGACCACTGCCGACCACTCGAAGCAATTCGAGCGCCTCTCCTGCGAGAAATGTCGAGTTCGAGATGTTCAGAATAACTAAATTGGATTACCACTCGATAAAGTTTGAATTCGAATCAAACTCGAAGTCGATTAGCGCTGAGAATAGGAGATTCGTGAATAAAATGTTAATAACAAGATTTTATGGTCGAGATAAAGATCGAAATCAAAACTCGATTCGAGACTACACCTCGAAAAATGAGAATTGGCCTCCTGGACTTGAGTACAGCCTCGATTCGAGTTAGAAGCGTAGAGAGATCCTCGGATGTGAGGTGCGTTCACCAATTACGCGATTGAGCAGTTGCTTCGTTGATCTCATGTAACGCGCCGAACCATGGACCCTTAGGGACATTTAATAACCATGTAATGTGCTGACCAGCGAGCTTGCGCGCAATCGTATCGTTATTAGAGGCAAGGTTTCCTACTTCAATGAACTGATTCCTAGCGCCTACATAATTGGTAGCGCTAACACACCTGTACACCTTCTAGCTCGCTCTGAAGTTGCGACGCGCAGGTGTACAGTTAGCAACATTATAATTAGAGCGTTATAATATTTTATACAATAACACATTAAGATAATTTATAAATTAGATGTTTCATTTATTTTTAATACCCAAAATTAACAGGATAAATATTAATAACATGAATTAAATTATAAGCATACATATTTTTTAAAAAAATAACATTTTAAGAAACTGTCCAAATATCCGACTTATTTGCTTTGCATTAATTCTGCGCACCGTCCATAGACCATACTGAATCCAGTAGCAGCCGAAATTCTTTTTTGTGCATGTTTAAGGTTTAACCGCCTCTGTGGTCTAGTGGCTAAGCTACCGGTTTCAGACCCAGAGGTCCCGGGTTCGATTCCCAGCGGGGGGTACATCTTTGTGTGCTCGGTTTGGTTGGTGGGAGGGCTGTTAAGTCCGCCTGGCTAGCTACCACCATCTTATCTAAGTCTGTCGCCATAACAACGATGTTTATAGCATTATTGTGTTCCGGCAGTTTGAGATAAGATAGCCAGTTCCTCAGTGGTTGAGGATTCCGGGTGAAGCGCGCTTCCACCTTCGGCCTTATCTTCACTTACCATCATGTGAGATGAAGGCCAAGCGCTTACCCGTTGTAGAATAATAAAAAAAAAAAAAAATTGTATACCTTTGTCAGCTTCTTTCTTCATAAACTCCGATACGTTATAAATATTTTTTCTAGCTTGCCGACGTAAAACTGTATTACCTCTAGGCATTTTAACAGCCTTTCAAAAACAAAACAGTACCTACTCCTAAGTTAGCTCCCCCAATAGGCTTGTGTCAACTAACAATGAAACCAATGGATGAATGTTTCTAGGCGTAAATTGTAATATTTAATCAAGGAAAACCGAAATAATTCCTCATAAAAAAATAAGATTATTGTTATTTTTACAAATTAAAATCAAAAAAATACCCCCCTGGCCCCTCCGCTGTGAACGCCAATTAGAACGTATTACGTCACATGGTGATAGTTGACGTTTGGTTATGATTTTCATACAACAGCACAAGTCACTTCGTTTTTTTTTCTATTATTATCATTTTTCGACAAGTTGAGAGTGTTATTTCCACCCATATCGGATAATACTAGCATAAACTGCCATGGAACCTGGATTTATCAAAGCGAACAGCAATAATTTACCCAAAATTGACGCTGTTATGCTAGGCCGATTTTTCGCGTACTTGGTGTACAACTTTCTAGTAGTTCATTGGAAGTACTAGGTGTACAACTTTCTTGAAGACACTCTGCTATTGTAGACATTCTCTGTTTTTTTATCATGTATGGCCGCTCTGCACTGGTGCAGGTTCGTTTTCTTCTGTCTTCTTGACATCCAAATTTACTTGGTAAACAACCTGGTTTCATTCGCACACAAAGATACTTTTCCCATTATATGGTACTCGGTATAATTCAGCATATCGTTTGGCAACTGGAAAAATATGAAGACTGTGTTTTAAAACAATACAAATATGAGACATTCTAACCTCAAACCAAATGTTGCATTGTTATTTTAAAACAAAAAAAGGTTTGGTTTTACTTAAGATTTACGAGTTGAATATGTAGTCACTACTTTTTTTAATAATACTTACATCGAAATGATCTTCACAAAATACATTCTCGATGTTGTTCTCTTCTGGGATCTTTCCTCCTTGCCAGTTTTAACCACTTTCTTCGCATTTTTTGCTTGACCGGAACACGTATGAATAATTTAGTCGGAGTTTTTATACTTGTATTTATACACTGGGGCACTATACAGTTTTTAAAATACGAAGTTTCCATTTTTATTTAAACAAAACAAACTTTCGTCGTAAGTGAACACAATCGCTTGCAACTATGTGACGTCATTCACGACGCCATGACACTTTCTTGTGTTTTTACGTCAGTTTAAAAATATTCTTTTCAAACTTAAAATATGTGTTTTAAATATAATTTTTATCATGAAATATTATTTTTTTGTGGTAATACAGGTACCAAACTATCGAAATAAGCCATTTTTGAAATTTACGACACAGGCCTATTGTACAGTGTGTGAAAAAATTGAAGATTCCCATCATTTATTGGTGGAATGTGTCCTAAATCGAGCGCTGAGAGAATGCTTAGTCGCGAACCTGAAAGTCAACAGCCTTGATATTGGAGTATTTCAAAGTGTATTGTCTGACCCCACGTCCAGGGAAGCGACGCTGATTTACAGATTCGCGGCGCAAAGCCTTAAAATTCGGCAAGATTATAATCAACCGATGTAAGATAGCTCATTAATTATTGGTTTACTATTTTTTATTTTTTACTTTAAGTGTAACAGTTACGATGTGGCTGACATGTAATTATTATACAAAAGCCCTTAAAAATAAATAAAGAGAAAAAAAAACCTCCTACAATAACAGTAACATAAAATATACCTAAATAGACAATTTAAAACAGGAACGAGGGAACAGGAACAAACGAATAAACATGGCGAGAGTGGTACAGCGCAGGGGTGAGCGGGGGTGTGCCCTGCCCTCCATAACCGCTTACGTCCCACTGATACCCATATTGTGCTAATGCGACGCGAAACGCCTCGTGTTCACAGCGAGCTAGAAGTTTGGCGCGGGTTATACCTCATTAGTTTCAGCGGGCCTAGCATGCGCAACACGAGAACATTCTCTCGACCCGTTTTCTCGCGTTAGGGCCAGAGCAGACATGCTACCTTTAGCAGAGGAGATGGACGATTTAGACGCTTTTTAGAATTCTGAATGCAGCTACTGAATCGCTAAAACGCGCGATTCCGATACTGCAATCGAACGCAGAGAGTCGCCAAAACGCGATGGCAGTCGCAAAATCGCCGATCGCCGATGCTAAAAGTATCATGTGTGCGGTGGCTCTAAGATCTATACACGATATGTCAAAAATAGGCATAACAGTAGTTTTTGCTTGTCTGTGGTAATTCTTGTCTACAAACCCTAACACGCAACAGGATTTTATCGAGTTTTGACAACTGTAACCGAGATAGTTTGTCGTTCCCGCCATCGAAGGAAGAGAGAATATCGTCCGCGGCATAATATCGTGTTGCGCATGCTATTCCCGCTGGTTTCCGTTTTCTATCTACTAGACATCTGGAGAAGCAGGTAATCATGTTACTTCGGTGTTCATTCAGTTAGGATTTTTCTGTCTTGAGTAGACTCCCTTGTTAAAAGCTACTTCATCAATCGCTCGTTAGCTACGCGCGCGCCGACCTCTCCGCGCACGTGGCCAGATGGCCCGCGGACGTACTGGAGAAGCAGGTAACCGTGTGTCCTGATAGGTTTTTCCTCTCTACACTCACCCTTGTTAAAAGTTACCTCGTGGGATCGCTCGACTTCGCTCGTCAACTACGTGTGCGCCGGCCTCCCCGCCGACATACTCACGTGGCTTCAGTGTTAGGGTGTTACCAGACCAATCGATCGATGGTAGAATGAATTAGTCGACGTCGATCGATAGTTTCTACCAGACCTTTCGATCTTTGTATACTCAAAATAATTTCCTTAAGTCGCGTGCGCTAAGAAAACTATTGATGCTAGAATAAAATAATGTACTCGGATGAATAAAACTGTTAAATAAATTGAGAGTAGAGGTACCCGTAATTCGTCGTACAAAACGCGCGCACTGCTGTTTTATTCACAGCTATTGGCACAGTGCAAACACAGCATTGTCGTCTTACAGTGTCTTACACTGTTTACAGTGCCCACGAAGTTTCGAATGTGTTTAGCGAGTGAGGCCCCTTACATGAATTGTTCGACTCAAAATTGGCTATTTGACAGTTGTAACAATAAAATATGAAATATGTCGGATATGGTAGTTAATAAAATAATTTGTAAATATTTTATTTTTTAGAAAATAAGTTTGGGATTTTATCTGTTGATTACAAGACCGAAACACGGGCGGCCATGATTGAGCTTCGTGTGACGTCACATTTCACAAAATAAACAAAAACTATCTGTCAGGTTTCAAGAGTCTAAACGTTTTCTTACGAAATCTTAAATGAATGAAGAAAAATATGTTTTTTTTCCCTATTAAATAAAGCTTTTTCGATGAAAAATATTACCGTACGGGGTGTAAAATAAGCGTTTGTAAGTTTTAAAATACTTTACCGAAAACTGTCAAGTAGCCAATTAACATAAAAAAATTGATTATTCTCCTACTAGTCCCACAAGTTCACCGAGGAAGCGTACCAGCTGGGCTGCCTGCAGTGCACGCGCGTCTCGGCGGAGCTCAAGTGCTCGCGCTCGCTCGTGCGCCACACAGAGATACAAGCTACCTTGCAGGAGCAAAAGTAAGTTGTTTACTACGCGGCTAAATAAACAGAGGGCCTACTCTCTTTCTCCAAAACGACATTTCGGCCGATTATCGTTTGCTGTAAATAACGCATTCCATTATTATAGAAATTTCAAACAATTTTCTAAAAATTAATAATCTATGGCAGTTTGTCCCACCGCCGACGATGAACGAGAAGCGAGTCGAGTTAGAACTAGAAACGAGTTAGCTAGCAGCGGAAAGCGAGTGTGTAGTTCCGATAGTTTTGTCGCTGGGCTATAAGCGAGTGTACAAGTGAGACAGGCGATTACTCGCGCCACTCGCTCGCGGCGGCCAAGCCAAGCGTACAGTCCTCTTGGCGGGAAATGACCGCCGCTGCTGGTTGGTCTCCCGGCGTGAGTTCTGATCGCTGATTAGTTTACTCGCCATTGGTGGGACAACTGCCTAAATGCCAAACCTATTTTGTATGAACGAAATTTCGGAAGGAATAGAAACCGCTGTAAATAGCAAACGAAAATCGGCCGAAATTTCGTTACGTAGAAAGAGAGTAGGCCCTCTGATCGAGGCTCTATTTGCTATATTTATTTAAAAACATATTGACAGTGTAACACGGCAACAACGCTCCCTGCACAAGATAATTGTGATAGGAAGTCATTCGAATGCGTACTAAAACAGTTTATATTGGTATGGAACACTTTACGACCCTACTCGCGTTTAGTTTTTGTATAAGTATAATTTAATCCTGATGTCTCCCAGTGACCACGGACCGTCGTCGTCGCGGTTGTTTTGACCGGCTCGAAACCCTCTTGAGAAACTAGCAGGGGACGCGAAATCTTACCCTTGAGGGCAACCTCATGCGCTATCTTCATCGTTACATATAAGTCAAGTCGCCGTTTTCCCGTGTCTGTGGATCTGCTTTCTCCTTCTAAACCACGCGCGGTCAATAAAGGTTAATTCACACATATCAGTGAAGTCACAGTTCCGACACAGTACCGGCACAGTGCGAAATATTCTTTCATACATTCTCTATGAATGTTGTCAAAACGAATACGTCCGTGATTTGACGGTGGCGGCACTGACACTGAGAGCACTAAGGCTGGCCTCACAGAGCCGGAATGGCTTGCTGAATTCAGAAAGGCCGGAATACCATACAATATCAGTATGCTCCACACGCATTCTGATTTGAATGATTCTGAATTGAATTTCTCAGATCGATCTGGAAGAATGATGCTGACGAGCGTTCTGTAATCCGGATCTGAATATTTAAGATTCTGATTTCAGAACGCGCGTACGCGTATTCCCATCCATTTTATAAAGAGCGGCCCACACATACTGGAATTCAGATTTTTTGTATGTTTTAAAATATAAATCTTATTGATACCTTGCTTTAATAGTGTTTAATTTTCCTTTTTCACAACCCATGCATTTCTTTTACGATGTACTTTAATTATTAAAAATTGCAAAGGTAAATATAGCAGTTTTGGTGCATTTTTATAAACAACGCTTAGCAGGTTTAGCAAGATTTACCCCATAAATTGGTAGAAACCGCGAAAAAAAAATGGCAACCCTGGTTGACACTGCAAGCATCCTCTTAGCTGCAAGCAAGCGGTTAACGTTTCGGAGACGTTTGCATGTGCCGGGAATCACAAGACTATTGATCAATTTGAATTTTTAAGAATGTGTGGGGCATGGTGCCGGAATTCAGAATCTGAATTATTCAGATTCTGAATTTAGCAAGCCATTCCGGCTGTGTGAGGCCAGCCTAACACTGACAAGTGGGAATGCGTTCATAGAGAATGTATGAAAAGGACTGTGCCGGTACTGTGTCGGAACTGTGACTTCACTGATATGTGTGAAGCATTTTTTTTTTAAATATAATTTTTGATAATTTGTACAAAATTGCTTAATTATTATTGCTACACGAATGTATGAACAGTGTTATCCCGATTCACAATGAAAGCGCGGGTGAGGAAAATAAACACGACGCGTTTCTGAATAAAAGTGTGCACATTGTTTCGGCATCGTTTAGGCTCGCGTTAGCTTTCTTTACGTATAAAAAGCAATGCAATCATAATTAGCTCCAATCATGATATTGAGAAGCTTGTGCTGAACGTTCTCAATGCAAGGCATCAATATGGGCTGGTTTCCATTGAGGGCCATGAGCCACGTAATGTCTTGCGCCCGTTTGCTAAGAGAATTGAGAGAATTGTTTCACTTTTTTTTTTTTTTAGAATGTTATATTACTATATTTTTTTTGTAATTTTATTAATTTTTTTTTTTAAATTCATTGAAGGCCTTGACATATTTTTATTGTATTTTTTAAATTTATTTATCGTTAATTTTGTTTTAATTTTGTAGTATTGTTGATTTTGATTTAATTTTGTTTTAAATTGTTTTTTTATTTTATTCATAGCATTGTATTGTAGTAATTATTATTGTAATCAATCACTATTTGCCCAATTTAATTTATTTAATTTATCTTATCGGACTTGAATATCATGCTGGTTACACATATGTTTGGAGATATAGCCTACTCATAGTATAAGTAAAAAAATCATATTACTCATATTTTTTATTTGCTGTATATCTGTTTTGTGTAGTAAATATATAAATAAAAATAAAAATAAAGCGTCGTATGGTGTGTGTTGTTTCTTCATGGTTTATAAGAAAGCGTTGATCAAATGCCGATTCGATATCTAGACGACGCGGATACTGTTTATCTTTATGACAGATAATGTTTGAATGTTTCATCGATATTAAATTTTATCTGAAGTTTAACTTATGCTTTGAATGCGTTAACTGCCTGTTAATCTTTTACCTAGTTTATCCTTAGCTCCTAGCTACTTTGACAATAAGGTCGAAACCAAATGAAAAATTTCAACAGTCCGTGCCCGTTAAAGAGCTAACTAGCGTTCGCGCTTTCATTGTGATGAACGATGTGGCAGTAAAGGCTATTTCCCGGCAGGATCATGTACCTGCGGCAGCAGATCACGCGGCTGGAGGAGCTCAAGTCCCAGAACTCGTTTATGTCGGAAGACTAACAGCAAACGCCGCGGTCGCCGCACCGCGAGTCCCCGCCCATATGGGGCGTGAACACCCATCAATGCTAAACATTGTTCATTCCGTTCTTTTTCTATGTAATTTAGATCGAATGATTACTGTTGTGTTGTGTGATTTGATGTTAAATTTTAAGCCTTCATTCTCGTGAAATTCACTAGGATATTCGATTCCGAGGTTAATTTTTTTTAATTCCGAGTGAATCTAAATATGGTTAAATTGTAATTTTCATTTAAATTTTAAATTAAATGAGAGTGTATATTGTAATAAAACTTCGTTTATGTAGATAGGTTAAGTTGATTGTAGCGGGCTGCGCGAGCGAGAGCCCCCGCCCGCATTGCGCCCGCACTGCGCCCGCACTGCGCCCGCACCGTGCCCATTGCGGCAGGGTGGCTTTAATGTTTCCTATTTATATTCAGCGAGGTCATGAGATGATTTATAGTGATACTTTTCATTGGTCAGTTGTAAGGGTACAGTGTTTTGTAATGTGTTTATTGTAAAGATTTAAATTATTAAATAATACTTTCTTAGACGTTTGTTTTTATATAGTTCTATCTTGTATAGGCCTTTCATTGCATGCGTCCGCCCGGCCGACGGCACACTGCAGCGGGCCGCGCGTGCGGACGCCCCCTTGTTACTGCTCGCACACCTACATTTTTGACCACCAATCATTGTTTAACGTTTGTAAAGAACAGGTATTTTTAATAATAATTGTTATTGTTATAGTAACCACAAATTCATGTAGTTATATTAGTTGATTTTATTAAATAATCATATAAGCTTAATTATTATGGATCACAATATTTTTGCATGCTATCCGATTTGACAGTGCAACATGAAACAGAAGCCAAGAAAAACTGTGTTTGTTTAAACTATTCACATTAGCGAATGACTATTTAGAACTAGCCCGGTCTAGGTATTCTTTTTTTTCTTTTTAATTGTAAGGCTAACAAATTAAATTAAAATGCTGAAATTGGACACCAACCTGTATAATAAATTAACAGAATTAAGTACTGTGATATTCATTCACGTTCACACGTAATATAATAAATAATTTTATGTGTATGTAGGTCTGTGTGGAGATATAAATGTAATTATTTAGGTGCACGATGTTTATAATTACACTTAATTTATGTTATTTGGGGCTCAATGAAGCAGGTCCCCGGGGCCTGGGACGAGCCTGGGACGAGCCTTGGACGAGCCCGGAGCGGGACAGCTCGCGGCGCGGGGGCCTGCGCCTTGCCCGCCGTAACCTTAGAGTAGGCAATTATATTTCTAGCTAATCAATGCGACCGGTGTCGCCTCCACACAGGGCTCGCTATTATAACATTTTCTTTCCATGTTGCCCATGACATCGTTCTCGTTTCTGACTATGTTAGAAATACGATGTTTTAACCAGATTAAATAAATAAATAAATAAATCAGTTTCAATAAATATTATTGGTATTCATTGTAACCTTCCCTCCCTTTTCTTTAGTTGTACATTTCCATTGATCAGCTTGTCTAGTTAATCACTTCACATTTAGTTCACAAATAGCAGTTTACGGATTGGTACGGATTGATAACTCATACCCTAGGTACACTTATTTTGATTAGGACTGCGGCTGTAGTAGCTACGCACCAAGTCGCACCGTTTCCTGGTACTCATACTAATTTGTCATATCAGTATGACTACGAGAATATACATTTCCTCCTTACTTACGTTTTTGAACACCCTGTCACCACAATTAAAATGTGCAAAACGCAAAAAATCAAATAAATGTCGGAAAAACAAATGAATGTTGGAAAAACAAGTGAATGCCGGGAAAAAAAGAAAATCTATTTAGGTATATGAAAACATAAAAGAATATTATCGCAATTTGTCTAAAAAAAAACAATACATATTTCACCGTGCGTAAGTTCGAGAATAAACAATATTTCCTTATTACCTGAGGCAAATTGATATCCTATGTCAAGTTAATACTCCTTTGACTATTTTGTCACATTTTACAGGTAACTCACAGAAAAGTATTTATAACACAGGAGAAAGGAAAAACCTTTTTCTAAAAATATCGTGTAACAGTATGACTAGAAGGAAATGTATATCCTCGTAGTCATACAGATATGACAAATTAGTATGACCACCAGGAAACAGCGCCAAGCCGTGGGTTTTGACCTGTTTTTTTACAAAATAAACTACTATGGACAAAGTTTGAGCGGCGATATTAAAGTTATGTAGGAGTTTTTCCCGTGTTCTTATAACAACAACACGTGTTGTGAGACTCCATTTTAACTCAATCTACCGTACAAAACTAATAATTTTAAAATATATACTACTTGAAATTGGCTTAATACTAAACGCGAAGCCATTAATTAAGATTAATAATAATAATAAAGTTATGTATGAGTCACGCGCAGATTGTTTCAACGCAATATCCAATGAGTAGTCTTAACTTTGTTTCTATACGTCATAAGGGTGCTTTCCACCACAGCTGTGCGAGATGGCTACCACACCTTGCTAAAGCGGTGTCAATAATGTCAAATGAAGTCATTCTGTTGGTTGGTTGGGATTTTGCCTCTCACACCGCTTAGCTACCTAGCACAGCTCTGGTAGAAAAGCAGCCTAAAGACCTCTCCACGCGCACGACGAACTTTTACGCGCGCTTAATGATTATGGACGTGCACGCGTCCACGCGTCACATTCAAAGCGCGGGCACGGTTCGCTTGCAAGGAACTGATAAAGCTATGCTAAATAATTAACACTAATTTTATACCGTATCTATTAATTATTTATTAAATATAAATTACAACAGTAGTTAAATGTATGTATATGATGTAATCAAAATTAAATTAAGCATTCTAATGATATAAAATAACAGGCAGAAATTGAAAAACGCTATTAGTTCAGTCTTTACCCGTGGTCCCGGTGGGTCGACCCATTACCGGGTCCACGGGTAAATTTAATTACCCGTGGTCCCATGGCACTAGGGATTATATTTGGATGAATATTTCGACTTCGATTATATCGAAGGACCTTCGAGGGACGGGTAGGTATTTTTTGTATGACGGTATGGCATGTATTAATGCCATGCCGTCCTTTAGGGGGCGTAAATACATGTTTCCATTATCTAAATTGAAGTTTGCTTGATACAATTTAATTTTAGTTATAAATACCTACTTTTGTTTGATATTTAGAAAACTATATTAATTACTTACTTAGTAGATAAGTATATTATTATTATTTTTTGTTTATTATACTTAAATACTTATTTTTTATATTTTTCATGGTTGTAATTAATAGGACGGCCCCTAAAGGACGGCATGGCATTAATACATGCCATACCGTCATACAAAAAAATACCTACCCGTCCCTCGAAGGACAGATGGACACTTTTATTTAGTAATCTGGATTATACTCAAACCAGGGGCCCAAGTCTGCTAAATTAGCAGACTTGGGTCCCTGGTTTAAATCTAACTTCTGTCACTTTTCTGTTAATAAAGGCAGATACAGCATCAGGTTAAAAGTAGGTTTGAATTTAATCCACGTTTATAGGTGAAGCACATGTCTGGACCCATAATAATTTGTGTAAGCACTGATAAATTTATTCATGAATAAGAAATAACTAAAACATTTAACTACATTGTTATATTGACAAACTTCAAAATTGATAAACCACTAGTTACAATACCATTTCATACATAATAAAAAATAACGGCTCATTATAAAATATTCATTACAAAATAAAAATACTGACTGAGCAATAATATAAAGCAACATTGGCTTTCTAGCAGACATGCAAAATAAGTTATTAATATAACAGGACTTTGCATTTTCCTGTTTATTCTTGGAAAAATCGGTCTTTTACATTATAATTATTATAATATAACACTAAAACTACAGGATAATCTCATTAACACGACACCTTGTGGTTTTAGTGTTTTTCATTGGTCTTCAGTCTTATTCGGAGTGAATAAGATTTAATTTTTGCCTAAAAAGGTTAAAATTGCTAAAACCTATTTGAAAATTCTGTAGGTAGGTAGGTACCAAATACAATGTAATGTAAGACGCATGTATACCTACAATTCAACATATATTCAAACGTTGCTACTTGTTAGGTAGATATAGGATCTTACTTTTGAAAGATACCATCACGAACTTTATCAAAGTCGTTTCATTCTCATTACGACGTTGCCCGAATATAAGTCTACCTAGGAGGTAGCTTTGATAAATTTTGATAATGTCATCTTGCTTATTTACGTAAACGCTGCAAGCTAGTCCGTGATCGGCTTAAGTAGTGCGGTGCCGTGTATGATCCAGAAATCTGGCGGCTGGTTAGCCGGCAGCAGCACGGGCAGTACTAAGTTGGTGCTGTGGCCGGTGGTGGACAGCTGTATCGAAGTTAGTCGGTGATCTGCGTAAGTAGTGCGGTGCCGCGTATGATCCAGAAATCTTGCGGCTGGTTAGCCGGCAGCAGCACGGGCTGTACAAAGTTGGTGCCGTGGCCAGTGGTGGACAGCTGTATCTAAGCTAGTCGGTGATCTGCGTAAGTAGTGCGGTGCCGTGTATGATCCAGAAATCTGGCGGCTGGTTAGCCGGCAGCAGCACGGGCAGTACTAAGTTGGTGCTGTGGCCGGTGGTGGACAGCTGTATCGAAGTTAGTCGGTGATCTGCGTAAGTAGTGCGGTGCCGCGTATGATCCAGAAATCTTGCGGCTGGTTAGCCGGCAGCAGCACGGGCAGTACTAAGTTGGTGCTGTGGCCGGTGGTGGACAGCTGTATCGAAGTTAGTCTGTGATCTGCGTAAGTAGTGCGGTGCCGCGTATGATCCAGAAATCTTGCGGCTGGTTAGCCAGCAGCAGCACGGGCTGTACAAAGTTGGTGCCGTGGCCAGTGGTGGACAGCTGTATCTAAGCTAGTCGGTGATCTGCGTAAGTAGTGCGGTGCCGCGTATGATCCAAAAGTCTGGCGGCTGGTTAGCCGGCAGCAGCACGGGCAGTACAAAGTTGGTGCCGTGGCCAGTGGTGGACAGCTGTATCTAAGCTAGTCGGTGATCTGCGTAAGTAGTGCGGTGCCGCGTATGATCCAGAAGTCTGGCGGCTGGTTAGCCGGCAGCAGCACGGGCAGTACAAAGTTGGTGCTGTGGCCGGTGGTGGAGAGCTGTACCGAAGTTAGTCGGTGATCTGCGTAAGTAGTGCGGTGCCGCGTATGATCCAGAAGTCTGGCGGCTGGTTAGCCGGCAGCAGCACGGGCAGCACGAAGTTTGTGCTGTGGCCAGTGGTGGAGAGCGTGCCCGCGCGCTCCGACGTCTTGTAGAGGGGCGCGTCGTAGCGAGGGTCGGGCTTGGGTAGCTCCAGGACCGGCTGGAACCACATCACCGGCAGCGGCGGGTTCATCTGTCCTGTAGAAGGAAAGAAAGAAAAAAATTAACAAACATACACATATATACAAAAAAATATAAATAAAAAAGGCAGACAGGACAGAGTAAGAAAAAAGTAATATAAAGGAAAATAAAGAGTGTGAAGTTAAGTTTAGTTCTGTAGCAAACAACGCGTCAGAGGCCTTTACTCCACGTTGGCCTGTAATTCGTCGTACACATGTGTGTACAATGTGTGGGCCAATTGCTTGTGATTGTGACAAAAACAGCAGCGCGCTTGCATTGTACAGTCACCAGCATTAAGATGTGACTATCGACGGCCTGCAAAAATATTTGATCATTGGTGGAAGGCATATATGAAGAGAATGAAAAAAAAAGACCGTGGTTGGAGGAAAGGTACCCTTAACATTGATCATGGCAAACTTTACTGAAAGGAAACATTCCTTTATTTTCAAAAATAACTAAAACTGCATTTAAAGATTTTTGAAAAATCACCTGCTTGAGCCAGGAATCGAACCGGTAAAATGTGAAAAAAAACATCCTGTATTTTATGATACCAACCGAAAGAGTAATTCTTAAGAATCAATTTTTTTAATCAACATAGCATCTTAAACTAAAGAAAGACCAAGAATAATAATATTTTTATTGTAAAGAAAATAGTTCCTTTAACTTATAATTACCTACTCAAAATGATACCTACCTACCCATTTTCACGTATGCACAGACGTATTCTTGGTCTTTCGTTAATTTAAGATACTATTGTTTAAAAGAAATTGATCCTTTAATATGACTCTTTCAGTTAGTATCATAAAATACAGAATGTTTTTTTTTTTAACACTTCATAGGTTGTTTCCCGGCTTATACAGGTGATTTTTCAAAAATCATTAAATGCAGTTTGAACTATTTTTGAAAATAAATAAATGTTTCCTTTCAGTAAAATTTGCTATCATCAATATTGATGGTACTTTTCCTCCAACCACGGTTTTTTTTTCACCCCGTATATTATTACTATAATATGCCTTCCACATTGGCTGGTGACTGTACGACGAATTACGGGCCAACGAAGTCTCTGATGCGCTTGTGGAGTTAGACCCAGGGACTGAATAACCCAAAAAATATGGTATCTTTATATTGCGGTATGACGTCATACCGAAAAATAACTGTTACCTACCGGAATATACCGATGTTCAAATGTGTTTCGATACCGTAATTTTGAGTTTATTAAAAATAAAGGTAGGTAGGTATATTTCGGTATGAAAGAGACGGCTAACAACCATTTCAAGCGTAAACGACTAATTTCATGGTTTTTCTCATCAATTGCCTTAGTTTGCTTTGTTCTCCTCGATATCAAAACCCATCACCCCGCGCCCCGCAACTGTCAATTCAACGTTTAGGGTGCCATCATTGAGCTATTATTATAGCTCAATGGTACCGACACGGTAATATAATTATATTACAATATAATAATTACAATATACAATAAACTAGAGAAGACACCGCGAAGCAAGTTTGTGCGCACTAAGGTGTAGCCCATTGGCTGCAAACGCCTTAGTGATTGATTGCGCGTGATTCAAGCGATTGTGGACCTTGCGCCTGCACCTTAGTCACTAATCGCGTGTTTTCAAGCAAATTGATTAAATAATTTAAAAAAAAAATACTAAAAAAGCAGGATCCTGCTAATAAATCTGCTTTAGCTCATATTTATACTGTGCCTTAGTTGCGCACAAACTTGCTGCGCGGTGTCTTTTCTAGTTTATTGTACCTCAATGCTCGTAAGAGATATTGCAATCTATTTGGAGAAAATTCCCTCAGATAATAAAAGCTTTATGTAGTGACGATTTGAACCATGACATGCTGTTAGGTAAGTAATGTCTTAAAGTCGCATTGGTTAGGTACCGTAGCTAACCCAGCGATTTAGGTCAATGAGCTAACCATATACTTATAATTCCTCGAAAGCCTTAGGTCTCATTTTTCTAGTCGTTATATATAGCAGCTGAGACCTAATTAGAACTCTGAGTTCTCATTAACGGCTAACAACCATTTCAAGCGTAAACGACTAATTTCATGGTTTTTCTCATCAATTGCCTTAGTTTGCTTTGTTCTCCTCGATATCAAAACCCATCACCCCGCGCCCCGCAACTGTCAATTCAACGTTTAGGGTGCCATCATTGAGCTATTATTATAGCTCAATGGTACCGACACGGTAATATAATTATATTACTGTGGTACCGATATCGCATAAAGGTTAAATAACGGTACCTATAGCCTTACCTCCTTAGATAAATGATTAGCGCAGCGAGACCAATCATTCATCTAAGCTTACCTCTATATTATTAAGGTACACTTATTTTATACCGGTAACGTAAATCTTATACCGTAACCGCTTTCAGGCTTTCAGTTCCTGGTTAGACCCCAGGATCTTCCTTTGCCTAGTGCGAGATTCATCCACCATTCGACCGAGTTATAACTAGAATTTGTAAGCGTGTTGGTTGCGTGCTCGCACGGTTCCGTCCCAATTAAGTCATCTGCACAAATGGAGAATTCGGTGGTTTGAACTGTGCAGACGCGGTGCAGTTTCTCCGCGGCCGTCATCGTTGTGTTACTGATCTGCTTTCCGTAGGAGCAGTAAATAATGTGTGTTTGAATTCTCGTGTCATCGACTTACCTGGCAGCGCGTCGACCAGGCAGTTGGCCGCCATGTCCCAGCGGCCGGCGTCTATGAACAGCCCGTGGATGTTCACGCCGTCTTCAGGCACCGTTAGCTCTCCGTACACGCTCGGACTACCGTCCTGCTACACAAAGCAACAGATCTTGCTAGCTTGACTCGTATAGAAAAATATCGCTTGATTTACAGGTCAGTAGTTTATCCTATTATACAGAGTGTCCCAAGATACATGGTCAAGTGGAAGCCCAAAGGTGGAGTAGCTCTAGGGGCACCCAAATCACTAGTAGTAACTAGTTTGTACGGACATGCATGAAATTAATTTACACGCTCTCTGGAATGAATTTACTTGACCTAAATGAAATTCAGTACCTGTGAGGTTTTAGATAAGTAGCTACTTAAGTTTCTAATTAATTTTCATCATTAGCCTATCTTATAATCGGTCAACTACTGGACACCGACATTCTCTCGCGCATGAAAAAGTAATACCTACCTACGCGAAGAGATTGGGTTAACTCTTTCAGGGTCAGTAAGTGGTTAGCAATGTTAACCACATTAATACATTTTTTTTTCTATGTTTACCTAGGTACGTAATCTAGTAATGATTTTATGAACTAGGTACTAAGTGGCAACAACTCATGATGGGCAACTTTAGAGCTTTAGTGGCGCTAGTAATAGCTTGTCTGTCAACATTACACAAAAGTGTGTGACAGAGTGATCGTTTTTTTTCGTGCTCCCTAAAAAGTTTGTAAATAAAAAGGTAAGCTCGTAATATTTTGTTAATTAGTGTTTTATTCGTTGCATTTAAACATATCTTACACACATTTGCCAAATTTTGTTACTTAGTTATTTTTAGTTTCTAAAGTCAATTAGAACTGCGGTTAGTGTAGCTAACCGGCGCGTGCAGATTGTATCTTTTGTCTAAGTAAGTATTAGAACAGATTAGAACTAAGTAACTAAATGTGTAAGTAGGTAGGTACATCTTTTTTATTTCTTTACTAGAATGGCTCGTAAGCATTGAGGTACCTACAATAAACTAGAGAAGACACCGCGAAGCAAGTTTGTGCGCACTAAGGTGTAGCCCATTGGCTGCAAACGCCTTGAAAGAGTGCCCCTGAAAGAGTTTTACTTACTACTTACCTATATTATAACCTAACTAACACGGTAAGTAGGTACCTACTTAAGCGCCTACTAGACTGTTGTAAACAAGCATTTTCCAATGGTTTACAACTTGTTGTAAACAATGCTTCCACTTGGTTTACTACCGCCGTTGATGTTGGCGGAAAGCCACAAGCAGTGTTGCCATTTTTAGCAGGATCCTGCTTTTTTAGTATTTTTTTTTTAAATTATTTAATCAATTTGCTTGAAAACACGCGATTAATTGTATATCTTTAACAGCTAGTCAACCGAAATTTCGTTGCAAACATCTAACCACACTGTTGTAAACTGCTGTTGAAAACTTCGGTTTACAACAGTCTGGTAGGTACTTTACCCGTGCAATTTATAATAAGTAAAAATAAACTCTTGGTTCAATGACGTCGTTTATAATAATTTCCTCATAGGTATATTGGTCCGAGGAAAAGTAAACAACCAATTGGAATTTAACTCCGTACCTACTACCTATTTCCTCCAGTCCCTAGCATCACAGAATAAGTACCAGTAGGTACCCAATTGAATTCAGCGTTTTATTTTAAGTAAGTACCAACTTATGTCGCCACCATGACCTGTAATTTCACTGGATCTAGTACCACTGGACCTACCTACCTACCTACCGGAACCCAGCAATGCAAAATAATAATAATACCAACTGCTGGACGGTAGAAATAGGTTATAGGTACCTAGGTAATTTAAGGTGGTCTCCTCGCCACTCGAATTTTGGATAACTGACTGAGTAAGCAACTCGCGCAAAAAGAGTGAGCAAATTGAAATAATAAGTAGCTATATCGTGCTGCTCCGTTCTTCGGAAGACCCGTTAAAACCATACTCCATGTTCATAGTAATTAGGTACAATTACCTAATTACTATGAACATGGAGGATGTTTATAACCGAGGTATAATAGATACCTATTGCATTTGTAAGAAGGCCTGGCTGAGTCCAATAGTAGGCGTGTCATTGACCGATAATGATTAAAGATGGTAAAGTCATAAAGTACCTACCTATTCCTTAATTAAAATTACAATTAGGTACTTACCTACCTAGGTACTTAACTTGATCATATTCAATATTGTTATTATGATCATCCGAAAACGCATCATTACTTAGTTGAAGCGTTTTCTGATGTCTTTTTTGTTACTCAGGTAGGTATCTACCTACTTAAACTTAAGAGTCAAGTGTGAGTTTTTATTTTACCCATTTACTTAGTTACCTACCTACTTATTTTATATTTATTAATACAAAATACGTTAAGAAATATTCCTATTCTAATTTAATTTAAGTCTGTTCAGATCATATCATCAAATCGAAGAAGAAATAGGTAGGTACTAAAATATATCTTAAATCTCATAAATCTCCCGCTACCTATAAAGGCACGTCGCGGCGCGCCGCTTGTTCATATCATAAAGCGCCTACCAGACTGTTGTAAACCGAAGTTTTCAACAGCGGTTTACAACAGTGTGGTTAGTTGTTTGGCGTTGTTTTAAACTTCTGGCGGTCCGCTGTGTGGATGTTTGTTGTAAACCACGCGCAGTGTTGCCACTGCCTCTCTAACAAATTCCACACACACGTTTTCTTAATTACACGCCATTACACACATACCGCAGCGCTTAGTTTACAGACTAAATAATATCTTCAACCTTTATCCTGCATAAAACGTGGTTACTGAAAAAAGCCAAGTTCGTATATATTAATGTAAGTACGTACAGCGCGGTATTTTTTTACATCTTTAAAAGCTCATATCTAGCTAATAAAGATATAAAATTAATCGCTTTTTTAATATAAAAAAAATACTAAAAAAGCAGGATCCAGCTAAAAATACCAACACTGCTTGTGACGGAAAACATTAACGGCGGTTGTAAACCAAGTGAAAGTCTTGTTTACAACAAGATGTAAACAAAGGTGACCTGGTGAGAAAGGCTTGTTTACAACAGTCTGGTAGCCCCCTAAGGATGAACCTAATGTAATTCATAAGTAGGTACGTAGGTTAAACTGAACTATTCTGATTGGACGTCATTGGAGGAAGCGCCGAGCCGCGCGCGCTGGTCTGCCGCGCACATGGCCACACGGACTTAGTTCATGCATTTACACGTTGGTGGACAATCACGTCCACGGGCTTTCAAGTAGTAGATAATGATACGACAGAACGCCCATAGACGTCATAGTTTTTACTCGTGTCACGGCAGTACGTCTGAGGGCGTTTGATTTTCAATACTTTTACAAGGAAGCGCATGTTGTAGTGTCACCGCAAAAGTAATGCGGCTTTCCTACTGTCATCGTACATAGTTCTACAACACGTCAAGGTACACACACACATTGACAGAATTCCGGTACCCCTCTCTCCGTCGCGCGCAAATAACGGCTCAAGTGGTAAGTCATCAACGTATTTTTGTGTTTTTATATATCGAAACATTCAAATTCAATTCTTGTAACACGGAAGGTAATTGCGCTTTGAATGCAGCTTTTTGACAATGAATTTATTTACAGATGGCGCATGGAGATCCTTACGAAAGAGAACAAAAACGGTTGTTAGAATTGTTCAATGAAGCTGAAACTCCGGAGTCTAGTGAAGATCCATATGCTGATGATGGGGAATACGGGTCCGACAAGGATTACCATCCTTCAGGCGACGATTCGTTGAGATCTGACGATGTTGCTGGACGCCTATAGACGTACTGTCACTCAAAATATTTTACGTACGTAACCGCATTGACACTACGCCCAAAGGCAATATATGAGAATAAGTAGTGTCATTTGGGAAGTAATTCTTAACTTGTTCTGTCCACCAACGTGTTAAGTAGGTAGGTAATAAGTCCATGGCTGGCTGCGCAATTATTGGCTATTTGACAGTTGTAACAATAAAAATGAAATATGTCGGGTAGGGTAGTTTACAATTTAACAATAATTATCGAATACAGTAGTATTTTTATTTTAAGATAATTCGTAAATATTTTATTTTTACAAAATTAATTTGCTATTTTTTAATCTGTGGATTACAAGACCCTAAACACGGGCGGCCATGATTGAGATTCGTGTGACTGTGCCATTACTTCATGGAGACGTCACGTTTCACAAAATAAACAAAAACGGCCTGTCAGGTTTGTTTAAAAAGTGTGACGTCGAAATGTCACGTGACTAACCGATTTCACGCAAAATTTGAAATTAATGAAGAAAAATGTTTTTTTTCTATTAGTTACAGCTTTTTCGAGAAAAAAATTATTGTAAGAGGTATAAATTAAGCGTTTGTAATCTTATAATTACTTTTCCGAGAACTGTCAAGTAGCCAATTGCGCATGCTTGCCAAACCAATGCACAAATAGTACATTGTTTGTTACCCTAGGGGTAGAAGTAGCTTAATTATCTACTCCCGAATAGTTCGAGGGAGTAAATAAGTCTTTAATCCGACCCGAGGTAAACACTGTGCTTTTCATTACGAATATAAGGAAAGTAAAAACAAAAACATGAATGACTTTAGTCCGTTAGTCGCCTTTTACGACACCTAAGAGAAGAGAGGGGTTGGTAGTATTATTTTAATGAGCCCATCGCCGCTCTATGCTGTTAGTTGTATGTGCAGTCTTTAGTCCGTTAGTCGCCTTTTACGACACCAAAGAGAAGAGAGGGGTTGGTAGTATTATTTTGATGAGCCCATCGCCGCTCTATGCTGTTGGTTTTATGTGCAGTCTTCAGTCCGTTAGTCACCTTTTACAACACCCAAGGGAAGAAAGGGGTTGGTAGTATTATTTTTATGAGCCCATCGACGCTAATATGCTGTTGGTGTTATGGCAGTCTTTAGTCCTTTAGTCGCCTTTTACGACACCAAAGGGAAGAGAGGGGTTGGTAATATTATTTTGATGAGCCCATCCCCGCACTATGCGGTTGGATGTATGTGCAGTCTTTAGTCCGTTAGTCGCCTTTTACAACACCCAAGGGAAAAAAGGGGTAGGTAGTATTATTTTTATGAGCCCATCGATGCTATATGCGGTTGGAGTTATGGCAGTCTTTAGTCCTTTAGTCGCCTTTTACGACACCAAAGGGAAGAGAGGGATTGGTAATATTATTTTGATGAGCCATCCCCGCTCTATGCGGTTGGATGTATGTGCAGTCTTTAGTCCGTTAGTCGCCTTTTACAACACCCAAGGGAAAAAAGGGGTAGGTAGTATTATTTTTATGAGCCCATCGATGCTATATGCGGTTGGAGTTATGGCAGTCTTTAGTCCTTTAGTCGCCTTTTACGACACCAAAGGGAAGAGAGGGATTGGTAATATTATTTTGATGAGCCATCCCCGCTCTATGCGGTTGGATGTATGTGCAGTCTTTAGTCCGTTAGTCGCCTTTTACAACACCCAAGGGAAAAAAGGGGTAGGTAGTATTATTTTTATGAGCCCATCGATGCTATATGCGGTTGGAGTTATGGCAGTCTTTAGTCCTTTAGTCGCCTTTTACGACACCAAAGGGAAGAGAGGGATTGGTAATATTATTTTGATGAGCCATCCCCGCTCTATGCGGTTGGATGTATGTGCAATCTTTAGTCCGTTAGTAGCCTTTTACAACACCCAAGGGAAGAAAGGGGTTGGTAGTGTATTATTTTGATGAGCCCATCGCCGCTCTCTGCTGTGGGATGTATGTGCAGTCTTTGATCCGTTAGTCGGTCTTTTACGACACCCCAGATAGTATTATACTAATAATAAGTCACAATTACACATGTCAGAAAAACGATACTCCCTAGGGCGGAAAAGTATTACTTTCCTCCCGCTCCTCAGGCAATTTCAGACCTACTTTCCGTGTTTGATGTATTCATTCATGGCCAAACCACAGCTCAGCTGTAGTAACCAATCCTGCACTACCAATAGGGATGTGACTATACCAACACCTGAAATTATTGCGTCTTAAATCGATTACTGTAACATCGAATGTAGCTAAAAACCTGTTGATATACTCGCAAATAACCCGTTAATGTTAATACTTACTACGAGCAGTATTTAGACGTCTGACCCCAATTGATAGAAATCGTACCGTCTATCAATTATCTTAAAATATTTTAACTAAAAAGATATATTATACCTTCTTTTTTTTATTCTCCTTGTAAACGTCCTCTTGTGACAAGAATAAGGAAATAGGATGAAAATCGTACATAAGAGCATCAATTGGCACTCTGTAACGTCGAGCGTATGACTGTAAAGAACCCGTAAGCAAGCCTTGGGGAAAGAATAAACCGGACACCCAACTGCTTGGCTGCTTTCCTTCACAAAGCCATTTCTAAAAACAACAAATTATTTATAATGTAAGTAAACCAATTCAATATCATAATAATATATGCATGATATATTCAATAGTAGAAATAATTCAAAGGGCTTAAATGTATACTTTGCGTACTGACTGAAATAAATAAATTAAAAAAAGATTAATTGATGTGATACTTACCTCCATAAAATCAACCCTTAGTGTGAGGTCATGAATCCAGCTGCCTAACGACTTTAGAGAATTGTATCCCTTTTTATGCCACATTGCTGGAACTTTGTTGTTTATAAAAGATGTAAAAACTTCTTCAAAAGCTTCTGACATTACAACGATTCCCTGTAAAGTAACTAAAATGTTATTGGTTTTTGGACAGTGGCAAATAAATCTCTTTTGTGAAAATATGCAAAGCGAAGAAACAACCCTATCTTTAAAATAATCATACTAGTAAGACAAATGTGTTTTCTAGTCAGTTTCTTTTGATATAGGGGAAATCGACTTCTACCTACTACTAAAACAAGTTCTGACTCATGTTACAGAGAAGTCTCTGGTCTTCTCTGATAACAACCAGCTTTTGTTTTCACAAGTACCTACTTAGTTCTATTGGTGTATTTTTTCAGACTACGACGTGTAGGTTAGTTTATTATAATTATTATCATTTAATTAACAAACCTTAATAGCTTTTTGTAGATCGTTGAGAGATGAATGAATTAGCCCAAGCAATGTATTGAATCTATC
The DNA here is from genome assembly GCA_963921215.1 of Scoparia ambigualis. Taxonomy (NCBI): domain Eukaryota; kingdom Metazoa; phylum Arthropoda; class Insecta; order Lepidoptera; family Crambidae; genus Scoparia; species Scoparia ambigualis. The sequence goes on along the minus strand of OY992501.1, from coordinate 25,338,143 downwards.
AGTTTCATGCAACAACACAGTAGTTAAGGAATTTAATTGGCCCATATCGTCAGGTATCATAAGATCGGGATTTATTTGCATTCTATCGATTTTAGTAGCCACTACAACTCGCGTCTGATCACAAATACGCCACACAATTTGGTCTGGTGTATCGCCACCACCACCTCCACCAGCTCGGGGTTGGACGTCAACTATTGTTTGAATTAAAGTGTTAGTTTCTTTATTCTGAAAAAAAAACAATACATATGTTTTACTTTGTACTAGATTTCGAGCATTTTATTTACGTTTGTTTTGTACTTTACCTCAAATGCTATATTGGCGTTCTCATGCATCCCAAACACTTCAGGGCTTTCAATTACAGGCAAAGTCTCAATATAATCCCTAAAGATTTCTAATTTATCTGCTTTAGGGCAGTAATATTTTCCAGATCGTGAATAAGTAAATCCTTCTTCCAGAGTTGGAGGTGAAAAGAATAGCTTTAAAATAGTAGTTAAGCAACGCTGATCCCACATGTCGGTTACGCGACCACCGTACGTTATGGAACCTGTCAATTTATTAAGTTTATTATCGCATTTAACGTAAAACTTTAAAAGATAATTATATAAACCACAATATCTAAAGTTTAGTAAAACAGTAGAATCTTACTTGTTATGTATTCTAAAGCATCCCAAGGTACATGTCCATCTTCACAAAACATTTGTAAATTCGACATGGCACATTCTCGGTCACTATTATTAAATTCATAGGTAATGTTCCAACCCAATGGCCCAAATTTTTTACGCTCTTGTATGATGGCATGAAACATACAAATTCCAAAGAGCATAGACCGCCAGTCTTGTCCAAGTACTGTAAGCATTAAAATGGTTAAATAAAACACTTCGATCTTGAAGATGTAAGTAGGTAATCAAGAATTTACGATGTTTTCTCAATATTTCATCCAGTTACCATGATTTTCAAAGAAATCTTCTTCCATTTCAATAAGAGCTCTTTTCACATTAGCTTTTAAACCTTTTGGGGGTTCATTTGTGACTTTTACAGAATTCTGCAACACCGACACTGGAAATTTAGGAGTAGGCATCGAACTTAGATATAGTCTAAAATCCATATGAGGCATTCCTTGATCACTTGAAAGACCAGCTACTATTAATTCCAGGCTCAGCATCCATGACGCAGCTAAATGACAATTCTAAAATGTAAATATTTATAATTAAATTATATTTTACGGTACAGTTAATTTTAAAGAGAAAAGCAATCACTGTGCAATAAAATCTCAATAAGTTACCTGTAAAAATACCCAATCTCCTTTAGGCTTAGCATTATTTATCAACTTTTCAGCAACAGGCCCTTGTCCTTGTCCCAATGATATAGAATGTAGTCGTTCGCGCATACCCATTTCTGTTGCAAATTTCTGGAAAGCTCCAAATGGATCTGAACCAGTGCTTAAAACAAATACTAGAGGGATATTATAAGCTGTATCCGCATAACTGAAACAAAACAGTATTCAAACGATTTTAAAACATTAGCACCAAATAACAACAAAATAATTATGAGGATTTTATTAGCTCTGTGATGAATCTTATTACGGTACGTGCGATGCTTAACCCCTTGAGGATCGTAAAGCAGACACAATTAAAAATCAATTGTTTCGCGACCGCCGGGGCGGTCTTATGATCCTTGACCTATTATGCATAAAAAGATAACATTAATTATAAAAATGTTGAACAGTAATCGATTACATTGGTTCTAAAATCGATTCATTTAAACTCACGACATCCCACCACTATTATTTTGACAGATCGAGTTCGCTATTGACGTAGGTATGACGTAGGCGAGGCGAGGCGATGAAATGAAAGTTTTAAAACTTGTTTTGGTTAGTTAATTTCGTGCACTACACGTAGTCGGACGTGTTCAGCAGTGACTAAACAATCGCAAGTGGTGCCTCCGCTCACGTTCTAATAACACATTTTCGAGTGAAGTGCAGCAGTGGCTGCCAAGTGGGTTTCTTTGAGTTTATTACTACTACTAGGGTACCTACTTAAAGAAAAGTGTTCACATTATTTTATGAATGCGTTTGTACCAGGTTGGCTAAGGCGATAAAGCAGAGGCAATCACGGAGTCGCAGAAGAATGTCTTTTGACGAAGAACCTCCATGTCCATTCCCTACAAATACAAAGTTTACTCTTAACAATGGAGTTGAGATGCCAGCTGTTGGACGTAAGTATTTTTACTCCTTTCTTTTTATCACTAGTCTCGTAACCTTGGACGTGGAAAATAGTGGAAAACTTTTACTAAACACTTTTCTTGCTAAAGTTTGTTAACACCAGCAAAAAAACAAGCGGTTGGAGTTAAGGGGTGTTGGAGGTGAAAACGGAAAAATTGTCTTAGCTGTTATTCAAAATATTTTTGATATTTCGCACTTTGATTAGATAATGTCTAGATAGAGTCTTCCGCTGCATTTTTACACGATTGTCAACGTGCCGGGTTTTTTATGCTAGTGTGCGTACCGTTTCTATTTAATAGACGCGCTGCTATCGTAGTGTACGTGAGACGGGGATGTCAGTTTCTTAGAAATACCCCTTGAAATGGGAGTATTTTTAAGGTCGGGGTAGCGCAGGCTAGTTTAATAAGGTTTAGTAAGGTATTTGAAGCCTTGAAATCACATGTAGGTATTTATTTTTATAAAATATTGTGTGTGAGGAAATAAAAACGATTGGTTTAGAGTGTATGTAAGTCCATGAGAGCGCATGAGGGATTATTTTCTTTGCCGCCATTTTGAATATCTTTTTTTTTTGGTTTGTGCTCCGATTGCGTTCAAAACCATTATCTGGGGGTCTACTAAGTCTATATACATGATTTCAAGGCCAGAATTGGAAAAATTGGCCGCCATTTTGAATTTCTGTGTTTATGCTACGAATATGGTCGAAATCGATATCTGGGGGTCTAAGAGGTCTCTAAACACGATTCTGAAGATAGAATTGGAAAAAGTGGCTGCCATTTTGAATTTATTGGTTTGTGCTCCGATTAGATTCAAAATTGATATCTGGGGGTCTAAAAGGTCTATAAACACGATATTGAAGAGAAAATTGGAAAAAGTGGCAACTGTGGAAACTTCGAATTTCTTGGTTTGTGCTCGGAATCATGTTTAGAGACCTGGGGCCCAAGTCTGCTAATTTACGAATGGCATAATTGAATCGCAATTGGATCGTATTGTAATTGTTTGACACATTTGGTATTCTCTTACTCTTATATGAATACCAAATGTGTCAAACAATTACAATGCGATACAATTGCGATACAATTACGATTCAATTATACCATTCGTAAATTAGCAGACTTGGGCCCCAGGTCTCTAAACATGATTCCGAGGCCAGAATTGAAAAAATTGGCCGCCATTTTGAATTTCTGTGTTTATGCTTCGATTGCGTTCAAAACCATTATCTGGGGGTCTAATAAGTCTCTAAACATGATTTCGAGGCCAGAATTGGAAAAATTGGCCGCCATTTTGAATTTCTGTGTTTATGCTACGATTATGGCCGAAATCGATTTCTGGGGGTCTAAGAGGTCTCTAAACACGATTCTGAAGATAGAATTGGAAAAAGTGGCTGCCATTTTGAATTTCTTGGTTGGTGCTTCGATTAGGTTCAAAATACATATCTGGGGGTCTAAAAGGTCCCTAAACAGATTCTGAAGATAGAATTAGAAAAAGTGGCCGCCATTTTGAATTTCTTGGTTTGTGCTAATATTAGGTTTAAAATCGATATCTAGGGGTCTAACAGGTCTCTAAACATGATTCCGGGGCCAGAATTGAAAAAAATGGCCGCCATTTTAAATTTCTGTGTTTATGCTTCGATTGCGTTCAAAACCATTATCTGGGGGTCTAATAGGTCTCTAAACATGATTTCGAGGCCAGAATTGGAAAAATTGGCCGCCATTTTGAATTTCTGTGTTTATGCTACGATTATGGCCGAAATCGATTTCTGGGGGTCTAAGAGGTCTCTAACACGATTCTGAAGATAGAATTGGAAAAAGTGGCTGCCATTTTGAATTTATTGGTTTGTGCTCCGATTAGATTTAAAATTAATATCTGGGGGTCTAAAAGGTCTATAAACACGATTCTGAAGATAGAATTGGAAAAAGTGGCTGCCATTTTGAATTTCTTGGTTGGTGCTTCGATTAGGCTCAAAATACATATCTGGGGGTCTAAAAGGTCCCTAAACACGATTCTAAAGACAGAATTGGAAAAAGTGGCCGCCATTTTGAATTTTTTTTTTTAAATTTATTTATTCATAAACAATTTACATTGTGTTTGAAGTACAGACAATATTAAATTTAAAATATAAAATAACCATTAAGAACAAATAATATTCAGATAATTCAATTACTTAAATAAAATAATAATAAAATAGATTATTCATAATAAAATTACAATAATAATTAAAATTCGTTAACATGTCACCTATTAATTGACAAATAAGTTCGAATACAATATTACAATAATAAATATAAAAACTATAAGATTCATTCAACAATAGTGACAAAAAAAAACAACTTAGCAACAAACGCAAACACTAATTACAAGAAAAAAGGATCATGCTTGTACTAGTAAGTATAATCGTAATCAGTAATCACTTTATCGCTACAATTCCTCCACTGAATAGTAGCACTTTTCCAATAAAAACTCTTTTAATTTGATTTTGAATTGTGAGTGATACAATAACTCTTTTAATTCGAGTGGCAGTCTGTTGAACAATTTAGTGGACTGATAGTATGAACAATGACTTGCCACATTAAGTCTGGGAGTCATTTTCGATTGAAAATCTGTCCTTCTTGTGCTTTCTCTTTCCTGTCTGTCTGCAGCGGTTTCATACATGTGTATGTTTTTAGCAAAATGACAAAGCAAAATCAGTATGTATAAACATGGTACAGTAAGTATTTTTAAACTGTTAAAATGATCTCGACAAGACTCCTGCTGTTTAATACGTACCATTGTTCTTATGGCCCTTTTTTGCAGTATGAACGCCCGTGATAAGTTATATAAGTAACTCTTTCCCCAAAACAATATGCTATATCGAAATCTCGATTCTATTAACGCATGGTATACCATTTTAAGATGGTTAATGTCCACTTCCTCGCGCAGACTTCGCAGTACGTAGCAAGCCGAACTGACCTTGCTTTCTATGTCTGCAATTTCCTGCTTCCAGTTTAAAAGATGATCAATGTTGACCCCTAGAAATTTAACTTTTTCCACTGTATTGACATTTTCTCCATTAAGTATGCCAATTAATTTTGCTGTGTTTTTACTTGTAGTTTTAAACAACATTACAGATGTCTTGCTTACGTTAATTCTTAAGCTATTATTAGTAAACCAAGTGTTGAAAGCTATGAAAATCTCATTTACTCTTGCATCAAGTTGATCCATACTATTAGCTGACACAATAGCATTTGTATCATCAGCAAACACTACCATAGTTAGAAATTCAGGAAATTTATTGGTCATAAAATTTAGTAGGTCATTCATGAATATGTTAAAAAAGATTGGGCCTAATATTGAACCTTGTGGTACACCTATTTTGATGTCGATTAACTTGGATCGAGTAGCCCTTTCACACATACTTTCTTCATCGACAGCTTTTACTTCCACAAACATTTTACGATTACTCAGATATGACCTAAACAGTTCTAGAGCTCTGCCTCTTATCCCGTAGTAATCGAGTTTGTTTAGCAGAACATCATGTTTAACCGTGTCAAAAGCAGAACTTAGGTCCAAAAAGAGACCCGCTACTTTTGATTTATTATTTAATTTATGGATTACATCATTTAGTAACGTAGCCACCGCATCTTGCGTTCCTACATTTCTACGATAACCAAACTGCCTTTCGTTTAGGATTTTGTTTAAATTTAAATGATGAATCAATCTTATCTTTATAAGTTTCTCAAAGATTTTGGATAAAGTTGGCAGTAATGAGATTTGCCTAAACATTTTTGGATCCTGTCTTGAGCCTTTTTTATATATTGGTACTATCTTTGCAATTTTTAGTTGATCTGGGAATAGCCCTTCATCAAAACATTCATTGAAAAAGTAAGTTAATGGGACTGCTAAAACATCAATGTTATCTCTTATTACAGTAATAGGTATCTCGTCATAACTACAAGAAGTTTTATACTCCATACTTCTGACAATTTTAATAATTTCACCTGGAGTAACCAGGTCAAACGTCATTTCTTCAAATACTTTTGCTGTGTGATCTTGCAGTAGTATTATTGCTGCTGCAGAGTTGGTCCCAGTTACACAAGAATTGATATCAAACTGTTTAGCGAATATCTCTACGATTTCAGAAGTATTTCTAGTTACTCGTTCATCAACCCTTAAACAAAACCCTGTTTTTAGTTTTAAATTATTATTTCTGTGCCTGTTAACTATGTTCCAAATATTCTTCCCAACATTTTTGGAATTAGCGATCTCGTTTTGCACAGCTAGTCTCTTTGCATTTTTAATAACCCTCCTGTACAACCTTATATAGTTAGCAGTGTAGTTTTTTATTGAAATGTCACAAATCTTACCTTTCCCCACGCATAGTAGACGTTTCATCTTACTAGAGACTTTCACACCCTTTGTAAGCCAACGCATAGCCACGGTGTTACTTAACTTAATAGATATTTTTTTCCTCTCGAAGCTTTGCTGAAAGATGTTATTAAACTTTCTGATAAAGGTATTGATTCCCACATTTATCCAAACTTCCAGCAGCAGACGCTCTCTGAAAGTAGTTCTGTTTTTATAACTAAATATTCTTTTTGTTTGGTACATTATATTCCTATCCGTTTACCGGGTGCATGCAGAGTTGCAACCATGTTGCATATTAAACTTGCGTGACCGTCGCCTAACCCGTTATGGTCCACATCAATACTCTTAACTTGGTCCTCAGGTACATTTGTAAAACAGTTGTCTATGCAAGATTCAGAATTGTTCCGTTTAAAAGTTGCTTTGCTTTTAATTAGAGGTCTATAGTTATAGCACTTCAACAAGTTTAATAGATCGGTCTGGTTTTTGCTATTAGTCTGTAAATTTACATTGAAATCTCCACAAATAACACACTTTTTATTGAAAAAGTGCTCCATCAGTTGCTCAAGCCTGTCTATAAAAGTATCAAAATTTTTATCATTAGGGGTTCTATAGCAACAACATATAAAAATACCCGTTAGTATATCTCTAACACCACATACCTCAAAACATTCAATCTTATACAAGTTTTTACATAGACTAATTTCTTCAATATCTCTATCCTTACATACTAGTATCAATGTTCCCCCTCTCTTTTTATTTGTTCTTGTGTTGTATGAAGCAATTTTGTAGTTCGCAAGATTGCATAACGTTACATTATCTTTGTTGAGAAAATGTTCGCTTACACACAAATAATGCAATGAATTTAAATGCTTCTCTTGGATGTACAACTCTAATTCATCTTTTTTATTAGCTAAACCACATAGATTTTGATGAAAAACGTTAAGATGAACACAGTCTGAAACAAGTGATTTAGGTCTCATAGGCTTATCATATAAGATTATCTTTTTAGTCTCGAAAAAGAGATTGCTCCGCGTGTATCGACCTACCATCATCAGTCTCAGTGCTTCTACATACATCATTATTACATTCACTCAAATGTTTAATTCTTTGAAAGTAGTCTAAAATAGATGATTGTTTCATTCCGTTACATTTATTAATTTTTTTAGTTTGCTTAACAATATTATTAAATAGATTTTTAGGGTTTAAAAATATAGAACTGTACATTTCACTGTCTATTTTCATATTAATTTGGTTACAAACTACTTCCAAATAACTTCTAAACTTGTCACAATCAAATGAGGAAATATTTAAAAAGTGACACCTATGGTAGATTTTAGTACACATCATTAATCTGTAATTTAACAAAGAAACATTAAAATGATTACTGTTGAAAATAGGAACTATGTAAACAGCTTGTTGCTTAAGTTTATTAAGAGCTACATGTATTTGTGCCTCCAGTTTTATCAAGTTGTCATCGTGTCCTCCTACACTGAGTATGACTATATCATCCTTAGTCAGATGACCAATTAGTGAATCATCACAAGCGGCAAGAATTTGAGAGCTAGAAGCATCATTTTTTATAAACGCTGATGGTTGATAGTCGTCATTCCATTTACCAGCTCTTGTTTTTATTAATGCAGCCGACAATCCTTTGACGTTTTCATCACCTAGTATTTTTATTACATGTTTTCTGGGAGTAGGTTTAGAGAATTTCTTGGTTTGTGCTAATATTAGGTTTAAAATCGATATGTGGGGGTCTAACAGGTCTCTAAACACGATTCTGAGGTAAGAATTGGAAAAAGTGACTGCCAATTTCAATTTCTTGGTTTGTGATCCGATTTTGTTCAAAATCAATATTATAATTACTAAAAAATCTCATAAATGATAAGGTACCTCATTTTAAGGGCGAATTGTTTACAAATATTCTTCCTCCAATTTACGTACCAGGCCGACACAGCCCTAGCGCCGGGGTCAAAGAACTCACATGATTTACTTCATAGCCTAGCCTGCGCATGCTTTCTGTCTATTTTATTTTCTGTTTCTATATGTATACTTTTTTTTTGTAAATACATACTTATTATACATAGTAAACAACAAGACTAGTACAAACAAGAATGTTCACAAATGTTTGTACTGTGCGAGATTCATTTGCATGCCCTACATACATAAGGAAGAATATTGTTGATACCTTAAATCATTGTCTTACATCTCAATGTTGTGTACATGATATTCCGCAAATAAATGATTTATAATTTATGATTCGAACTCGCAACCTCTTACCTTGGGGACCGTCCATTAATCACGTGAGGCTCGAAAGGGGGGGGGGGGGTTGGCAAAAATCACGAAATATAACAAGGGGGGAGGGGGGGGGGGGGTGTAGATAAATATCACGTGTATTTATTTTTTAGTCAAACGCGCGATTTCTAAACCAAAAGCGGCGTTGTAGTGTGATCTTGACTTGCCGTAAGTAAAACAACCTGCAACCTTTCCTGTCTAAACATTATTATCATGGTCCTTAATTTTCTGGAATAAAATTAGATTAAACTTTATACCTGTGTTTAAAGACAAAATTCTTAAAATTAAAAGTAAAAAAACCTTTTTAAAAAACAAGCTTTTATTAAAGTGCGCTAAAAAGAAAAAAATAAGCTTTTACTAACAACTTATAACGCCATTACACAATTTATAAGATACTTATACATAAAGGTGAGGGGTAGTCTCGCGACAACTTTTTATATACTTAAGAGGCCTATTACATCTAGAATGTGATTTGCGTAAAATCATTTTCGCATTTTGTAGTAATTTTGCAGTTGTATTTATCGTTTTTATCGAAATAGGATATTAAATTTGTGCATTATATTACAAATTTCCATTCTGTAAACATAAGTTGAATTCGGACGGCCGGCGCATCGCATTTTGTAGTAATTTTGCAGTTGTATTATACATCATTGGTTGTATCTATCATTTTTATCGAAATGGGATAATAAATTCATTATAAAATCTTTATTCCTCATGAAGTAACAATTACTCTGGTATAAATTTTGCTCAGTAATATTATCGTAGATAGGAGATATTCACAGTTAACTTATAGCGATTTTCGAAGTTTTTTGGTTTAGAATAAGATTTTTTTCCTATATAAAATGAATGATATCTAAAAATTCCGAAGCCGCTACGCACTATTCGACTATATAAGAGATAACATTCTAATTTTTTTATTTCATTTGTTTAGAACAGTAGTTCAATCGATGAGCTCAAAAAAGTGCCATCGCGCACTTTATGAAAATCTTTCTCTGCAATTTTGGGTTAATTAAAAAGTTAAGCAAAATTTACAAAAAACGAGGCCGCTACGCACTATTCCAATAGCTGGTCTACACTATTCAATAAGTCATAATTGTTAATGTATTTTTGTTTCTGAGATCCAAACGCAAAAATTGGCCATTTTACGCAATAATCACAGTCGAGATGTAAATAGGCCTCTTAATATAAATTGAGTAATGATGTTAGAAGTTATTAAAAGTTTATTTTTTTTCTTTTTAGCGCATTTAAATATAAGATTGTTTTTTAAAAAGGTTTTTTAATTTTTAATTTATTTTTAATATTTTAGTTATCCCTGCCGGCCTAGCATGCGCAAGACGAGAACTCTTCTCGACCCGTTTTCTCGTGTTTTATTCATTTATCTCTAATGTCTATCGACACTAAAGACACATGGATGCGCTTAGAACTCTACATAGTATGTCAAAAAAAGACTTAATAGTAAAATTCCACCCGAACATAGTTAAATAAAAGCTTGTATTATAAGATTTTTTGTAGGTACTAAAAAATACACGTGGGGGGGGGGGGGGGAACTTAAACCAGCAAGGGGCCGTCCATTAATCACGTGATTAATGGACGGCCTCTTGCTGGTTTGAATCAGGAACGGGAGATCCACAGAAGTTACTAAGGCGACCGACATTATAATAAGTAGAAACTTACGCGCGTTTGTATCGCCGCAAAAAGTCGCAATGTATAAGTATCAGTATTACAGTGGCAAGAAAGGAATGGGATATGCATACATACCTATTTGCGGATAAAAATTCCGGAATAGGTTTGACCTTTATAATCAGAAGAAATGTACTTTCCCGTGATTTAACAACATTATCAACCTACCCGAATTTCCAATAAAAATTTTAAATGAAAATATTTTTTTTTTATACTAAGCCCGGCAAATGACCCCACTCCACCTGATGTTAAGTGGAAATGAAGTCCAGGCGCGAGGACAACTGGTGCAGCGTAAGAGACGTGGCATCAGTCACCCTCACTCTGCCGGCCCACAAAGTGCTTCTTCACGCCTCGTTTGAAGGACCCTATGTCACGTGTGCTGGTAGACTATTCCGTCTTTTGGAAGTGCGGCAAAGAAACGAGTCGCCAAATTTCTGTGTGCGTGATGGAATATTAGAGACTGTAAATTGGTGACTCCGGAGAGCAGCACGCGTACTTCTATAGAGGAAGGGAGAAGGAGGGATGAGGTCAAAGAGTTCTTCAGAGCACTCGCCATGGTATAAACGGTAAAAGACGCTGAGTGACGCAATATCTCTACGCAATTTCAAAGGCTCGAGAATTTTAGTGACCTCCGCATTGCCGATAATGCGCACAGCGCGGCGCTGCAATCTGTCCAAGGCATCGAGAAGGTACTTTGCGGAGCCGTCCTAAAGGTGAGAGCAATACTCCACGCAAGACCGCACCTGTGTCTTGTATAATAGACACAACCGATCAGGCGTGAAGAATCGCCGCACCTTGTTCAGGACACCGAGTTTACGTGAGGCATTTTTAATCACGGTTTCGATATAGTCCTTTTGGTTCAGATCGCAGCGTATATCCATACCGAGCATGTTAATACTGCTCTGCAGGCCTAGAGATGTACCCTGAATCGAGGGAAGGGGAAGGAATGGCGACTTTTTCGCTATGAACGCGCACACGAACCTGTGTTTTCTTGGCATTGAACTCCACCAGATTATCGGAGCCCCATTTAGAAATGAGGTCCAACACCCGATCGAGCTCAATGACAAGATTTGCTCTCTTCATTTCGGTGTCTACCTGCCCAGCCGTTGGGTGACCGTTATATCCCCCATGCACTGTGCTATCATCTGCATAGCAATGAATGTTTCCAAGAGGAAGCATGTCATTGATATGCAGAAGGAACAGCGTGGGGGATAGAACGGAGCCTTGAGGAACACCAGCGTTCACTGACATGAACCGCGAAGTGCATCCATCCGAAAGGACACGGATTCTACGGTCATGCAGGAAGCTTGCAATCCAGGTACAAAACTGAGCGGGCAAACCCTATGCCGGGAGCTTGGAGAGAAGAGCTTTGTGCCAGACCCGATCAAAAGCCTTGGCTATGTCAAGGCTAACTGCCAGTGACTCGCCACGCTTGTCAATAGCCTCACCCCAGAGATGTGTGACGTACGCTAGAAGATGACCCGTTGACCGTTTTGGCCGAAACCCATATTGACGATCGTGAATCTTGATCTTCTAGGTATCGAATAAGCTGTTTGTTCAATATTCGTTCTAGGATCTTGCACAACACTGAAGTTACGGCTATAGGGCGGTAATTAGTCGGATCTGACCGATCTCCTTTTGAGAGATCGGTTGCACATTAGCTTCTCTCCAAGATTCCGGCACACAACCCGTAGAGAGCGAGAGACGGTACAGACGCGTTAACACAGGGGACAACTCCGCTGCTCACATTTTCAGGACTATTGCTGGGATGCCATCAGGACCGTTAGCTTTCCGGACATCGATTGACTGCAGCTCCGCACGGACATCACACTGCCTGATTTTAATATCATACATTGTGTGGCCACAGTGAGGAATTGAGGGTGGCTGTGCATTACAGTCATCGATCCGGGAGTTAGCCGCAAAGAGTTTGGCCAGGAGATCGACCTTTTCCTGCGGCTTGTGAGCTAAAGTTCCGTCAGGACATCTCAGTGGTGGCAGCGAGGGTTGGCAGAAGTTGGATTGCACGGCTTTGGCCAGACGCCTGTAGCTACGGCTGCCCGTAGGATGCGTCAGGAGTTCTTGGCCTACTCGTGCAACGCGCTGGGCATCCGCTCTAATGTAGGCCCTCTTACACGACTTGTTGGCATTATTATAGGCTGCTTTTAGCGAGCGAGTTTCGGGATCCCCATGAGCTTTACCTCTGATCCAAGCGCGGTATGCCGTCTGTTTGCTCTCAACAGCGCTGGCACACTCGCGATTGAACCAGCAGTTGCGTCTGCCTTTGCTGATGACATAGGAGTGTGGAATATAGTATTCCATTCCTAATACTATCTCATCAGCAACGGCAGTGGCGCTAGCGGTCGGGTCCTTCCCACTAAAGCAGCGCTGCCTCCAAGGGACGGATGCAAAATACTCCTGCATACCGTCCCAGTCTGTCGACGCGTAGTGCCAAATCTGGCGTTTCGAAACCGCTGTTGGCGGGCGCGATGCCAAGGGCACTGTGCTGGATATCAAGCAGTGATCCGAGGAATCTAAAGGAGCTCGAATCTCCACCCGGTATCCAGCTGGGCGACTCGTCAGCATAAGGTCGAGTAAGGAGGGTGCATGGCCAACTATGTCTGGGATCCTGGTGGGCTGGTTCACCAGTTGCGTCAGGTGAGAGCGAATGCGTGGGCATTTCTACCAGCATGGTCTGTTTTGGAGGAATCTAACCACAACTCATGGTGGGCGTTGAAGTCCCCCAAAAACACCAATTCCGCCAATGGAAACCGCTCCTGCGCATCATCTGCTACCCGACTAAGATGTTCAATTAGTCGAGTTGTCTCCATGTCGCCGTTATGGTATCGGTAGACGCAGACGTAGACACGGCAATGAGAGCCTAAGTCGACGTGTACCACTAGGAGGGAGAAGGAAGGATCCTCCAGACAGCGCAGACGGCGACAGCAAACATCCGCCCGAACGAATAAGCAAACTCCGGCTTTGGCTTTGAAGGATTCTTCAAGCACAAAGCCGGGATAGTTCAGGTAGGTGGTGTCAGCTGGGCGGATTATTTGCGTCTCCGTCAGGAACAACATTGCTGGCCGTGTCGTCTCAAGATGGTGGTGGACGGCATTGAGGTTTGCATGGAGTCCGCGGATGTTAGCGAACTCCACCTCAAACGGTAAGGTTGTGATGGGGGTGTGCACCGCTGTAGTACCATCATTTTTTTTTGTTAAACTCATACATTACATCCATGTAAAGGTAATTCATACCAAATCTAAACTCAAAGTATGAATTTTGAATATTGCTAGCCGATAACCGTGGTCGTTCTTGGTAAGGTGAATTATTGCTATAATGACAAATCCCGTTTAAGATGAATTGCGATTATGACAAAAGGCGTAAAAGACGTACTACTTACGTTGATGACAAATCGCGTTCATGTCTAATCGCGTATGTGACAAACTGAGTAAATCAGAACGTTGATGTCGAACTGCGTATGTGACGAATCGCGTTTGTGACATACAGCTTGTAATCCTTAAGAAGCTACCTAAGCTGGGCGCCACCGCGGTTGAACTAAACACGTTCGCGGTGCGCGTACATAACGTCATCGCCGTGCTTGGAAAGGTCGGGAAGGGACTACACAACCCCTTGCTCGTGAGAGAAGTGTTCGAGAAGCTCAGCCCGCATCTTAAATCAAGATGGTGCGACTTTGCCGAGGACTACGCGGGACCCGATCCTGAAATTAAGAAACACTCTGTTTTCCTTATGCGCGAAGCCGACTGAGCCCTCAAATACGGCTACAGCAGTACAAGCACGAACGCGCAACCAATTCATCTACCACGACGCCCAATACAAGAAAAGGGTGTATGACAACGTCAAAGCAGCCGAAACAGAAAAAAGAAGGCTGCCCAGTCTGCGAACATGAACACACCCTGCCTGACTGCCACAAGTTCAAAAAAATGTCGAACGACGAACGCTGAGGAACAGTCAAAGAAGCCGGTCTCTGCTTTAAATGCATAAGCAACAGACATCGACGCCTGAACTGCCGCTACAAACGCTGCGGCGTGAACGACTGCAAGCATCCTTATCATCGCCGACTGCATAAAGACTCCACTACAGAGCCGACAACCGCCCCGCCTGAAGAAGCAACAAACCGAGTAGGCACTGGGTTTAATATGGAACGCCCACACCGACAGCTTGGGTTTTAACACCGCCCTAAGCAGAGTCCCAGAAGCTGTGAAGAAACGAGAGAGGCCGCCCACGAAAAGAGAAGCGCTTTCAACGTGAATACTCATGAGTATTTATGATCCGCTCGGACTATTAAGCTGCTACACGGTCACCGCTAAGATCGCTCTACCGGGACTGTGGCCACTTGACACCGGCTGGGACGAGATGGTACCTAATGAGATTGCGCGCGACTTCAACACCTGGCTGTCTGATTTTTTTTACTTAGCTATTAACAGGTATTCGCATATGGAAAATAAGATATACATGGTCAACATAAGCTCTTTACAGAACAATATATAAAAATTATAATAATATAAGTAGGTATAGTATTTTTGAAGGTTGTATTTTGTGTTGCAATATAATTATCTAAACAAAGAAGTAATTCGTAGAATGGTTTTCATTCGTGTTTAAGTAATTCTAAAATCTTTTGTCAGTATAGCCTTTTACTTTATAAAGTTCAGTTCGTTCACTTACAAAATAACGCCAAAGTTTTCTTAGGTTTCCTTTTTTTTCGTTATTCAAAATACTTCTTCGTTTTAATAGTAACACTAAGAGCAGTGTTTCTTCGACAGAGTTCATCTTGAAACTAAATGTACAACACTACGATTCTCGAACCTAGCGACAGCAGCGCTGCGGCCGCGCGACACTTTTGCGGCTAATTTGAATACCTATATAAAGTAGAAAGGTACATACTAATTCTATGCATTCACCATTAAGATCTGCACTAAAAAGAAACGGTTCAAAAAACGAACAACTGAATGGCGTCCAAGAACTGGACACTGAAACATCTGTCGTCCTGCGGCAAGATGGGCAGACGATGTGGCGAACATCGCAGGCAAGACCTGGATGAGATTGGCACGGGACCGTCAACAGTGGCACATACAAAGAGAGGCCTATACCCAGCAACCCAGCAGTGGGTGAAGTCAGGCTGTGGATGATGATGAAAAGAGGCGCGAATACTGAAAACTGCTTTGTTATCATAATGCTTTTTATTGTCTCGTAGATGGTGTGAAAAGTAGAGTATTCTCCTCGGAGATAAAGGTGCCTTCGTCTTGGGCGACCTTGAATCCCACGCAGCATGCACTCAGGATTATTGCCTTAACTTCCTCGCTTTGCTCGGGAGTTAACTCTAAGCTCCCTCGCTGCGATCGGGAGTTAACGCAAGAATCCTTCGTTTTGTTAGGGATTCAGTACGGGGCGCCCGCTACATAAGACACTACTTTATCCCCTTGGTGCATAATCTACTATTATTTATGTTTTCTACATAATGGATGCTACTCAAAACAATCAATAACATTAAAATATTTAACTGTTCATATAGGCCCAAGAATGGTGTCCCTTTTGCTCTAATAGCACGGTGGAAGACAGAGTGTATAGAAGACTAGGGAAAGATTCAAGCAAGCATGCATCGAAGAAAAAGTAGGTGGTGGGTACAGACCCAACCAAGTACAGACTTGTGTGGGCCGGAATTTCTTCTGAGAGTCGCACAGAACTAATGTTCATAGAAAACGGCTCTTAAACTAGCGTAAGATATGTGGAAGAAATCCTCAATGAACACGTTGGTCATAAATGGTCAATTTGGGTGAGGATGCTATTTTTATGCATGACAATGCCCGACCTCATACTGGTTGGATTGTGAATGACTACCTTCAAGAGATGAACATTACTCGTATGGAGTGGCCAGCACGCAGCCCGGATATCAACCCGATCGAGCATGCTTGGGACGAGCTAGGAAGCTGCGTAAAACAACGAAAAAAACGAATGATGTTATGTGTTTATAGCATAGAATTATGTTCCGACAGTTAGAGATAGCCAGTTCCTCAGTGGTTGAGGATTCCGGGTAAAGCGCGCTTCCACCTTCGGCCTTATCGTCACTTACCATCAGGTGAGATGTAGGCCAAGCGCTTACCCGTTGCAGAATTTAAAAAATAAAAAAAAACGAAACCCTCCCCCAATCACGCTACGTGAGCTCAAAATTGCTCACACAGAGGAATGGGAGAATAATCCCCAAAATCGTCTAAGGAACTTGGTGTAGAGCATGCCAAACCACGTAAACGCAGTAATGGAAGCACGAGAAGGCAATACGAAGTATTAAAATTCAAGAAAATCGTAATGTTGTTAAAAAATGTCATGTTTCCTATTTTTGTTTTAAGGCGAGATCAGCACCTTTTTTCTTTATGTAATTTTATGTAAATAAAATGTAGTGAGTCATAAATTTTATTACTTTCATATAAGGAGTATTTAGTTGTCTATTAAAAATAATTTATCTGATTGCTAGCGTTTTCTTAGTTTCCGAGATTTATAGGTTTCTTTAATTGACCCGGATTCATTGCTCTCGAGTGTATTATAGAAATATATTTTTATTCTTTATTACTTTATTGCACAATATATAAAGACACACATTATACAGGACATATACAAGGGTGAGCTTATCTTTAGAAGAGATTTTAAAGACCAATTCTTTCAAGAATTGGTCATTTTAAGAATAGTATTATTTTACCGCTATACGAGACACAGTTACTGTTTTCATTGTTGTGGTGATTAAATTTAAAAGGCGACTAACGGACTAAGGGCTGCACACACATCCAACAGCTTAGAGCGGTGATGGGCTCACCACCTGTCACGCTGAGCACATGTGCAGTCGCTATTTGGGGAAAACGGACTATGGTAGAGGACTGCTTTTGCTGTCCTCATTGCCTAATCTATGACTAAGTCTCTGTAAATATGTTTGTATTAAATTTTATGAATTTCTTAATATTTCTGTTAATTTGGTTTCAGTCGGAACTTATCGACTACGGCCAGAAGAACCTGTTATAAAATCGGTAGACTTTGCATTAGATGCAGGCTACCGGCTGTTTGGTAAGTACTACAGAATAATTGATTCTTATTGATTACCTATTAATCTCTGAAGGACCAAAAGACCGCCGGCGGTCGCGAAACAATTGATTTTTAATTGTGTCTGGTTTTGCGATCCTCAAGGGGTTAACCTATAACCTCTAGACACAATATAATTTTAATTGTTAGTGACGTAGATTTACGCTCCTGCCATATCAAAGGTTAATGAACGATTAATAAAGGATCTGCATGGTGGCTTGTTTTGGTTTTTGTTTCCAATAACAATAAACAGGAAGCATAAGGATGAATGATATTAGACCGGGCCGTGCACGAGCGTGTCGTGTGCGTGGCCCGGACGACGGGGCGCTGATTTGAGACGTTGCATACATTTTGTATGAAGCAGTTCTTATTAGTGGCCCGGTCTAATATAAATACAAAATGTATGTGACGTTTCAAATCAGTGCCCCGTCCGGGCCACGTACACGGCACGCCGTGTGCACGGCCCGGTCTAATATAATTCATCTTTAATTCTGGATTTACACGAAGCCAATACTTGAGACAATCCACTAAGCCAGTCCAATAAGCCAATGCCAATGCTAAGCAAAAATGCCTTGAGGACAATCCAATGTAGTGGACTGTCTCTATTTACACGATGCCAATATTGGACTGGCTTATTGGATTGTCTCAAGTATTGGCTCCGTGTAATTCCAGCATAAGTTGTTTGCAGTGTCGCTTTGTCGCTCTGTGGACGGTACATGTTTTAAATAACTCCTTTTTTGTCTTGTTAATTATTGTGCATGATAGAATAGAATATTAATTATATTGTAAAATTAATTTTATTCGCCTTTGAAAATGTTTTCATGTTTGCAAATTCAAGTGTTAATTAAATGATTTGTACATAAGATTTTATTCCGTATACAATTAATAATACATTATAAAATAATATAAATATCTTTTTCAGATACTGCTTCCGTATATCGTAATGAAGTTTTCATAAAAACAGCACTAAACGAATTGCTTCCTAAATATGGCCTAAGAAGAGAAGATATATTTATCACTTCAAAAATTTGTAAGTTTCTATGTTTATATTCATTGTATCATTTTATTTTTATTTTATATTGAATTATATATTCTCTATTTGGTGCATACCGCGGCATATTTAATTGTATATTCTCTATTTGGTGCATACCGCGACATATTTAATTATATATTCTCTATTTGGTGCATACCGCGGCATATTTAATTGTATATTCTTTATTTGGTGCATACCGCGACATATTTAATTATATATTCTCTATTTGGTGCATACCGCGGCATATTTAATTGTATATTCTCTATTTGGTGCATACCGTGGCATATTTAATTGTATATTCTCTATTTGGTGCATACCGCGACATATTTAATTGTATATTCTCTATTTGGTGCATACCGCGGCATATTTAATTGTATATTCTCTATTTGGTGCATACCGCGGCGCAAGCCCATAATTTATCTACCAAGCTTTAACTTCTTGGACTTGTCTGTTAATGTAGTCTCTTCCTAGGTCTAACTAGAGCTAAACTTCATTATAGAAAACCGGTATTAATAGTAAAGTAGGTACTCTTTAAACTTATTTTTAAGTGTGAGGGAGTAGATGCAAACATAAATGTAGTTCGACATAGGGCGTTGCTGAAAAAGTGTGTATTGGGCAGGTGATTTGTTAAAATGTATAATTAGATTAACGGTAGGAGGAGCCGTGTCGCGTAGCGGCTCATTAGAAGATACTACCACCCCTATCTTCCCTTGGATGTCGTAAAAGGCGACTAACGGACTAAATACTGCACATACATCCAACAGCATAGAGCGGCGGTGGGCTCACGACCTGTCACGCTGAGCACATGCGCAGTCGATATTTTGTGTAAAGTGGACTATGGTAGAGGACTGCTTTTGCTGTTCTCATTGCCTAGTCTCTGACTAACCCTTCGGGGATAATAGTCGTAGTTATATGAATGTATGTAGATTTAAGGAAATAGGTGAAGATGTATAATTTTTTTCAGCACCAGCAGATCATGGCACCCCCGACCAAGTAGCAAAAGCTTACCAGCGATCTCTAGACAATCTAGGTGTTGATTACCTGGATATGTATTTAATACATTTTCCTGGATCAGCCAAACTAGCATCAGAGGACTTACGGAACCCGAAGCTACGAGATTCGACCTGGGCGGGAATGACCAAACTATACGACGCTGGTTTGGTTAGAGCTATTGGGGTATCGAACTTTACCACCCGTCACCTTAAAGAGCTGATCAAATGCAATCATGGCGTAATCCCAGCCGTCAATCAGGTTCGTTTAACCATTGATTTTATATTCTATCACAATCACAACATTGCAGTTTTTTTATAGGTATTGTTTGTATGGTTCACCAACATTTACATTTACTGCAGTTAAATAAAATAAAATGAAACTTACGAGCTAAACGTAAATATTGCTCACAGATAATCTCCGCATGCGTTATTAAAATAGTTTTACAGCAACATAAATGTAATAACACACTTACATTAACTGCACGAAATTGTAAAAATTTACGTATTTTTAAGTTACTTGTACTATGCGCTGAATTAGTTAAATACATTAAAAGAACTTACGTAAGTTAGCCTGATCGTGGTATTGTTGAAATTTGAAACAAATTCTTTAAACAATAACAAACAATACATAAATCTAATGACTCCTAAACCATTTTTTTCGACAACTTTCTTAATTTTACGCATGAACCAATAATGCTTACATGAAAATATTTGTATTGATATTATATATACCCCCATCTTAAAAAAGTAAATTTTAATATTTAACACAAGCGCGTGATAGTTTTGTACATATCGCAGAATAAAAACATTGCTCTAATTAAATTACTAGGTCTGAAACTTCAAAGCAAAATTGTTTTAATTTTAAATATCCATATGATTGAATTTGCTTTGAAGTTCATTAAGAGAATAATGTCAGTTTTAGCGATCGCGCGGCACCCCCTTTAATGAGATTGAAAATATTTAGTAATCATGATATTTTCAGGTGGAGTTTCATCCCTATTACAGGGATGAAGAGCTTCTTAAGTTTTGCAAAGAGAATGAAATTGTCATGCAAGCATATTGCTCGCTTGGTGGCACGTCTGCATCCAACAAGGACCTGCTCAACGACCCTGTCGTCGTGAAAATTGCTACCAAACATAAAGTGACATGTGCTCAAGTACTTCTAGTATGGGCACTGCAACAAGACGTGGCCATCATTCCCAAATCGAACAACAAAGATCGTGTAAAGGAGAACATAACTTTTAATTTTATACTTTCTGAAGACGAAATGAATGCCCTTTTCAAATTAGGCGAGCGCAAAATCAAGTACGCGTGGGACCCTATTTGTGTTGCCTAGCTGAAGAGCAAAGCATATCAACATTTTAAATTTTAAAATATTAAAATTTTGATATGCTTATTTATTTTTACTTCTATTTAAGGTTCTATCGATTTTGAAATGTTTACAACATAAAATGGAGAAGAAAAAAATTACGTAATTTATTATGCTCCCGAAAAACACATTTCTGAAATGGATTTTCTTTAAAATGTATAGAAACTTGTTTTTTTATTATTTTGTAATGAGTACGTTTTTAGCTACTTAATAAAATAAAATACAGGGTGTAAGAAGATCTAATTGAAGCAAAATCACTTAAGTATATATAAGTACCTACTTAGATATTTTAAATGACCTGTTTTCTGCAGCACGCAATGTAATGCGCGCCTAACCGTGTGAAAGAGTCATGGCCCGGTGAGGGTAAAGAAAAAAAATAGTAGGTAATCCTTAAATACAAAAAAAATGTGAAAAGAATGTGATTTTAACACTTAATATTTCCGTAACCAGACCAACGGTTACCTGGGCCGTAGCAAAGTACCGAAAAAAATCTTCGTAATCGTAGAATAATACATGGTTCCAGGCTTCGGTCTATTTACATCTCGTATACATGTTCTGTGTACATATTTATTATTCGTGTAGAGCATACCTACAGCCGGTTACATCAAAGCTTTACGTTTTACAACTTTAATACTTTTTACCTTTTATGATTACTTATAACTCTTAAACTGTGTCGGCACACGAAATTATCGAATTTAGACGTGTGAAGTCATTTTTAACAAAAATGTTAACCTAGTTAGTTAAACGAATACAGTGGCGCTACTACCCAAGTAACACAAGAAAGCATTCTAAGAAACGAATAGTAAATTTATGTACAACTTAAGGGGCGTATAAACTCATAAATAAGTTCACCGAGTATCTTTAGGCCTCATATTGGCATCTCAAAACCATTATGAAGCTTTGCACCGTATAACGGTTGGGTAATGGCATGTCAAATTGCTTTTGTAAAGCCTTTAGTTGTAGTGCAGTAAGCTGTTTTAGTGCATTTGGATATACAATAGCATTCTTGAATAATAAATAAATGCTTAATGCTGTTTAATAGCATTATCATGAATCATTATGATGCACAGATTATGATGCCACGTAAACAGCTTTTAGCTGTTTTTAGTGCCTTTTGTTGCATAATACTTTTAAGTGGTAAGTAAAAGCCTAGTACTTCTGAACAGCATTAACGTGAATCAATGTAATGCTTGCATTTTTAACGATCAACTGAGTTGTGTAGCTAACAGCTCTTTAATCAAATACGTGACATATGGAAATACGCATTACAATAATGCGTGGCCACTACTGCTGGCGGCATTAATTAGCTTTTTTAAAGGCTCACAGGGCTGCTATAGACAGACATCATTTTGTAAATATTTTATAACCTAAAATATTATCATTCCAACCTATTTATAAAAGAAATAAACCTATAAAACAAGGATAAACCTAATTTAATGTAGTGCCCAACCAATACTATTATGCTAATTATGCAAAATACGTTCTATACTAAAAATACACAATTGTTTTGGTTATTCCACACATATCTTTAAATAACATTTTAGATCAAAACCACAAAATATAGACATTTACAGTAAACTACATTGCGCATTCATATTTGATGCCATGAAATAACAAAGAGTCAAAAAGTAACACTGTATTATAAATTTTGTTTTTACAATCAAGCGTTTTGTCATGTCTTCGTCCATTATTATATGCGAGCCAAAGTAGTTTAAATACAACATCAATTTATTATAAACATTTGTACCGTGGTGTTAGAGATGTTTTTGCAGTGATGTAGGGTTTATTAATTTCGAACTGTGAACACTTAAATAGCTCGTCTAATGCTTTTGTAATGCACTGAGCATCTTCATTATCAATAATATTGCTAGCTTAGTGCTTCTGTAATGCGATTAGAAATTTCATTGACCATAATAATGCTTCTTTAATGCAATTGTTACCTTCCTTGACCACAATAATGCTAATATAATGCATCTGTAATGCAATTAAATAACTATTTGAAAACCTAAATAGGATCTAATGCCGTATAGTTTTTGTCCAAATAAGCATTACAGTAGCCGTATAAACGTTTGTAATGCTACTATGTAACAAAACTCAAAATGCGATAACGATACAGAAATGTTGTAATGCGGCTGTTATACTGCTTTGATGTGTTACTTGGGTAGCTATTAAGTTAACATGAATATATAATTCGATCTTTATGATATGAATAAGATAATATAAGATTCTTATCTGAGGAGCGGGTTGTATTTGTAAATAATACTTCTCAGCCCAGCCCTAGAGGAACCGTTTTTCTGACAGGTACTGTCAAATTATAAAAAAAACTAGTTCTATTTTCACATTTCTATCGCACCATGTCCCAACTAGAAAGTTGGTAATTGAGTGGCTGTATAGAAATACAGCTACTCAATTACAGCGCGATGTAAAATTTAAATAACATAAAGATAAGTAATACCTATTAATTAAACAATATATATTTTGAAATTACTTTATTATAATAATTTACTTTCAAATATTTCTTTAAAATAACATAGATTTGGGCAAAATATTTAGGTAAGTACCATTTTTTCAATGATGAAAATGAAAACTAAGGACAAAAGAGCTGGCCGGCCACAGAATAAAAAACAAAATAGGCGGGAAAGCGGCAATCCGATATTCATTTGTTTTTTCGAGTTGTAGAGTTTTGTTTACTTCCGTATAGCAGATATTTGGTATATAGCATGATGAGTTCATCAGATTCAAATATTATGGAACTCATTTTTTCTTGAGCTAATTCATGTTTTTATTTTTACTTTCCTTGTACTTATTCGTAATGAAAAGCACAGTGTTTATTTACCTCGGGTGAAAGACTTATTTAGTCCCTCGAACTATTGGCCCCGTCTCGGGGCTAAATAAGCTACTTTCACCCCTAGAATCCTGAGTGCAGCGTAGGATTCAAGGTCGCCCAAGACAAAGGAACCTTTGTCCCCGAGGAGAATACCCTACTTTTCACAGCATAAAAAGCAATATTTATCAAAGCAATTTTCAGTATTCGCGCCTCTTTTGAATTTGTGTTCTATTTTTCTATTAAGTATTTACTCGTATATTCTACAAAATGTTTTAGATATTTCGCACTGTAATTTTCAATATGTATTACAGAACGTTTGTGTGAGAGGATGACTGTTTCCAAAACACAATTGGAAGCATTTTGCTAGATAGAAAAAATCCTGAAGTTACCTCTAAAATTTCATATAAATGCACATTACGACCGTGTTTTACAATAATAATTCATATAAAATCATAAACACATAGGTATTTACATTTTCGATTTCTTGACTGTTTTGGATTTCCAAAAAACTAAACATTTTTAAGTATTAACTTTTTGATAAAAATGTGAAAGGCGCTTACAAATTACTGCGGAGTGCGGACCCCGCACCGCGCAAAACCCGCGAGGGCCCGGAATTTTCGCTGTGTGATATTGGAATTTGTAAATCGAACTGGCCACCACGAGTAGATTAAAAACAAAAGAAAAATATAACACAAATTTAAAAGAGGTGCGAATAGTGAAAATTGCTTTGATAACAAATTGCTTTTTATTATCTCGTAGATGGTGTGAAAAATAGAGTATTCTCCTCGGGCATAAAGGTGCCTTCGTCTTGTGCGACCTTGAATCACACGCTGCATTCAGGATTCTTGCCTTAACTCCCTCGCTTTGCTCGGGCGGGATTCAAGGGGCGCCCGCTACATAAGACACTACTTTATCCCCTTGATGCATCTTCTACTATTAACAACTACTTTATTAACTCGACAAATATCGTATTTAACAAGTGACATTGCAATTGTACAAATAATAAATGAAACGCTAAGTAGGTACCTTTTTTCTCGACCATACAACTGAGAGCGAGATCAGAGACGATGTTAATTGAGACATACTTTTATGTAACAAAAGTATTAGTACATTTGAGGCCATTAGAACCAGAGTGGCCCAAACCACAATTTGTGATTTTTTTGTTGACCACGGCAATGCCCCTGTTCAAACCCCTAAGTTCAAATCCAGAGTGGCCAAAGGTAATTCTAGTTAAAAATCATAGACGGCGTTAAAAAAAGTTGTTCTGGCATTGTGATTTTTACACAATATTGATAGAGCATAGTGGCCCAAGCCACATGTTCCGCCTATCTATCACCCCTTTTATTAACAACTCAAAGTCTCCTCCAATGCAGGGAACGAAATAGATGGTGAGTTAGTGATTCTTCGACTGAGTAACTGACTGGCTAACTTACCAAATTGACATGTAATTTCAAAGGTAGACTTAAGTTTTATTATTACATAAGTATTAGTTTTAGGCAAAATATGAACAGTTTAAAAAATACTGTAAGAAAAAAACAGTTAAAAAAAAAGAAGCTATTATATTGTACTAGGTACCTATTAAGGTTGAAAAATGGGAAGTTACATTTAAATTAATAAAAATAATGTTAAGTTCATACATGTTAGCCTATTACTTATACACTGTTTTTATAGGCACTGATTTAAAGAGGCAGTTGTAAATAGCGGTTTTGGTAAGTTAAAAATTATAAATGGCACGTTTAATAACTAGTTCAGCAGTTAAAACTAAGCAGTAAAGTAAACAAAAATGAGTAATAAAAAATAATGAAATGGATCAGTGAATATATAATTGAGCAGGAAAATTATTAAATGGGCGGTAAAAATGGGGCAGTAATAAATCGGAATTTGTCGGTATGAAATCTCATTCTAAGCAATTCTTTATGCAATGAGGTGGTAAATTAATTAGACAAGTAATTTTTAAGATATGTAATTTTTTTTTAAATATGGAAGTTTACATAAATATCGTTTCTGGCGCTTTGCCGGCCGCTCCCGCGGCACGCTCGCTTCGCTCGCTCGGCTCGCGCGTTTTTGGTCAACATACTAACCTAACCTAACCTAATTAACTCTTAAGACTTTTTTTATGGCGGGGGGCTTCGCCCCCCTCGCCCCCCTCGCGGGGGGCTGCGCCCCCCCGTCCCCCCGCTTCGGTTCTGTTACTATGATACTCTATAACCTATTTATCGAACCGCTCATTCCATCATTTTACCGCTCATTCAGTTATTGGACTGCTTAATTATTTTTAGAATTGACATTAAATGATAAAATAACCGACTAATTGTTTATTTATTACTGTCAATGTTTTACTGTCGCAATAATTAATCAACCGCCATTAAATTAAATAACTGCTCATTATGTTTTTCAACTGATCATAATAACATCTCGAATATTTAAATAAAAGCTCAAAAAATTAGTTCCCTTTTTGATATACATTGTAAATGCTGAATACCACAGTGGCCAACATGAAAAAGAAATACAAATAACGAAAATACGGATTTTTTTTAATAGTCTAATTATATCATTTTATCAATAATTAATATCTTACTGTGCAAATTTTAAACACAGTCTATGCATTTTATTTGTTACATTTACTTAAAATTTCGCCTAAACTATTTGGGCCCATATCCACAAAATTGTATTTTGTGTTTGGGTCACTCTGGTTCTGGTGGCCTCATTTAGTACTAAGGGTGGATTCGATAAAACTGGAATAAGGTCTTATACCAAGATTAAACGCCGAATTTGTATAGACTAATCTCGAAGAAAGTCTTATTCCAGTTTTGTCGAACCCACCCTAAGCTAGTTAAGGTTAGCATAAACAAACTGGTAAGTAGCTGTGTTAACACATTCAATTTTAGTAACAGTTGCTCGGCTTGCGCGTTCATGATACTGCTGATCTAACCTAAGCTATCCTAGAACCTAAAATGTTTTACTTTAATTACTAAAAAGCTAAATCTGTAAAATAGAGCTGAGCATTGTAATATATTAATGAGGACGGGATGGCGTTAATACATGCCATACAGTCATACAAATAAATACCTACCCGTCCGTCGGAGGTTAATTACCTATTCCGATGTCTAATTATTATTATAGCACAGAATAAAAAAAGTCACATTTGGAATTTTTGTAAAGGCAATTTGGTAAGCATTTAATCATTTTGGAGCTTTCTGATAATTGGGAAATTGCTGATATATTTTTTAAAATTTCTGGTAAGCGTCAAAATACAAACCTAGAATTTAAAATACGATTAAGTACATAATACGTGTGATCTCTCAAATTCTCAACAACCGATATTGTTGTAAATAAATGTTATCAATTTATAAATATCTCGTCGCTGACGTTACCAATAGACGTATCTAATTTATTGTAACTTTACAGTAGAGCCAAAAAACGTTTATTTTTTCCCGACCGTTTTCTCTTTTTCTTTCAATATTAAGCCACAGAGGCAAATAAAACTGTGTGGTAATTATGATGTAATAGTTAGGGTCTCATTATAATGGCATAATAACAACATAATATAAGTATATATATGTTAAAAAAACTTCTAAGTCATATACGCCTGTTTGTCAAGTCCCAATTTTAAAATATAGAACCAAGATAATAGTTACGCCTACAGTATATATCTTCAAAAAAGTAATTTATAACAACAAAAGAGTACTATAATAACTTAGTAAAACAAACTTATTATTAGAAATAGGTTAGTTTTTATTATTTTTAAGTTTTATTATTAAGCCAGAGTCTCAAAGAACAAAAATATTTTTAGAAATAAGTTTTTTAATAAAAAATAATGTAACAAAGGAACGTTGGATATTGCTGCTCAACAAATTAAATACTTATTCATGAGGCAGTCTTTGGTAGTAGTCTTTGTACTCTTAAATTCTGATAATACCAGTACTACCTAAGCAGACTTAAAAGATCAGCATACTTGGCCTTGGAAATTTTTTGCTGTTATAAATTTAAACAAGGCAGGTACATCATCTTTTAAATATTTAGCTTCTGTTCTTTTTATGATTAAATATCTATATGATGTTTCTGTATGACTGGTCTTAAAAAATTCTGTAGTAGGATTTTCTCTACGAACATGTATTTCTGTCCAATTAAAATCATAATTTTTGCTATCTTTTCTTAGAGACTACTTTTATTTTGCGAGAAAAGTCTTTAAAATTTTTAAAGTCTTTGTATTCTAATGGTCGTACGTCATAAGGCTGTGCAGGTCGGGCCATCCTTATAATAGGGTACAGCTGTGAGGGGAGAAAAATATCTTAAGCCTTCTTTAAAGCATATGCAATGGCACTGTGGGCCGAATTTCCTTCATTTTGTCCATGGATCGGTGCAAACAATTTGAGAGGTATTTTCTTAAGAGCCTTATTACATCTCGACTGTGATTTATGCGTAAAATGGCCAATTTTGGCGTTTTGGATATCAGAACAATTTTGATATACATTAACAATTTTGACTTATTGAATAGTGTAGAATTTTGGCATAGTTCGCAGCGGCCTCACTTTTTGTAAATTTTGCTTAACTTTTTAATTAAACCCAAAATTGCAAAGAAAGGTTTTCATAAAATGCGCGAAAGCACTTTTTTAAGCTCCTAGATTGAACTACTGTCCTAGATTGAACAATCGAAATAACAAAAATTAGAATTTATCTCTTACATAGTCGTATAGTTTGTAGCAGCCTCGGAATTTACAGATATAATTGATTTTATATAGAAAAAAAATCTTACTCTAATCCAAAAAAAAAATCGAAAATCGCTTTAAGTTATCCAGCCAAATTCGATGAAGAATGTTTGTAAACAGATTACTGTCATTCACAGTCATCTTGAGAGAGATTCACAAGAATACAGTTAACTATGGTGTCTTTCTTCCGAAAAAGAGTAAAAATCCGAGAGAAATTAGATATTTGCACAAAGAAATAACAGTAATCTTTTTACAAACATTTTTATCAAATTTGGCTGGAGTATAAACTGTGAATTTCTCCTATCTACGATAATATTATTGAGCAAAATTTATACCAGAATAATTGTTACTTCATGTGGAATAAAGATTTTATAATGAATTTTATATCCTATTTCGATAAAAACGATAAATACTACTCCAAAATTACTACAAAATGCGATGCGCCGGCCGTTCGAACTCAGCTTATTCTCGCAGAGTGGAGATTTGTAATATTGAGCATGAATTTATTATCCAATTCGATAAAAACGATAAATATAACTACAAACGTAAAACGTAAAATTACTACAAGATGCGAAAATGGGCATTTTACGCAAAAATCTCAGTCGAGATGTAACATGCCTCCTAATGTAATTATATCAATGACTGATGTAGGGCTTTTAGTGCCCCCAAATTTTATAAGAATTATAATTGTCAATAGGCGTTACTCAATGTACGCCTATATGTTACGGCTGTTTTAATTGACCCTTGAGTTAAGCCCCGTGCTTACTTTTTAAACTAAAAGAGTTAGAAAAACGCCTCTTTGTGACGACATCGAGGCGATCATTTTGGTGTATTAACTCAATTTTCAATTTTTATGAGATACGCCTATTGGTAAAGTCAGCGACGATCTATTCGAACCAAACATGTCCACTTTTATTTAAAAAAGTGAGTGATCTTTTGTCTTGTGTAAAAGTTTACGAGGAGCTCGATGGCGCAGCGGCTAGCGCGTTCGGCTTGCGATCTTGCTTGCTAAGCAACTTTCGCAATGCCGGGTCGCTGGATGGGTGACCAAATTTAAAACATCTCGAGCTCCTCCGTGCTTCGGAAGGCACGTTAAGCCGTTGGTCCCGGTTGTTGTCGTAAGATGGCAGTCGTTAAAACTCACCAACCCGCATTGGGCCAGCGTGGTGGGTTGTGGCCCAATATCCCCACGTGCTATTGTTCACGTGGGAGGCCTGTGCCCAGCAGTGGGACGTTTATGGCTGATGATGATGATGATGATGATGATGATGATGAAAAGTTTACTCCGCTCTTATATAGTAGTTATTAAAATGTGGAACTTAACAATTCATCTTTTATTGAATTTGTAACAACGCCTACTTAGGGCACAATGAAAATATTGGACGAAAATAAACCAGCCTTTTTAGTTTATTATTCAAGAGCTTGTCCTTTCCGAATTATATTATAAATGTTTTAACCCCTCGTTGTCGTAATAAATGTTTATAATAAACAAATATATGAAAAAAAATCATGGCACTTTTATTTAAAAAAATAATCATCACTTTGTCTTGTACTATGCCTATTACTAATTAGTGCTAATTTAATGTACCTCTACTTAATTTAATATCTTTCGTTTAATACATCAAATATACTTAATTACTTGCACACTATCACATCGACTATAACAAGTGAAATATTAAATATTTGACGTAAATAAACCAGCTTTTCGTATCAGTAAAATATTCAAAAGCTTTCCTAGTTCCGACTGCCATTATGCCATGCCATATTGAGTTTTAATACTTTTAATATTTTACTGCGTTTAATGCTTTAATTGCCTTAGCTCTAGTCGCATTAGTAAAAGTACAAAATAAATATTTTTAAAAGTTGCAGATCCTTAGCAATGTTGTCGTGATATGGCAATTCATTATTGTGAATCATAAGTATTCCCATTAAAATCATATGTTTTTTATGTGATATTGTGATATACAGCGAGAACGCTTCGTAAAGGTCTACACAAAACAATAGAGGGTTAGCTCTGTTTTCAGTGGTTTAAAAAACAAGTAATCTTATGCTCTATTCGTAGCATCATAAAGTCCAATATGAATGAAAGTTTTAATTGTTATTTTGATTTTGTTTGATGTGGTGTATCTAGGGTATAGCTGTTATCGAAGACTTAGGGTGGATTCGACCAAACTGGAATAAGACTTACTTTGAGATTAGTCTATACAAATTGGGCGTTTAATCTAGCTATAAGACCTTATTCCAGTTTGGTCGAATCTACCCTTAGGTGCATAAAAATCGTCACGAAGCAACATTTTCTTGCAAACAGGATTATTTAGAAGCTAGGGATTGATCGAAACGTGATGCGATGGGGTATTCCTTGAAGCGCACCAGACCAAGCGCACTTAAACTATTTCTCCAAGCGCAGCTCCAGCGCTCCAGAAAATATCGATAACGAATAACGTACGTTTATTTTTAGAGTCGCCCTGAGATGTCACCCTGGTACTTTAACACAGAGTATTACTTAATATATACCTAATACATAATAGTACTACCGTACTTTTAGTTCAAAATGACTGTCATGATTCAATTTATTATTGACGTAGTAAGTTGCAGGACCTATTCCTACTCGTTTATTTCTTTTTCCTGTTAGTTCAAGGTAAGGTGAGATCGCTAAGGCTCCTATCTATCTACCTCTTTTCATTTATGTCACCCTGATACTTTTAGTTGGTCTTCAAAATTACTGTCATGATTCAATTTATTATTGACGTAGTAAGTTGCTTAAAGCACATAGTTCTAGTTTCTATCGACATAAATATGAATTACGAATCTTTTAAGCTCCTCTCTATTTTTTACGGTTGGTGCGTTTCGAGGAATAAAAATATAATATTTAAATTACCTATTCTGAAGCGCACTGGAGGTATAGTTTAGGTGCGCATGGTCTGGTGCGCTTCAAAACGGGTGCGCTTCAAGGAATACCCCGATGCAAGGGGTAGCCGGTGGGGAAACCAAAGGCTTAACGTGCATTTCAGTTTCAGGCTACATAATCTTTGAAATAGGAAACAGACCGATATATCTACCTTTAAAAATAAAAATCAATTATTGTCACATGCATCACCACGGAACATCACTTGAGAACAGGGTCGACCATACGGCTGATTTTTTTTTGTGTTCTATTTTCAGGACTAGGTTTGTATGAAAGAATTGTTTTGAAATTCCACAACCCATCACGCTGGCCCAATGATGGTAGGTGGGTTTAAACGACTGTCATCTTACGACAACAACCAGGAACAACGGCCTTACGTGCCTTACAAAACACAAAGGAGCTAGAGATATTCTTATTTTATTTCGGTTACCCATCCAGTGAACTTGGCATTGCGAAAGTGGCTTAGCTGGCAAGATTAAATAGACAGCGAACGTTAATGTACAATGTTACTTCCATCTATGTGTATCTATATGTTGCTCTTTTTACTAATTGCCACAAACATTTAAAGGCTAACAAAGCTTGCGAGATAGAGCCGTTGCACCATCGATCGCCATTAGGGTTGCCACCTTTTTAGGACGAATAAAGTATTTTTTCATTTTGTTAGAACAAAATAAAGTAGGTACTTTAACTGTAGGTACATAGCATACAAAAGAGTATTCGTTTATTTGTCCTTCAAAACGTATTTTTTGTTGCTCTTTACAAATAATTGTCTTTTACGTAAGTAAATAGAGTATTTTAGCGTACTTTATTGGTGTCGTAGATTATAAAGTACGCCTACATGAAAAAGAAGACAATACACTATTTTAGAGTACCGGTGGCAACCCTAATCGCCATATACCTATGGAGTGGACATATTATGGTAAAGTATCAAGATCGCTCATGGCCGTCCTCGGGCGACATAACGCCTTATTCTCTTTACATAACAACAGAGATGATGATGTCTTTGCCTGCTACTAAATATATTTTTTTTAAGATTAATGTTATCTTAAGGCTACTTGTCTAACTTCAACACCTATCGCAAATATTCGCAAATTCGCAATACCCTATTGCGATAGTTGCCTGCTCCTGCTCCTGATCCGATCCGACATTAACAGTGAGCGTAGCAGTGAAAGAATACTACCACCCCCTCTCTTCCGTTGGGTGTCGTAAAAGGCGACTAAAGACTGCACATACATCCAATAGTATAAAGCGGCGATGGGCTCACCATCTGTCACGCTGAGCACATGTGCAGTCGCTATTTGGTGAAAAGTGGACTATTGGCAGAGGGGACTTTTGCGGTTCTCAGACTAACCATACCCTTCGGGAATAATAGAGTAGAGGCACCAATAAATGAACGATTAAGGGTTTTTGGCAACTTTCAATACCTTTTTCTCGGCCTTTTCGAGCTATTGGCGCTTGCTGAAATTTTTTATGTTTCCGAATTATCCTCAAGATTTTAATAGTTCAAGAAAATGAATCCTCAAATCTACGAGTTTTTAATAAAATATATTTTTTTATAAAATTTATGGTGTTACCCCTGTAGTTGAACGCTGTGTCCTAATTATGAACGTTTTGAACCCAATAGTTGAACTAACATTTGAATAGGAATAACTATAGGGTGTACGTTCTTATGAATAAGTTTTTCTATTTAATAAGTATGGTAATTTAAAAATCATAGATATGACTAATATAATAATTCTTTATAGGCGTTCTAACTTTAATAACCTGTAGTTTGGTCCAACTTTCATACAAACACTAATTAAACTAGTTATAATAATAATCAGTCTTGAGCAGTACCTACTTATATTACTCACCATATTGTATCCACCAAATCAACAAAGTCATAAAACTTAATTATTGAATCAAATTCTAGACTAACAAAATTAACAACAGATGAGTTAGTAATAAATCTGAATCTGAGACCAAGACGAGTGAGTGAACTTTACATTTTTATGAAGTATTAGGTGTAAACTAAAATATTCTGTAGTTAAGGTATTCACACAAATTGAGATTAAACCTAGTGTTTTCAAATGTAATCAATCCTCTTCTTCCGATTCGGGGGAACGGCAAAACGTTTATTATGGCTGATGTCGACACTTCTGTTAAATCTGCAGTAGAGGGCTCATTGAAATATGTCAAATTGTCAAATTTGCTTGCCTTCTTTCTTAAACATTTAACTTGAACTTGCCCGACGTAGTAGCGATCTCTCTTATTAATTTCAAACTTCAGCACAACATAATCTCTAAAATTTATATTATTAGCCTTATCTTTAATCAGACTTTCTACACTTTCTATGGTCCTTTCAGTACCGGAGTTACTTACAACTAACTAAACTAGTGGTAGTAGTGGCAGTTTTTCTTTTTCACTATTTTTTACTCTCTTTGGAACTGGCAATTGTTTTTTTGCTTTACTAATTGTAGTATTTACCTTAGATAAAGATTTTTTTCTTTAATTTTGTTTTCCTCTTCTGCTTTTTTTTGTTTTTGCTGGATTTTTTTATTCATTATATCTTTTGGTTTATTTTTCTTTTCATTTTTCTTGAGTGCCAAATATTTTTCAAAATTTTAAGGAGTTATTGCTAGAGGCATTGGTAATTGTACTCGCTTTGGCTTTTTGCCTTTTTTGTGATCAGAAAGTTTCAGCAACTCATCAATCTTATCTTGTATTACCTTGGAACAACCCGGTTCATTATTTTCAAGAGTTATATCACAGATACACTGACCTTTATCAAATGTGACATCAGGGATCTAGACACCTTTTTCATTGTTGAGCTAGTCAGGCAACTTGCAGTGACAAGTACTGTGTAACGTCTAGGTTCTGGGATATTTTTTTGCTTATTCGGCACATCAACTTGCATTCACCAAGAAATGAACGATCAAATTCACTTGCGCGTTCAGCTTAAAAAGTTTTGGGCATGAATCCAAAAGTTGAACAATAAAAGGTTTCATACTAAAATAATAGTCATAAAAATTAACAAAAGCGTACAAATTATGTTCAACTTTTGGTAACTAACTTCATAATATTTTTTAAAACTAATTTGAACTAGGTATTTTGGCTTGACTTTAATAATGATTTTATAGGTTATTGATGTCTGTAAATATTGGCACTTTCTCCATTAGTTGAACGCCGTTCATTTATTGGATCCAACGTACAAAATTAAATCCTTTACTTGAACAGTATATTTCTTGAAAAATATAGTAAATGATGTAAATCTGATACAACGTCATACAAACTAAACATATCAAGATTTTATTAAGTATAACCAAATCCATTCAAATATAGCTGTAATTATGTGTTTGATGTGACATTATGATTAAACGTGTAGGCTACTTATCTTAAGTAGCTTTCCATAGAAAACTGTTTTTTTGCGGGAACAGCTTGCGCAACAGCCGACTGTGAGCGCGTCCGTGACGTTTGTGTCACTATTTTAATGGCGCTGGATAGAAAAAGTTTTACCTTAGTACAGGATAAAATATTGCACAAAAGTAAGCCGCCGGTTTTTTTTTATCTCAATATTTCGATCGAACGTTCACCTATTGGGGGTCGTTCATCTTTTAGTGCCACTACCCTAGTAGTGATTATATTATGTATGTAAGAGTATTAATTATACTCTGTATGCTGGCAACTGCCGTAAATCCAGGCACAATAGTAATTAAACTGTTAGTAGAACTTCTCACAGACGTGTGGTTTTACTGTGACTGAATTCTGGTGATGTTATACTAAGTACTTACTTAACATAATTAAAAATGCAAAAGCGAATGCGAATATTATAAAACGTGCCAATATTCGCAAATGCGAATGCAGTACCTACCTATGTGTTACGTAAGTAGGCTAGGTAACCAAACTAGGTAGGTAGTATGTATAGGTCCAATTTAACAATTTGAAGTATTTAATATTTATGAACAAGTTAAAGTATCGAAATCAATCAAATCAAATCTGTCGAACGAAAGGTGGTGCGTGCGCAAACGTAGAAACTTTCTTTTGCCGACACGAGACAACCCTTAAGTACCTACTTACAATAATAATAATACTTAATTCATATTTATTTATTTACTATTAAATCTTAACTATCTTATCTTAACCGTGCGAGTAGCGGAGAAAGAATACTACCACACCCTCTCTCTACCAGAGGAGATATCCTGGTAGGGATAGGTGGAACAGGCGTCTTCCCTTGGATGTCGTATAAAAGGCGACTAACGGAATGAAGACTGCACATACATCCAACAGCATAGAGCGGCGATGGGCTTCCTACCTGTCACGCTGAGCTCATGTGTATTCGCTATTTGGTAAAAAGTGGGCTATGGCAGAGGACTGCTTTTGCCGTCCTCTTTGCCTAGTCTCTGACTAACCCTTCGGGGATAATAGTCGTGATTATATGTATGTATGTAAATCTTAACACCTACACGAGGAAAACCTGTACCGTAGGCAATTAAACCTTCCTTAGTTTAAACTACACTGCAACTTGCAACTTTTCAACTGCGGCTGCGCACTGATCAGTGTCCGCCAGCGGAACTGACCGCATACTGCGAATCGCCTTTTTGTATAATCACAGGTAGCCCCGGTCTGGAACAGCTATGCGATTCTATAAGCGACACATAGACGCTGTGCGCATGGCTGTGACTGATCATGAATGTTACAGCTAATCGTTCGCTGCAGCCGTGCGGAGGTAGTGTCGAAGAGCGTTGAAAATTATTTAGAAGAATACGAATGGTAGGTACTACGCAGCACCGCTGTTGCAGCCGCTGCTTGCTACCAAGGCTTCAAGAGGCCATTACATATCGACTGCGATTTTTGCGTAAAATGTCAATTTTTGCATTTTGTAGTAATTTTGCATGTTGTATTTATTTAACGCTTTTATCGAAAAAGGATAATAATAAATTCATGCTTGATATAAAAATCTCCACTCTGCGAGAATAAGCTGAGTTCGGACGACCGCGGCCGGCGCATCGAATTTTGTTTTAATTTTGCAGTTTTATTTACTTAAGTATTGTTTTCTTCGAAATAGGATAATAAATTCATTATAAAATCATTCCTTGTGACATAACAAATTATTCTGATATAAATTTTGCTCAATAATATTATCGTAGAAAGGAGAAATTCACAGTTAACTTAAAGCGATTTTCAAAGTTTATTTGTTTAGAATAAGATTTTTTTTTATATAAAATCCATGATAAGTATCTAAAAATTCAGAGGCCGCTACGAACTATAAGTACGACTATTACTGATACTGATATTAGATTCTATTTTTTTATTTCATTTGTTTAGAACAGTAGTTCAATCTAGGAGCTCCAAAAAAGTGCCTTCGCGCATTTTAGAAAAATCTTTCTCTCCAATTTTGGGTTTATTTAAAAGTTAAGCAAAATTTACAAAAAGCGAGGCCGCTACGAACTATGCCAATTAGCTCACATTATCATATCATTATATAGTATCACAGTCGAGATGTAATGGGCTCTTCAGTGCGATTCAAAATCGCATAGCTTGACGATGTTTGCGCTTAGAGAATCGCACTACAGAAAGTGTCTACCTACGTTTGCGCAGCGCCTAGACTAGAGCATTGGGAAACAAACGCGCCAACTCATGCTATAATATTTAATCGTTTATTTTCGTAGAAATATTATGGCAAAGAATTACATTAATTAAAAAGTTTGTTAAATTTCCGTTCGTCACACAACATACATTTTGTAATAAACTTCTTACAAATCCAATCGCAGCACGTACTGTTTGCTACGTCTGTCGTGCGTGTGGTTGTACTTTGTACTACGCGGACCCGGTTGTCGTCGTAACATGGCAGTCCTAACGCACATTGGGCCAGCGTGGTGGGTAATGCCCTAATGACCCCATGTGCCGTTGTCCATGTGGGACGGCCTGTGCCTATATGATATATGATAGTTATAGTTATATTCCAGGGCCTGGCCATTGCATTGCGAAAGTTAAATTGTATGACCTTGCATGGGCGCAACGGCGCAACCCGACACGCATCTACTGCGTCAGCGAGCTTCCTCACTTAAGATCCTGTTTGATTTAAACATACATACATATAGTCACGACTATTATCCCTAAAGGGTTAGTCAGAGACTAGGCAATGAGGACAGCAAAAGCAGTCCTCTACCATAGTCCACTTTTCACCCAATATCGACTGCACATGTGCCCAGCGTGAAGGTGGTGAGTCCATCGCCGCTCTATTTTGTTAGACGTATGTTCAGTATTTAGTCCGTTAGTCGCCTTTTACGACACCCAAGGGAAGAGAGGGGGTGGTAAGAGTATTATTTCACCGCTACGCGACTCGGTTTGGATTCTGTATTCTTTCCAAATATGGATGGCAACTGGCAACCCTGACTGAATGCTGAAAACACAAAAGAAAAACCTTTATCGATTCAACTGACTAGGTATATAGGTATTGGTTTACGCCGAAATTAATACCTAATAGATGTATCTCATCATCCTAGCAGAATAAACAGATACCTACATTGATTATTCATTTCCGCCGTGAATCAGCACGCTTGCAAAATGTAGGTTGTCGATCGCAAATCCGGGCTATGAATCATACTGTAATTACTCGTATTTTTATAAATAACCTTATGGTTAGGCTCAAAAATCCTTGATGCCAGTACCGTGCCGTTAATGATTACAAGTAAGTCTAACTTTAATTGCTTTTTAA
Organism: Scoparia ambigualis; assembly: GCA_963921215.1. Taxonomy (NCBI): domain Eukaryota; kingdom Metazoa; phylum Arthropoda; class Insecta; order Lepidoptera; family Crambidae; genus Scoparia; species Scoparia ambigualis. The sequence continues at coordinate 25,299,994 of OY992501.1, read as the reverse complement.
ACGTAATGAAGCACATATATACAGTTGTGGTCATATAATTAGGAACGGGGTTATGAAATCTAGTTCAAATAACTTTGTACCGATTTATTATCAATTACTTGTACTAAGTATCATGAGTCATCATGACTAAAGTTCAGAATATATTTTTATACAAATTAAACACATAAGTACTTACTTAAACTTATATAATTTTTCGAGACAATAAACAAACAAGACATGTTTTTGCAATGAACTGGCCGCTGTTGCTGGACAAATAATTAGGAACGCAATATCATTTCGTTTTAAAAAGGTTCTAATCACAAATTTTTATGCTATATTTCGGGTGTTTTGGCGCCATTTTTTCAAGTCTACAATATTACAACTTGTTAAATATTTAATATTATTTATATATGGCAAAGCAAAAAGTTGTGATTTATCCACAAGACACATTATAAGTAATTGCAATTTATGAACGTGATGGGTCTTCCAAAAAGATTGCTGATCATGTTCAAAAGCTAAAGTTTCTAACGCAGTTAATCACTTTAAGAAATTTCACACTACCAATAACGTATCTTGAAAACCTCAATCTCGGTAATCAATATCTCAAGAGGATTCTACGATTATTTGGGCAGCAAAGGCTGATTGATCCCTTTAGAAAACCTTTCCAGAAACGATAAGAATGGAAGTTTTTGGCAGCAGGCAAGGATTATCCGCACGTACAATTCGTAGACGATTAAATGTATTTGGAAGAATCGCAAGGAAAGTGCCGCTCGTCAACAGGCAGCCCGACGAGCGAGACTGGATTTCGCTCGAAAGTATGGCAAACTGGACGGAAAATCAATGAGAAAATGTATTATTTTCTGATGAGTCAAAGATAAATAGATTGAGTTCTGATGCTAAACTGTATGTGCGTGCAACGTCCTCGAAAGCAAGCGTTGAATGATAAATAGGTAGGTACACCACAAAACAAGATGGAGGAGGAAACATTTGTGAAGTGAAGTTTGGGGATATTTCTCTAGATATGGTTTGGGCTCCGTAAAAAAAAAATTAAATACAAGAACCTTTCGGAAGAAACAATGCTTCCTCACGCTGAGGAGACGTATCGAGTGACCTGGATATTTCAACATGATAATGACTCCAAACACACTGTCCATTCTGTCAAAAAAATTCTTAGGGAGCAATCAGTTTTGTTCGATGCTAGACTGGCCTGCAAATAGCCCAATCTCAATCCCATTGAAAATGGGGGGCAGTGCAAAGCGCCTACAAAAATTATCTAATTTTGAGATTTTTTCATAGATGGCATTGGGTGTAAGTGCCAAACTTTTTTTCTTTACAAATGGGACTGTGTGTATCCGATCGTAGTAAATGTCAGTGTCGGTCATCTGATTAGCTCCTGTCATTTCAAATAAGATTTGTCTGATAAAAATCTCTGAAAAAATCTAAGATAAAAATATTAGAATGTACTTTGAAAATGAGTGATTCAAGGAATAAAACTAAAAAAAAAATACCTATGAAAATTTTTGAAAGTAGGTACGAGGAAAGACTTATGTTAACAGGAAAAGAAAAGTTATTCCGGCAAAAAGGTCACCTTCTATGCTGGTCAGTGCCTACATTGTTATTGTTAATTTACTTTAATATTGTGTCATTTAATTTTACAATTGCGTTAAGCAAATATTTTTATTACAGAAAATATGCAAATGTAAGAACCGATGAAAAACAAAGAAAATAGAAAACGAAAAAAAAAGAAAGCAAAAAAATAAAACGAAGATAAAAAAGTCGGTATACGGGCGAAAGTTTTACGTGACAACGACTTTGAGTGGTAAAATAATTTTAATGTGAATATTCATTCGTATAGTAGGAAGAAGGATGAAATAATAGTAACAATTTAAAACATTTATTTATACAAAGAATTATATTTAAAACATTAATTTATACAAAGAATCTCGCACTGAATTTCATATTAACAAAATCTTAGGCGGGCTAACCATGCCCGAGTGGAAGGGACGCGTGCCTCTCACTCGCTCTCATTGTGAGCGCATAACGTGAGCGGAGCGTAACGCAGTTTCTTGAAGTGTCACCCGGCAAACCAATTTATAAGACGTTGTCACGTCAAAAGGTGAAAAGGAAACTTTTTTAATGGAAAGTATGATTGCTTACTTATAAGAAATCACCAGAATACCAAGAATTCTATAGGAATTTGTGTAATAATTAAACTAGTTTAATTACTAGTTACACTTTGTCAAAATGCAGCATAGGGGCTAAGCACTAACTAAAATAATAATAATTATTTAAAAATAAAGGCACTTTGCTCCAATGGCATTTGTTATGAAACTTAGCCCCAATGAAAGGTAAATATCTTGCATTTTGACCCATTTCTTAATTGATTTAAAAAATAAGGTTTTTTTTTATAAAAATATGTTCAAAAGTAATGTGAATAATAAGTATAGTATAAACAGTACCTGTCTAATTTAGTTTTTGATAATAGAATGCCGCTTTAAAATTATGACTAAAAAACAAATTCATTTTTATTTATTTTTTGATTTGTGTTTTGGCACTTAGCTTATTTGTAAATTCCAAGCCTCAATTCGTAAGCGCCATTCTTATTTTTGTTAAAAAGTAAATAAAAACTTTTTTTTTAACATTACAAATCAGTCAAGAAATCGAAAAGGTCAATTCCTATGTTTTTATGATTTTATATGATTTATTATTCTAAAGCACGGTCGTAATGTGCAGAAGGTAAGAAAGGTGACCCGGCGTTTTATGCTTGGGTTGTATATTTTTTTAATTTTTTAATGTAATTCAATATCTATTTCGCAATATCTGTCAACAAATGACAGTTTTACAGCCGCTAGCTGTCAAATCAAACATGACGTGACGCCATTGTTGACATTTCGCTTTTTTAAAAGCAAAAGAATTATGGTTTATGCAGCCATGTTAGACATTTTTAAAGTAACATGTCTGTTTTTGAAGACTCAGTGTTTCCATATTAAAAAATATTTATAAGTAAATAAATCTTATCCGCGTTTCGATAAAAATAAGACAAAACTTGGTTTAGGTAGCAAATAATATTAGCTTTACTTTATTACCAAATTCTATTGTATACATGTTAAGCATTTTTTCTATGGAAAGTGCCGTTTCTCCTTTTAAAGGTAACTTCAGGATTTTTTTCTATCGAGCCCAATGATTCCAATCGCTATTTTACTTCGTTCATCCCTTCACACATACGCTCTGTAATACACATTGAAAGTTTCAGTGCGAAATATCTAATATATTTTGAATAAAAACTAATAGAAAAAAGCCAATTTTTCCGTTTTCACCGCCTAAGGCCAATCTTAAAATATACTGCATGGTTGTGTTACGTTCCGTAACATGCAGTGTTCATAATTATCATTTTTGGCGGCAGTTAAAATAAAAAAATTCTAATGATTTTGGGTGAGATCAAAAGGTACGTCAGCTGGTCCCCGTTACACATGACACATTTGAGACTAAAAAGGTATGTCAAATGTGTAAAAAATTAAAAAGTATCCAACTTAAGCATAAAGCTCCGGGTTTCCTTTCCGCAAACATGATTTCCCCTCAATTTCCCCTATTCATCTCTTTCCCCTTTTTCTTCCCCTCTGGACCCTAATTTCCCCTCAAAAGGGGAAGTTCCCCTCATTGTGGAAGCACTGTACTCTACACACATCAAAATGTATCGCGTATGTTGCGTCTCGTTCTATCGTCTGTGACTACCTATAATTGCGTCTCAGTTTGTATAGTATCGCTGATACTCGCGAAGTCGCGATACTTGTTTCACACGGACGCCAGTGTACCGCCACTTTCGTTTCGCCACTCGGAGAGAAACGACGTGGTTTGTCTTTTTGGGCAGAAAATCGCTGCGAAACAAGATAGCGAAAGCAGAAACTGAGAAAATTATTAATGAAATTCGAGATTATCCAGAAATATATCTTAAAAGGCATATAGATTATAGGAAATCTTATAAAAAATAAGTAGCATGGCGAAAAATTGCTTCTTTCTTTTTTTATTAATTTCAAGAACCCATATTCTTCGTCTTTTTCTTAATGTCGATACAAGAAGTAATAGTTCTTCTTCTTCAGATTCGGAAAGAAACCAGTCTGGCTCAGACGAATTATTATTATTGCATTCTAATGAGTTGACAATAACAAATTTATACAAGCGATATTCGAGTAGGTGTGCAAACGACCGCTAGAATCACGCTTATTTTCCGCATTTTCGTGTTCGCTATCGCGGTTCGCGGCGGCGGTGTGCTAAAGGCGTAAACTACTATAATAAATCTCTTTGATATCGCGTTTTCATTCGTGCTAAAAATCGCAGTGTGTAATGGGCCTTAGGTAGGTACTCATATTTCCCGTTCGATAGTTATTATTACATTCAACTACGGTTTTCCCGTTTCTATATCCGGTATCGGGAATTACGTATCTGTTGCAGTGAATCATTTTCAGGAAATAATTTTATTTAGTCCATAAAATGTGTCTCTCTTCAATGTTTAGTGTTCGCGTAAACCGATTGGCAATGTATTCTATTAGGTAGGTACTCGTAATAACTTATTGTCAGAAGTATACTCGAATATTGTAGTGATATTTGGAATCCCCATTACAGAACACAATAACAAAGCTGGAATTCAAAGAACAAAAGAACATCATTTTGTAAAGCAGATTAAGACCTCCTGAGTGGTAGAGCCACGCTGCGTTGCAGCCCGAATGGGAACCGCACCTCACTGAATATCGGCGTGAAATAATGACACTCGTTGCTATTGTGTTTCGACCGGTGGGTGAGGCGGTGAGTAAAAGCACCGGACAGGCCCAGCTCTACCGCTCCCCCCATCCACAACTCCTACTCCTCCCTCAAAGGTCCTACTCCTTCCGCAAGGCCGGCAACGCGTCTGCGATGCCTCTGGTTTTGCGGGTGTCCATGGGCGGCGGTGATTACTTTCCATCAGGTGACGCGCATGACTGTGTGTACGTGCATGCCTATGCACGTACACACAGTGCACATATGTACATATGCCTAATATCGAGGTAATACTTAGGTACTTACCGCATAAAGTTTTCTCGCATAAGAATTTTAAAGGACATAAATTAGGACATAAATTAATTTTCCTTACCATCATTCCAAAGGATCATAAATGTCTCTAAACCTATGCCGAAAAACGTTATGCTAGGTACCGTAGAGTTTTAATTTTGTGCAACCCAATAAGTACCGTGCTACCGTGTATCGTGCCTTCGTTCGGTGTGCTTCGATGAAAGATTGTAGGAAGAAGTAGATAGGCAAGTACTTACAGAGTGTTCAACTGGACGGTAGGGCTCTCTATGAACACTGCCCCTAGACTGGTGCTCACGTACTGAGCTATGGCAAAGACTAGTTTCTCTTCTTTTATACTCTTTATTATCATCAATTTCTCGAAGGAACTCAGCTTGGCGTTCCAATTAACTTTTGGAGGGGTCTTTTCTTTTTTATTCACATGTATTTCCTGCAAACAAATAGGTATTGTTATGGTTTTATTGTAAGTACCTTGTACTTACTTAAAGTATATCATCATCATCAGCCTATACTATATACATCCCACTGTTCCCACATGGACATCATCACATTGATCAGGGAGGTTCGGCCATAGCAACCACCATGGCCCAATGCGGGGTGGTGGGTTTAAACGACTGCCATCTTTCGACGACAACTGGGACCGCCTTTGTGGTCTAGTGGCTAAGCTACCGGTTTCAGACCCAGAGGTCCCGGGTTCGATTCCCAGCGGGGGGTACATCTTTGTGTGCTCGGTTTGGGTGGTATTAAGGCTGTTAAGTCCGCCTGGCTAGCTACCACCATCTTATCTAAGTCTGTCGCCATAACAACGATGTTTATAGCATTGTTGTGTTCCGACAGTTTGAAATAAGATAGCCAGTTCCTCAGTGGTTGAGGATTCCGGGTAAAGCGCGCTTCCACCTTCGGACTTATCGTCACTTACCATCAGGTGAGATGAAGGCCAAGCGCTTACCCGTTGCCAATAAAAAAAAAACGGCTTTACGTCCCTTCCGAAGCGCGGAGGAGCTCGAGACGTTTTTTATTTGGTCACCCTTCCAGCGACCCGGCATTGCGAAAGTTGCTTAGCGGGCAAGATCGCTAGCCGAAGGAGCTAGCCGCTGCGCCATCGAGCTCCTCAGCCTTAAAATATATGAAGGGGTTTATTTGTACTAATTGTAAATACACACACTTATGAAAATACGCTTTCACGAACGCACACGTCATGTTCGCAGTTTCGCACGCTCGCACATAAACAAACTATCATGGTTCGTTTTAACATACATTTATAGAAAATAAAAACTACTACCTACCTATAATTATAGGTAGGTAGTAGTTTTTATTTTCTAACTAGCAAAGTAGTGGAATAAGCGATCAGTTACTCCACTAAAGATCGAATAAATGTTGAATAATGGCTACCGAGTGATCATATTGTGCTAAAGATGCGTTCGTGTGACTTTTTAGCTATTTTCCTTATTGTGCGCTATAATTATAACGTATAAACGTTTATTCTACGTACTTATACCGCAACTATTCGTCAATCGTGTAATAGTGTCTATTACTCGTTTATTCAACATGATTTTGTTATAGTAGCGCTATAAGAGCATTGAATTAGCTATTTGTCTGTGTAGGTCGCAACTATACAGCCACTACTAAACGTTCCGTTATCGGAACCAATTTGCTGAATAGTTGCTACCCGTTTATTAAAAAGCGTCATAATTACTGATACAGCGTTATAAATCGACTAGTTCAATAATAGCTTTTAGATTACAGCTACTGAACCAGAATTGTTTTAAATGCCTTTATATTACATTTATTCAGTACAAGATGCAATAACAGATTTTTAGTGACCTTTAGAGCTCTAATGTGAGGATATTTTCTTAACCACTCTGAAGATAGTGGTTCCGTACACAATTTATTAGTTTACGACAATCTTGAAATTCATGTTTAATTAATTAAATTGATAGAATACAGTGAAAAAGTCGACTATCAGGCTTCACTGTTTGCCATAGAAGTTAATAATAATGAGTTTTTGAAGATTCCTGTAATTGCAGTTCAGATGTTGAAAACCCAGAGAGTTTTGAAAATGAACAAGACAGAGAGATTTAGAATAAAATGTATTTTTCTCGTATTCAAATCTGTTACCACTCTACATCCGTAGCACCTTTCTAATAAAATAAAATGCGTTTCCTGTCATGTGTCCACATTCATAATTATAAACAATCATCTAGAAAGAGAAAAAACTTGAATCATTTCAGTGGCTACCAGATTATAGAGTTGTATCTATAGTTGCAAAGCAGCAGCGGCTTGTAAGCCGGTAGTTACCGAAACCAGCGACTAGAAACGAATAACCAGCCGCTTGATACCGGGTAGAAGATACCCGACTTGACATCGAAAAAAAAACGATTTTGATTACATTTTGTATTGTTAAACTCTTATTTTTGTTAAAAAGTAGGACTTACTATGTTCTGCTTTTTTTTTAATAAACACGGAATACACCATTATTTAATTTATAGACGAACATGAAACTGAAACTGAAACAAGATTTTGTGTTTATGATATGATATGATATGATACTGTATGAAAATTATAAGAATAAAGGTAGCTAAATTAGTTTATTTTAGATCTAATCATCATTATAAACCAAACGCAGGAATTCGCGGCAAAATTTAGGCTCACAGGCTTTTGGTGCATTGAAGAAATACAACTAAATGCTTACTATTACTATCTGTGCACACCTTATTTCATAGATAAATACATATTTCCAAAACATCTTTCACAAATAAATTAAAATAGTCCTATTCCACTGCTGCGTCTCATTTTGTATGAGAATTTTGAGTATTTAACACATAATACGGATGCTAATTTCACTGTTTATGTCTATTTATGTTAAATATACCTATCCTACAGTATATTATATAATATAGTAAATAAATTCGAAATTTTCTAATTTATTTATTATATTTATATAATATAGTAAATAAATCAGAAAAACAACAAAAACAAAAACTAAATCATGTGAATATAAACTGTACAATAAAATGTAAGCAGCCGTTTTCAGCCGCTAGTTATCGCTAGAAATGATAACAAGACAAATAAGCCGTTTCTAACCGCCAGGCTAGAAATGTTATTGACCAGCTTTACATCTATAGTTATATCTAACCATTCAAGTTTTGTTACCGACTTTGAATCAGGAACCCTAAAATAACTCCATTTATTAAATATGGTGGAACAGTGTCGCAGTTATTCAACACATGATCGAATTTCACCAAATTCGTGTAATTTATATATTATTTTAATATTTATTTATTAATGTAACGTTTTTAGCAGAGCCCATAAATATATGTGAATAATGGCATATCACTTTATCGGTAAATTAATTTCGCAAGATTTCTACACCTGTACACGTACAACCATACTACAAAATTCATATTTGGTTGAGTACTTCCATTACTATTGGATAATAACATAGGGAGGAGATTGGTATTTGTTCACTCAGTTGCAGTTGCATTAAAGCAGAACTTTTTGGAACAACAGTATTTTATTCGCATTTATCGCATCAAAATATCGATTTGTAGCACATCGGCAACCTTTATAGCATTATTTTGTGGAATATTGGAAACCATGTAACTTTAACTCCATCAAATAGTGCAGTAGTTGCCGCGACAATGCTATTACTGCTCTAAAATGTGTTAGGTTTGCTGTTAAATCACATCTATTCCATAATTAGGCGATTTATTCCACAGTTACTCTGCTTCTATTGCACCAAATAGTGGAGTAATTTGCGCCTAAATCCCGTTGAATACACGTTGACTCCACATCTATTCAACTTATAACGACGCTCTTATAGAACTTTTTAGTAAAACAGGAACGTTGCCGTGACTGTTATAGCACACCGTTTTGCTAGTTGGGAAGTGACGTTGCGATGTTAGAAAAAGTAGTCACTCATGCTATTAATAGGCAAATCGATTTAAATGAGGGTAACGAACCGTCGTCCTGAAGGGGAATCAGGAAACAGATATTTTCAATATTGGTTTATCGGTCTTGACTTCAACGCGGATTTGTTGTGGTGGAACAAATAGACAAAAGTTAAAAGAAAAAAGGAAAAAATATTAGGACATGTACAGGGAGGTAGGGTAGCTCTACTGATGTAACGAATATCAATTTTCGCGAATGCGGATGCGAATATCTGCTGCCGATATTCGCGAATGCGAATATTCACTTTTAAATTTGGCGCCATTTATCTATACACATAAATTGATACAACTTCGGAATTAAGAAGAAAACACTCAATTAAAATATTTATTATCAATGATAACTAACTAAATTTTAATATGATAGTATTTTTTGTCCGGTCTGATATTCTTAGCCTAAGTTTCACCTACCCTTGTAGTTGTAGTGTCTTAAATACTAAACTAAGTAGAATCACAGAATAGTAATAGTACTTACTACCGTACCTACCGTGGTAGAATGTATAAATCCTACATGTTTTGTTCTTGAGATTACTTGTATGATGAAAGCTCAAACTAATTATTCAGTTTGATCTACAACTTTTTTTAAATTTATTGTTTCTAATTATATTGACGTAACAAGACTGAGCGAAGTGAGTGAAACCTATATCAAAACTTGGTCATAGGTGTTCAAGAAGGCAAGTCACACATATCTAGGTATGCATTAAAGCAGGGATAGGCAAACTTTTTCTTTAGAGTGCCAATATTTACCTACTAACAAAATCAACATTATAATATAAATACACATATCTACATACATATAATTACGACTGTTATCCCCGAAGGGTTAGTCAGAGAGCAGGCAATGAGGACCGCAAAAGCAGTCCTCTGCCAAAGTCCACTTTTCACAAAATAGCGACTGCACATGTGCTCAGCGTGACAGGTGGTGAGCCCATCGCCGCTCTATGCTGTTGAATGTATGTGCAGTCTTTAGTCTGTTAGTCGCCTTTTATGACTCCAAGGAAAGAGAGGGGGTGGTAGTTTTCTTTCACCGCTACGCGTCACGGTAGGTACCTACAATATAAATGCATTGTTAATAAAGTAAGAGAATCATCTTTTAAGTTTGCTACGAACGAAGTACCTACCAAGTTTGACGGCGGCGATGCACATCTTGACAAACCTCAAAATCAGCCATTCTCTTTTTATCTGATTATCGATGTGTTATTATCATTTACAAGCGTACCTAATACAGTCGGTTGAAAACTCCACGTAAGTACCTACCTACAGTTTTCGAAACTTAAAAATTAAAACTTTACTAATTTAGTCTTATTATAAAATGAAAAAAGGACTTCTTGGCAGGAAAGTGAAGCGTCATGTCTGCAGTTTTGTTTTATTTTCTATAATTTGTGTTTTGTCGAATATTAATGTGAAATAATGGAGGATTATTTACTGTTAAGTGTTCGTGAATGTGCATGAGTGTTAGCAAATAAACAAAACAGTGCAACATCACTTTTCAAATTCTCTCAAGAAGTTCGTGTGAGATTTCAATAAAGTCCCACAGTTTTATTGAGTCTCGATGGGTTTAGGGGAATATCATTTATCATCAAACGTTTATTATCACTCATTATCATCTACTTAATGCAAAGAAAATAATTACTAATTATATCTTACTTGACACTGGCTAAATGTGCTGATCGCATGAAGCCATTATATAAGAGGAGAAAAAAAATGAAATAATCCTACATTTAGAACACTACAATGACTAATACTAAATTTATTAAGAGTTTAGTGTTCGTAAGTGCCTAAGTGCCATAGTTAATTAGAAAAATAATAATTGTAATTTTAGTTTAAGTAGGTATAGGTACCTACTTACCAAATTATTATTTTTTATTTCAAGCATGATTATTACCGTAAAATGCTGCAACTTTGCCATTTAAGCGTAATTTTGTCTATTTCATTTAGATTATGATATCTCACGTTTGCTAAGTTGTTTCTTATTTTCTACAATTTGAAACTAATTTTACATTATTAGGGCAACGTATTTTACTATTTTCTTTACTGGCAACTCAAACGTTCTCTGACAGTTGAGTATACAGATACGACAGGAGTGCAGAAGAATTTAGAGAGTGCGTTTGAATTTTCAGTTGAAATGACACAATTTCAGCTAAATAACCTAGTAGGCATAGTTGCAAAGTGTTTTGTAAACCTTAGTAACACAACTTTGCCTAGGTCTAGGGTTGTCACTAGTAGGATTTTAATAAAAATGTGCTTATATATTTGTTATTCTTTATCACCTGTGTGTTAAGTGTGCTAAATTTAAATTTTGCAACTGAATTTTATACCAGTATCACCCAGCCCATTGAGGTGAAATGCACGCACTTTTAGTGCCGGTAATACCTTTTTATGATAAGCAGGACCTAATTCTGTAACGAGGACTTGGGTATTTCTTCGATTTAGCTTATTTTTACTCACCCATCAAACAGCCATACATAGCCAACCATAACCCTTTTAAGAGTTTTATTTATGTACTTACTTACATCCCCAGGCCAGGCCAAGCTCAGCTTAGTGTGGGGGCCAGGTAAAATTATAATTTTATGTAACTACGTTTATTAAAAAACACATTTTTATTTTTATTATTTCTTATATCTAATATTAATATCAATCTCAATCTTTAACATATTTTTGTGTTATATTTTAATTTAACGATTATCTTTTGTTCGTATAAAACTTAAAAATAATGATCAAAGTAATAATTTTTAAATTTATATTTTTTACAACCCTACAACTAACTCCGTGTTTGTATGAAGAGTTTGTGATACTTGCTAGAGTCTGGCTAATGAAAGCTGTCCCTGAAAAACGGCGGCAATTTCAAAAAATCTGCTGCTGGTAATACTGGCTATACACTGAATAAACGAAGTTGATACTTCTATTTTTCCATCTGAAATCAAAATTAAATCGATTTAATTTTTTATAAGTTGCAAGCTACATATCTATTATAAGTTAAGACGCAACAATAATTCAATTAATGTCGCATTAATAATGTTCGTTTTGCTGTGTTCGTAATTTGTGAAGACAAAGTATTTTATGAAAAAAATTATGACGAGAAGATCAGAGATTGCGTCCGTGCGAAGCTGAGGCGAATCGCCGGTATACTTTAATCAGACAGAGCACAGGTGCGAAAATGAGATTAAAACTACTTTTTTATTATTATTATCATTAACTAATATTAAGATGATTCTAACGCCTATTATCTTTTAAGTTAGAAATTAAGTAAGAATAGTTAAACAAAAAAACAATATTCCATAATATTTTTTTATATTCACTATATAATAGTCAAAATTTTAATAAAAACCAAGTATCAAAAGAATTGCGTCGTACTACCTAAGAAATCAAGCACCACACGTAAACAATCTAATTTTTGATTGAATTCAGCATCTTTCTACCGTTGTTTTTCTTGAAACTGTGAAATCATGCAAAACACCATCTTCTGCACTCCGCTTTTAATAGTTTTATTTCATTTTTACACCCGTAAATCGCTATAACAAGATCACATGAAACTACTGATGACCAACTGACAACTTGGGAAATTGATGTTGACATTTGCATTTAGCATTACTATGTAAAAAGTTTGCTAAAATATCCAGGGACTACTTTTGATAGCCCGAGTTTACAACTTTACCTATAATTTATGAAAAAAAATATATCATCAGAATGGCAATAATGTAACTGTCGGAAATAGGCACGGTGTGTCATGGAAACTTAAAAAAAAACTAACAACGTCAACATCCTATTTATCGAGATACTTTTCTAGGCAAAGTTGTGTCTTTCAGCTACAAATTTGCATATGACTTTGCGCACTTGTAATTCTTAAAACTCGTAGGTACTTATGATATAAAAAGATTTGGGTCGTATTGGCAAAGCATAAAGTCTATTTTATCATTGACAACTTAATAAAAGCTATATCATAAATATAAAAATCAAAATCCAGGCAAAGTAGCAGCATTTTACGGTAGCAATTATTTTTTATTGCAATAATTAGCCTCTTCATATACCTACTCAAAATGTATATAAAAAAAATGTGTTATATTCGGTTATATTCTGTGGTTTATTTGAGTTTTTCGCATCTGCGAGAGAGATAAAAGAATTCGTGTTTGTTTTAACCACTGTCACGTCCAAGTCCAAGGTGAGTAAGCGAACAAAAATCTTGGCGTGTGCCTAGATTTTTGTTTGATAGTCGCTGGCCGGAGATCATCCATTCGAGGGCGGAAGTAACGAAAGATGAGTTTTCCAATCCCTGCTTTATCGTCTTGTTCAATCACAGAACAGAGTTCAATAGATGTTCCGTGCTTTAATTTTCCGAGCTACATAGTGACGGATTGTACAGACAGTAACAGTTCAAAAGAAATTAAAGTAGTTAATACCGACTTAAATCCTTAAATATTTTTGAAACAAGCGTTTTTAAATGCAGAAAAAGAAAATAATCAGTACAAACATGTTCTTACGCGCTCTAAAAGCTTGTCGCGGCGGAAGTTATGCCTAATTTATTAAAAATTGAAATTAACAAAATTTTGTACCTACCTACCTACATAGTTTTAGTTGTAAATAATCCATTTACAGGATAAGGTTATAGTTTTGGTAAAGACAAATCAAATGAACCTAAACACGACGGGATTATCTTGTTTTATTGCAGAGTTCCTATGACGACCTTCGGATTGCATCATCAGACCAGCTTCATGATAAACTGCAGCTCAGAAAGTGGCTTAAAAAACTTCCTTGCAGAATTTGATCCGAAGATACTTACACAAGTACCTACATACATTGTAAGTTTAATAAAAGCTTGTAAAATCTTCCCATTAAGTATTATCGGTTTCCACGCGCATGGTTTAAGCCTCTTATTTGCTTGAAACCAAAATGTTGGCAGACAGTACCCAAAGTCCGACTCTAATCACAGAGCGGTAAGTCATTATTTTAAACGCCAACACGTACTCGTATTCATGACTACTTGTTGAATCTGCTGTACTGCCTGTTGTGCTGTTACTGTCCAGAGTCCAAATGGATTGCATAGTTGAATAAGTATTCAATTTGTGTGTTTCATGTTAGCATGGTTTTGAAAGAAAGGTAATTAAAACTATGCATCAATGCTTTAATTTTTTTTTGTTTATTAGGTAAGTATGTATCTTTTTGACATAAGTACCTAATGTATTAATTTACCTACTAGATAGTTGAGAAACAGTGAGACAGAGTACCTAGCAGCAGTAATGATAAACAGTTACCAACTATACAAGAAATTAGAGGAATGGGGTACCTAAGACGGAAAACTACTTTACAATTTTCGGATATGAACGAATGATACAGCAACAACAGATTTTATTATTTATAATTAAGTAATTTCTAGGAGAACAGTTCTTGTAGCATGTGATATGGTGATATTTTTTTAGTTGAACTAACTAGCAATGTTTAGGATTTAAAACAAATAGGTAGGTAGGTAAGTAAGTACTTAAAGTTACTCGTAAGACATGTTTTCTTGACAGATTGCCTCTTTTTATAAAATCTTTTGCCATACAATGTTAATGTCCAATATGATAAAAATTATAGTCACTGATCTGATAAACGACTAGTTCTCCCAGGAATAACCCAATTAAATAGTGAATAAAGGTCAATGTTTACTAGACTATGCTCGCACCCAATTAAGAAGACACTAATTAATTCTACATTCTCATATTGTATAGTTACATTAATTAATCAGTGCTACAGGATAAAAATATGTGGCTTTGTTTGTTATGATGACCGTGGATAAATTGGTGGGGGTGGGGGGGATTGTTTGTGTTTTGGGTTGAGTTTGAAAAGGCACTGGTGCGTGACGAAAACGATGCCAAATGATTGGTATGGTATACCTTACAGACTAACATATAAGTTAGTACTTCAAAAATAACCAAAAATAACACTTGACGGCGACGCGCCGTGTGAAAAATGCAAAATTTTACTTAATCTAAAGTTTAGAACAAAAATGAAATGTTTTTAAGTATTGTACTTACTTACTTGCCTACTTATAAATGGACATATACTATGGATTATTCTCAATCAAAACTTTAAAAATAAGTATTGCGAGTCAAAATAAACATCGATTGTGTTGCTAAACTTATTAGTGAGTTTGCAGAATCTAAGGTCAATCGCTAGTGAAAAAAATTCAAAATAAGAAACCTAAGAAACATATTTATATAGCATTGTAAATACAAAATTTCATCAATAAAGATATTAGAAACCTTTTTAAAAAAACAAGCTTATTTAAATGCGCTAAAAAGGAAAAAAAAAACTTTTACTATCACTAGGGAAAGGGCAAATTTTCGGCTAAACTACTGAATATTTTTTTTATTTTGACCAAGTAAACAATATGATACATTATAAGATTGTATGTCTGAGTAACAATGTCATTTTATAATACTTTATATAGAAGAATATGAATGTATGTAACTCATAAAAAGTCATAACAAAATAATACAATATATAAATGTAGGACATCATAGTCATATAATGGTGTACTTAGATCTTTACTTGTTTACTTTAATTTTCAAGATCGGTTGGCATTATTAGAACGAAACCGAAATCGGTAGGTAAGAATTTTTTCAATATTTGTCGTACTCTCCTGTAAAGTTGCTTAAATTAAGTTACAATGATTTTCCTTGCAGGGCCCTGTTTTTCGAAAGGTACAAGTCTTGTAATACAAGTGTATTGCCATAGTAACACTTGTAAAATACCAAACTTACAAGTGTAGCGTTTCACGGGTAACCTATCAAAAAGTCGAAACTTTCCTGTTCGAAAACGGTATGACGTAGTTTTAAATGCCAGATTGTTGCTTTTACATAATTTTGTTAATCCATAAACTTATCATACATACGTTTCATTTTCCAGAAAAAAGTATTAGCTGATTATCAAATTAACTTTTTTTCTTTTAGAAGATGTTTTACTTTCAATTACTTTCATATCTAGAAGTATTAAAATTCAAAGTAACTTTTTCTATCTAATAATAATATAATACCCAGATTTCCCGTTTTTTTTTTGTTTTTGTAAATTGAATTATTAGGTAAATAAACTAAAATGTTTTAAAAAGTTAATAAGTACTTTGCGTTTTCGGTAAGGTTGTGTTACAAAAGTCTTTGAAAGAAACGAATAGCGACAAAACCGACTCCACGTAGTCTTGTCTGCCCTACGCTAGAGTGTAATTTAAGCCCGCGTAGGCGCGGAGGGGCGAGGCGTCATCACAGCCATGCGCGCAGCGTCTGTGTCGCTTAGAGAATCGCATAGCAGAACTAGCGCTGGCCGCGCTAATAAATAATGGCTAAATCAATCTAATTATTTATTTCATCAAAACATTGTCATGGTTCTTTGAACAATCTAACCAGACAAATAAGTAAATTACATTAATTTTAAATTAAGACTTATATGAATGCTATTCACAAAGTCAACAATAACCCCAAACAAAATGTAGTAACATAAACCACTGAGATTAAAATCATGTACTCTCCTAATATCTCTCTCTACTAATACTATAAACGGTAGGCTAATCATTCCTCGCCCCAGACACTTCTGACACTTGTAAAGATAACACCAACAATCGATGTTGGCAGAAAGGAAATAAATTTCTAGGGCTCTTTTCCATTTTCTCCATTTGACCCCCACTGACACTGGGTTACCTTCTCACTCAAAATGGTCAAGACTCAGAAGTGCCAATGTTATCTAGGTAATATTGGGGCGAACTGTAACAACACGTGACTATTTATAATATACCCAAGTAACACATAAGCAAGATAACAGTACACACTTAGAACTTTTAACAGTTCAAAGATGAATATGGTTTGTGTAAGAGCTTTGGGAATAGCCATATACTGAATAAGGTTGAGTACGGACTCTTAAAATACTTAACGCTTAATAAATTCTGTATTTCTGTCCTTTCCTTCTTTACGCTTAATAACCAATCTCCGTAAGATTATTAGACAGACGTTATTAAGCATTACGCATTCCAGGTGGCTTAAATCTGAAAAACAGTGCCTTCGGCAGCATTTATCTGATTAACAATAATCTATACTGCTATTATTAAAGCAGTACTAAGCTTGTAGCGTTTGAAACAGCTAATTGCTGAATAAAGTATCACCTTCTGAATAATATTGTTTACATAATTCTGGTATACAGCTTGATACTGAATAATTGTTTTTACTTTATCTTTAAACTGTATAAGATTCTATCTTTTACTAATTATTCAGCTGCTGAATAAACAATATTATTTGTGTTTTAATAAGCTTATTTCAGTATAATAAAGAGTTTCAACTAACTTATTCAAATTAAAGACCACCTTTGTATTGATATAGCGGCCATAGCTTAATACCAGCAATTAGAATATTATTGTACGTATTTATTTTATGCGTTGTTTGAATCATGGATCGAAAGTCGTGGCAAAAGCGTAAAGAACCGGTCATATCGAAAGAAAATTGTTAAAAGAATATTTAAATACCAAGTGTCATCAGCAGTAATGATCATGACAGGATTTGTGAAAATAGTTTAAACAAAACTGAACCCGGTCCTAATCAGCAAGCGTGTTTTCCCTTTAATGATGAGGGTTCCGTCCCCAAAAAAAAAAAACAGATTTTGGGATTTGAAAACCGAAAGATCTAAAAATCTAAGTATACAGAAAATTTCATTTCTGAAATGGTTATTTTATTAGCAGAAGGTATCGCAAAACAAGAAAATAAAATTAACGTTGCGATAGAATGTTTTATTTGCGTTGTTTTTTTGTTTCATCGTAAGCCAATCTGCGCGAGGTTGGACACTGCTGTCTTTACTTAATTAATAAATCCGCATTGTATCTTGGCCATCGAAGTTGTTCTTATAAATTATAATTAATAATATAATAATAAGTCTGCCATTGTACATCCTATTGTTGTGCAATAAAGATTAAATAAACTAGGGCCTAGTGCACACCACACACACGAAACCTGCAATTTTTTTAAAACATAATAGATACTATTAATATAATAGTCTTTTTCACGAAAAAAAAATAACAAAGATGCAGTGAGTTTGAATGTAAGTAATCAATTTAGTGAAAGCCTGATGGGAAAGTTACACATTATAAAAGGTTTTTGTTGGTTCGATTAGAGAACCCTAAAAATGTGAGTAACTAATATAGAAATGTGGTCAACTATATAAATGTTATTCATAAGTAAGTGTAAAGAGACTACTCTTTTTCGTTATAGTTTAGTAACAAAACATGTGTGCACTTTTATTTAGCATTATAAAACAAAACATCGATCGCCATTGAAATCTTTGTAATTAATTCTTACAAGGAATTTACGAGATCACCAAAATGCTTATTAATCTTACAACTACAACATTTTCAACTCAAGTCATGTTATTTTGTTGGATAAAATGGCTAGAATTAGATAATTCATCACAAGTACTTTTGTCAGACCTAGTATGTATGTATGAAAATACTATTTACAACTAATTATCTTGATTATTAGCGAGGCACGTCATAAAAATATACATAAGAATAACTTAAAGTTTACGTCATGTCAAATAAAGGTATCGACATTAAATTATTGAACCCAATTTATTTCTTCTTTTCCCAATTTCTATGAATATTGCTTGCATAAATGTCAACAATAAATTAAATGCTTAATAAATTCTGAATACTCTAACCAATTCGACGTAGCTGAATAACTGAGTTGTAAAAGCTTTATAAAAGCAATGTGTGCAGTTATTTAAAGTTATTAAGCTAATTGAAACATTATTAAGCTCCTACTCAATTGTAACTCAGATGTTATTCAGCGTTAAGCATTCAAAATTGGGGCCCTTTTTGCTTCAATAACAGCTAAATAGACGATACTCAGGCGTTATTCAGCTTATGCTCTTGATGAGTGCTCTTAATCAATCTTTTTTCAGCACGTCTGTGTTACTTGGGTAGTTCACCGCTACACAGGCTAACCTTCCAACATAACATCAAACCTTCGATAAGGTGTATGATTTACCCTTCATTAATAAATAAGTCTTTAAAATTGACCCTATAACAAAACAGTAGGTGGTCTTTCATAATTATTGACCTTTCATTCAATAGTCTTTTATATTGACTTTTCAATCAATAGTCTCTCATATTGATTATAAAAACACAGAAGGTGTTCTTTCATATTGACTTTTCATTCAATAGTCTTTTCAATCTCTCATATTGACTATAACAACACAGTAGTTGGTCTTTCATATTAACATTTCATAAAAATGTTAGTTTTTCATATGGACTTTTCAATCGATTTTCTCTCATATTGACTATAACAAACTTGGTCTTTCATACTGACCTTTCATAATAAATTAGTCTATTATATTGACCTTTTCATCAACAGTCTATCATATTGACCTTTTCATCAACAGTCTATCATATTGACCTTTTCATCAACAGTCTATCGTATTGACCTTTTTATCAACAGTCTATCATATTGACATTTTCATCAACAGTATCATATTGACCTTTTTATTAACAGTCTATTTGATATTTTCATCAACAGTATCATATTGACCTTTTTATTAACAGTCTATCGTATTGACCTTTTCATCAACAGTCTATCATATTGACCTTTTCATCAACAGTCTATCGTATTGACCTTTTTATCAACAGTCTATCATATTGACATTTTCATCAACAGTATCATATTGACCTTTTCATCAACAGTCTATCATATTGACGTTTTCATCAACAGTCTATTATATTGACATTTTCATCAACAGTGTATCATATTGACTTTATGAAACACAGTACTCAGATGATGAAGTAAGTAAGTACCTAATAATAGGTAGGTACAGTTACGAGCACAAAATGCATACACTTAGTAACTCATTTCGTTGTAGTAAGGTTCTCAGATACAAAGCTTCCTTTTGTCACTACGTTAGACAATATTTTATGGTACAACATACTTTTTTTCTTTTTTAGCAGGTAAGTACCTATTATTATTACTTAACTATAATGTAGCTATTATAAAATTAAAAGCAATAATAGATCACAATCTTTGCTCATTGATAAGTAAGTAACAAACAAGGAATGCACCCACCATGTCGCAAATAACACGACGAACTACAGTCGCGCGCTGACCGGTCACACCTTCCCTTGTCTTGTGATAATTAGGACCAGCTACCAACTTAATTCCTTCCATTTCAAATGAATACATAAATATTGGCGCAAACACAAATTATTGGATCGTTATCAACAGTGAAATTTAATTTCAGTGCATAGCTTTTCAAATCCGTACCTACAATTGCAAATATTGTGCGGGCTCAAACCCACGGCTCAGAAATTCCTGGCCGGGTGCAACAACGGCTATGTACTCGTGGCTCTGTCCAGATCGCGCAAATTTATTAAGTTATTTAGGACTTCTATTTCAATTTGCACACCAGCAATTATCGCACCCCTGCTACTAAGTGGTTATCAGTTGCATTATTATTGCACGTAACAAAAAAGTTTGCACAAAACAACTGCCATTTTCATTTTTGTTTAAACGTGATTAGGGTTACCATTTAA
Source organism: Scoparia ambigualis (assembly GCA_963921215.1). Classification (NCBI taxonomy): domain Eukaryota; kingdom Metazoa; phylum Arthropoda; class Insecta; order Lepidoptera; family Crambidae; genus Scoparia; species Scoparia ambigualis. Next base: position 25,279,477 of record OY992501.1, on the reverse strand, counting down.
GAATTTCAAAAGTCCTGACAAAAAGCCTGACATTTTAATAAAAGTCCGGACTTTTTAGCCACAAAATGGAATCATTACATACTTTACATATTTTGTTTTTAAATAAATGAGACGTTAATTGATATTACTTATTATGTAAGTAGTTTTGTTACTCATATTCCAAAATGCAGTTAGTAACGTTTAAGCATGCAAGCAAGCATGCAGCATGCTTGCTTGCATGCTACATGCTTGCTTGCAAGCTTAAACGTTCCTACGATTACAAGTTGTTCGATGATATTAAGGTTTTTAATTATTTGAAGTACGTTTTCGGCGAAATAAAATTCGTCCAACAAACTTTCGAATTTATGATAGGTATTCGTAAAAATAATTCAGTTTCTCAAAAATGGTTTTGACACTTGTAACTGGTGACTTTCAGATATTATTCTAGCAGTGTCGAGAGACTCTTAATTTTTATTTATCGCTAATTATATAATAATACTGAAACGAAAAAAACGGGTCAAAATCTTTATACCTTCGTTTGTCAAACATTGTTCATCCTAAAATTGAATGATTGTCCATTAATTAAAATAAAAAGAAAATAATAAAATGGTGCCTGTATCACACTCGTGATGTTTCATGATAAATTATGTTTGAGACTTTCAAAGACATTAAACTAATACTATTTAAATCTCTTTGGAAACTTTCAACGATTTCAATAACCTCTATGAAAAGTTATCGTCGTTAGTTTTTCAAGAGACATCGTCCAATCGAACTTGTAAAATGGCATATTATTATATTTATTTACAAGGCTTGTAATGTTTTTGTGAAACATATTTTAGAAGCACTTGTATTTTTACTCTTGTAAAACATTAATATCACAAGTTGGCAGCCATTTTAGTGCTTTCATAGTTGTCAATTGCTGTCTGCGAGACCATCGGAAATTTTAAAAACATAAAACTACAAGTGTAATGTCAATGACATTGACATTAAAATGTTATTATTGCAATGTTAGTCTATTTTGGTACCGTAAAAAACAACACTACTTGTTATTTACTTCGTGAAACAGAATTTACTAGTCCTTGTTATATATCGAAGCTGGTGAACTTGTACCTTTCGTGAAACTGGCGGTGACTTTGAATACCGGTGATGAGAGAGCATTTGTGACAGCAATTATTTTTACCGGTTCAAAAATTGCACCCTGACCCTGACTCGAACCACTGCTTATATGAAATGCTTCTGTATGAAATAATTTATTAAGTAACAGCTGCTATATACAAAACTGCAAATATTATTAAACCTAAACGTAAGAAACAGCAGACACAGATTGTTTTTGCATTTTCGGACCTTATATATCGCATTACCAGTCTTATGACCCCTGCACACCGCGTCTTTCAGCGCGTTCGTCGTCTATTCGACACTGGCGCGTGCCATGCTTGGGTGCGGTTCATATACAGACATATTATATGTCTGTAGGTTCATACGAAAAATTCTGCAAACTGTTAAAATGTCGTCGGTGACCCCCTTCGATCAATAAACTATAGATACTTACTCGATTTCTGCTTGAAAAACGGCAACAGGAAACAAGGCATAAATTAGAAATATGCCTTGTTTTGCTCTAAAAATTTAGAATTTATTACTTTGTTCCAACTTGCTTGAATCTAGCGAACCTAGTGTAGTGTACAGATATTTGTGTCGTGCGCATACGTCACAGTTCGTGCGGCATCGGGCATTCGTTTCGTCGTTGGGCCGGCGAGTGCGGGAGGTGTTGTGACTGTTGTGTGCTTCGGCGAGCCAAGATAAAACATAAAATATAGAGTAGGTACATTACAAGTGGCGACGATAGGACAAATGTGAGTAAATTAATGCAACAATTATGAAAAAACAATACACAACTTCTATTGTTCAAAAGAAAAAAGGAGGGTAGGTAGGAGTGGATTTATCCAATTTTAATTAAAAAGAACTAATTAAATACCCGGGATTGCAATGTAACATTGACATTGCTGTGTAGCTGTGCAAAATTAATTGTAAAAGTACTGTGAAAAGTGTCTTAATAGTCAAGTGTTGTTACCTATGCCGCCCGACAATTTAAGTGAGCGACTTTCGTCCTTATTATTGGTGTTTCGCACGGGTCAGTATTTTAAGTGACACTCTACCTAAAGTCGTTGAAAATAATAGTACTACTTTCGCGCTGCCGATTAAGGCCTAAAACATAAATTGTCTCGCATGCAACAAAGCTACTGAACGCGAACAGATATCTACCTATTACCTATGTTAAAATTTCGTAACAATATTAAATATCTATCTACACGCCTACCTACGCCTATCTCTATAAAAAGTACTTATCTTTTATGATCAGAAGAAGTAAACTAACACTCGCAGAGTACTCGTAACATAACAAAAATGTAATGTCAATCACGTATAAACAAAAAAATGGTCCTCATTATCACAAGACAAGGGAAGGTGTGACCGGTTAGCGCGCGACGGTAGTTCGTCGTATTATTTGCGACATGGTGGGTGCATTCCTTGTTTGTTACTTACTTATCGATGAGTAAAGATTGTGATCTATTATTGCTTTTAATTTTATCATAGCTACATTACAGTTTAGTAATAATAATAGGTACTTACCTGCTAAAAAAAGAAAAAAAGTATGTTGGACCATAAAATATTATCTAACGTAGTGACAAAAGGAAGCTTTGTATCTTAGAACCTTACTACAACGAAATGAGTTACTAAGTGTATGCATTTTATGCTCGTAACTGTACCTACCTGTTATTAGGTACTTACTTACTTCATCATCTGAGTACTGTGTTTCATAAAGTCAATATGATAGACTGTTGATGAAAATGTCAATATGATAGACTGTTGATGAAAAGGTCAATATGATACTGTTGATGAAAATGTCAATATGATAGACTGTTGATAAAAAGGTCAATACGATAGACTGTTGATGAAAAGGTCAACATGATAGACTGTTGATGAAAAGGTCAATACGATAGACTGTTAATAAAAAGGTCAATATGATACTGTTGATAAAAATGTCAATATGATAGACTGTTGATAAAAAGGTCAATACGATAGACTGTTGATGAAAAGGTCAATATGATAGACTGTTGATGAAAAGGTCAATATGATAGACTGTTGATGAAAGGTCAATATAATAGACTAATTTATTATGAAAGGTCAATATGAAAGACCAAGTTTGTTATAGTCAATATGAGAGAGTATCGATCGAAAAGTCCATATGAAAAACTAACATTTTTATGAAATGTTAATATGAAAGACCAACTACTGTGTTGTTATAGTCGATATGAGAGACTATTGATTGAAAAGACTATTGAATGAAAAGTCAATATGAAAGAACACCTACTGTGTTTTTATAATCAATATGAGAGACTATTGGTTGAAAAGTCAATATGAAAGACTATTGAATGAAATGTCAATAATTATGAAAGACCACCTACTGTTTTGAAATAGGGTCAATTTTAAAGACTTCTTTATTAATGAAGAATAAATCATAAGCCTTATGGAAGGTTTGATGTTATGTTGGAAGGTTAGCCTGTGTGGCGGTGAACTATATTAAAAAATAGTCACGTGTTGTTACAGTTCGCCCCAATATCACCTTGATAACATTGGCACTTCTGAGTCTTGACGATTTTGAGTAAGAAGGTAACCCGGTGTCAGTGGGGGTCAAATGGAGAAAATGGAAAAGAGCCCTAGAAATTTATTTCCTTTCTGCCAACATCGATTGTTGGTGTTATCTTTACAAGTGTTCGAAGTGTCTGGGGCGAGGAATGATTAGCCTACCGTTTATAATATTAGTAGAGGGAGATATTAGGAGAGTACATGATTTTAATCTCAGTGGTTTATGTTACTACATTTTGTTTGGGGTTATTGTTGACTTTGTGAATAGCATTAATATAAGTCTTAATTTAAAATTAATGTAATTTACTTATTTGTCTGGTTAGATTGTTCTAAGAACCATGACAATGTTTTGATGAAATAAATAATTAGATTGATTTAGCCATTATTTATAAGCGCGGCCAGCGCTAGTTCTGCTATGCGATTCTCTAAGCGACACAGACGCTGCGCGCATGGCTGTGATCTGCTGTCTCTTTCCAATTCTATGAATATGAAAGAGACAGAATCAATTCTCAGCGCTGCGGCAGCGCTGACTGAGATACAGAATAGCCCCGCTGTATTCTTGTCAGGTATGCTGTTTGTGGCAACCAACAGAAGTGTGAACCAGTGCTATTACGAACGTAAGCTGTGACGGAGTAAGCTGTGTCTGTGTTCGCCTGGTTGTGTTTGCCCGGTGTGGTCGGGTTTTATAGCGAGATGTTTGAGTTGGTGAGAATTGCATTAAATTAAGAAAGTTGCATTAAATTTCGAGGTCGGCGGTAAGTTGCGACACTGGCATTAAATTGCGGTTGTATTAAATTGCGAGGTCGGCATCAAGTTGCGACATTGATATTAAATTACGAGATTGGCATTAAATTTCGAGATTGGCATTAAATTGCGAGAAATGAGATATTTATTAATTTATTTGTTTGATGAAGCACACTAACAGAGTACAATCGTTACATGACAATAAGAGAAAATACAATATTAGTATTACATTGCGAAAATTTCACTAAATTGGGAGATTTGTGTTAAATTGCGAGCAAGACATTTATTTACTAGAATTCATTTAGAAATAAAGTGTTCAAGGTAATTTTTAAATAAAAGAAAATTTCTCGACCAATATGAGAAAAGTTTATTCATAGAATTACAAGTTATGTTACATGGGTTGGGATCTCTTCTGTTAAGTATGCAATACCTGCATTAGAAGAGTCCCCTATTCTCTGTGGCAGGTACAAGTGCGGACCTTGTCGCTTTACCAGTCAAAAGGTCAAAATCCCTTGCACACCGCGTTGTCTATTTGGTACGGGCACGTACCCGGGCGGTGGGTTCGCTTCATACGAAAATCGCTGCAAAGTGGTAAAGCGACGGTGACCCCGACCGTAGGTACATTAAATTACTTGCATGTAATGAAAGTTTTTGGCAAGGTTGATAATATTGTTGATTTTGTAATGATTACTTTAGAGAATAAGTAATTTAAGAAAAAAGAGCAACGTAGCGGACCCAATATCGAGACTCTGTGAATTGGCAACAAATCCGACGGCTTTCTTTCAAGACCATGGTCAAGTGGTTACTGAATCTGCACGACCAGTAGGCAAGAGAACACTGAGAGCTCCCTTGGAGATGCAGAGATACAGAAAGTTAGGGAGGCCTTTACGATGGAAACTGGGATGAAACGGTTAAAGCCTATAAACTTTTCCAGAATAAATCATGCTTTCATGGCGATATTCTCCTCTGAGATTGTAATCCCAACCAAATTACGGCGAAGAGTTCTGGAAGCTGCGCATGAAGGCCAGCCGGGGATAGTTGCAGTGAAGAGCAGATTGAGGACCGAGGTATGGTAGCCTAAGTGCGACAAAAATGCTGGAAACATATGCAAAGCCTGTAAAGGATGCATCCTGGTCTCTGCTCCCAGCGCCCCAAACCCACTAAAAAGAAGAGACTTCCCTTCCGAACCATGGGTTGACAATTTGACTTTGCAATTGACCTCATGGGCCCCTTACATAGTGGAGATTATATCGTGGTAGTTGTGGATTATTACACCAGATATAAAGAGGTGAAAACATGCAAAACCATATCAAGCTCCGAAATAATCGGAATGCTTAGACATTTTTAGCAGGCTTGGCAATCTGGTCTCGCTTACATTAGACAACGGGAGACATTTTCCAGCGAAGACTTTAAGTGATTCTGTGCATAAAGGAACATACGACTCTATAATATCATTCCCTACTGGTCGCAACAAAACGGAGAGGTGGAGCGCCAGAATAGGGACATCCTAAAACGCCTGAAGATTTCTCAAGTAGGAAAACTTGAACTGTAAGGTAATCAGTACACCCCACACAGTTGCAGAACTGTTCTTTAGGCGACAATTTCGTGACAAACTGCCCATGATTCAGGATAATTTGTAACTACAATTACCACCTGTAAATGACTAACAACTTGTTATGTATGTACCTATGTTACCAAATTTAAGTGATTAAATAAATGAATGAATGAATGAATGATATGACGCATCTCGAAACTAAAGGAAAAAAGGAAGCTAATACGGACATGGAAGAGAATTAAAATAAATAATATTTGTAGGGATATATATATACAAATATTAACTAATATATACATATAAATTAAGTACTTACGGGTATTATTAATAGTCAAAACACAGAAATACAAAATCTAAATAAAAGTCGATTAGATAAATTAAAACAACTTTCATTTCAAAATTAAAACAAGAAAGGGATGCTGGGATATTTGTGTCGTGCGCATACGTCACAGTTCGTGCAGCATCGAGCATTCGTCGTTGGGCCGGCGAGTGCGGGCGGTGTTGTGTGCTTCGGCGAGCCAAATTAATATAGTAAAACATAAAGTATAGAGTACATTACACCTAGTTCCAAAGTAATGTAACTCCAATAATATTTTAAAAAATTTGGTGCCTAAAGTTAAGGTTTACTTTAAAATATTTAAATGTTTATCTATCTATTCATTTCGGATTTTGATCTATCTTATGGGTATGTAATGTATTTACACGGGGACATTATTTGAGTTTGGTTTTGTTTGAGACCGTGCATCTATTGTTTATATGATCGAACGAAGGTGACCCCGATAGACACTTCGACCTACCACAAAATGTGAAATTTCTTCAATACATTTAGAACTTTGTCACTATGGTATAAGGTTCAAAATCGAGTTTTGGGTAGGTTGATTTGTAGGCGTGTGTACGTTAGCTTACGGCTTACCACACTGAAGGAGCCCAGCGTGATCTGTATCAGCTTGAGGCAGTCGTCGGCGAGGCCTGCGAAGCTCGGGTCCGTCTCCTGCAGGTGGTGGACGGCTAGCCACATCTGGTCCGACAGCGTCTCCAGGAACGGTTTCTTAGGCGGCACCTTTGAAAACATTACATTGAGAAGTGTACATTTAAGAGTATAGAGTGTAAAGAGCATCTGGCCCGAATTGCCGGAAGGGGGGAACCCACACTGGGTTAGAATCTGGATTTTTTTTCAACTCCCTATCAATTTGTAAATTGTGCGCAACAAAATTTGCGTTGTACTTATAACTTAAACAATATTTATAGTGTCCGACCGAAACATGTTTTTTGGCGAAACAGAAAGTCCGGTTTGATTATAGTTTCGGCCGAAACCGAAACCGAACCTTTTATAAACGTGAAAACGCCACTATGACAGTTCGCCTTCAGGACCAAAGCTCGAAGCCAGTCCGGCTGCAGCGTGGAGTCAGACAAGGAGATATCTCCGAAGCTCTTCACTGATGCACTGAAGGACGTGTTTAAGCTTCTTGCCTAGAGAGGACTCGGCATCAATATTAACGGCGTGTACATCCGTCACCTTCGATTTGCCGACGATATAGTAGTCATGACTGAGACCCTGGAGAACCTCGGCACAATGCTCGCTGATCTCAACAGAGTCTCTCAACAAGTAGGCCTTAAATTAACATGGAGAAGACGAAAATCATGTCTAACTCACGTGTCGTACCCACTTCTTTGAAGGTTGGAGACTGCTCTTGAAGTTGTTGACGAATATGTAAACTCCAGGTTTACATACGGCCCAGTAAGGTATGTCCAACTTGTCGAATCCAACTCGGCTGGGCAGCGTTCGGTAAGTTATGAAATATCTTCTCGTTCAAAATACCGCAGTGTCTCAAGACGAAAGTCTTCGAGTAGTATGTGTTGCCACTTGCCAGTGATGATATACGGTACCGAAACGTGGTCGCTCACTATGGGCCTAATAGGCAGGCTCAAAGTCACGCAAATACCAATGGAGAGGGCTATGCTCGGGGTTTCTCTACGTGATCGAATCAGAAATGAGGAGATTCGTGGAAGAACTAAAGTAACCGACATAGCCCAAATAGTCGCCAAGCTTCAAATGGCAATGGGCAGGGCACATTGCCCGCAGAACCGATGGTCGTTGGGGCAGAACGGTTCTCGAGTGGTGAACTCGCACCGGAAGACGCAGTGTGGGCAGGTCTCCAACAAGGTGGTCCGACGATCTGGTGAAGGTTGCGGGTAGTCGCTGGATGCAAGCAGCACAAGACCGGTCGTGGTGGAGATCCTTGGGGGAGGCCTTTGTCCAGCAGTGGACGTCCTCTGGCTGATGATGATGAATTCAATATTATATATCTTAATGCCAAATTCGCTGTAGCAGCAGCTGTAAGTTTTGTATACTGTAACTGGTTTCAGTAAATTAATTATTTATACATTTTATTGCCAAAACAACTCTCTGCCAATCTTTAAACTGTAGTTTGAGTCACAAATACTAGCAAAAAATAGAGGAATTCAGTTTTATCAATTTTAGGCAGTAATATTATGGTATATTTTGCTAAATACGCAATTGTATTTTATGATCCTAGGTATGCGTATTACTGTTTTTTAGATTATTTTCAAATAGACATAATTAACGAAAAAGTATGCGCCACGTTATTTGAAAAACGATACTCATACAAACATGGATACAAATAGTGGGACTCAAATAACTCTGAAACTTCTGGTTAAAAAACTAGACCTTGGCATTCATTACGTTTCAAATTGAGTAAACTGTCATGTGCCATGGTTATTTTTGTTAAATACTTAAAATAAAAATTTAACAATTTCCTAAGAGAATCACCCAGCTAATGTTTATTTTATACTTAGCAATCATTTATTTTGGAAGCAATTGAATTTACCGAATTTTGATACAAACTGCGTTTATAGGTTATGTTATGAATTTCTGATTTTGATAATCAACTTTTGCTATTGACTGTTTCTACATGTAATTAGGCCTCTTCGATCGCTAACAGTCCGGATATAGCCCGGATCAATAATGCACTGAAAAAGTGGCCACGGTAGGAATATGACCATGAGGAATACTTACTTTACAAATTGCTTCCATTATTTGAAGTTTTGCTTATCTAGGTTTAGTAGGTACTTACTTTACATGTAATTAGACGTTTTCGATCAATAATAGTCTGAATATAGAACGGATCAAAAATGCATCGCAAATGAGGCCAATAAAAAACTGAAATAATATGTAGGTAGACATAAAGACTATTTTCCTTAATTATTACATTTTAGATTGTTAGATTTAAAACCATTTATAATTTCTACGCTAATGATTAATGATAAACACCTACTGCTGATCATTTTAATTTAATAATGATTTATTTAATTAATCCAACTAAAACTTGTTTATTTTAAATAGATGATTTTAATTGCCTTCAAATATATGGCGTTCATACAAATGTACTGTGGAGTCTATGCCATGTTAGTGCACTGGTAGGTTCTACGTTGAAATAATTTATGAATAAAACATATATTCGAAATCATGAAATAGTAATTAGAATGTCAAACGGGTTGATAGAGAGATCGGTCTGAATTACAAAGATGGATAGATATCACATGAGGTTTCTTTATACGTGCTGTATGCAGTTTAAATTATAAATAAATATGAAGACGATAATTAATAAAAGCTGTTGTTTAAATCAACTACGCCCCCACAAGCTTTTCATTGGTGGAGGTGCCGGGTACGAAAATTTTCCGAAATTTCAGCGGTCACAGATGTAAGACCTTTAAAAAAAGGGAAAAAAATGAAATACGCTGAAAAGTGTTGAATAATGAAGGATACGTAACAGGAAGTATATTATTATAGTGTATCCTAAATAATTATTATAAAGTAGATTAGCCTGTAATCGGCCATTTAAGCAAAGTTTCGTTTCAGAGCGATTTCGAGGTAAAGTAAAAAGTTCTTTGAATCATTAAACTAAAACAATGTTCGTTTTTCTAAGCTTTGTGTCAGAAAATATGGTTTGATTATAAAAAATAAATCACGTAAAGTTGCGATATTGCCTGTTTTAGTTTTTGGCCGTATTTATGTTAGTTTTCGGCCATGTACTTTTTAGTGTTGTTCTATTTTACTGTTTTGTGTAAATAAGTATAATAATTATATTTCGTAATTAAAATGTTTTTCTAATAACTCTCATTTCTATGAAAACAGGTCTCTTTTTATATTACTATAATACAAACTTTTTTTTTCCAGAATTTAAACCATTATTTTCTATGTCCTAGATGGTTTGAAAAACTCAAAGCGCGACCTATCTAGCCTTAACTCGAAATCACTACGCGCGCGCGTAAACCCTGCGCTCCTGACGGACGTCAAATCGATATCGAGTCGGCTTTGCTTAACGGAATATGAACGCTCGGGTCACGCGATGGGTTTCGGTTTCGCGTGGGGGTCGTTGGAGGGTGAACTTTCTGTACGGAAGTAATATTAGTTATTCTGTGCTTGTACCAAGACGAAAAACAAAACAATTTTAAAACACACAAATTTATTCTTATTAATTCTTGACGTTTTTTATGCTTAAGTTTTTATAAAAAAAGATATTTGAATGATTAAAAATGTCAACCTTATTGGTTAGGTACTAATGTTTTCCAAAACTCATTTCAACCGTTACTTTATTTTATTTTAAAAACTCAGTTATTTCCAATTTCTATTACTTACCACAATATCAATACGATAATTGGAAATCACATTTAATTTTATTCCTTAAAGTAATAACTTAAGTTAACAATTCATTATGATTTATCATTCTTCACCTTTCATCCTAAAAAAAAACGATAAATTACCTATAAATATTAGCCGTTTGTGTCGCTAGGGGAGAGACACTTGCCCGCTATTTTTGACTCGTACCAGGATACGTTTGTTTACACAATTCTATGACCACCGGCTTATATTTCGGTTCGACGCGATTCTATTTCGGCGTGCAGTGGTACTGGGGGTAGCGATGCGCATTTTGTCTGGCCCAGACTATATAGCTCTTTAGATTAGTTGTTAAGTCTTAACTATAAGTTAGTTAACTGTTTTTTTTATTATTATTATTATTGACGTCAATAAGTGCCTGTAAAGGTTTACATTGAATAAATAATTTGACTTTGACTATTAAACATGGGTGAAAATTAAATTTATACAGGTGGACCAAACGGTGACACAATAAATTTTTTTTTGGATCCTGACATCCAGGTGTACTTACCTGGAAATACCCCATATATGTTCCGCGATTTTTCGTAGTTTTCGAACTATGATTTATTTTTAAAATTTTTAAAATTTTTGACTTTACCGACATTATATATTGTGAGACAATGTGTGAAAGTACAAGTCATGAGGTCTATGTTACAAAAGAAAAATTCATAAAAAGATGCTTAATTTCCGAAAAATAATATATTTAAGTCGGTCAAGTTGAAAATTCTCAAAATTATAAAAATAAATAATAGCTCGAAAACTACGAATTATCGCGGAACATACGTGGGGTATTTCCAGGTACACCTGGATGTCAGGAATCCAAAAAAATTTTTTAGTGTCCCCGTTTGGTCCACCTGTATAATCCAGATTGTCGGTCGTTTGTCGGTCGCACTTGTGCCACTAGTAACAATGGTCTACCATTTTGAAATTCGCTCTCAAAATAGCAAGCTCTCATGCAGCTTACAAATCATTTCACGTGCCTGGAAATGCAAAGTTCGTCATCTTTTCGACATGGTAAAAATAAATCATACAAGCAATCGAAGTCCAAAATAACAAGCCAACGATAGAGCAGGAATAGTCCAAAAACAAAGCCGGGTCACAAAAGAAAATAGGATAGGAGAAGATCGCACAGTTGGTCGGACGGATCGCGAGAAACTGCAACGAGCTATATAACGAACTGTCACTCGCCGCTGGTTGCGAGCAGCACAAGACCTGTCGTGGTGAAGATCCTTGGCGCTGGCATTCGTCCAACAGTGGACCTCCTCCGGCTGATTCCGGGTCTTTTAAGCGGGGCGTGAAACGGCATTTATGCAGGCCGTCATATGGGTGCGCTTGTTATCGTTCTTGTTCCATGTTGAGGAGCGCTCTCATTATTTTGGACTGCATCGGTTGCTTACCAATCATACGTTATGAGAAACACGATATATATCCGTTTCGTTGTAGGAAATCTGGACCATAGGATAAAAAGAATAGATGGAGTGAATAGGCTGTATGTAAACAGTCATGATACATCCTCCGCTGCATCTTCAACTTAATATTTGGTGTAATTGCGATCAAATGCCTGTCTCTACCACGAATAAAAAAATAACGATCACTGGTTTAGCCAGTCCCGTGCTAATTGAATAATTGTAATACGAATCATTAATCTTTATCGATTCGATTCTCCGTAACGTCATTAAAATTAAAAAATAAAAACAATAGAACGTAACTGTTTTACGAGATCTCGCAGAAACAAAGAATCACGCCATAATTTAGATTATCTGTAGAACTTAAAGATGAAACATATCGCATTAAATTCTGTCAACTTATTACTATAAAAAATTATTAAAAATCTGTTTAAGCTTGTGCCAATGAAGCCCCTTCATACGATATCCCACATGACACGGTTAACTCAATTCAAAATTTGGACCGCCGTTCATGGCATAAAGACCCTGTTTTTTAATGATTTAATTAAAAATGTATAGTTTTCAGATTTTTCCCTATACTTGTAGTATAAGACGGCAATACTTACCGAAGGAGATTGACCATTTTGTACCAAATGCTGCCCAAGTATAGGAATATTTTTTTTTCTTTCCTTACATGAATAGATTATAAAAAATATATTTAAAAAAAGCATCCACGGAGTTTTTTTTATTTAAATTTACTAGCTTTCCCCACTTAGTAGAGAACTTATGTCTACTTTACTCTTCCAAACCGTCTCTCGCTTGCATGCTTCTCGTACTTCCACTCATAATCCTCTATTACCATTCATCATCTTTTACACTATTCAGGGTGGGATTCCCTACAATTTTCTCATATTTAACTAGACTCTTATACATTGCTATTCTTTCTAGATTACTATTGCTACCTATTTCAATTATATTGTTTCTTATCTAAGGAACAAGGTCTTAATTATCCCGGGTTTTCTTTTTATTTTACAGTTTATATCTAACTAGCGGCCGCTCGCGGTTTCACCCGCGTGGTTCCCGTTCCCGTGGGAATATCAGGATAAAAGATATCCTATGTGTTAATCCAGGTTATAAACTATCTGTATGCCGAATTTCATCCAAATCCATTAAGCAATTTTTACGTGAAAGAGTAACAAACATCCATTCATACTTACAAACTTTTGCGTTTATAATATTAGTAGGATTATTATCTTATTTATTTATTTTTTCTTAACTTATACAAAAGGTGTTACATTTTCTAATTCTATCTTTCCACTTCTTTTTTGTGGTTCCTTCTTGTTTTCTTTTCACATATTTATCTTTTCCTTATTCTTTATAATATATTATTTGTTTTCTTATACTATTTGGTATTCTTCTATATATAACAACATTTATATATGAATATACTCTATATTATGCTATATTTACTCATTTTGTTTGTTTGTTATCTTATGTTTTGTTACGCTTTCTTACCATTTCTACTATCTCGACACAGTACTTTATAAACCTGTCTCTAGTTACTTTGCTGGCTATGATCTTACTGAAATTATCCGGCACTATCCGAATATCTAATTCTGTTTCTACATTGAACCTCTCCAGAGCATGTACTGGGCACTCGGAGAGGATGTGTACTAGTGTTTCTTGTATGTCTGGGTCACAGACACACGACGGGCTGTTCTTGCACCTGAAGCGATTCAGGAACGCGGAGAACCCACCATGGCCCGTGTACACCTGTGTAGTGAGTTTGAATTTACACCTGTGTAGTGAGTAGTATGTTTGAATTTACGTGTTATTTTGTATGCTGCGGTGATGTTGGGAAAGAAAAGTTTTATCATCTCGGCTGTGGTACCAGACTGGTAACGAATGTTCCATTCGTCAAGCGACTCATACCTGATGAGTCGCTTCATGAATGAAACAGGACACCTGTCATAATCGGGTTTCTTCTTCGAATTTAGAGCGGCCTCTTTGGCTAGCTGGTCGGCCCTCTCATAACCCTCCAGCCCCGCGTGTGCTTTCATCCAGTAAAAATCTAATGATTTTCCCTGCTCAAGAGCCAGCTTTACATTCTTACGCGTACTTGTTTACTGCTAAGGGATGGAGGGACGAGACATTAACGGCCGTCCGTCAATGAGGCAGCTCCAGTCGCTGTAAATCCCAAACGAAGACTCCCTCCTATTTTTTTCTTATTTTATTTATTAGGTGTTCCTGTAATTGTTACACTAATAAATTTATATTTACTAAATAATACAATTAGAGCTAAGTGTACAATAATAAGTCATGATGCAAGAAATATTAAATTTAATGCAATACTTTTTGCTTGATATACTGTTGCGTAGGACGGCAACGCAAGCTTGACGGTTTCGGTTTCAGCGGCATCCTTCCATATGGAAAGAGCCGCCCCTACCTTGCCGTCAATCTTGCTGCCGTCGGTGTATATGTATATGTCGTGTGTGTGCGTATTTGTGTGTCTTCCGTTATGTGTTTTATGTCAATATTTTTGTAGCTTGCCGGGTGTGGTGTGTTCAATGCTGAATGTAGATTCTCTATGTCTCTTCCCCGTAGTTCCGCCCGGGGCACTTATTTCCTAGTCTCATTAAGGGCGGCTGCCTATTTAATTCGGAGATCTAGGGGGAGCACGGATTATATTGCACCTAAAAACGTATCTTATGGCTTTATATGGTTGATTGATTGAATGACTATCCTTAACTAAGTGTTGTTCTATTAATAAAATCCATTGTTAATAATACCTTCATACCACAGTATAAATATAAGCTAAAGCAGTACGGAAACTAGGCCTTTTTGTTGTTTTATATACCTACGCGCCATTTGAGCGTTGGGGTTGTCCTCTTATTTTTGTAAAATTGAAAAAGTTTTTGTTTAGTTAGCGCTGTATCTCAGCTAGTTAGTGCTTTTTAAGATAACTAGCAAAGCTTGGACTTTATGTTGTCTGGTTAATAAACATTTTTATTTTTTATTTATTTTTTAAAAGCATTAGGGTTGTCACTTTTAATTTTTATAAAATTAAAAGGTATTTTTTTTATTATTTATCAATTAGGTTCTATAATGATCGAGTAATCGAATGAATTGACTACAACAAAACAAACAGTTTAGTTAAGTTTACAAACAAAATTCTGTAAGTAATTAAAAAATCTCAACATTTTTAGAAGTCTTAATTCTTCGTTAATTATTATAAATTACACACTGAAAAATACTTTCGCCTTCTACGACACGTTCGAAAAGTTTTATTATAAAATTTTATATACTAGTGCCTTACAAATAAACAAAGAATAAGCTACTAATAGTTATTCCGTATTTTGTTCCTGTCATGTAAACATATTTTCAAATTAGAGTAAAATAGACAAAACACGGAATAACTATTCGACCTTAGGTACTACCTGTTTATTTGTAAGGCACTTAAAAAAATCTTATTCTAATGAATAGCTTTATAAATAAATTATCGGAAAACATGGACACGGCACTATAAAATTGATTTTGTCTACTGCTTTGTAAATTAATACAGCTACTTATTTATTTAATTATACAGCCGAGTTCAAGCAGCCGTAAACTACGCAATACACTCACGGCATTTTTAAAAATCGCGCGGACAGCGCACTCATTACACAACAGTGACCACTCGTCTCGACGCGCCACGCGCTACTGAGAGCACTTCGAAGAAGTGGTGGATAAATTGAGGGAAGAATTTGAAGTATGTAAATACCCCGAATTGTTTTATAATGCGGAACAGGACCAGAAAGGCCTGAGTGAATATTTCTATAGTTTATCGCAGTTGGCTGGTAAAGCAAACATTACCAAGGAGGTAACCTTAATTACGCGAATTTAAAAAAAGGATTAAATCCATACTTCAAAAGTAAGTTAGAAAATTCCTACTATTCGTGTAAAAGAGACCTCAGGGAGGTTATTTTGCAATTAGAGAAGGTGTATCCGCAAGCACATGACGAGCAGATGAACCTAGCGCAAAATCCTGCTGCGTTGGTTTCCAAGTTTGTTGGTGGGGGAGGCGACCATAGAACGCCCACTCCATTTAGTTCGCCAATCACGACGAAAGTGCAAGATGTACGCCGCACTGTACCAGGACCTGACCTTCAAATAGCTTTAATTTGCGTTCTAATTATAGGCAAACGCAGTCACAGCCGGGTTTTCGACCACGTCGATATTGAGGAGGGCCAAATGTCGCGACGGGGCTGATAATGAGATGTCTCCTGCAAGCGCACACATCCGACGTGAAGTTGCAAGCGACAAACGAAGCGAATCAACAGGTTAGACCAATATTGGTTGCTCAATAATTGTACTGTGCTCGAATTGCAGCCGCGGATGAGATAAGAGTAAAATGTAAGGATATAGAAAATAGCGGTGTATTAGTGCGGTTAATGTTAAAAGTAGTTGTAAAATGCGATGTAATGTTTTCTTTGAGCGAATTTTTACGTAAACAAGAATTTAATATTTGACTTAAAGTGTAGGTAGTGTAATTTTAGGTCAGGATATCTTAATAAAAAATAAAATGTGTATTGATTTTTGTGGTAGTTGTGTGTCTTTTCCCAAGGAAAAGTTTATTTTGTTCAGCCAAATGTGTCGAGTTAAGAAGATGAACCCGCTTTTGTTACAAAACAGGATTTGGACAATTTGAGTTCGCATGTTAGACAAAAGTCAGATAAGTCATCGAATGTTCCATGTCAAGCAATTGTTTTAGAAAGTTCGAAGCTGGAACAAAAGTCATATAGGTCAACGAATGTTCCACGTCAAGCAATTGTTTTAGAAAGTTCGAAGCTGGAACAAAGGTCAGATAGGTCATCGAATGTTCCATGTCAAGCAATTGTTTTAGAAAGTTCGAAGCTGGACGTGGTTAGGAATAACATCGATGTGTCACCAAGTGTCATGCGTCAAACAGTTGTTGATATTATAGGTTTTTATGAATTATTATTGCGGAAGAATGATCTATGTATATTTTTTAAAGGCACCAAATATTAGTGAAATTTTCTTGCCGGTGGAGGAAAAGCGTTTAGTTAATGTTAACTTAGGAACGGGTTGTCCTAAAACGAAAATCCGATAGAACGGGAGATCGTATGAGATGGAGTATCCTTCTCATACGAAAGCATTACGTAATATCAGAAAGGGGCAGGTAGTCCAAAAACGATATTATGATAGAAGAGTTAGACCGGTATTTAATGTCAATGATTTAGTTTTATTATAATTATATTCCAAAGCGAGTGAGTTAATAAATTTCTCTCACGATAAGCAATTTCTGATGGAGAATAGTGTGACTATTGTTATAAGCATTCGGAATTACTTAGAGAAGTTCTACCTAAGTAATGGATTGAAAATAAAAGGTATAATAATTCCCTAATTCTATAGATTATGAGGGAATATTGTATTGTGGAGTAACGTGGGATAGTTGACGTATTTTTAGGATTCTGTTTCTTACCTTGTACTTGAACCCCTTGAATTCTTGAGTTTTAAATCATATTTAACTTAGGTACTCATATTAAATCATATTTTACTCTACACAGTTTTAAATCATATTATAAACTGTGTAGAGTATTTTTTCCTATTGATAATTGATAATATCTTCTTTGAGTCTTGTTTTAAACCTGAGGTCAAGGAAGACTATCACACCTTTAGAGAGTTTGAAGATTTCTCTGCATTAACTTTGAATATTTTAACATTCAGATTGATAAAGTTAATTATGTAATTTTTGTGATAAGGGTGGTGTTTGTGAGTCGTGTTAGTTAGTGATTTGGAGCATAATTCGAATTAAGTATGTAGTTTTGTCGGGTTAGGTATATATTATTATACCAAGTTATTCAAAGTTTAATTCTTCAAATAGCTAAATCCAATTCGGGTTTAATATCAATCATTCTTGTATGTATTATTGATCCCGTCTTAGTTAGGGTGTGTGGAGAAATGTGTAGAAATGAGTAGAAATGTGTAGAAAGGAAAAAACAATTTTTTAGTTACGTTTTTTCCCCAGGTCGGGAGGGATGTGGTGTCTATGCCATGTTAGTGCACTGGCAGGTTCTACGTTGAAATAATTTATGAATAAAACATGTTCTCAGCGTGACAGGTGGTGAGCCCATCGCCGTTCCATGCCGTTGGACGTATGTGCAGTCCTTAGTCCGTTAGTCGCCTTTTACGACACCCCAGGTAAGAAAGGGGGGTGGTAGTATCGCCCGCAAGTACCACTTCTCGGTCCACTATTGTCACTGTGGTAGAAGTGTTATTGATAAGTTTGTAAGAAAAAAAATATGTGACTTTGATACTCTCAGTATTTTTATAGTTGATTTACTTTTAATTAGTATTGATCATTAAATCTTCTCTCTAAATACACTTGCTTTTGCCGACGGCTTCGTTCACGTAAATTTTTCGCAGAAAGTAGCCCATAACCGTTTTCAGGGCCCTATCTATCACAATACCTACCTACCAAAATTCATCAAAATCGGTTTAGTGATTTAGGCGTGGAAGCGTAACAAACAAACTGCTTTATAATATTAGTTAGGACAGTACTACGTAGTAATGCGTTATTTTATTTTATTTCTTTATTAGATAATTACAATCTTCCAAGTAGTACCTTCCAAATAAAATAGCGTCAGCGGAGATAACATGCATGTTGTGTGATTTACTTTAAGCAACAACTAAGGGTTGCGCCGCGCAAATGTAAATCAACAACGCTTTTTCGACATGCCCTACTCCGACAGAATATCTACTCCGAAACGCCCGTCATTGTTCAATGCTTTTCAAAAGCTTCATATTGCAGGGTTTTAAATTAAAATGCAAAATATGTTATTGCAACTTTCACAGATTTAATTAAAATAATCCACGTGACGTTTCTCATTTATCTGGTCTATATTACGCAATTTTAATTAAAATAGTCCTTTGTCATTGGTCTGTCTAGCTACATAACAATTTTCATCAGAATTTCCTCAATATATGATTTAAAATCAGAGTGGACATTGCTGTTACGTGTGAATTATATGCAGTCAGTAGAGAGATTCTATAAAATTCCGAACTAGAATTCGAATTCATTTGAGTACCAAATATGTGTCGTCATTCATTGCCATGGACATTTGTATGTTTAATCCACTACGGGTGGGCCAAGTGGGTCTTATCTCATCTGATAGTAAGTGACAACAATTCCGTTATGTTGCCAGACTTTAGAAAAGATGGTGATAGCTAGCCAGTATACAGAGATGTACCCCTCTGGGAATCGAGCCCGGGACCTCTGGGTCGGTGGCTAAGCCACTTGACCACAGAGGCGGTTAAAACATATTAAATATAATACATTATTAAGTGACATACGAAGCCGAAACGTGGACACTCACGGTAGGGCCAACAAGTTTAGAGTCGCTTAGCGGGCTATGGAAAGGGCTATGCTCGGAGTTACTCTGAGGGATCGGATTCGAAACGAGGTGTTCCGGCAGGGAACCAAGGTAACCGATACCTATAGCCCACCGGATTAGCAAGCTGAAGTGGCAGTGGGCCGGCCATATCAGTCGCAGAACCGATGACCGTAAGGTTAGACGAGTTCTCGAGTGGAGACCGCGTATCGGCAAGCGTAGTGTAGGACGCCCTCAGACAAGGTGGAGTGACGATCTTCGCAAGGTGGCTGGCAAGAGCTGGATGAAAGTGGCCGCTGATCGTGCTCAGTGGCGTGTTTTTGGAGAGGCCTATGTGCAGCAGTGGACGAGTATAGGCTGATGATGATGATGATGTAATATGTCCATGGTTATTTCCATGTCACTAGTACTACGAGTATACATGAAATACCACCTCGTTCGTCGCTGAAGTGCAACCGGCCATCTAATCTAGTTACACAGTGATTTTATTTCACTGCAGATTTAGCTTTTCTAGTTTCGAAATGAGTTTACAAAATCGCTCCACAACTCTGTAGAACTATTACCGTATGACTATTAATAACATGCAGGAAAGTTTTTCGTTTAGTAAAAAACCTTTGAAAGCGCTTTGCAAAAAATAGGTTCGCTCGTGGAGTTGTAACTTGTAGCGGAAAATCTGGCAGTGTATTTGTAGGTTTTCTGGATCTGGATCTCAAAGTCATAGTCAAATATTTTATTCAATACTAGCGGCCGCCCGTGACTTCGTCCGCGTGAGGTGTGAGCAAACCTTATTACGTGACGAATTTCCGAAAAATCTTTCATAAAAATCTTGTCCCGACAATTAAAAACACCAAAAAAAAGAATTAGCCTAATAGGTAGAGCTGCCGCCGTTTTGAAGTGATGCGCGAACAAACATTCGTGGTAAGTAATTGATTTTTATCTAAGTAAGTAGGTATATTAATTAAAACACCTTTAATTTAAATTCACCAAAAAAAAAATAAGGGTGAGTTCCACCAATGAAACTGAACAACTTTCCCCAAGAAACCTATGTGCATAAATGACAAAAAAATGTCGACCTCGCATACTATTTGTCGTCAGCTGATCGGACAGCTTTGTATGGGAGGTCGAAATTTTTTTGTCATTTTTGCACATAGTTTTTTTAGGGAAAGTTGTTCAGTTTAATGGGTAGACCTCACCCTTAATATTTTCTGATGAATAAAAATTAAGTGTGCATTATTAAGCTGAAGAGTTTGTTTGTTTGCTTGAACACGCTAATCTCAGGAACTACTTGTCCGATTTGAAAAATTATTTCAGTGTTAATAGCCCATTTATCGAGGAAAGCTATAGGCTATATATCATCACTCTAAGAGCAATAGGAGCGGAGCACTAATGAATAATGTTTCAAAACCTGGGTTTTTATTTTTCCTTTTGAGAGCTTCCGATGCGTGCACTGGGTAAACGGTTAAACTTTCGCAAAAATCATGTATGACAGAGTTGTTCCTCTTTAAAAGTTCAAAAAAAAAGTCCGCGACAGCATAATTATGTCTCATTATTATCTTTTAAGGTTGGCTCACTATAATCTTTTTAATGCTAACCAAATTTGTTCTAAAATAATGCGTATTTATCTAAATAAATACGTTATTCATCACAAGTATTTAATTTAAAACAAAATTGCCCTTTACATCATTCGATTTCAATGAATATCTTAGGAGATATCGCAGTTATAAAATAACATCGCAGCAAAATAATGATCAAGTACCTACATACTACGCGCGCATTTATGATGTGCAAGGCCGGGCGGCGCCGGCGGGCAGTCATGCATGAAGGGATGCGTAATGTAGGTAGAGACTTAGGTACCTAAAATTATTTAAAAATATTTTCACCTTCTACCATAGAATACATAATAATATAAGTAAGTACCTACTTCTACGTAAACAAAGTCGCGGGTTAAAATTAGCGTTAGCGCAAAGTAACTATTCTACTTAATTTATATAGATAAAAACAACTGACAAAAAATAGAGACTATATTTGTGAAACTGAGGTACATAGGGTTTGATATCTAAAAATGAACGCGCCAGACTCTTTAATATAATTTGTCAAGAGCATTTCTGGGATACATAGCCAAATGAGCAAGTCGCAAAATGTGCAGGCTGCGTAAAATGAGCAAATCGCAAAATGTGCAGATCTTACATTGAGCAGATCGCAAAATGTGCAGATCTCACAATGAGCAAATCGCAAAATGTGCAGATTTCACAATGAGCAGATCGCAAAATGTGCAGGTCTCATATTGAGCAGATCGCAAAATGTGCAAGCAGATCTTATATTGAGCAGGTCGCAAAATGTGTAGATTTTGAAATAGAGCTAATTCAGCCCACGGGGTTACTCGGCGGCAGTCGGAGGGGGTGAGGGAGTGGGGGGAGGCAGGTGGAGGAGCGTGCCCTCCTTAAAGTGGGGACACGCGGAAACTCATAGTTTTGTGATTTAGAAAAATCGAATTAGAAAACAACCGAGTCACATCTTCAGAGTTCTTGAAGAAAGTCATATTTTTGAAAAGTGCCTATTATAAATAAATATTTAAAACATAAATAAAGCACCGTTTGCATGTAGTCGGTAGTAGGTATGCAAAATTGATATGAAACTTAAGTTGTTTTTTAATAATAGGTAGGTATTACTTTATTTTGTTTTAATAGTGTAGAAGTTATTCGGCCATAACCATGATGACAATCGCTTGTTGAAATCGAATAAACTTACCCACGGAAGAGTGATAAAGTAATCAATAGTGTTTCGTTTCGTTTTCTGTAAACGATTGTTATCTTGGCTTAGTCTCCCAGTAAGTATGTTAAGTTTAACTAATTGTAATGTTTTTTTATGATAATAAATATTTAATATTGTTAGGGTTTATTTTTATTTTTAAAGATTAGTGTGACCTTTGGTTTTATGAGCAAGAATCAAAAGAATTCAGTCCTTTGGTCGCGAGCTCTAGGAGAAATTTAGAGCTCCCGGTATCCGGATTATATGTGGAAACGTGTAGGTACACTTATCCTGAACACAGATGGCGCGACTTAGGTAACGCAGTGTGCGTTATAGGCAAACCAAGAGCAAAGGGTACTAACAACCCGAAATACACGGAGCCGCCAAGAAACTTTTCCTCCAGAAAACGGTTAAGTTCAAAACCCATCGGATTACCTCTACTCGCCGTGGATCGGACCTGCGTGTATGAGTATAGTGTAAATAAGTGCACATTTTACGATTTGCTCATATTGCGACCTGCACATTTAACGATTTGCACATTGCACAATTGTAGTTCAACCTGCACCTTCTGCGATTTGCACATATTGCGACCTGCCCCTTATGCGATTTGCTCATATTGCGACCTCCACCTTCTGCGATTTGCACATATTGCGACCTGCCCCTTCTGCGATTTGCTCTTATTGCGACCTGCACCTTCTGCGATTTGCACGTATTGCGACTTGCGCCTTCTGCGAATTGCATTAGTGCACATTTTGCGACTTGCACATTTGGCTATGGATCCCATTTCTGCACTAAAAGCCGAATTTCCTATTTTAAAAAGGGCAAAAGTCAGGTCGCTCCGGGGCGCGTGTCAATGACCGAGATTAGCGCGTTTAAGCAAACAAAAAATTACTCTTCAGCTTCATAATAAAAAATTAAAAGTAAAAAACCTTTTTAAAAAACAAGCTTTTATATAAATGCGCTAAAAAGAAAAAAAAAATTTCCTTTAAAACTTTTACTATCAAATTATAACGTCATTACACAATTTATACGTTAAAAAAGGTTGTCGCGAGATTCGCGAGAAAGTAAGTAGGTACTCGTATTTTCTTAGATTGAAAATTTTAATAGTTAAAATCAATCACATCTAGTTAGTATATAAGCTTGTTTTTTAAAAAGGTTTTTTACTTCTAATTTATTTTTACTTTTTTTTTATCCCTGGACATGTTTTTCATCTATTTATTCATCTCACTAAATACATATTTATGTATACAAAATATATTCACGTCTACCAAACCACCACCACTTACCATCCTTCAAAAACAGTCCAGCCATTAAGACAAATCATACTCCACGCGGTTGTGTCGCTTAATTACTGAGTTCCTAAGACTACCTTCTAGCTCCATCATTAGACCCTGGTTACCATCTAGCAACAAAGTACTCGTCAAGACGAATCAAACGAGCCCATACTCAATGGGATTATGTCGTTTAATTACTGAGTTCCGATGGCCATCTTCCAGCTCCATCATCAGACCCTGGATACCATCTAGCACCAAAGTACTCGTCAAGACGAATCAAACGAGCCCATACTCGATAGGGTTGCGTCGTTTCTTTACTGAGTTCTAGGACCACCTTCCAGCTCCATCATCAGATCAGACCAGACCCTGATTACCATCTAGCACCAAAGTACTCGTTAAGACGAATCAAACGAGCTGAGACTCGATGGGGTTGCGTCGTTTCTTTACTGAGTTCCTAGGACCACCTTCCAGCTCCATCATCAGATCATACCCTGGTAACCATCTAAAAACAAAGTACTCGTCAAGACGATTGAAACGAGCCGAAACTCAATAGGGTTGCGTCGTTTCATTACAGAGTTCCTATGGCCACCTTCCAGTTCCATAATCAGACCTTGGTTTCCATTGAAAGACTAACTACCCGTCAAGACGATTAAAACGAGTCCAAACTCGATGAGGTTGTGTTGTTTCATTGCGAAGTTCCTATGGCCACCTTCCAGCTCCATCATCAGATCAGCACCATGTCATCATAATATTGCATTGTCACGCGATTTACACATGTTTGCAAAGTTTGAGCTCAATCGGTAACGAGGAAGTGGATCAAAATTGAGTTGCAAAATTCCACCTGAACACACATACATACATATACATTGCGAGTTAAATAAAAGCTTGTAATAATATTAATAGCACATAAAGATGTCTTCTAAATCATAGCGAAAAGCTCTTTTGCAATATGTCATCGACAGTGATTAAAATGTCTGTGACAGATAGACGAACACGACGAAATTACAAGGGTTGGTTTACTAAAACGTAACCCTAAAAATAACTTAAATTAAATTAGTAGGTACCTTATAGCTATTTCAAGCTACATATTTAAATAGTTTATACCTAGGTAGGTATAAACTATTTAAATAGCTTGAGTTACAGATAAACAATTGTCTTACAGGAAGCAATTGTGCCACCTCATATAATTTACTACTTAGTCGGGTATTTCCTAGGTTTCCGCAACATGACTTTGATAACGGCCCTTTGCGCTTTTTAAATCTCCAAAGGATGGATTTTAGCTGCACCACCCCATATCGGAATGCAATAGGTCAATAGCGATTGACAAAGAGCAAAGTACAGTAGATATTAGTGTTATCAGTTAAATCAGCTGATTCACGAAGGTTTTCAAATATATGGAGCCGATTCCGGACCCTTTTACTTAAGGCAGTTATACTTAGGCGGAGCCCAAGCCAAATTTTTATCAATAATAATTCCCAGGCATTTGGGTATTGGTTTCAATTAGATACGGGCAGTCACAATAGTAGATTGTTATACAAGGGGCTAAAATTACCCATTATATACGAGGTAGTTTTACACCCGAGCTTTAGCGAGGGAGTAAATAGAAACCGAGTTTTAATGGGTTTTTAGCGCCGTGTGTTACACTATGTTTTTCACTACGAATGCGAGAAAATAAAACAATCCAATACAATATGAATTGGTTTATTTTATTAAAAATTTACCCGTTAGTTGCTTTAACGACCGACACCCACAAGAAGAGAAAGGTTGGTAGTATTATTTGGATGAGCCCATCGCCGCTCCATGCTGTTGGATAGTAGGTATGTGCAGTCTTTCCATCTCTTCCCTTGGGTGTCGTCAAAGGCGGCTAACGGACTAATGACTGCACATACATCCTACAGCATAGAGCTGCGATGGGCTCATCAAATAAATACTACCAACCCGTCTCTTCCCTTCGGTGTCGTAAAGGCGACTAACGGACTAAAGACTGCACATACATCCAACAGCATAGAGCGGCGATCGGCTCATCAAATAATACTACCAACCCCTCACTTTTCTTCGATGTCGTAAAAGGGGACTAACGGACTAAAGACTGCACATACATCGACCAACATAGAGCGGCGATGGGCTCATCAAAATAATACTACCAACCCCTCCCTTCTCTTGGGTCTTGTAAAAGGCGACTAATAGACTAAAGACTGCACATACATACAACAGCATAGAGCGGCGATGGGCTCATCAAAATGATACTACCAACCCCTCTACTCCCTTGGGTGTCGAAAAAGCGACTAACGGGCTAAAGGCTCACCACCTATAAGCACATGTGCAGAAGTGCAGTTGTTTCTTGCTGAAGCGTGGACTGTGTGGGCGTGGTCTGTGTTGTCCATAGATTCAAATGATTACTAATTTTACCATAAACTTTAATAATAACTATCTCAAAAAAGTTGTTGATCTAAGTAAACAGTAATAGGTCGAGTCGTTATTCATGATTATTCTACTTACGACTAAATACTTTTTCGTTTTTGTAGGCTCATTATAATGTGACAGACAAAAATTTAAAAAAAAATTACTTTTTCCCCTAGGGCAAGAAAAGCTATTTTAGCCCCGCTCTAGAACGCTACAATGACGGTCTTTTTTTGCAAGAGGAGTGAAAAAATAATTAACACTGCCCATGGAACACCTAACAGTGTGTGCTTTAAGATTAAAGTAAGAAGGAGGTTTTGTGGCTTTAGAAATTCTAAAGCAAATAAATTTCGTTGTTGGTACATTGATGGTTAAAAGATTGTCATTTAACCAACCTAAAACCTTTTTTAAGCCACGTTCAGCGAATTCCTAGACTTCATGTCATGATTTGCCACGAAAGTCGAGCGCGGTATAGTATGGTATAGATATAAGGCGACTGCTAGAAACCGCAAGAAACTTCAATGGCTGGTCAGGTCAAGTGCTTTAAACATGACAAAAATTACAAAAAAAATCGTGCTTTTTCCATCTTAACATAAGAAAAATACGCACATTTCGTAATAGGAAAATAAATGGTCTCATTGCAGACTAACATAGGCACTTATCACCCGGCTGATGCGGGCGGGTCAACAGTCGATTAGGTCAATGACCGGCCGCTGCCCGCGCTTTGTAAATAATCGTTATTTTTAATCGTTTTTCATTTTATTTTTCTTAAGTTATTGCTTTATTAAAAATAAAAAAAGCTCTCTAGTTGCCTTTTCCTTAGTAAATGAAATATTGGCGCAAACCGATAAGCGAAAATCAGTAACGGCAGTGTTTTTTGATATGAGCAGAGCTTTCGATTGTGTTTCTCATAAAATTCTTTTAGACAAATGCGATGGTATCAGAAGACTTTTAAACAAATGGCTTCAAAGTTATCTCGGTGAACGTAAACAGTACGTGGAAATAGCTAAAATAGATGACAATAACGAACTAAAATTATATAAATCTTCAACAGTAATAAATAATGTCGGTTTTTCACAAGAGAGCAAACTTGGCCCCTTGCTATTTTTGTTATACATTAATGACCTTCCAGATGTACGAGTAACACACTATAACTGTACACTTTTTGCCGATGATGTTTCCGTGGTCATACCCTGTAGTGATAAAGAATCTTATAAAAGTAACATTAATACTACAATAAATCAAATCATAGCATGGCTAAATAAGACAACATATATGCAATTTTTAAATAAAAACGGGAAAAAACAACCTCTAGCGTTGTCATATAAGAACCAACAAATCTCAGAAGCAATCAACACAAAGTTTCTTGGAATCATATTAGACGACACGTGTTCATGGATCCATCACATCAATGGAATCTGTAATGGATACAATCTCTTGCGTATGCACTATGGCGTCTCACAAAAATTAGTAGTGAGAAGATAGCTCTGCAAGCTTATCATGGTTACGTTTGCTCATTGCTTAGGTATGCAATAGTTATATGAGGAAACTCTTGTCACATTAATAAGGCATTAGTAGCACAAAAGTCATGTATAAGAGCAATTTGCAATGTAGACATAATGACATCATGTAGGCCCTTGTTTAAGGAACTTAAACTTTTAACGGTCCCTTGCATATATATCTATGAAATATGTGTTTTTGTTCGTTCCTATCCGAACTTATTTAAAAAGAACAAAGACCAAAACGACAGCTATAGTAGACGATACCCTATAAATTAATATTACCTGCTATTACAACCACATCGTATAGCAGGAATAGTCACACAATAGTAATTAAGATATTTATTATACTAGGTGAAGATATAAAATGGTTACCTTTACGAATTTTCAAAAATAAACTGAAAAATTGGCTAGTTGAAAATTGTTTTTACTCGATCGATGAATACTTTGAACATTTTAAAGCGCAATAATGTTATTGTAAATCAAATAAATATAGTCTCGTAGTCCCTTATAATTTTATGTTTAGTACTTAGACTCTTTAGAGTTTGTTTAAATTTTGCATGCCAGTTTCTGGTAAAATATGTGAAACTTTTCTAATTTACAACCTTATGTAAGTACCTACTATATTTTAAGCAAAATAAAATTTATTTCATTTCATTTCACGAGTTTCTTTTTTAACATTTTTGTCATGTTTAAAACACTTGACCTGACCAGCCCTTGAAGTTTCTTGCGGTTTCGAGCAGTCGCTTGATATAGTCGCGAGTCTGTGTAAGTATGTACGTAGAAATATGTAAAAGGGATTTGGATTATTTTTGCTTATAACATTGAAGGCTTTATTTTAGTCACTAAATCAAAGAGAGAATCAGAGAACACGTATTGCAGCCTTGCATCGATATTTTTATTTTTACTGTCAATCCACGAACGGATCCCTCTTTCATTTTCATCGCAGTGAGCAGATGCCAGTCTGCTCAAATTAGTTCGGTACATGTAGGTATGGTGTACTGTACCTATACAGTCAGCATCAAAAGTAGCTTAGCATATGAAATTTTCAAAAGATTGTTACGGTTGAAATGACCAGAATTGTCTGACATAGCTGTTGAGTCAAAAGTACATGACCGTCACTATAGGTAATTACAGAGAAGTTATAATTATGAACACAAAAAATGTCATATAATTCTGAAATGTTAAATGATGAGTACGTAAAGACACTTACACGTGACTATTACTTTTGCCACCTTGTTTTTGTTCAGTTACTTTTGATGCTGACGTACGTCTGAGTTTACAGAGTTTTATTTTGCATTCGCTCACGTTAATCGCATTGAAGCAGCGGCTTCCGGTGAAAAAGTTATTTTATTTTATAGGAGCTTACAACTTTTTTACAGGTTTCAGCCGATGCAACAGTGAAGCAATATTATAAAATATTATTAAATTAATACCCTAAATAAAATGAAGTTATTTTACAATATAACAATATAAACATACATAATTAGTTATCGACATATTCTTATTTTATCTATCTAATTTTATACATTAGTGATTACTCATATCTTTACTATAACGCACACTTAGTGAATTCACACAACGAAAAACGAAAAAAGCTCAGTATCTTCGGCTATCACATAAGATTCCGCATCGCCAATGTCTGTGAGGCCCTGCTCAGAAGGTTGGTTCGCCCTCGAGGCTGCCATGCCAACAATTTTGGCCGCCCGGCGCCTCCGCGAGATACCTATCCGGAACAAAGAAACTCTCCCGAGCCAGAATGTACGCATAACATTATCTTGCCTCTTAATCATTTTAAAATTTATTATCCATTTTAAGTCCTTTCTAACCTTAGTTTATTGTACCCAACCATACCCAGAATAAATAGATTTGGATACAAGAGGGTAAAAAGAATATACCCCGTACAGTCTCGGATATAGATATTTTACTAATTTGTTTTGGATTCGCTTTATCATAAGGCTATATTTAATTTCACTTGTATTCCAAATAACTGCATTACACTCGAGGTCACTTCTAACTAAAGCATTGTATAATGCAGCTATTGCCTACATATTTGTGAAATTACAACCCTACTTAACTAAGTAGTATGAATCCCAAATGTTTGTAGGTATGCCTTTTTACAATTACATATTATGTGATCCTGAAACTTCAGTTCAGCCGTAAAATGTACTCCTAATCCTAAGTCCTTGACTTTAAATACCCTTTTCAATGGTGCCGAATTTATGCTATAGTCAAAAGAAACCGGGTTATGTTTTCGAGTAAGTACCTAAATGTGGAACAATATCCTATAAATAGGATATTGTTCCACATTTTGAAGTATTTAACTGATATATTATTGGGTCTAACAATATCAATAAGCGAACGTTTAAGGGGAGCATCTATACATCACACTGCGCATGGTCACCAAATTTGGTCCAAAACTACAGGCCCGTTACCGAGGTAGTTCGAAGCGCGGTGTGGCCACGAAAAACGCGCCGCCTTACTTCCGCCCATCCGTACGATCGCACCGTATAATTTGATACCCCACTGGAACTATTTCAGTATCCGTAATAGATTCGTTGCAGCCAGTTTCCCTATTTGCGAAAATATTTACACCTGAAGATGCCACACTAGTATAAAACTCAACTCATCATGTTTTGTGCGAAGTCCTCTTACATTTTGATAAAAAAATTGAAGTGGTTTTCTTCCATTTTTTCAGTTTGTCATTAGATCTCCGAAACCAAACCCATTCGCTGAATTCTACATTTTATAGTCCACACTTCCTGTCTGCACAATTTCTCCTCATAGGCACTCTCTGGCACTCCTATCATAAAAGACGAATAATCTCGCTCGGTTTTCGGTTTTAATTTTTCCGAGATTTCTTTACCACAAACCTTTCTTATATGATTTTCCAAGTGTGCAGTGGTAGGATCTTTTTTTAAGCGCCCAACATGTAGAAACTCATTCTTTTCCATACCCTGTATTTCCCTCATATTTGTATTTACGCCTTTTTTCACTTCATTTCTTGAGTAACGATTTTTCCTAGTATTTACTTCGAATTATTCCTCGTAGGTACACTTTCCTCGTAGAAACACTTCTGCAAAAAGTTCACCTTTATTCCTTATAGATACACTTTTTAAAAACCAATGTAGCGTTTCCTAATAGATACCTTTTGGGTACAGTTGTGTAATTGTTATTTTATTTTCTTTTTAAATTCGAGTGAAAAAACTTAACTTGTCATTCCTATCGCTTTTCTGCTTTGCTGTACAATATGAAAGTGTATCTATAAGGAATAAAGGCAAACTTTTTTCAAAAGTGTATCTACGAGGAAAGTGTACCTACGAGGAATAATTCTTTACTTCTATCCAGTTATTTTTGTTTCTTCCTTCTTTCATTTTAATTTCTGTCAAGCTTTCTGCATTGGGCGATTGGACATTACGTAGCGGAAATTTCTTCCCTGGTAAGTTCACTTGTTTTGAGGCCCCACCCTGATGCACATCCGGAACAAGTACCTCCGTTTGGTTTTGCGACAACGCCTTTGTGTATGATATTTGTTCACAAGTACCATCACTTGATTTTCCTAGTTACATTCCTACAAATTTTTGAATACCTACATGTCGAGAAAAATGAATACGTGGAGAGCTATCATAGTACCGGCTTAACACAGCGTGGTTGTGAATATTTAATTTATATCAATGATAGCACCAATATTCTACAAATATACTACGTACATAACAGGCAGGACGAGGAAAATTTTTGAAAATTTCTTGTGTAACGTTTGTTTGCGTCGAGAAGAGTTAAAAAAGAGTTATACCTGTCGCGACGAGGAGTCTGCTCTAAATCGGGAACAAAAGCGCACTAACATCCATTAAGATACAGAAAGCTTTGAAACGAAAACGTTTCAAAATGTAAAAAAGCTTAACATAACTTGACAAATGACAATACGTATATAATAGTCTCCCAAAACCGTTCAGATAGAGACAGTATGTATCAGGTTTAAACTAGGTTTGAATTTAGTATAACTACATTTCGTAATAACACGGCAAAAGTACATCGATTTGATCCAATAGTGTCCAAAGAGTTATTGATACACTACGACACGACGTCGTGTAAGAGCAATCAAGAAGTCCCACTTAAAAGCCAGTTCAGCCAACAATAATTTTCTAGCTAAATGGCGATTGAAGCCCGAGTTCTTGCATTTAGCCCGAGCATCTGACTGGAGTCGATTAATGTCAAGTCAGTACATGTCTGTAGCACCATAACAGCCACATGATCGGCTTATCCTGTATGTGTTATTCCAATTACTGTGTTTCATGGAATATCCTTCCTATCTGGAAATCCAATCAAGAACTGAGATCGATAATGGCTTTCAAGTTATGTCGCACTGTATGTTCACAGCATTCAATGAAAATCATGTTGAGCAAAACACATTTGCGCTCCGTTCTGGCTGCAATATTGCAAAGCCGAATTTATGTAAAACAAGCGGCCCAAAACCGAGACAGAAAGGTTTTCTCGGAAGTTATTAATGAACAACCAAACAACCCACGGCAACGCAGCCCGAAATGCATATTAAAACATTTCCAAATATCGTATTTCATTTCGCGGAAAACTATTTCATGATTTTCAATATACGTTTTAACTGATTTATACAATTGACTAATCGGTACCGTTACATGAAATTGAAAAAAGTTATATAAGGCTTGATACCAGAAAAAACTGTCCCTCGAATTCATGTTTTATTATTTTCCGACAACTTTTTTGACATGGGAAATGAAAATTGTTGTAGTTGATTGCGATAAAGTTTCGCATTTCTCGCTCTACTTTTTTTCTTGAACATTTAACCGCTCTTTACCGATATTTGCATCAATTAGATCGTATGCTGCATTCTACAGAGAACAGTTACCGTTTGGTATTTTGTCGCTGCACCATCACAATAAGTTGGCTTATTTGTGCAAAACGCAGTGTTGATAGAAAGCAATATGCATAAGTAAACTTAGAAACAATAAGGCGACAAAGCCTTGCTGCTGCTTGTTTTTCGCAACGCAGAACATAACTTTTTGAATGTTGTTATAAATTATCAGTTAACCAGATAGTTTTAAGTAGTAATAAGTATAATAACATAGACAAATTAGATAATACGTATATGCAGCCACGAGTGACGTATCGGCTATCAGATGAAACATGGAAATTAGCCCTGAAAAGAAGCTGAAAAGAGGATTATTGACGCAGATGCAGCTGTAAGAAACTGCACGATTTTTTTTAAACACTCCCAAATACTCCGAATTTTAATTTGTTCGTAACAATATTTGCGTAACTAAATATATTTATTGTTTATGTTACTGTCGTGTTAATAAAGAACAAGAAATTCATCAACAACAGCAGCAACACAAAGTCAGATAAAAAAAAAACTAAGTTCACACGCTCCCTTCTTTTCGTGGAACAGCTGTTTGTTGCGCGTAGCAGGCAGCATTCGTAGCTACGAATGCTGCCTGCTACGCGCTACGCCTGCTATGCCATTCAAAAGCTTTGATTCAGGGACAATTTTTTCAAAATTTCGTCCGATGAGTAGGCCGTATCTATGCCACAAAATACTCTATTTTATAGATACTCCCTCTATTTTATATCTCTACGCTGTTCATGTAAAGCCAGTAAGTATGTTTTCTTCACTTTATGCACACTAAATAAAATACGCAGTGCTTTAATTGCATAAAATGGTGTAAAAAAAGAAGATCTTATCAATAAATACAATTAGTCAATATTGTGCTGCTACGGTACGAGACCGGCTTAACATTTTATTTTATGCGAAATCAACCCTACCGTTAGATAAAACTTAGTGTTGAGTTTAAAACTTCCACTAATTAGCAACTTAAGCGAAAACGCGACGATTCATACCACCCAAGCTGGCCGAGGAAACTTTAGCCCCAAAGAGGGAATTGATGTCTAGCCTAAAAACTAACTTGACTTTCTAATTAGGAACGATTTGATTGGTTAGGGGGCGTGGCTAGGCCGCCGGAAAAGTATGACGTCACTGCATTCTTAACGCGAACGAACTACATAAAGTTAAACTAAACATTGTTTAGTCTCTTTTGGCTCAAATTCAAAAAGACGTATGTGTGACGTAGATAAAACAATGTCTAACTATGCTTAAATAGTGTTTTAAAAACTGCCCATAATGTTATAAAAAGACGCTTAACCGACGCTTTCCGCCCGCCCGCGTCTTCATCCGCGTGGGATGTTGACGCGAATCCGTAACGAATTTCCGAAAAAATTCTTTACAAACCTTGTCCTAACAATTACAAACGCAACAAAAAAAGAATTAGCCAACTAGGTGCAGCCGCTCAGAAGTGATGCGCGAAGGAACATTCGTGGCAATTGATTTTTATTTATACGGTTTAGATGAATGATTAGGTCTCGCTGCGCTCGACTAGATACCTCCGTCGTACTTGTAAAATGCGGCAATAAATACTACGCAAAGGTTGTCTGGAAGAGATCGCTTTAAGCGATAATACCGCCTTTGCCCACATTAGTTTTAATATGCTTATTTTATGTTTTCTGTATTTTTGTGTGTGCAATAAAGCGTTTGATCTATCTATCTATGCCGAAATCGGCGTACCCGAGAGCCAGTCACACTGATAGCGGCGTGTAAAGTGTACGTACCGATTTTTATCATTAAATTTTGGGCATAATTCAAAGTAAAATGCCAGTTTGCGTAATACAACTGTAAGTATATGTAAATAATACTACAAAAAAATAAGAAGGACAGCATTCTTGCAAATTGTCATAGATGAGTTGCCGCATTTACGGAACTGTAGTTTTTAGATAGTAAAATCTAGTCGAGCGCAGCGAGACCAATCATTTATCTAAGTTATACAGATATTTTTATAATTGAATTCTTATGAACATTATTATCAGCCAAACAGATCAGTAACCGTGTTGCGTAGCGGTGAAAGAATACTACCACCCCCTCTCTTCCCCTCTCTTCGGTGTTGTAAAAGGCGACTGACGGACTAAAGACTGCACATACATCCAACAGCATATAGGGCCGCGATGGGCTCACCACCTGTCACGCTGTGCACATGTGCACTCGCTATTTGGTGAAAAGTGGTGACTATGGCAGAGAACTGCTTTTGCTATCTCACCCCTATAGATAGGGTTTCGGAGCTGGAACTACGGGTCCGGCTCTATGATGCTAAGGGGTACTACGAGGTTCCGGTTCACACCCCCCGCTGGTTGTGCCTTAACCGGCGGCTCCGGCGGGATTCCGGACATGGGTTGGACTCGTAGTGGCTCGTGTTTAGAGCTTGGGAATGTTCGATTGTCATGCGTATTGTGTGCCATGCAGGGCTTCCAAACTCAAGTACAGCGAGCGGGACTTAGTAGCACTCTCTGTGGGGCCAGAAGCGAAAAGCCCTGCGGGGAACGTGAGTTTCGCTTTAAGTTGGCAGCTTTGTTCGGTGGTTCTCATTGGACATTGGTATCGACATCTCCGGTACTAGTCTGGAGAACTGTAGAGGCGGCCCCCTAGATGCCGTAGCCTCCGGTCCAGCCGTCGCGTAAGACGTGGGACCTGGCTAGGCTCCCGGATGGGTTCCGAGAAGTGAGTGTGCTTACTACTCCGCGACCAAGGTGGACACTTGGTAGGCGACTTTAGAGTTGATGACCTAAGCAGTGGCAACTGCGAGTTGTGCCCTTCGTGCAACGAGAAGTGAGCGAGCTCGACAGCTCCGGTTGCCTATCTGGAAAATAGGCAGTGAACTACACGTGTTCACGGGGAAACTCTCCCGAGACACTAGTCTTATGAAGAGCGCGCTTCGGCGGGCACTGATTTGGCGTCAAGACCTAACGCAGATGGTCGCCTGCGCGAGTTGGTTTACTGGCGCAGGGACGTCTGGCACTTCTTGCATAACCTGACGGTTGGTCTCGAGGTACCAGTACAAATAAAACTTGTGATGTAAGGAGAGGGGATGTCCTCATTGCCTAGACTCTGACTAACCCTTCGGGGATAATAGCACAGAATAACTAATAATAATAGTCATGATTAATGTATGTCCCACTGTTGGGCAGTTGGGCCCAGGCACCTATTATAGTGGACAACATCACATGAGGTAGTTGGACTACAACTAACCACGATGGCCAAGCTACACACATCAAAAGTGTCTAGGGATCAAGCATTTTATGCGGATTTCTTGAGATTGAGATGTGGCTTTGTAATAAATTTATGATTTTATAAATTTATATGGATCCTTTTTGGTGCATTTCATAATTTGAAACAGGAACTTTCAATCAATTTCTAGTAAAAGATGAAAATCAGCTGTCAATATTTTCCCTATAAAAACATACAACGCATTGAAGACATTATTAGTGCTACTGTTTCCCTACTACTGATTAAAACCAACGTTATTATGGAGCGGCGACGTCATTTAAGCAGGGAAGAAATGCTCAGAGCCGTGGGAATGATAGAAGCTGGTTCCCGGCAACGTACTGTGGCTTTAGCTCTGAATACAAGTCAGAGTGTTATCAGTCGACTTTGGACACGTTACCGAAGCACTGGTACCGTGGCTGAGCGCCATGGAGGACGGTATCGCTGCACCACACGGAGACAAGACCGATACATTCAAATCACAACTCGAAGAGCTCCAACAATAACCGCCATGATGTTAGCCGTGAGGCTTCATCACTCTTCAGGGAACTTAATTAGCGACCAAACAGTCAGAAACCGCTTGCATGGAGTGAATCTTCATTCCCGAAGACCGCTAAGGGTACCACCTATAGCAATGCACAATCGTAGGATTCGATATCAATGGGCTCTTGAATACAGAAATTGGGCAGAAGAACAATGGCGTTTCGTGTGCTTTTCTGATGAGTCTCGTTTTGGTATGAGACCGGATACAAGACGTATACGACACTGGAGAACCCCTGGACGCCAACAGCGATTAAAATCCTGCCAGGAAGTCCATCCTTATAGTGGTGGAACCATCATGGTATGGGCGGGTATTTGGATCGGCGGAAGAACTGAGTTGATTTGGATCAGAGGCAACCTCAACGCTCAAATTTATGCTAAGACGATTGTATCAGACGTCATCGTTCCTCTACAAGTGCAAATCGGTCCCTTATTTCAGTTAATGCATGATAATGCACGACCGCACACCGCAAGAGTTGTAAGACAGACTCTCGCCGCAGCTAACATCAATGTCATGCCCTGGCCTGCTCAGTCGCCAGACTTGAACCCGATTGAGCATGCATGGGATATGCTACAGAGAAGAGCTCTGCCGAATATGGAGGGTATCCAGTCGCAAGAAGACCTTTTTTTGTTGTTGCAACGAACATGGGCGGCCATTCCACAGCGTGATTTGAATGAACTCATTTTGAGTATGCCAAACCGATGTTCTTGTGTTGTTAGTGTTCGCGGTAGAAACACGGATTATTAATTGTTTAAGTTACCCAATAAAATTTTAAAGAAAACTGTTATTTCAGTCTTTTTTTCGAACTTTAATGTTAGTGGTTCAAATGTCAAAAATCCCTTTATTAGGAAAATGGCAAATTTCTTTATTAATGCAAAGGTGACTTGGTTTATCGTTACTGTAGATAAACGAAAACACTTTATTTGATGAATCCTTAAAGAAAATTTTAATTAATATCAATCAGGAGAAAAGTTATTGCAAAAATATATGTTGATCCCTAGACACTTTTGATGTGTGTATTTGTATTAGAACATATTTTCTTGAAATCAAAGTAAGGCAGTAAACTTAAAAAAATAACGCAGACGTCGGAAGTAGAAATAAAAACAGCGCACTTTCCCGCCGCGTCGGGCGTAGATGAAAAGCGAGGCAAACAAAACTGCGTTTACAGATATAAATACAAACTACGCTCACCGGTGCACTAGAAGTGGCTCGATTTGCGATCCGACTCGAGTGGTATGGTATTAATTATTTATATTTACCTTAGGATATAATATTTATTTATTTATTTATTGGGAAACAAACAGAATTTTTATATTTTTATTTTTTTTATTTATTTATTCATTACACTTGTAAACTTACAGATTAAAAATCCAAGTCGCCTACAAGCTTAGACTATGAAACACATACTTACATAATTAGGATCAATTTAACCTTCGTCAGAGTCAGAACATTGCATAACGATCAGAAATGTCAAATTCACAAAAAATATAATAAGTCAATCAGGAGCACAAATACCTACCTACTTAAATCTAGATCAATGCCATGATAAAAATATTGTCAAATAATTCATTACAACAGATGTCAAAATTAGCCGTAATATAGAAAAAATTAAAAAGAAAAAATAAAAATTAACTAATCAAAAATGTCAAGTTGAAAATATTGTCGAACAATTCATTATACAGCCGTCAAAATTATACGTATATAAAAAAACAATGTTTGCAAAATTGATAACAATACATTTAATTATAAGTACTACTTAAACAGCAGGAATTGGATAGCAAATTTTGATAATTCTGATCATTATTTAAATACAAACAAAATTTATTAAATATATGTCCTAAATGGTTAAAAAAAATGTCAATTTCATTGTGCTGGGCGAGCAAGTCTCCTATACAGCGCAATGCGCGGTTGGTAGGTGCATGGTCGGCACGCTTGGTCCGCGTCGCTGGCCGTGCCAGCAGCCGCGGCCTGCGGCGCGGGGCCACCGAACCTTCTTCATCCCATTGAATCTTTCGTGGCACCAGCAGGCATACTTTTTCTATTATTTCCGGGCAATTTTTGTGGTGCATTACCGACAGATAGTGTTTTTTCTTCTACATTTGAGGGTGTCCATATCTACCATGCCAGATACAAACATTGACGGATATAGATATGGGTAGTAACTATATTTTTGTTTGTACTGCCAGCGTGCAAACGTACGCTGTACTTTTTCTATCATGAGCGCATATTTGGCTTCGTACGGATCCCAGATCATAGCACAATACTCCAGCTTGCTGCGTACGAAGGCATTGTATAAAACCAATGCAACCTTCGGATTGTCAAACTGAGCCGCGGTAACAAAGCCCAACATTCTATTAGCTAACTTACAGATTGTTGTTACATGCGTATGAAAGTCAAATTCCGTATCTAATTCTAATCCTAAGTCACGAGTGTTACTAACCCTTACCAATAGTGCGTCAAATAAATTATATATTGCCTCTATCGGATGTCGCTTGCGAGAACAAATCATGACTTTGCATTTGTCATTATTGAGGGGACAGTGATTGTCTCGACTCCATATCCAAACAGAATTAATGTCTTCCTGCAACGTTAGAGTGTCACTTACGTCAGTAATACTGAGACTCAACTTAAGATCGTCCGCAAACATAAGACATTTAGCTTGCTGCACGCTGTTTGGGAGGTCATTCACAAAGATCAGAAATAAGGTAGGCCCTAAGGTACTACCTTGACTCACCCCTGATCTTGTGTAGTATATCTTTGATTCATAGCCATTCAGCCACACATACTGACATCGATTACGCAGATAACAGGACATGAATCTAAGCAGGTTTGGTGTAAACCCTATCATCGCCAATTTCTCTAACAAAACATCACTATCCACCAGATCGAAGGCCTTTCTGAAATCAAAATAGGCCGCATCCACCTGACCACCTTTATCCATCTCAGCACAGACGTAATCAACATGCTCCACTAGGTTTTTTGTGGTGGAGCGACCCTTGCGGAACCCATGTTGGCTGTCATGTAATAAATGACGTATTTGTTGGCTGATATGATAATTCAAGATAAACTCAAAAATTTTAGCAAATACTGAGAGTACTGCTATTGGTCTGAATTATGACACTTCTATTCCTCCATCACTTTTAGGTATTGGAGTAACTCGTGATAGCTTCCATCTTTTAGGATAAATTGCTTTGCTGACAGAGAGGTTAAATATGTGGAGCAGAGGATCACTCAAAATAGCAAAGCAATCCTTCGCTAAAAACACTGGGATGCGATCAGGTCCTTCAGAAGATCGCGGTTTGAGCCGTTTCACTGCTAATTTAAGATCTCCTGCGTCTACTGACAAGATTGAAATGAAAGTGGCATCAGATTTAGCGTTGTCAGTGACGGAGGCGCCGCCGCGATCCAGAGACCGGCGCGAAAGACAGATCCAAAATATTTAGCAAAAGAGTCAGCCGCTTCCTGGCCCTTCACTTCTGCACCCTGATAAGTGTAAGTATTAACACCACGTCGCTGTTTTTTCTTATCATGGACATAGTTCCAGAATTGCACGGGATCATCTACAATTTTTCTTTGGATAAAGTTTAAGTGCCGCTGATACTCAATATCCATCAATTTCTTAACACGTTCCCGATAGTACTTAAAACGCTCCCTGTTGAATACCTTGCCCTCTTCTTTATACCTAACCAGATGGAAATATTTCTGTTTGATGTTATTTATTATATCTGTAGTAAACCATACCGGATAAGTGTTCGGTTGGCATTTTGGTGAGTAATTCTTAAGCGAGACAAATTTTGCTATACAGTCGTACAACTTATCATAAAAAGTTCTACAGCAGAATCTACATCAGTAATTTCGAATAATTGCGACCAACTAATATCAGATAGTGCCTCATACAGCCCCTGTAGATCGCCTTTCCGCCAATTAAAGTCAGGACCAGATGCAGAAAACAAGGTGGGAGGAGGCAAGGTTGTTAACAGGTTTTTGGTGGGAAATTTTGATTTCCACTTCAAGGGCTGGGTGATGTTTATCAAGGAGAACCAGGGGGTCAAGACTAGTGGTTACACTGATATCATCGAGCTCAAGATCACTCAGCACAAGATCTAACATAACTTTATTATCATTAAATACACTATTATGTTGCTGCAGCGCACAGAAGTCACAAAAAAAGTCAAATTGCATTTTAACGTTTACAGTACGAGAATTAAGATTGAAGTCACCTATAACTAATATATCTATGTCAGAGTACATGCAAGATGCATTTTCAATACATGTCAATACATTCATATACTGGTCATCATTATAACTAGGAGGGAGATATACCACACAACACAAAAATTTAATTTCCTTATTACTAACAATGACGAATACAATTTCTTTGTCCTCAGTCAGAGTTGAAATTTCATTAATAACGCGTACTGAGTAACAGTCACGAATTGCAAGCAATACTCCTCCCCAGCCAGAGTCACCAGCTCTGTCTTTACGCACCACCGTGTACCCAGGAGGAAACAGTTCGCCATCACATACAGAACTTGTTAGAAATGTTTCAGTTAAAGCGATAATATCAAATTTGCTTTTTGATACATTATTATAAAAAACACTAGTTTTTGATCGAAGTCCACGCACATTTTGATAAAACAAGTTTATTTTAATAGATAGGCGTGTTTTATTTTTGTCGCCAAGGCTTTACACATATATCTTCGGCCCAACTGTTTGGACACATGACAGATTCGGCAGCATGAAATTGGTACACCCAACTTAAATGAAGCATAACGCCCCCGCGGCTTTAATTCCTCTACGGTACAGATGTCACCACCACACACAGAGGTAAGATGGTCGCGAACCTGCTGAGCTGTAGTACCTTCCTGGACGTAGTACAGGTGGAGATACTTCCATCTTTCAGCTACCCGCAGCGACGTAATCCCTGGCGCGGCAGTGCCTCTGAGTAATTCAGGATGGGAGGCACGCGTTTGTTTGCCTTTTACTTCCACCCATACCCCTACGTCAGATCCATCGTCATTCGAAGAAGGCAATACAGAATCAGTTGGCGCCCCGCGTGCGGGTTGCAAGGAGATCGAAGGGTTGCTGGCAAAGGCCGAGGAAGGCATATTTGACGTGGTCGTTTTCTTGGCAGGCGCACTGGTATGTTTTTTCGGTATTAATTTGGGAGTTGCGTGCAGCTTTTGTTTCAAGCGGGTGGAACTTCTTTGATTATTAAGTGTACAGTTATTATTGCTCTCGCTTTTCTTGATATCACAGCTTAAGGC
The DNA here is from genome assembly GCA_963921215.1 of Scoparia ambigualis. Taxonomy (NCBI): domain Eukaryota; kingdom Metazoa; phylum Arthropoda; class Insecta; order Lepidoptera; family Crambidae; genus Scoparia; species Scoparia ambigualis. The sequence goes on along the minus strand of OY992501.1, from coordinate 25,238,258 downwards.
TGTTTGGACTTAGGACTCATATGTCAGCTTTAGATCATCAATTTTCTTTGTTAAAATTTCTATTTTGTGAAAGATTTCATTTCTAAAAGCAGAAAACTGTTCTGAAATTATAGATTTAATTTTTCCAGTTAGTTGCATTTCTAATTCAATATTTTTCTTTTTAAGTTCGTCAACGATTGAAGCTTTCAAGGCATTCAGGCTGTTATTTAATTCATCATGTTTAGCTAAACCAGTCGCATGCGGCATATCACGCGCTTTAGCACGAACAGTCACGTTAACAGGACTCTTGTCAGAAGTAGTGCATGCAAAACTTGTTCTAGAGCGTTCAATCACACTTTCAGGGCTATTCATGGAGATATCATGATAATGACCATGCTCACGTTGTGACTAAGTTGCTGACGTATAGGCGTACAGGAGTTGTCACATTTCGGTAATTTACTACGGCGATCCACACAGATCCAGGATTTTTTAAATTCCACCGATACAGTAGCTTAAACTTTATGCGTGATATCGGCACATAGTAAATCTAAAATTTGCTTACATTTTACGCACTTCATAAATGCACCATCTTCACTAACTGTCCCACGGCATCCCGCCCAGCAAGTGATCCTAGGTGTCATGTTTGCGATGCGGCTCACTGGGCGAAGCGGTGCACGTGCACGATGACTCACACGACCAGCGGGCGCTCCGCGGGTTGTCGTACGTACGTACGTCAGGGTCCGCAACGATTATGTAAAATTTTTAAAATGTTTCTTCATGTATTTCGTACAATTTTTGACCGAATTAAAAACTGATTGCACCACCGAATAGCCTGTCTCCCTGGCTATAAGATGTTTATAAATTCGAATACTAAAAACAACTTTAAACTAGAAAAAATGATTATAATAACGGAGCAAATAAATACGTATGCTTTCGATTTGAATTACGAACGGTATGTCACATATTACATGATAATAACTTAATCTAGGTTTTATATTTGTCAAAAGAGTTTCCACTTATAGACATTAAAATACTTCACTAAATACATACACAACACAACACTTAAGAGGGTTTACGCATTTCGGCCTCCCATACAACCTTTCAAGTCGAAACCCTTAAAACCCGAAAATATTATATTTAAATATAAAATTGTATACTTACATAACATGTTATTCGATATATTGGTACCTATTAAGGAAAAAAATATTGTAATTATACCTACATATATTGATATGTTTAAAGGGTATCAATAATCGTATTAAGGTGTTTGATATATATATTTTTAACATTATTTATCAAATATTTTTGTATGCATTAAATCTATTTACCTATCTGTTATTTTTAGATGTGATTAAGTATGTATTTTAACATTGACTTTGAATGCTTGAATAAATATACTATAAAACCTATATGCCATATAAATCAGAGTGAACCGGGTGCATTATTATGTTACAGATTTAAACAGTCTAGTGAACCTCGTCATTGCTTAAGATTTCTTTATCTTTTTGTAGAGCTCATGGAATATTTGCGCCCATTCAGCCAGAGCGTGTTTTGTTTTCCACAATTATTTGAGTGTTACAATACAAGTTCTATGTTAGGAGTAAAATAAGATTTTTGAGTATTATACTTTATTTGTGTTTCTGAGTTGCCAATTAGAGTCTAACAAATTAATTACCTTTATAGCGTAAATGTCATCACAGTTACAATTACATACGGGTAAATTTTCAGAGCGGACTTTTTCCGTCATTGCAGTGGCGAATTTATTTTTTCATATTTCACCCAAATCAAATGCGCTAGATTATAGATTAAGATGCTGTGAATCTAATAATTTGTGAGGCACCAATGATATTATAAACTATAGATACGTTACGTTCATAGTAATTTGCGTTTAAAATCAGTTCCGAGCAATCCAAAACTACACACACTGACAAGTAGATACGCAACGCGGCAAGACCGGCTCTCCACACGCACGAGAGGTTAGAGTAACATTTAGCCGTAAAGTGGACACTTGATTGAAAAGTCAGTACATAGGTAAGAAATAAAACTTCTTACAAAAGTAAATCATATTTATTGGAAATTTGAACAATGAAATAATTAATAATAAAAGAAACTAAATAAAATACATATTTTAAAAATGAGTCAAAACATTAGAATACAAACGTTTTTTAAAATGCGGCACTTTAATTTCTCTACGTCTTCATTGCTAGCAAAATGTAACCCTTTTTCATTTATTTCATTTATGAGATTTTATGACAAATTCGCTTATTTGTTCACGAACTGACCTAATTACTCAGAAACCTAATTCATTAAAAGAAAAAACATTAATAATCCTTAATGATCAGTATAATGTATTATATATACTTAGTAGAAAAACAAATTGGCTACTTGACAGTTTTCGGAAAAGTATTTTGAAAATTACAAACGCTTGTTTTATACCACGCAATGATATTATAGTTATTTTAATAATATCATTGACACCACGAAGATTTTTTTTTCAAAAAGCTTTATTTAATAGAAAAGACATATTTTTCTTTATTCATTTAAAGTTTCTGCGGAAATGATTGGTCTTGTGACATTTGGCTAAATGTCTGTGACCTCACGACACAATAAACATTTATATTGAAACCTAAAAGATAGTTTTTGTTTATTTTGTGAAATGTGGCGCCAGTGCGTCACACGAAGCTCAATCATGGCCCGTGTTTCTGGTCTTGTAATCCACATACAAATAATCGCAAATTTATTTTGTAATAAAAAAATATTTACAAATTATCTTAATAAAAAAAACTATTGGATAATTATCGTTAAATTATAAACTGCCATAATCGACATATTTCATATTTTATTGTTACAACAGCCAAATAGTCAATTCAGTGAAACTATTTTAATGTTTATTATATTAGTTCATTACATACAATAGATAGCTTTACAAAATGAAGTAAAAATAAAGGACAACTGGCTTTAATTGTAGGCATTTAAGTCAATATTAATATTCGATTCTGCACTAACTAATCTATGTCCGCAGCGCACGCATCCTTATCGCTCTAGCGTCAAAACTAGATTGCTCTCTCTTTCCTCACCTGAACGTGGCGTCTTTGCGTCAGTTATTAGATTGTTCGGAAAAATAATTGGAATATACTAAATAATCTAAGTATATTTGCATATTCATATGTGGTAAGCGAACCATTGTATTTTGTTTACTATAGAGTCATAATTGGTGCACTTTCGAAACACATACGATGGCATTTTTAATTTATTTTGGTAAGGACACTGGAACTACGGTGCCACACGCTCGTGATTGTGCTCGACGCAGACTAAACACAAGACGTCCCAATTAGGACGTATTTGAGTCTTCACATCGCGCGCGCTTATAACATATCTGTTGTATATAATATCATTGTGAGGCACCCTTTAGAACACAGTAATTTCGGAGAATTTTTGGTTTTTTAAATTTGCGCCACCGAAATGATGATAAAAGCCACCGAAGTAACTGATTAAGCACTTTTTCTAATTAATTTAGCAAATTTTCTTAAATATTCAAATAGAAAATGCGGAATTGTATGATTTATTCTTTTAATAATCAACTATTTTGGTACCAGAAACATTGGTGACACTACATACACCGTTATCTAGCAAACTACGCCACATAAACATAATATTGTATTTTAGGATAAAATGAATTTTAAATATTGAAAGTTTATGTATTTATAGTATTGATGGCTCATTCGTCATTCCGGTGGTTTACTACGCCACCGTAATGACGACAAAATGGATTTACCCAACTACCTAATTAAATTAGTAGATATTTGCAAGTCGTAATATCGAAGCAATTATCTACAACATACTAACTTAACACAACACATCACTCTGTTCATTAACTAAAACGTGCCACCAAACTGACCGCACACGGTGACCAAAACACAATTCACGAAAGTCTTAGCTCAGGAACGAGCTAAGACTTTCGTGAACGAGAAAACTTGCGTATGCGCCGTCCTTTCCACACACAAGTTGGAACCCGACTGAAGGCGGGTCTCCTGCGACACTGTTGTGTGTTTTCTAACACCTAACATCAAACATCTAACAAATATGGGCGTGGCCTACGTACATATTTTGACATATTTTGATGTTAGGTGTTTGAATACCCGAAACAGTGTCGTAGGAGCCCGCCTTAACGCTCAGGGTAATCCGAAACAAAAATATGTCGTGACATCGCTTGATCGATAGAAAACAAGTAGTCAACTGGAAGGATCGAAAACGCAGTTTTACGCGGGACAAAGACATGTTGGCGTCTCAGTTTTTAAAATTAAAATTTAAGAACATGTTCGTGCTTTAGAATGTAAAATGAAGTAAATATCTTTAAAATGAGATACTTTTATAAAAGTTATTTTAAAATTTCGTGTATTGTGAGTGAATGGTTTTGTGAGCGCAATTTGAAGTGGGACAAGCCTCTCAGGGGTAGGCCGCTCATACAAGTCGGATATTCAACGTGGAATTTCTTGTAAAGTTTTCATAATTATAGTTAAGCTATGACGTATATTTTCATGAGCGCGTGTGTTTAGTCTGTTTTGAATTATAGTTTCTTTTTAAACGTCTTAGTACGCTTGAAAATTTACCCGTACCATCTTTTAAAAATATCAAGTGAATCCAAGTGAATTCAAGTGTCAATTTGCCCGGCGATTTTGATAGGGGTATGTGCAGGAGGGGGGAAGAGGAGTGGGTGGGAGCTACCGCTAACAGTTTTGTATTGATATCATTGGAGTATATTTTACGCTTCGACAATATAGTAACGAGTAGACTTTAAGAGGCTTATTACATCTCGACTGTGAGTTTTGCGTAAAATGGCCAATTTTGGCGTTATGGATCTCAGAAACAATAATACATTAACAATTTTGACTTACAGAATAGTGTAGAATAGCTATTGGAATAGTGCGTAGCGGCCTCGCTTTTTGTAAATTTTACTTAATTTTTTAATTAAAATCAAACTTGAAAAGACAGATTTTCATAAATGGCGCGATGGCACTTTTTTGACCTCCTAGATTGAACTACTGTTCTGAACAAATGAAATAAAAAAAGGAATGTTATCTCTTATATAGTCGTATACTGCGTAGCGGCCTCGAAATTTTTAGATAGAGTGATAGAGGGGTGCAAAAGCAAAGTCTGTTCACTTTTAACACTTTTTGTTCTGTACGCAGCAAACTCGCTTCAATCCGCTTTAAAATTGAGTTTGAAAAAATAATAAAAGAGCAAAATCAACTCTGTCCAATGTTTTCTATAAGCAAATTTGACTCTGTCCATTTCGACTAATCAGAAACGCTGTATTCGTAGTGAACAGTCATGGCGTTCACAAACTGTTTCTGGAGTTTTTCAATGTGGATGTGATTATTGAGAATTAATTGAGTTTATGTGCATTTTGAGACATTGTACGATGGAAATTAATATAGAAGAGATCCCACAGAATAAAGCTAAGAAAAGAAATCTCAATCCTAAACACTGCAAAAGAGCGGTGAAAAAGTTGTAAAGGTTGCTCAATGATGTATAAAAGTTATTTACTTTTATGTCTTTGAGGTTGGTAGATTTTTGCTTGTTTGAAAGTAGGACCGATAGCAAAAAATACCTATTCCATTGAAGTAAGTTTGAAATAGTTAATAATTATTTTTTTGTTTTTTTTTCATGAACCTAATCAGAAACATTTAAAAATATCTTTACTACCCACAACAATAAATGTCGGTCCATTATGCGTTTCCATAGTCTACGAAACTTCGTCTTAAAATAATTTTTTGCAGTTAGTATAACTCTTCCATTGCATGCAAAAGCACCTCTGTCCGGTCAGGTGAGAAACAGAACTACCTCTGTCCATAATTTACATGCAAAAACACCTCCAAATTTTTACGCTTAATGTTGTCTTTTATTGTTAAATTAGAAACGTTTCATCAGTGTTTAGTTTCATCTCAGATTTTACTTAATCTAATAAATTCAAAATGGTTGTGACAGTCATTACCATAAACTACAAAACTGAATTCTGGTAATAACTCAATTTGGCACTTTGAGGACAGAGTTGATTTTGCTTTTATACCCCTCATATCATTAAAAACTCCGAAAATTGCTTTAAGTTAACTGTGAATTACTCCTACCTACGATAATATTTTTGAGCAAAATGTATACCAGAATAATCGTTACTTCATGATGAATAAAGATTTTATTATGAATTTATTATCCTATTTCGATAAAAACTATAAATACAACTGCAAACTTACTTCAAAATGCGATGCGCCGGCCGTCAGAACTCAGCTTATCTTCGCAGAGTGGACATTTATAATATTAAGCATGATTTTTTTATCTTATTTCGATAAAAACGATAAATACAACTGCAAAATTACAACAAAATGCGAAAATGGACATTTTACGCAAAAATCACAGTCGAGATGTGGCCTCTTAACCGGTGACGCTATTTTGTTGTTTTCGGTTTACAAAACAAAACATGTTAGTCCTTTAATTTGGCAATTATTTTATGATTTTTAATGATGTGCCAATTCAATTCAATGTAATTTATTCAGTTTAGGGTACTATAAGTTATTTTGTGGTTTAGGCTACGATAATTGAACACTTATGAATGTCGCTACGCTTATCGGTTCGTAAGTCTATATAGGCGGGAGCCTTGTACTGGGAAGATCCGGCAATACAAATTGGCAAGTAACATGACCCCAGTACACGGGACAATACTGCTACTTCTTACTAGCGTTATAGCTCACTATAGCTCCTTTAAAGCGCTATTAATTATAAACATAAGTTCGGATAAACGCAATTATACATCTTCTATAACTTTTGTCTTACCGCCTAACTTCGATAAACATAGTTCCATAAGTTAGTTCCTTCGTATCTCTAATTACAGTTCGCTTAACATCCCAGGGTGTAGTCTTGTCGACTCTATATTAATAAAAATCTATTGCCGAATATTTGTACACGCATCACTTCAGAACGGGTGCATCTTTTTGGGTAATTCTTTTTTTGTTGTGTTCGTAATTGTTAGGACTATTTATACAAGATTTTCACGCAGACAAAGGTGGGGGCGGACCGCTAATTTAAAAAAAAAAATAATTAGACATTACCGTGTTGGAACTTACCACTTTGGTGCCGGCAGGGCCGCGTAGTATGAAGTTCCACTGGTCGTAGGTGACGTCACCCGCGTTGATGTAGATGGCCATGTTGAGCAGGAAGCTGAACACGAGCTTGTGCCGCTCGAACAGCCCCCGGGACACGTTTCGGTACACCGACAGCGTGATCTCCCGGTGGAGGATGTCCAGACGAGTCTCGAGGATGTCGCACTTCTCACTTTTCTCTATCACCACGTTGAACACCTGACGAGAGACAATTTAACTCTTGTTGTAGGATGCAATGCTGATTATGTAGTCAAACCACCAAGGCCGTTTTGCAGGATATATAAATAAAAAAATTAAAGTCAAATTGTTTTTATTCAATAAACTTAAAATAAGCACGAGTCTAGTCTATCTTTTTACTCTACCACCAATTTAGGACGTAATTTTTTAGCTGTGGAGAAGAATTTACAAAAACAAAAAGATATAAGTATTCTTTCTATATATCGGTATTCTTTCTATATTATTGATATTTGTAAGTGCTTAACAAATAAAACTGATGAAACTTTGTAGTTATCATTTGGCATGCGCTCCAGCGCCGTCTTGAGCAGCGTATATAGCTCTCCGGGATCAGTGGTTACAATGGGAGTTCCGCAGGGTTCAATACTTGGTGGTCCATTCTTGATTTTGGTATATATAATGACTTACCTTATTTTGTAAAAGACAGTCATGATATATAGTATTGTTTGCTGATGATACTTCATTTTTATTCAAAGTGAAACGACCACAAACAAATTATGACGATGTGTATAATACGGTCTCAAAGATTGTACATTTGTTTAGTGTAAATAACTTGCTGTTAAACGAGGGAATAACCAAATGTGTGAGATTTGTATTGCCTAATGTTAAGCAGGTAATAACTAGTGTACAAATGAAAGATAAGAATGTGAATCCTGTGGACACCACTGTGTTTCTAGGCATCACGTTGGATGTCAAGCTTCAGTGGGGCCCACACATAGCCAAATTGTCGAATAGACTTAGCTCTGCGGCTTATGCAGTAATGAAGATCCGTCAGTTAACTGACTTTATACAGCTAGTTACATTAGTTTATTTCAGTTATTTTCATAGTGTAATGTCGTACGGCATTTTACTCTGGGGAAATGCTGCCGATATTCAAACTATCGTTGTGCTGCAGAAGAGGGCTATTCGAGCATTATATAACAGGCTGGTGACTCTCTCAGAGAGAGATTTAAGGATCGTTATAAGTATAATGACAGTTGTATTACAATACATTTATGAAAATCTGATGTATGTTCATAAAAATATTGAAATGTTTTCAAAAACATTGATAATATTCACAAATTAAAAACTTGAAGTAAGAACAAATTAGCAGTACCATATACTAGGCTTCATAAAATGAATAATTCTTTTAAGGGTCTGTGTGTACGATTATACAACAAAGTACCTAATGATATTCAGAATATAGTTCTTAATAAAGGACAATGTTCTGCGCCCATACATTGTTAGCCTAAGAACCAACAATTATTAAATATTCTTTTCTAGGTTCGAAATTGCACGTAAATAACTGTAAAAACAAAGATTTTCGACGGACACTCCTGAGAACCTAAATATTAGGAAATCTTATAATTATTATTTGAGGTTATGTTTAATTAAAGAATTTGAGAAGTGTTGTTGCACTGTTTTTTTTTATTTGTCAACACTCATGCACGTTCACTAACACTTAAATAATTCATCATTATTTCACATTAATATTCGACAAAACACAAATTATACAAAATTAAACATAACTGCAGACATGACGCTTCACTTTCCCGCCAAGAAGTTCAGAACGTCAACTTTTTTTTCTTGACCATGGATACTAGTCCTTCAGTCGTACTATTTGAGTTCATTGATTATGCTAACTGATGATAATGATGAGTGATGATAAATATGAACGTTAATTGCTAAATGATAATCCCCCCAAAACCTCTTGAGTAAAGATGTGGGACTTTACTGAGATCTCGCACGAACTTCTTGAGAGAATTTGAAAAGTGATGTTACACTGTTTTGTTTTATTTGTCAAAGAAACTGCACTACCAGTGTTGCCAGATCTTAGAGCCAGTATTCCGTAATAACTACCAAATTCCGTATGAAATCCGTATGGGAAGTTTTATTTTATTGTAATGCACAAAACAAGTTATAGACATGTAAAATACAAACAAAAAATATTTTATTTTAAGGTCTAAGTTTAAAACTCTAAGGTATGTATGTACATACTTACAACTATATATAACTATATCAATGAAAGTAATAATAAGATAATTAATAACGGCAAAAACACACTAAAACAATATGGATGTCAGACAGACACAAATGATTCATAACAAAGTGTTTTACGTCTTGCTTGCACTAACACTAAGTCACACCATTAACTCTCACTGGCTCTCATTCTCATATTAGCCGACCAAGAAAATACTTATATATATATCTCAATGGGAATCCTTAAAGCCATAATTTTTACTACGCAGTAATTGCTGGTTCAGTTCTGTAAAAATCTATGAAAATTAAATAAGACTCGCTAGTTTACGCAGAATCAAATAAAATGTAACATATTTTTTACGAATAATAAAAGCTATTAGTAGGTACCACTTATTAAAAGTTATTATTCATTAGGTATAAGCATTTGCCTGAAATCTCCGTGTAAAAATCCGTGTGTATTCTTTGTCCGGTTTGAACATTGACATTATTTTACGGACAAATCCGTATATATGGCAACACTGTGTATAGCATACTCTCAGAACAATAACTAAAGCATATTGTTCTAAGAGCAGACTACAGTAACGTCAGTCAGTGAGTGACACAGCACCGCAGGTTAGTGAATTTCTCCTCATTGGAAAAGCAAAAGAATTTAAAGTCGACTAACATTTTCAGTTTGAAATAAAATGCGATGTATCGTATTATAATGATGTTTGGAGTGTTTGGCACTAAGTATATCGAGTCAGCCATGCATGCATAATATTATTAGGTTTGTTTGTACATATTATAAATATTTTGGTCACTAGCCTTTAATTCACTTGCTGAATGCACTGAACTCTCAATTACCCAACCCATAGTAAAAAAATGATACTCAATATGAATGTCCAAACATTCTTTTTAATAATGATTACTTATCTTAAAGTGTCCGCTAAAATCTAAATACTGTTATAAGTCGTAAAAAATAAGCTAAGATTTATCATGTATGTCATGTTTGTGTTGGTTCTTAGGCTAACTTCAACAATGTCCTTTAACCCTTTAACTGGTAAGTGGTACAGCATTAAATATTTTTATTGGTTTTCTATCCTATTACAAATGAATAAGGTTCAAATTATGGTGGCTTGTATATTACCACTACTAGCTAAAAGGTTAAAATCAAAATCAAAGAAAAGCTTTATAAAAAAAGCTTATTATAAAGTGTCAGATTACACAAAAGACAAAACAGCTTGGGTCTGAAATGCTCCAAGTATGATGATGGGATTTCAATTATTTGAAATGTTATATTTTTATAATATTGGAAACGTGTTTCTGGAAAATGAATCATCTAGCAATAATAGCTTCGGCCAAACGATGAGTGGGAATTCAAAACATAAAGATTTTGAAAAAAATATCAATTGATAATAGGCATTTCAAAACTTTGTCAATTGTGTTATAAGTAAAAAGAAAAATAAGGAAAACAAAATATTACAAAACGTATTCGGCCAAACAAAATTCGTACAGAAAAATTTCGATTTTAAGATAGGTAACCCTAAATGTTAACATTATAGTATTCTATATGACTGTCAATAAATGTTATGATTAGTAATCGTTATTGAAAAACATTTATTCATAAACATTTGATGCTGATATATCATTCTTATAAAAGAATTTATGGGGAAATAAAGACTGCCTAATGATTTATTCTAAATGAACGTTATGCTAAAGGAAGATAATGCCAAAAAACTTTATGCAGCCTTAAAATATGCCTCTTTAATTTATGCAACCCAATATGGACCCATGTGCGTCATAATATTTACAATGCATCGGTGTTCAAGTCAAATTTGAGAATTCTGTAACTATGGCAACTTTAGACAGAACATAAACAAAAACATGGATCTGTCGTTCGATAGGTTGAGTCAACTTATAGGCCTATTCAAACACGAGCCGAGCGGTATTCGCTGCCGCTGTAAGTAAAGCACTGTGGGGTAAAAGTATATACTACGCATGTTTCGCTCAGGTATTTAGTATCAAGTTCCGCGGCTAGATTGACCTGAGCGGTATTCGCTGCCGCTGTGGGTAGAGCGGCAGCGAACCGCTCAGGTTTGAATAGACCTTAAATCATTGATTTATCAGTATACGACCTCTTGACATTTTTGTATGACTGATACACGTCCCGCCTCATCGAGCGGTCCTTTAGTTATGAGTGGTCGAGCTTTGAGTCGAGCTCCATGCACTGGCGACCGCACATTAAACTTATAATTTTGTCATACATCATCATCACCATAAAACGACTATATTTTAATTTAACCTAAATATAAATTTTATAATACTTACATTTAGTTATTATGTAAGGTAAGTATGAACACACCATGTAATATAAGTGCCTTAGTCTACAATATCTTAAAATTAGTAATTATTTTCTTAGGTAATTTTTATAAATATTACCTAGAAGACGAAATCCATGCCACATCAATAAATAAATAAATGTACTCATTTAGACATATATTTTAATTTCAACTTCCTGACAAACCCGATAGGGTAATAATATGATTAAATAAATAAAAAAGTGATGTTTTATGTTATTTATAAATATAATAAATTGGTGTAGTGTGTGTAAAGAAGCCAACTTTGACTATACAGTGACCCCTAGCATGTCGGCAGGGTTGCCCTAGAAGAGTCACCTTCTAATCAAGAGTTGGTATGCAGGATACACTGAGGATATTCTCCAACAGCACTCCCGTAAGTCAGTACTAGTCTCAAACACAAACGTCTCCGAGGAGTTAACCACAAGTGAAGCTACTTACTAGCTTAAGAAGGTTCATATGTGAACCCTGGTCAATGTTACTGTCTGTAGGATGGGGTGGTTATGTTTTGTCTTGAGTTTTGTAAGTAAGTAATGTACTGAGTTCTGATGGAATGTGATTTTAAAATATATATATAAGGTGACTGCTAGAAACATTGACCTAAAGAGATAGACAAGAACGTCCATACAAACCATTTGTTCCAATTCGTAGAGCGTGTCAATATGGCGTCCCAAATAGATTGTCAACTACCAGAGGGGACACAACGTTTGTGCCTACAGTACTTTGTCATCTCGGCGGTCCGTAATTGACTTTTAATACTCAGCACTGGAATATAACAGACAGATCGCCCATACTTCAACTATGAAATCACCGTGAGGTAGATAACATATTGACACTCGTCATAACGTAGATAACATATTGACTCAAAAAAACTCAAAATATCAATCTGGTTGAAAAACAATTAAAATAACTTAAAATATTTTTTTAAAACGACACAATAAGTCAGTGCTCCTCAGTCACATATTTTACCTACAACAACCGGTTTTGTATGGGAACATCTGTAGGTTTTTAGTCTATGATTGTAGAAGCCGTGGCACAGAGAAATGAAAAAATATCTTTTTTATTCTATTATTACGATTTATCTACCTATTATTGACTTGATTATCAATTAATTTCAATTACTTGACAGCTGAGTTGTTGTAAACATCTAGGAGTACACTTAGTCATGAAATAAAGACTTGTTTTCGCCGCTCCGCACGCGCGCAAGCTGTGTGAATGTCAAAGTCACACTAAAGCAAGGTGCCGAGTCGACTCCGCAGATGAGTGGAACATAGTGCGTGTTCGGAAGGGCCTATCTAGTGTAACGTATATATCGCTGGCTAGAAACCTCAAGAAACTTTAATGGCTGGTCAGGCCAAGTGTTTTAAACATGACAAAAATTAATTCGTGTTTTTTTTTCAATATTATATCAAAATAAAATGAAAACCATTAAAAATAACGATTATATACAAATAAATAAATAAATAATAATAAATAAATCTTTCCTACAATCACACCAATTATCTAGCCCAAGAGAAGCTTCGAAGAAACTCGTTAAATGGTTACTAGATAACGGATAAACATACTTAAAATACTTAAATAAATACTTATTACACATAGAACACACCCAGACCCGAGACAATTTAGAAAAACAATAATTTCTAAATTGACCCGACCGGGGATCGAACCCGGGACCTCAGAGATGGCGACACCATGAAAACCGGTGTACAAACCACTCGACCAAGGAGGTCGTCACAACGCGCAAGCAAGGGTTTGACCTGTCCGCGTCAGTACCTACGTTGACGGGTCAACGGCTGGCCGATAATAATCTTTCGTCAGGTATAACGGGGTAAATTGGAACCTGTAAGAAATGATTATTAATGCTTGATTTTGATGGATTGATGGATTATGAGATTATTTTAAATATAAGGAGCCGCTAAAATATTCTGGGAAGACTAGTTCCTTTTAGAATTTTGAGAAAGTAATCATTAAAAAAATATCGTAGGTATAACAAAAATAGCACAAAACACAAATTTTAAAATAAAAAAAAAATACGTTTAGAATTTTGGATCTTGATGGAATTCTTGATTCTTGAGGTCGAGACTTATTTACTGCTGATGCTGACGGCTCTGCGATGATGAGCCGGGTTCACGCAGAGGCGGCTGCTGAACTCTGGTATGAGTTGGGCTCAGTTCGATCACGTTGAGGGCGCTAGTGTCACGTCGCGGAGGAACGGCGAGTGACACGACGAGGAGAGGAGATGAAGATAAAAAGCTGGACGAGTTTATAAGTATATTTTGATAATAAAAAGGTTAGTTAAGACTAAGCACTAGAGTAAGCACTATTTAACCCTTAATTTGGTGGCGTGTACTCTAAGATACTATGTTTTCCAAAAAATCGACAGCTTCAAATAGGTAAACACTTTATTTGAAATTGATTGATTTCATCTAAAAGCTAGGTTAAGTTACGTCACTAAAACATTGCCGGTCCCTATTTACGTCATTCTGCTAAGATGTCACGCCACGGAAATAACAGTGCTGTAAGTTCTATTCATTTTATCTGTATATTATTGCGCGTTGAGCCTGGTTATTAGTTTAATTCTAGTTATATTGAAACAAACTAACGGTAAAGATAAAAATCTTGTATTGGTATGTGTTTACTAAGGCCTGACAAGCTTCCTAACCTGAACGTATCCTCACACATACATTGCTAAAAGCCCGGCTAAGTTGTGTATTAAAATGTTGTATCCAGAGGGCACACTGCCAAAAGCTTAGCAAAATGTTGCACTTAAATAATATTTGAACTAGTTCAGTAGTACAGTCAACATTACGTCATTGGATATATAACATACAATCATTGTAATGAATCATTTATTGCACATATAAAACACATTGAAAATGACGGTTCACAAGACATATACAAAAGTTAGCTTATCTCTAGAAGAGATCCCTTCCAGCCAACCGTAGCTTTGGTCTGGAAAGGGACTCTACGGGAGTAATGATACTTACAAATACATATACTTATTACATTCCTAAGCATACATGTACATACCTACTTCAATTGACTACCTATATTGTATGTAGATACAGACATATATATAAATATGTAATAAAATCAAAATAAATAATTAGTTACGTTATAACATTGCTAACTACTGTTGTTGTTGGATAGGTAATGCTCTTTAAATTTATGTTTCAAAGATGACACCGATGGACTATCACGAACGTTTGTTGTTTAATTGTAGCCCTTATGGTGTATGAGAAAGAACAGTGTGTGCGTTAATGTATATCCGCTAACTTGACGTTGACCGTAGGTACTCATTTTTTGGGAAAAGAACGATTTTCGTTTGTGATCAACGGTAGTGACTAGTGACGCTATTTGTTGCGCCTTCTCTATCAGTTTCGTTCCTTTGTTGCCGTCACCAGTAATTCCATCTACATCCCGTCGACAAATCGGTACTGACATCGAAACCTAGAGTAGACCAAAATGACGTTCTAGGCTCACGTCAAAAATAAAAAAACCAGTAGTCCCTTCGACCGATTGATGATATACGGTATGAAGGAGCAGACCACTTACCAATTTTTGAAGAAAAGGGTCGTTGCGACTTGTGTAAGACTGGTCAGCCAATATTTGCTGCACTAAATGTAGAACTTGTCTAGTTTGACGAAAATAACAAACTGTTTTAACGAATTTCATACTAAAAAATAAAAACTTAACTAATAGTTTAATTTTTTCTTTCAATGCCCTAATTTGCCCTATAGATACAATGTCAATTGATCATTATTATCTCCGTATTTGGCAGTGTGAACAATAGGATACGTAGGATTTTCAGGAAACTACGAGGTTTGTATTTTTTTTCTGGTTTCTATGTACATAACTAAATAACAATATTTCAAAATTCCTTTAAAAAATAAGAAAAGTATGTCATGCCGAATTAATAAGAGAATACACTATACACTGTGACTAGGTACAGGTGTAGGTTATAACTTATTATTATTATCAGGACGTATGCCTGGAACTGCCTAGTTATAATAATGCACTATTCGCAATAACAATATTTCGGAAGGAAAACAATAATTAGAAGAAGCTAGTTCCGCGGATGAAACTGAACTGAATTTACATGAAAACAGAGGTTAGACAGAGAATGCAAGTAAATATTTGAAATTTAAATTTAAAACTAGGTATAAAAGAATGTCATTCACAAAGAAGGTCACAAAAACCAACAAGGCTTTAGCTGCCTTGTTACACAGTAGTGTAAGAAAGCTGGAAAGGGTGCGTGTGCGAAGCACAATGGGAGGAACTGCATCAGGCCCACTCGACTTACGGATATCAAGGGAAAAAGAACCTTACGAACTGACCTTTCTAGAAACCGAACGTTTGGCAATAAACAAGCGCAATGCGGTATGGTTGGTGGAGAGTTTTCCCCATCGTCCAAGGTCGAGTTTGATGCGAAAAGAGTGTCCAAGAGATCGGCTTTCTCCTTTGCAGTATGGGCCAGGCAGTCATCGTTCTTGTGCAATGATGGTAGGGACGGCTGACAAAAATTCCATAGGATAGCTTTGGCGAGAGACCAGAACGCACGCGTACCCGAATGAAGACGCACTAGCCTCTCGCCAATTCCTCTTATGGATGATGACTTCGCCTTGGCAATGTCCTTCATAAAGGACCTGGCGGCAAAGTTGTACCTTTTTCTGAGCGCACTGGTGTTTGGATCCTTTGATGACACCGCATTAGCCCAGGCTTGGTAATGTTGTCGCTTTTGGCGAGACGCCATTTTGCGAAACGACCAAACCATGTTTGGGACCTGCCGCCACAGAGTTTTGATTGCAGTATCACATCAACGACAGAGTCGGCGGCGACATCAGGATCATCCAGCGAGAAGCAAACTCGCCATCGCCACCATGGGTAGGACGCAAAGAAACTTCGCATCCCATCCCAGTCTACTGACCTATAATGCCAGACTCGACGTTTTTGAAGTTTCTGTGAGAGGCACAGTGCTACAAATCAGACAGTGGTCTGATGAGCCTGTGGTGCATTAACAGAAACATGATAGCTGTCTGGGTGCGAGGTCAGCAGAAGATCCAATAAGGAAGGTGCATTTCCCTCCATATCTGGAACCCGCGTAGGCTCGGTTACCAATTAGGACAGACAGACTGTAGGCCAACGCGAAGTCATGAACGACTCTACCCGCGTAGTCAGCGGTGCGTGAACCAAGCCATTCGACGTGGAGGGCATTGAAGTCTCCCAATACCACAATCTCGGCCGAGGGGATTCGTTGGAGAAGGGAGTCTATCGCTGTTTGAATGGTCTCGGTTTAGACTAATTAATATTATTTACTTACCTTAAAAAATCATGATAAAAATCCATTGCATATAAACGCTTTTAAATTTAAAAGATTCAACTCGGATGACCTCTAACCAATTCCATTCGACAAAGTGATTCCACAGCTAGTAAGACAATTGACAAAACCATTTTTAATAACCATTTTGTGTAATATTTTATTTTGCTCAATGATCCATTATATGAAACGTTAGTTGCATCTGGGTTAAAAAAATCTCAGTACTAAAAAGTACCAAATTTTCGCGGTTTTCTCGGTACCAGAGTTAGCACAGTACCGGGAATCCCGTTTTCTCCACAGTACTGGGACTGCAACCCCTAGTAACGACATTTTTTTTGTAAATGCTTCTGTGCGCTGTGGTTTCTTGCGCCCGTACTTTATCACAGTTAAAAAATGATGTCCTGAATGGGTGGTAGGTTAAAAAAGATTTGGACGATTCAAGGTACTTATTAATTGAGTTTATTGAATAAATATATTTTGACTTTGACTTTAGCAAATCTACGTTCTGTTGTCCGTAGAGGTACGTTTAGTACATGCTTGACGCAGGCTGCCAAACGCTTTCAAGGTCCGTCCTAGGGTCTGGCAAGCAGCGCATGTGCAAGTTGCAATATTGATCGGACCTTGTTCTAATTGTCCTTGTAATATGAGCGACCTGAGTGCGTGCTCATCCTTCGAACACGTGACGGCGCTGACAACAGCCAATGACGGCTTGAGCATACCACTTTTGTGGCTCCGAGACGCTCCGTAGCGTTTATTAAAACTATGAGGTGCCAGCGCGCACTATTAGTGTACTTAGCGCAGTAAGTATGCGCTAATACTCTAAAATAGTAATACTTTTATTAGCGGGAGGATGATCGGTACATTGCGATGATAGCCGTTCATAGATTTTTAAAAAAAGAAGATTATAACGCGAGTGAGCTTCTGGATTCGCGTAGGTATCACTGGTCAGTTTCCTTACATGTAAATACGTACAAGCAAATCACACACTACTCAGATACGGTAATATTTTATCTGCGTACAGAAACTTAATTATCTGAAAGCATCAAACACTAAACAGATAGTAGGTATACGAAACAATACATTCACTCGGAATCCTTCAGACTGAGTACTTAGACTTGTTTTTGGTAAGGATTGTTTATACAGTGTTACAATGAGTTCGCGTTTTACGGAAAAACGCGTTTATTGCTTCTGGATTTATTAGACAGCTCGTAGAAGATGATACTGATTTTGAATTTGATGCAAGTCTTGCTTCACGTACTAAAACGCGAAGAATTTGGATACGCCATTTAAACCTTAAAAAGGACCGAGGCGAATTTATTATCTTCCAGGATGTATGAGATAACAAAATTTACAACCTATTTCCGTAACTTTACAGCAACTTGTTATCTGCAGATATATTTGTATACGCAGATAATAATATCACCATCTTTCTATATATGTCGGTGCCCACAGATAAGTACTTTACGATAAAATGTAAATTATCTGCGCTGTGTGTGATGGTTCATATGAATTATATAGAGAGCGATATTGAAAGATATACGCTCAAATACAGATATGTTACTGTATCTGCGTAGTGTGTGATTCGCTTAAGAAACTTATAAGTACTTAATTAAAAATAAATAAAATCTCTGCGCAAAACATCTACCAGCCATTTCTGCGTAACGAAAGTTTTCTTACTTAGGACTTATGATATGACAAACAATTAATTACAACATTTCTTGGTATTCTTGTGGAAAGGTTTGCGTAAAGAAATATGAGAATTCTTAGATTTAGAGAAACTTAACTAAAGTAATGAAGCACAGGTTACTAAAGTTTTTAAATCAAGGAAACATAATATTATAATATCTGCTTCAAAATTGAGTTGCAAGATTTCACCCGAACAAACATACCTACATTGCAAGTTAAATAAAAGCTTGTAAAAAAATATGGGCTTAAAACCAGTGTCGTGACACTTGTTGAGCGGAGACGTTTTCGGTACAAAATGTGTTCTAAGGTAAGGTATTTTGCTGTGTTTTTGTTTTTGTATCAAATAAACATTTTTCTATTCAGATTCCTTAAACAGCTAATTTCATGTTCAGATCAAAGAGGTAAATACTCTTTTCATCCCCCCCCCCATCTCTTCGATATCTGAGTGCAAAAGCCGTTTTTATCCGCTAGCTAGACTAGAGGAAAAAGTTAATTGTATTTAGAACATCGTGTGCACTAAGTTTGTGAATTCAAAACATCATTAAGGGGGTCCTGCACGAAATTGTAAAAATTTACGTATTTTAAAGTCACTTGTACCACAATGTTACTATTAGTAACAATGTGCTAGTACATACTGTGCGCTGAATTAGTTACTTAAATACCTACAAAGAACTTAATTATGTAAGTTAGCCTGATCATTGCACAAGGTCATGGGCTTGTTGAAATTTGAAACAAATTCTTTAAACAATAACAAACAATGCATAAATGTAATGACTCTAATAAAAACATTTTTTTTCGACAACTTTCTTAATTTTACGCATGAAACAATAATTCATGAAAATATTTGTATTGATATCCCGCAAGGCACCCCCTTCTTTAAAAAGTAAATTTTATTTTTAACACAAGCGCGTGATGGTTTTGCACATTTCGCAGAATAAAAACATTGCTCTAATTAAATAACTTCGTCTGAAACTTCAAAGCAGAATTGTTCTAATTATAAATATCAATATGATTGATTTTGCTTTGAAGATCATTAAGAGACTTATGTCAGTTTTTGCGATCGCGCGGCACCCCCTTAAACCTATTTACTTCCCCTCCATGGTGCCGAATTCATCATACAACCTTTTAAATTGTTAAAAACTCAGACTCGGAACCTTTTTGGTGTACTTTTTTTAGTCATTTCCTGAGGTGGAATGAAAAGTTACGTGTAACACTAGAGTGCAAAGATTTTTCACCTCGTGCTCTTTCGATTCCCTCGCTTACACTCAGAATTCTAATTTTTTATTCATTCGCTGTGCTCGTAATTCAATTTTAGAATCCTTCGCTTGCTCGCCGGCATCAAAATTGAGCACGCGGTTAAAAAGCAACTTTGCACTCTTGTTTAACAAATAACTATTTTATTCCTCATACTCGGAAAGTATTAGCACAGTATACTGTGGTATTAGGTCTGTAGTTGCCTGAGGAGCGGGTTGAAAACTTTGATTATATACATGTCTAGATAGAGCCTGGCCGTATAAAAACGTAGAAAAATTTATAGTCCAAAATTGGTCTATCGCGCAATCCTGGCGGTCAGTGTCACTGTGCCGTCAAGCAGTGTTTACCTCCCGCGTTTCGGTGAAATTGTTCGCAAAATGACCGTTTGCTCAGTGAAATTCTGTCGAATCTGCAAAAGAATTTTTTTTTCGAAAAGGTAAGTCTCGTTTCATCTATAAGTAGGTATCGAAAAATTTTAATGAAAATTTAAAGTTTAATAACAATAACGACCATGTATGCGTAGTGTTGCTGGTATCAAAATGTAGAATTCCCATTATTGGTGGCAGAATATAAAAGGAGGTTTAATAGTCAATAGTCAATAGTCAAAATATATTTATTCAATAAACTCAATTAATAAGTACTTTGAAACGTCCAAATATTTTTTAACCTACCACCCATTCAGGACATCATTTTTTAACTGTGGCAAAGAACGGGCGCAAGAAACCACAGCGCACAGAAGCAACGACATTTACAAAAAATATATATATTATATGTCGTTACCAAGTCACAAAATACAAAATATGAATTTGAATGTAAATAGTTTAATTAAATATGGTGCTCTATATAAATTAATTATAGGCAAATAGAAATAGCTGTTGGAGTAGGTACTTGGAGCATTTCAGACCCAAGCTGTTTTGTCTTCTGTATAATCCGACACTTTATAATAAGCTTTTTTATAAAGCTTTTCTTTGATTTTGATTTTAAACTTATCAAGATCTAATTTCTGAATATCATTTGGTACTTTGTTGTATAATCGTACACACAGACCCTTAAAAGAATTATTTATTTTATGGAGCCTAGTATAAGGCACTGCTAATTTGTTCTTACTTCTAGTATTTAATTTGTGAATATCACTGTTTTTTGAAAACATTTCAATATTTTTATAAACATACACAAGATTTTCATAAATATATTGTGATGCAACTGTCATTATACTTATATCCTTAAATCTCTCTCTAAGAGAGTCACCAGCCTGTAGGTTATATATTGCTCGAATAGCCCTCTTCTGCAGCACAAAGATAGTTTGAATGTCGGCAGCATTTCCCCACAGTAAAATGGCGTACGACATTACACTATGAAAGTAACTGAAATAAACTAATCTAGCTGTATCAACGTCAGTTAACTGACGGATCTTCATTACTGCATAAGCCGCAGAGCTAAGTCTATTCGACAATTTAGCTATATGTGGGCCCCACTGAAGCTTGGCATCCAACGTGATGCCTAGAAACACAGTGGTGTCCACAGGATTCACATTCTTATCTTTAATTTGTACACTAGTTATTACCTGCTTAACATTAGGCAATACAAATCTTACACATTTGGTTTTTCCCTCGTTTAATAGCAAGTTATTAACACTAAACCAGTGAACAATCTTTGAGACCGCATTATTCACATCGTCATAATTTGGGTGTCGTCGTTTCACTTTGAATAAAAGTGAAGTATCATCAGCAAACAATACTATCTCATGACTGTCTTTTACAAAATAAGGTAAGTCATTAATATAAAATAAATTTAAATATAATAAGTATGATAAAAAACACTCAGTCTTGTATGTTAGTATTTATACACTCGGCGTCAAAAAAATCGCACCTTTTAAAAATCATCTTTAAAAATTCTTAAACCTTATGTAGAGGATAGTGTTGGGTATCATTAGAAAGGTAACAAAAAGGAGTATCAAAAAACAATTAAATTTAACTTTCTGTTTAATTATAATTATACAAACAACATTAAAATTAATAAAATAATAAAAATCCTTAATTAAGTCCTAATTAACAACAGATAATTTACAAAGAAAAATGTACAAAAAGTGTCTTAAAATTAACTTAAAATCTAGTGTTACCCCCCCTTGCCCTGATCACGGCTTCCATACGGTCCCTCATGGACCTCACCAACTTCAGGAGCTCTTCTTGAGGGATAAGCCCCCATTCTTCAATCACCGCGTCTTGGAGCTCCTGTAGAGTCGAAGGAGCTGGATCCCGAGATCGAACCTTACGTTTAAGATGGTCCCAGAGGTGCTCTATAGGATTCAGATCCGGACTTCGCGCTGGCCACTGCATCACAGAGATTTGGGACCTCTGCAAGAAGTCGCTCACGATGCCTGCAGTGTGAGCGCGAGCGTTGTCGTGCATTAATGTGAACCCCTCGCCAAAAGATTCGGCAAAGGGGACCACATGCACTTCCAGGACCTCAGTGACATAGCGGCGAGCAGTCAGCGACCCTTGTCCGCGAGCACCTCCAGTCCGGGAGACGCAGACAAGGTCAGTTTTGCCGGCAGCAGACATACCGCCCCAGAACATGCAGGATCCGCCACCATATTCCACCGTCTCCTGGATGCAGGCTTGGGCGAAACGTTCACCCTGCCTCCGGTATACTCTTCTCCGTCGGTCGTTGCAGAAAAGACACACTCGCGTCTCGTCTGAGAAGAGAACAGCTCTCCACTGCTCAAGGGTCCAATCGACGTGGTCACGAGCAAACTGCAAGCGGGCTCGCCGATGCGCTGCAGTCAATTTTGGACCCGTAGCAGCTCTGTGGGCCGCTATCTTCTTCTCCTTCAATCTTCTTCTAACCGTAGATACGCTTACGGTGCGTCTGCGAACTGCCTGGAGCTGCTGTTGCAACTCAACAGCGTTGGAGAAACGATTTCTCAAAGAGTTCGACACAACGAACCGGTCGTCTCTTTCCGAAGTGCAGCGACGTCTACCCGAACCGTGTCTGCGGATATAGCCACCGGTCTGTATGAAGCGCTGGTACACTCTTCGAACGGAATAACGGCTCAGGTTCAGTTGCCGGGCGACATCACACTGCCGCACCCCTGATTGCAGTAGTGCAACCACTTGAGCGGCTTTATCAGCTGTGGTATCCATCAAAATCTGTGCGTGTGTCCTCTTCAACGGTTGAATAGCGAATGACCCACATTGAACCCGTGTTGACCGTTTTATACCCACAAAGGAAGCGCAACTAGCAACTCTCACGGGTAGCAAAATTTGCATCGAATTTTTGTGACACTTTATTTGTTGCATTAGGTTTTATTTGATAATGAAAAGTAATGTTTTTTATTAAGTTAATTAAGTAACCTTGTAAATAAAATCATAATTAATGCGACTGCATGTGCATATCAAGAGTAAAAAACATTTGAAAGTGATTTTCTAAGAGGTGCGATTTTTTTGACGCCGAGTGTACATGGTCTTGTTGTAAATAAAGTAAATACAATAAATATAATTATTATTGGAACGCTTTCAAAGTTTTTCTTTTTTTTAAACTGATGTCTGATTTATAAGAGCGTGAATAAATGTCACGGTTCCTATTCGATGCCGAATGTTTGTAAACATATTACTGTCATTTTTGCAAATGTCTAGTTTCACTAGGATTTTTACTGTTTTTTGAAAGAAAGACACAATAGTTAACTGTTTTCTTTGTGAATGTCTTTCAAGAAAATGTAAAATCCTACTGCAACTAGGTATAACAGTAATGTGTTTACAAACATTCGTCATCGAATTCGGCTAGATTATAGGTTCCGTTCTAAAACAAGAAAAAATATAATACCTACTGTAATATTTTATAATACTATTATTATAAATTGTTATTGTAGTATGGTATCGTATCGATATTCGAAACGAATAAAAAAATTATTATGTTTGAAATGAAATGTACGTAAGTATTTATGTAAGAAGTGTGTGTTTAAGTATATGCATGTAGAGGATGGTAGTATGTATGCTTCAGAGCTCGATGGCGCATCGGCTAGCACGTTCGGCTTGCGATCTTGCCCGCTAAGCAACTTTCGCAATGCCGGGTCACTGGATGGGTGACCAAATTTAAAACATCTTGAGCTCCTCCGTGCTTCGAAAGGCACTTTAAGCCGTTGGTCCCGTTTGTTGTCGTATGATGACAGTTGTTTAAAACCCACCAACACGCATTGGGCCAGCGTGGTGGGTTATGACCCCATATTCCCTCGTGCTATCTCCACGTGGAAAGCCTGGCCCAGCAGTGGGACGTTTATAGGCTGATGATAATGATGATGACGATGTTTGAGAAGTGCGGGTGTATGTTTGTGCCCCTAAAAGGTCAATATTTCTCGTCTCATGTAGGTAAACTATTTGGATCCGGATATTGATGAGCAGTCATCACATTATGTAACCTTTACAACTGTTCGACCACATAGCAAACATTTAAATTTTCAGGTTTTCAACTGATCCGGTAGAAAGAAGTCGTTGTCGAAATATTTAACTACAAGGTTTCAACATAATAAGAAATTAGAGAACATGAAAAATGATGTAACATCCAAACGAAAGTTATTTAAGAAACATACAAAGAGAACGCCATTAATTGTTTTGATTTTAATTTAAAATATTTAAATTTCTAATTTAAAAAATCAATTTTGATAAGTATTAAATGTAAATCATCCTGCCTGTTGCTTCTATTTCGTCCCTATTACAAACATATCACACGCACGCAGGCTTCCATTAGCGCATTATTTTATTGTACTCGCCCTCGCCTTCAATCATCCATTTTTTCTAAACACACCAGCTTCTTTTATGCGTCATACCTACATATACGATAGACATACCTAATTTAAAAAGTTATGTTATGTTATGAATCATTTTAAAATTATATTGTGCATAAATATTTTTTCCCTACTTTATCGGAAATTAGGCATTCGCTGGCAACCATTTGCGCTAGTGTCAGATACGCGGCTGTCACGCACACTTCAAATTCAATACAAAAACCGGGCGGATTTTGAGAAGCGTTTGTACCGCGATGCTCCGTCTAGACATGTATATAGTCAAAGGTTGAAAATAGGTAGAGACTTAATACTTTTCAGCCCTTGGGATAATCGTTTTTCTGACAGATACTTACCTGTCAATTATAAAAAAAAACTAAATATGAAATTACATAAAGATAAGTACTTACCTGACTTCTTGGCGGGAAAGTAAAGCGTCATGTCTGCAGTTTTGTGTTATTTTCTATAATGTATGTTTTGTCGAATATTAATGTGAAATAATGGTGGATTATTTACTGTTAAGTGAATAATCCACCATTGTAAGATGGGGGAATGCCGGTCAGTGGGCAATGCCGGTCACATCAAAATCTAATACTTCCAAACATATTAAACAAACGATTCCGATATCGCCATCTAGTATTATATCTGAGTAAACTAATTTACGAAACTCCGCCATGTTTATTTGTGAAGTGTGAGTTTGACAGCTGGTTCAAGTTTCAAACGCGCTTGGTTAAAAAATCTTTAAAATTTCTGCTAAAGGTAAGTTTAAAGTGAATTAACCATTCAATATCTTTGTACAAGTCATTTATTACATATGTTTTAGTGTAACATAATTGCTTGTTGGATTTTATGTTTATTAATAATAGTAATCTAGCAGTAATAATAATAATGACTAGTAATACTAATATAGTTGACCGCCATTACCCTCAGGTTGCGTGTAATGGCGGTTACCGAAAGGTTTAAAAAAAATATTAAACAATTACAAAAGCTTAATATATTGAAAGTATGTATCTTAGACAACTTAAGTCCACTAAATAAGCTATGTAAAAAGTCTGTTATTTTTACCGTAAGTTCTTCAAGTACGAAGATATTTCGTTTACTGCTTAGGTGACCGCCATTCCCCCATCTTACCTACCCTATTTCACATACATATACGTGAACGTGCATGAGTGTTAGCAAATAAAATAAAACAGTGCAACATCACTTTTCAAATTCTCTCAAGAAGTCCGTTTGAGACCTCAATAAAGTCCCACAGCTTTATTGTGTCTCGAGGGGTTTGGGGGAAAATCATTTATCATTAAACGTTAATTACCACTCATTATCATCCACTTAATGAAAAGAAAATAATAATTACTATTAAAAACTTGACACTAGCTAAATGTGCTGAACGCACGAAGCCATTATTTAAAAGAAAAAAAAGTACTTAAGTACCTACTAATTAAAGAAAATATTTTTTGAAATTACTTTATTATA
The DNA here is from genome assembly GCA_963921215.1 of Scoparia ambigualis. Lineage (NCBI taxonomy): Eukaryota > Metazoa > Arthropoda > Insecta > Lepidoptera > Crambidae > Scoparia > Scoparia ambigualis. The sequence continues at coordinate 25,212,089 of OY992501.1, read as the reverse complement.
AGTAATTTACTTTTAACAATTTCTTTAAAATAAAATAGATTTGGGCAAAATATTTAGCATTTTTTCAATGATGAAATGAAAACTAAGGGCTGAATAGCTGGCCGGCCACAGAAAAAAAAACAAAACAGGCGGGAAAGCGGCAATACGATATTCATTTGTTTTTTCGAGTTGTTGAGTTTTGTTTATACTTCCGTATAGCAAGAGATTTGTTTAACATTTTTCTTTAGCTAATTCGTTTTTTTTTTTACTTTTCTTGTATTCGTAATGAAAAGCACAGTGTTTACCTGGGGTGAAATAGTCCCTCGAACTATTGGCGCCCTCGCTACGTTCGCGTGCCAAACCCCGTCTCGGGACTAAATAAGCCTACTTTCACCCCTAGGGTAACAATTTTCTAATTCTCCTTCTATACTAGAATGAACTTTGCAACTTCAACGGGACAACCGGTAGCTGTCTCCGTAGCTCAGATGGAGCAGCTGGTGGATGGTCTCCCGGATAGCGACAGGTCATGGGTGCAAGTCCCACCAGCAGCGGTAGGTAGCAGTGGCGAAGCGTGAAATATTGAGAGAGGTAAGCCGGAGCAAAAAAAAATGCTTACCTACTCCGAGCGCGGGCACGCAGTCTTGAGTCCTTACCGAAAATCTGTGATTGGCATCCTGGCTTCAGTCTTGTATAGGCAGATGTATCTTCAGTCCACTTTTACTATACGTGTAAGCACTGAGATATTGAAACAGTGTCTTGCAAGCGTAATAGAAGTGGCTTTGATAAAAGCCGTTTGTGGTGAAATGATGATATGATGTAAATTAAACAAAACTTAATCGACTAAGTACTAATAATACTACTTATACTCTAAAGCTATTCGTCTATTCTTTCTTACAAAGTGCGCTAAGACATTATCATAAAAGCCGGGAAGAATCTAAAGCTATTAATGACGACATCTTACAATTCTACCGATTACTTTGCAAATCTACTTACTCTAAATACGTAATTTCAACTTATTACAATATCTACTTTTTTTTTTTTTTATATAAGACGGAGGCAAACGAGCAGGCGGGTCACCTGATGGAGAGTAATCACCGCCGCCCATGGACACCCGCAAAACCAGAGGAATCACAGACGCGTTGCCGGCCTTTAAGGGAGGAATAGGTTTAAGGAAGGAATAGGAATTGGGAGGAGGGGGGGGGGGGGAAGGGGCCTCCGGAACCTCACTGGTCGGACGAAACACAACAGCACCAAGTGCCATTATTTCACGCCGAATATTAGTGAGAGGGTGGTATTACGCCGGGCGAGCCGGCCCAATGTGTGCTGCAACGCAGCGTGGCTCTACCACTCAGTAAGTTACCTACCTTACTTACCGCAAATACCTAATTACAACGTACGTCTTCGTAACTACTTTCTACACACAACACAAATAAACAAAGTCACACTACAATACTAATCATTCTAATAGGTGAAACTAACTAATAAATTCAAATACTAATAAAACACAGTCATGCATTCAATGATGAATTGCAATTACGTCAAATTATCTGTCAACAGAACACAAACCGAAAATGTTATTCCTCCGTCCCGCTCACTCGTACGCAAATTGTATAACTGTCTCTATCAAGTAACTCGGATAAGGACGGCTTACCGGCTGCTAATACGCGGGTGGGTTTATTGACCTTAATGTGACGTCATGACGTTTATTTTGTACAGAAGTTTAACTGCCTAGAAGCCGATCGCGCCTGCGGCTTATTTTAAAGCAATATGTTGTTAAAAAGCAAATTTTGTTGATTTAATGTCCATAGTGTAGGCAATTTGTAATGTTTCTTTTATATATTTACTTTTTTAATTACTGATTGTGCCATTTCTCAATTCAAGTAGAGAGTGGTTGTGTTCTAATCTAAACTTCTGAAGGGAAGCCGGTGGGAATCGAGTTGTATGGAACCTTCGTCACTGGTAGGTAGTTGTCATTTGTCAAACATACATAGGTACCTACTCACGACTATCATTGCGTAGGGTTAGTCAGACACTAGGCAACGAGGACCGCAAAGCAATCCATTGCCACAGTCCACGTTTCACCAACCAAAAACTGCACATGTGCTCAGCGCGACAGGTGGTGAGCCCATCTTCACTCTACGGTGTTGGATGTATGGTGCATGCAGTCTTTGTGTCGTTTGAGTCTTATATCAAGTACAATACTTTAACCCCTCAGTCTTGGATTTTTTGACAGTTTTTTAACACCAACTGTCAACGTCAAATTTGACAGAATCGAGCATAGACTATGCGATATTTTGCGATAACAATACATAAGATGAACCACAGAACCGAAATAACCAAACTTGTTCATGCTAAAGTAGTCTGTAAGTCTATGAAAACACGGTACAAAGTCAAGTGTGTTTTTGTAGGTGCGGTCTCATGCGACCGCTTGGAGTTTGAGGGGTGGAGAACTGGTACATGGGGTCTATTCCGCTAGCTGAGCCACCGCGAAGTATAGGAGTGTTGCTAGTAGCGGTTCATTAATAAAATATTACCGCCCTATCTATTCCCTTGGGTGTCATAAAAGGCGACTAACGGACCAAAGACTGCACTGCACACATCCAACAGCATAGCGCGGCAATGGACTCGTAGCAAATAATCCACATCTCATACGATTCGGACGGTAATGTCCCTTTCGCAAAATGTCCCCCGTTCTGAAGACGGCCCGTTATCAAACCGGCCCGTTGTCAAAACGGCCCGTTATCAAAATGGCCCATTATGAAAACGGCCCGTTCTCAAAACGGCCCGTTATCATAACGGTACACACGGAACTATTTACACGGCTGGCCACTTCACTCAAGCAATAGAATATGACAGTTTTAGTTTTTACAGAATATCATAAGAATACTCGTACCTTCGATCAACAATACAACTAGATAACGCGTCACGTACAAAATCAAAGCTTAATTCTGTCCACGTGAATAAATACTTTTTCAAAGCAATAAATTACTCCTGTCACTTAAAAATAAAAAGACGTCACATAATGTAGTGGTGAAATCTACCTTAAAAGGCAACTAATAAAGTACTTTTTCCTGTTATTGCCTTGCGAGAAAATAAACGCTCACTTCTCAAGTGCGCGTTTATTTACCGAGACATATTTTTAGCGCCAACCTGGCATCTAGTCATTTAAACTCAATTTGTATTGTTTTGTTGATCGAAGAAGAATACGGAAGAAAATTATTCACCAATCGTGAATTACTCACTAACAGTCTTTTAGCGTTCTTTTTATAGGTAAGTAAAATGATAATAATTATGTAGATTTTAATAGGTTATAAGACCGCCGGTGGTCGCGAAACAATTGATTTTTGATTGTGTCTGGTTTTACGATCCTCAAGGGGTTAAGTATGAATAAAAATTATATGTGTCAAAGTGGTTTAATTCTCGACTGTAACTTTGAAAAAGTAGGCATTTCGCTACTTGTCATTACGCGATTTAGTTATAATACGAAGTAGGGAATATGAGATGTGGATTATATGCTACGTGTAGGTTTTTCGCATTGTAGGTATTGATAGCCGGACCCGTATAGATGTATGTGTTAGATACTCGCCTGGTTGAAATATTTCAAGGAGAACTGGTACATGGGGTCTATGTCGGCCAGCTGAGCCACCGCGAAATACAGCACCGCGCCGCGCGTCGCCACAGTCCTGTATTTCTCGCGGGCAGCTGATATGTTGATCTCGGTGGCCTCAGTCTCTTCCAGGCGAGCGTTAATGATCTCCGATGTTTCCTTTTAACGGGGTAAATGGAAAACCACTTTTTTTAATTGTCACTATAAAGATACAAAATGGTTTTGTCTAGTAAGAACTAGTTTGTGCAGAAGTAAATTCTAACTGTAAGAAAGGTATTTAGTAAAAGCTAGTTTTAACTAGTGAAACATACAGGGTTACTGGAAATACGTAGCGATCCCTTCAATGGGTGATAGTAGAAATCATTAGTAGGGATCACGGGTAGATGGGGCAAAAAGTAACAAATTCGAAAAAAAATATTTGTAAAGAAATATTTAAAATATTAAAGAGGGTCACGCTAGTTACTTCAAAGTAGATAAAAAAACTTACGTATTTAATGGTTGTTTTTGGTGTTGTTAGTTTTTTATCACTCTAATATGTAATAATAATACAAAATAAGAACAGCAATTAAAAAGAGTGATTTTTTTTTCGAAATCGGTAAATTTTTGCCCCATCTACCCGAGGCCAATTTGATAACTAATGATCTCTATTATTACCCCTTAAAGGGATCGCTACGTATTTCTAGTAAACCTGTATATACTTGTCAGCCAATTTACTAATCGCCAACGCTAAGGTGTTAGCGTTTAACGCTATAGAATCGATAGATTGCCTAAAAGGGGCTGAACACGGCAATGCATCCCACCTTGCTCTCGTTGAGCGTCTCGATGAGCTCCTCGTCGTCGAGTATGTTCCCCGACGAGGCGTACAGCAGCCGCAGGATCTTGTCCTCAATCTCGAGCAGCGTGGCCTTGTCCGCGTTGATGCGCACAATCAGCTCCGTGCGGATCAGCTCCAGGTCGGGCCGCTCCAGGCGCACCACGTCGCTGCCGTGTGCGGAATTGAGGATTGTTTGGTCAAATTGCTAGCTTACCATTTACTATGTTAAATATCTTACAGTCAAAACAAATAGCCGGTCGAAACCACTTTGACTGCATAAATGAGAAACAGAGGGGGTCGAGCAAACGCAGGCCCCCGAGCAGGAGAGACAGTCTCCTAGAACCATCGGCAGTGGTCAATAACTGAATAAAAGCTATAGGTATGTAGTTAAACGAAGCAAGATAGAACTAAAATTAAAATTTTACTTAGGTATATCTATGTGTTAATAAAAACGCTAAAATATATATTTTAAAAAAACATTAAGATAGAACTAGTTTAATCGAAAATTCAAAACACGTCGGTGTCAGTGTGCGTGTTTGGTCAAATTTTCAACTCTAATGGTTTAGTTTAGTCTATCTATATATCTATCTGTATATCCCTTTGATCTTAGACCGGTGTTCCCGGGTTCAATTACCAGCGGGGGGTATTTCTTTGTACTCGGCTTGGTTGGTGATAATTTTAAGTCCGCCTGGGTAGCTTTACCAACATCTTACCTCGTTTGTAGTATTGCTATGTCCCGGAAGTTATAGGTAGGTACTAGGGCTAACTGCGATGAAGAATATTTGTAAATAAATTATTCACAATTCTTTACGCAAATCGGATTTTTACTGTTTTGAAAGAAAGTCTCCACGTTGTGTACCTACTTATGATACAAACCGTACTTTTTATGTTGTACCTACTTCCGCAACGGGGTATGGCTTTTTATTATTATTAAAGCTTAATTAATGGCTTCGCGTTTAGCATTAAGGCCATTTCAAGTGGTATTAATTTTTAGTTCATTTAGTATAGTAGGTACGGTAGATTGAATTAAAATGGAGTCTCACAACACGTGTTGTTGCGAAAAAAACACAGGAGAAACTCGTATGGCTTTTATCTCACTTTAATGTTAGGCCAAAGGTGGAAAGGCATACTTCACCGCGAATCCTTGCAGAAGTAGCTTAAGTAAATATCGCTACCCAAATGGTCTTATTTCTAATTTTATTGCATAATGGCAACAGACATCAATAACGGTATAGCTTTCCAATCGCACATAGAACAAGCCCAAAGAGATTTAATAGTTTAATGTCTTTGAACAAGCCCTACCAACGAATAAAACCGAAAAAAGTACCTCCATTGGGAATCGAACCCGGACCTCTGTATGATACCGGTGGACTAATCAAAAGGCACAGACGCGATACTGTAATCTAGTAATCAAACTATAGCAGCAGTTCATCAGGCTTTTAACAAGCTTTCATTGAAAGCCCATTTAATCGAACTATGGCCGCGTTTTAACAGGCTTTTAAGCGCACTTAGGGACTTTTCATAACAGCGGCACCGAATAAAAGGTTTATCACATTATTTAAGTACTTTACCGCTCGCACCACCACCGTGCGGTTTCGGTGGACATGTCCAACGAAAATAAGCTAAAAGATGAAAATACTAAAAATCATCGTAAACCATAATTTTTAGTTTAGTTGCGATAGGTGTTGAAGTTATAACACCTATCGCAACTAAACTAAAAATAATCAAACTAGCAAAGCAATGCACGTCTACTTGAAAGCTGTTGTGATATAGGTGTTAAAGATATACCTACACTAGGTCAGCTGCTCAGCTGGAAAATCTTTCTCTGCAATTTTGGGTTTAATTAAAAAGTTTAGCAAAATTTACAAAAAGCGAGGCCGCTACGCACTATTCTAATAGCTATTCTACACTATTCAATGAGTCGTACTTGTTAATGTATTTTTGTTTCTGAGATCCATATCGCCAAAATTGGCCATTTTACGAAAAAATCACAGTCAAGACGTAATAGGCCTCTTATTTTTTAGCTTTTACAGTTTTTCCAAAGGAGAGATGAGTATGCCAGTAGAAGTATGCTTCCAGGATAATCCTTCGTCCTCGCGCACTGCTTAGCTGGGTCAAGCGGTCGGCTCGATATCCGAAGGTCCCGGGTTCTATGCGAATCATGCGAGCGTGATACCATACAGGTGTCCCACGAATGCGTACCAGCAGGCGTCTGAAGGCCTACTCTCTAAGCGGATCCGAGAATTCGTTGATCTGTAATTCGTCGTACAATGCACATTTTACGCTGCTATTTTTTCACATACGACTGGCAGGACACACAGCAGTACAAGATTACAAAAACATGACAAACTTCAAATGTGCTATCAGATTTACATCTTTTATTACCTACTATTGTAGTGCCATTTCGGTCACACATTTAACTCACGGTGTATCTAAGTCTCATTCTTGTAGAATTGAGATTGAGAAGGCCAGAATTAAAGGGTTTTTTTTTAACTACACTAAAATACCAATAATTTTCGTAATAAATTCATAATTGTAACTTTTGTCAATATAACCCTTTATTTGGTGACTATTTTAATAACTTCTTAACTTAGTTAGCTTAAGAGGTGTTTAAGTTTAAAGACTTTTATTTTAATTAATTAAACTTAAACACCTACCTTTATTTGGTCACTATTTTAATAACTTCTTTACTTAGTTAGCTTAAGAGGTGTTTAAGTTTAATGGCTAGAGCAAAAATCACAGAATTACTTTTAAAGGCTAAGACCTCAGCTTAATTCGCTTCAAGGCAGGTTTTATTTAGTAGGTGAGCCTAGGTTATAAAGGGTTTTATATCATAGACAAATTAGAAAATATAGTCCTTGGTCGAGATAAACCACGAAAAGATTCCACAATTTGTTTTGAATGTGTTTGTGCATATAAATGTAAAGCAAAGTAAACAGTAAAGTAAAGTACTAACTGCTGAAAAGATGCAACCATGTACCAAAAAGACGGTTATTCTTATGAACAACGCATCTTATACAATACTATAGCAAAGATAACACTTACTTCAAAAAGCAATAAACCAGAAACGCATAAATGGCTAAAAATAAAAACATAACTACATTTTGACGAATCCATGACAAAAAGATTAATCTATACGTTATCATTCTAAGAAACAAAAAAGGGCGTTTGCTATTGGTTTGTTGCAAAACAGTACGAGTGCTTTTTTACATGAGTATTTTAACTAAAAAAACAAAATTGTCTATTTATTACCTTATTATATATAATAAATGCCAATACTACAAAGAGGAAATATAATTGACGACGCTGGAACCAGAGTGATCAAAGCGACATTATTACCGATAATGAGTTTATTACACAATGGAATGGAAAAGTCATAATTTCTTCAGGTCACACTGATCTCTTAGTATTTTTTCCTTGAGGGTCACAACATCTCACTATAAAAAGCTCAGATATATATTTCCATTAACAAGGCTTATCACATTTCCTTAATTTTCTCAGAAACATACTTTTGTGTCATAGATCCCTCTGGTTCCAGTGTCGTCAATTAAGAAACCATGCCGTATGTGAATGTTAATTACATACAGCATGCATGGCAGACCAAATAATTTCGAATTCATTTTGATTTGGCTGACAGTACCTAGTAAATTTCAAATTCTCGTCGATTTATTGCTCGACTCAAAGTTCGACCACTCATAATTAAAGGAACGCTCGATGAGGCGGACGTGTGTCAGTCATACAAAAATGTCAAGCGGTCCCATACTGATAAAGTTGACTCAACCTTTTAAGCGACAGATCCATGTTTTTGTTTATGTACGGACTACAGTTGCCATAGTTACAGAATTGACATATCTGCACTTGAACACCGATGCATTGTAAAGTTCACTAAGATATATGTGCGGTAATTATCAAAGCGCACGTATGCCATACGACGTTTTATAACATATTTGCGAGGAAATCGCATTTTCTGAAAATGACTGCGTGTTTTTGTTGTTTTTCTAGTGTATAAATCTTTGGTAAGTCAACATGAGGAGCTCGATGGCGCAGCGGCTAGCGTTCGGCTTGCGAACTTGCCCGTTAAGCAACTTTCGCAATGCCTGGTCGCTGGATGGGTGACCAAATTTAAAACATCTCGAGCTCCTCCGTGCTTCGGAAGGCACGTAAAGCCCGTTGGTCCCAGTTGTTGTCGTAAGATGACAGTCGTTAAAACCCACCAACCCGCATTGGGCCAGCGTGGTGTATTATGGCCCAATATCCCCTCGTGCATTGTCCACGTGGGAAGCCTGTGCCCAGCAGTGAGACGTTTATAGGCTGATGATGAAGCCAACATGTATTTTTCTTTGCACTTAGATGGTAAAAAAAGGCTTTCAATAACATTTTGCGCTTCACTTATTATTTCCGGTGGTGTAGACTGTAAATTTAGTTCTTCATTAGGTACCAAAACTAGACATATTTATTATTAAACTTTCAAAGTAATAAATATTGAACAAGAAGTCGCAGTTTGAATCGATAAAATATAGATATGTGAAAGGTAGGAAACGACTAATGGACTAAAGACTGCACATACATCCTACAGCATACAGCGGCGATGGGCTCATCAAAATAATACTACTAACGCCTTTCTTCCCTTGGGTGTCGTAAAAGGCGACTAACAGACTAAATACTGCACATACATCCAACAGCATAAAGCGGCGATGGGCTCATCAAAATAATACTACCAACCCCTCTCTTCCCTTCGGTGTCGTAAAAGGTGACTAACGGACTAAAGACTGCACATACATTCAACAGCATAGAACGGCGATATGGGTTCATCAAAATAATACTACCAACCCCTCTTTTCTCTTCGGTGTCGTAAAAGACGACTAACGGACTAAAGACTGCACATACATCTAACAGCATAGAGCGGCGATGGGCTCTTCAAAATAATAATACCAACCCCTCTCTTCCCTTGGGTGTCGTACAAGCGACTAACGGCCTAAAGGCTCACCATCTAAGCACTTGCGCAGACTGTGCAGTTGTTTCTTCCTGAAGCGTGGACTGTGTGGGCGTGGTCTGTGTTGTCTATAGATTCAAATTATTACTAATTTTACCATAAACTTTAAATAAATATCTTAAAAAAGTTGTTGATTTATGTAACCAGTATTATGTAGTCTTTATTCATGATTATTCTACTTATAACTAAAGACTTTTTCGTTTTTATAGTCTCATTGTCATTTGACAGGCAAAAATTTAAAAAAATTTCAGTGGAAGAAATGCTATTATTTCTTCGCTCTGGTCGAGATCCTATTTTTTAAACTACATTACCGCACTAGTGTGTAATAAGCTATATTACGATGCTGAAATCGGTGTAATAAGAGCCACTTTACGAGCAGATGTGTTATAAATATTATTACGCACACACTTAACCATGTGACAAAATTATGTGGTTGATCTCTATTATTGATGTAGCAAAGGTGAATTTTAAATAAGGGATGTCTCATACATAGGTCACACTAAAAGTTTCCGGAACTGGCCACTTACATAAACAATATTTAAAAAGTAATTACAACATTTGAAAATGGAACTCTTTGGCTGTAGAATGCAGTTTGTTTCATCTGACTGTCAATTGCTTTAACACTGTGGCGCCATTTTAAAAATTGCGTGTCTACATAAACATGGATTTAACTCGGGAAAATTTTCGTAGTATGATTTTCTACGATTTTAAGTGTAATTTGACAGCTCAATGGAGCATCGCTCGGCTTTAATCTGCTTTTGGCAAAAAAGCACAATGCAAGACGACTATTTATAGCTGGTTTGCATAATTCAAGCGTGGTCGTGTCAATATCAGTGACGAATCTCGCTATGATCGCCCGTCCACCGCTGTGAACAACAAAAAAATCGATGCTGTGCGCCGTATGATTGAAACACAAACTAACAAAATTGTCATATAATATGTAGCCTAAATAACATTTGGTCATATAGAGGTCATATAGATGTAACTCAAATTCCCATGAATCGTGTTACAATATATAATACGAACGATTAGTCGTATAATATTTTAGTCATTTAATTGAGTCCTGTCAACGTTTACACAACCAAATTACATGACCATCTTATAAAGATAGTAGCTGTGACCTTTAAAATACATTCACTCGTTTATTAGTCTCGTTTACAACCCCTTTACGCCTTCTTGATGTAGTATAAAAGTAATTTATATGACAATCATAATCTGGTTATAATGACGACCATAACACTGCTTTTTGTCAGTAATAAGATTTCTACATGACAATCATATAAAGTCCATAAATTAACCTTTTAAAACGTACAGCTGTATACACGTCTCTTATAGGATTTTTTGACTATCTTCACACGACTTTTATATAATGTTTAAAAGCCCAATATTCAGATTTATATGTCTTATATAACTTATAGGTATAAAATGCTTATATAAGTTACTTATATAAACATTTTGATTATTTAATGGTTTCACGTGGTACTCTTTTACGAACTGAACTTGTATATTTTCCGTTGTTGTGACTTTGACTATACAAGCTTTTTATATGATAGCTATGATAGTGTCAAAGAATCAAAAGATGGTTCCGTAGTAAGAAATAGTATTTGTGAAAAAGGATGCATATGTACATATACAAAATGAACTTAATATTAAATAGGTAGCTTATCGTAATAATATCTAACACCTATCAATTACCATATCTTTTTTTTTCTTAAAATTTAGTAAGTTCAAGAAGTAATCCTCGAATAATCATCGCAGATTTGCAAAATGATGATGAAAATGATGATTATTCGTTTGAAACCCAAGACGATGATGATGAAAACTGTAATGAAAATGAGAATTTTAAAACATCTTCAATTTTCACTATATTGTGATTTCAATCAAATGTTTATCTCACGGGTTTTCACTTCTTTACGGTATCCTAAAATTGGCGGACGACAAAAGAATTAAAATCGTAGTACTTATAGTCCTAAGATATCATATAATAGGTATCATCACTACCTAAAGTCGTATAATTGTAAAAGTACTAGAAATCTTAAATAAAATGGGATTAATTATTTTTATTTTGCAATAATTCGAAGGGAGCATTAAAAATTTGTGAAAAATTGTATATACAATCGTCATGAAATTTAATTTCCCTTACAAAACTAGATATTCTTACCTACTAACACCAACTACAATATAGTTAATAACATTCAGTAATAAATATGGCAGACATAAGATGGTGACACTTTGTAAACAGTTATTTTGTTTTTCGTTTGTTTTTTGTTGTCTCACTCCCACTGAACTGCGCTGTAATAGCAAGCATCCGGTAAAGGCTATGCTAATGAGTACTTCCCAATGTTTATTAAGTTATACGACGTCTATTGGATCACTACACGACAAGATGGTTATAATATTAATCACTTTCACGACTGCTATACGAATATTTATCGTATATCTGATATTAATATGACTATTACCTTCCTAGTAGCCACTAATACGACCTTGACACGATCGCTATACGAATAAAAGTTTTATTATTTCCGCCTATTTCGCGTCATATTTACGTCAATACGACAGCTATATAACCAAAACAGTCTGACCTTAAGTTGTGACGAAAACGTTGTCCCGTAAACTATACGACCAAATTTTGTTAGTTGGGATGTGACTTACCATGAGATTCGCGCATCCTTAGACATAGGCATGAGTCAAATACAATCAATCGTACACAAACATTTACGTGTGAGAAAGCTGCGCTCTCGGTGGATCCCACACAATTTGACCAAGGCTCAAAAAACGGACCGCGTCACTTGGTGCAGTGCCATGCTTACCAGATTCAACGAAGGTGCGTCAAATTTGGTGTGAGACATAGTAACTGGTGACGAAACATGGATTTATTGCTACGATCTCAAAACAAAGCAGCAATCGAGCGTATGGGTCTTTCAAGATGAGCCGAAACCAACTAAAGCGGCGCGCGTGAAAAGTGCATCTAAGCGGATGATTGCTTCTTTTTTTAATAAAACTGGACACGTGGCTACTGTTGCTTTAGAGAATCGTCGTACCGTGAATAGTAACTGATACACGACCATTTGTTTGCCGGAAATTATTGACGAACTCCGTAAAAATAACCGTAAACGCCGTGTCATTTTGCACCACGACAATGCTAGTTCCCACACGGCCAGACAGACAAACGAATTTTTGAAGGTGAAAAACGTAAAACTTAAGAGCCATCCTGCATACATTCCCTACCTGGCACCTTGTGACTTTTTTCTGTTCCCAAAAATTAAGAACCAATTACGCGGTCAACGATTTTCATCACCAGAAGAGGCCGTCGAAGAGTATAAAAAACACGTTTCTGAGGTCACCACGGAGGAGTGACACAAAAGTTTACAAAATTGGTTTAATCGAATGAAAAAGTGCATTTACACAAAGGAAGAATATTTTGAGAAACAATAAATTAATTTTTGACCATCTTAATAGTTTTTTTTCTTATTTATTCCGGAAACTTCTAGTGCGCCCCACGTATAACTGGTGGTGTTACTGGTTATATTTAAAAAGCGTGATTGTAGTGTTTATACAAAGTGATTTCAAATAACTTACGATATGAGGGTGACGTGTAAATAATGAAAGCTACTGTGTATTATAAATAACGCATTTATTTAATTTCATTATCATACATTACATTACAAAGTGTTCTACATTTAATTTATACAAACGTTACAACAAATGTGACAAATCGAAATAGTTAATACTTACTTAAAAATAAAAATAAAAAAAATTTAAGAATAGTTTACTGTTTCATCATTTGTAGGTATTTCGTACATAATAGCTATGACAGTGTTTCTAAGTTAGCGTGTAGCGTTAGCGCTAGTCATTGAGGTATTATAGACTAGAGACAACACCGCGAAGGTCCATAATCGCTTGGATCACGCGCAAGCACTGAGGCTTTGCCCAACCCAAACCATGGTCCCAACCCATGGTCTGCAAATGAGTGCGCAGAAATTTACTTTGCGGCCTCGCCTTTTGTCTATACTACCTTAATAGCGCTAGTGCACAATAAAACAATATAACGACAACTAACGCCAGCAATTGGTCCTCCAAGCCCGACAGTGTGACGGTGAAGTTGACCAGCGTGACCTGTATGCAGATCTCAGGCAGGTAGTGGGGGTTCGCCAGCTTGGTGGTCAGGTACAGACGGAAGTTGGTGTCGTACTCGATGTCGCTGTCACCCAGGCGGATGAGCAGACGCCCGGCCTGGGGAGCGGGAAGCAATAAGGAAATACTAGGCTTCATTAATCAAAATAAATAATTCTCTTAAGGGTCTGTGTGTACGATTTTACAACCAACTATCAAATGATATTCAAAAATTAGATCTGGATAAATTTTAAATTAAATAAAATAAATATTAAGTGTCAGATTACACAGAAGACAAAACAGCTTGGCTCTGAACTGAAATACTCCAAGTACTCCAACAGCTATTTCTAATTGTCTATAATTAATTTATATAGAGTACCGTATATATATTTTACATTCAAGTTCTTATTTTGTATTTTATGACCTGAAAACGACATATCTTTTTTTTTGTAAATGTCGTTGCTTCTGTCCGCTGTGGTTTTCTTGCACCCGTTCTTTGCCACGGTTAATAAATGACATCCTGAATGGGTGGTAGGTTAAAAATTTGGACGATTCAAAGTACTTATTAAGTGAATTTAATGAATAAAAATATATTTTGAGTTTAAGTTTGATAATTTTTTTATGATATTAATTACAATCATCATAATCAGCCTATAAACAGGCCTTCTCACAACAGCACATGAGGAGATGGGGAAATACACACCACGCTGCCCAATGAGTGTGGTTGGTTTTAACGGCTGCCATCTTACGACAACAACCGGAACCAACGGCTTTGCGTGCCTTCAGAAGCACGGAAAATAATGAATAAAATTAAAAGTATTTAAAAAAAGCTAAAAAATAAGAAGAGAAGGAACTGTTCATTCAAGAGGTTCAGCAGCACCGGTGAAAGCACAGAGAGAGAGAGAGAGATGTAAGACCAGTAGTGTACGATGATACGCTAAAGAAATAGAAATAGAAAAAGAATCGCGACCTGCGAGAAGGTCTGCTTCAGCAGCACCAGCGAGAGCTTGGAGAGAGGCGTAAGACCAGTAGTGGACGATGATGTGCTAAGAAGAAGAAGAAGAAACTGTACCTGCAAGAAGGTCTTCTTCAGCAGCAAGAAGGTCTGCTTCAGCAGCAAGGGTCAGAGAGCGAAATTAAAGGCATAAAACCAATGGTAGAATATAATACGCTAAAGAAAAAGAACAAACTGTACTTTTAAGAAGGTCCTCTGTAGCAGCTTTCTTCGGCGAGAGCGTGAGGAGCGGAAATTGTTCTTGCAGGAAGGTCAGCTTGAGCAGTACCGGCGGTAGCGTGGCCTCAATCGTTTCCTTAGACCCTCAACGAATACACGCTAAGGAAGAAAATCAAGAAGAAGAAGTAGAAAAAAGTGCACCTGCAGGAAGGTCTGCTTAAACAGTACCGTCCATTATACACTACAGAAAAAAATTAAGAAACTGTACCTGCAAAAAGGTCTGCTTGAGCAGCACCGGCGAGAGCGTGGACTCAATGGTCTCACTATAACCTCGACTATTACACACTAAAGCAGAAAATCAAGAAATAAAAGAATATAAAAAAGTACCTACAAAAGGTCTGCTTAAGCAACAACGGCGAGGGCGTCGTCGCCTTGAGCGTCTCCCCAGATACACTACGAATATACACTAAAGAAGATAAAGAAGAGGGGTCAAGAAACTGCACCTGCTAAAAGGTCTGCTTGAGCAGCACCGGCGAGAGGGTGGCCTCGATCGTGTCTCCAGATCTTCGACGACTAAACGTTAAAGACAAACATTAAGAAAAAGAAAATCAAGAAACAGCACCTGCATAAAAGTCTGCTTGAGCAACACCGGCGAGAGCGTGGCCTCGATCGTGTCTCCAGATCCTCTGACGACTAAACGTTAAAGACAAACATTAAGAAAAAGAAAATCAAGAAACAGCACCTGCATAAAAGTCTGCTTGAGCAGCACCGGCGAGAGCGTGGCCTCTATCGTCTCCCCCATGTCCTCGATGAGCATGGGCCAGCCCAGCCGGATGCAGTTCTCGAGCATGCGCAGGTACGCCGTGTCGTTCAGCTTTGTGATCACCAGCCCGTTGTCGCGCTCCATGTTCTTCACCCACCTGTTCGCCTGGATACAAGCACAACGGAAATTACTATAACTATAGACTGTCCCAATCAAAGGACAATGCCCATTTTGGACCTGTTCTGTTTTGAGAATGTATAAATATAAATCGTATTGAAAAAAATAGCTCAAAATTTACTAAATCTAACCATGCTACTATAGTTTTCCTTTAAAGTCACGAAAAAATACAATATTAAGTTTTATTTTCCTATGGTAGTCACCAATTCTAGGTTTTTGTAAGCACTCTGCCACTCAAAACGTTTCGTTCCGCCTCCTAACTTCTAACGTTAAATATATAAATTAATTTGATGTTTATAAAACTATATTCTAGCTCTTCTTATTATGAATTTTTGTAATGGAGTTAAATGAATAATAAATTATTAACACAATAATTCATCATTATAAAAATAAATAAATTGATTGAACGGCTATACTTAACAAGGGTAAAACGAAACGTATTTATGACTGGTCAGTTGTCAGCTCTTTCTGTTAAGTCCCAAGTTGTTTGAGGTTGTCCGATTCGTTGTTTTTAGTTTAATGAAACTCATGTTTAGTCTTGATTAAGTATTATGCTTCTTTAATAATAAATATGTGTTGTGAGTGATCAATTGAAACAAACGCTACAGAATCACCTATTTAACCCACAATGAGGTGAAAGTGGGGGATGGGGAGACCCTAGCCGTCGCTAACCTTAGGACGTCTGAACGTGCCTTGACATCTTCTTGGCGGACCGCTGTTGGGTGAACTGTGGTGATTGCTTAACAGGGTGCCGCGCGGTCGCAAAAAGTGATATAAGTCTCTTAATAAACTTCAAAGCAAAATCAATCATATTGATATTTAAAATAAGAACATTCTGCATTCTGCATTCTGCTTTGAAGATTCAGACCTAGTAATTTGATTAGAGCAATGTTTATCTTTAGCGAAATGTACAAAACCATCACGCGCTTGTGTTAAAAATTAAGATTTACTTTTTTAAGATGGGGGAATATCAATACAAATATTTTCATGTAAGAATTATTGTTTCATGCGTAAAACTAACAAAGTTGTCGAAAAAAATGTTTTTAGGAGTCATTACATTTATGTATTGTTAGTTATTGTTTAAAGAATTTGTTTCAAATTTCAAAAAGGCTATGACCTTGTGCAATGATCAGGCTAACTTACGTAAGTTCTTTTAATGTATTTAACTAATTCAGCGCATAGTACAAGTAACTTAAAAATACGTAAATTTTCACAATTTCGTCCAGGATCCACTTAACAGACGGTCCCAGATCAACCCAGCAGCAAGTGAGGGCATGCACTATCGTTTTTAGTAAGTATGTCTCCGTGCGAGAGCTAGTGGGAGAGCCCCACATCTCCTCGGACGCGGTGGTATTCGGTATTGAGTTACCTAGTAACATCATCATTGGGTGCCTCATCATCGTAATGATGTTTGGAGGTTAGTTGATAAAATTTCTTGCGGTCCCATTAAGTAGCTTTTAACTGGCGATTGCCAAGTTCAGTCTACTGTTTACGTACGTATAATTACGACCATTATCCCCGAGGGTTAGTCAGAGACTAGGCAATGAGGACAGCAAAAGAGTCCTCTACCATAGTCCAGTTTTCACCAAATAGCGACTGCACATGTGCTCAGCGAGACAGGTGGTGAGCCCATCGCCGCTCTATACTGTTGAAAGTATGCGCATTCTTTAGTCCGTTAGTCGCAGGTAGAGAGGGGGTGGTAGTAATCTTTCACACTTTTTTTTTTGACGTCAATAAGTGCCTGTAAAGGTTTACATTGAATAAATAATTTGACTTTGACTTTGACCGCTCGCGACACGGTCTACTGTTTAATATCGGCAAACCATTTACAGCATTGCTGTTAGAGACTCTATGCTGTTGGATGTATGTGCTGTCTTTAGTCCGTTAGCTGCCTTTTACGACACCCAAGAGAAGAAATATACGTGATGGACCTTGTGTTTTCGGAATTTTGCCTTTAGTCATCATCATTTCTTAGTACAAAAAGAGTGAGGGTGTTACCAGACCAATCGATCGATGGTAGAATGGATTAGTCGACGTCGATCGACAGTTTCTACCAGACCTATCGATCGATCATCGATAGACGACATCTATCGATGGTAAAATGGATTAGTCGCCGTCGACCGATCAATTAAAGCTACCAGACCTATCGATCAACGTCGACGGACCGTCCGTCGATCGATTGGTTGGTCAAACGGTATCCGTCGATCAATTAAAGCTAACAGACCAGTCGATCAACTTCGATCGACGTTGATCGATGCCGTTGATCGACGACCGATCAATTGGTCTGGTAACACCCTGAGACCAAGACCAACCCCCGGAATTTTGCCTTTTGTCATCATTCCCTAGTATGAAAGGGTGACCAACCTGCTCCTGAGGGTCAATGGTGAGCGGCCAGCGTCCGGCCCTCATCATCAGCCTATACTCGTCCACTGCTGGACATAGGCCTCTCCAAGAACACGCCACTGAGCACGATCCGCGGCCACTCTCATCCAGCTCTTGCCAGCCACCTTGCGAAGATCGTCGCTCCACCTTGTCTGAGGGCGTCCTACGCTACGCTTGCCGATACGCGGTCTCCACTCCAGAACTCGTCTACCCCAACGGTCATCGGTTCTGCGACTGATATGGCCGGCCCACTGCCACTTCAGCTTGCTAATCCGGTGGGCTATGTCGATTACCTTGGTTCTCTGCCGGATCACCTCGTTTCGAATCCGATCCCTCAGAGAAACACCGAGCATAGCCCTTTCCATAGCTCGCTGAGCGACTTTAAACTTGTGAACCAGCCAGTGTCCACGTTTCGGCTCCGTATGTCATGACGGGTAGGACGCACTGATTGAAGACTTTCGTCTTTAGACATTGCGGAATTGGCGACGTAAAGACCCGACGTAGTTTCCCATATGCAGCCCAACCAGGGTGACCAACCTGCTCCTGAGGGTCAATGGTCAGCGGCCAGCGTCCGGCCCTAGTCACCAGGATCCCGTTCTCGGTGGAGACCGAGTCGCGCGGCAGCCCTTGCGAGTTCCACGTGCGGACCGTGTAAGAATCCGCCATGATCGCGATTAGGCTGTAAAAAGAAAAAAATACTGAAAAAAACTGCCCAGTACCCCAAGCACGAACCATTATGGTACTAGTTAAGGTAATCATATTATTTTGTATGAAAACACGATTACCTTAACTAGTACCATAATAGTTAGTGCTTGGGGTACTGAATAATCTCTGCTTATTGAAGCACGGTGGCACAGCGAGTAAGGCGTTCGGTTACGACTTGCCAGTCTCTATGCCGGGGTAACCCGTAGGTGACAATTCCGTAAGGAATAAGATAACTGTAGTTTATTGGAAAATAATACTCAATATTATAAAAGTGTGATTAGTGTATGATATCGCAGCCCGCAGAACCTCGATATACTAATAACGGTACCTATCACGCGTTTTGACAGGATCTAATACCCTTAAAACCAGAACACAGCAATGTAAAACAGTCTCGTGAAGTTTGAGTGCGCAACGAGTTTTCCCTACGATAAATAAAAGATAGAAGATAAAAGGGAATAGTACGTACTCGAAGGAGTCCGAGGAGGGTATCTCGAGAGCGCTGCACTGCGCGATCCACTTGTGCTCGAGCTCGCGCCGGTAGTGCGCCGGGAACGCGCCGAAGTAGGCGATGCAGCCGGACGCCACGATTATGTCGCCCGTCGTGCAGAACAGCTTGTGCGTCGCTGCCTGAACACACAAATAGGTCACGCCCTCAGTAATACAAACGCGCTTGAGAGCATAGTGGAATACAGAACCTGCCAGTGGTATCGACCTTAAGGCTGAGTCCTGAGTCACGGCGCATCGCGCAGGCGGATTGCGGAGGGTAGGAATAAAGTATGTAGGCGCGCCCGCTCGCAGTTCGGACAGGTTCTTACATGTCGAGTATTTGTTTCATGCGCGGCGGATTCCGTCTGCGCGATGCGCCGTGACTCAGGACTCAGGCTTATGCTCGACATTCACGGTCAGTTAAACTGATTAGTTTCACTGACGTACATCCAAAAACTGACCGTGAGTGTGAAATCTTAGACTGCGTTCCGTCGCTTCACTCGAGTGCACTCGAGCGCACTCCGGCGCGCGCTCTAACCGTTCCGTGGCTTGGTGAAATTTTACTCTGATGGCTGTCAGAGCGTAGTTTCATCCGTTCTGTGGCTCAGAGCGCAGCAACTGAACAACCATCAAATCGGATGGTTATTTTTTACTCTGTCAGAGTTTGTCAGAGCTATTTGACGTTTATATCATTGTTATAAAGTGTCAAAGTTTGCAATTTATGTCAAAACGTCTCGAAAATTCCGCCTGTTGTTTCGTATTGTTTTACTTTTTAATAATTTTGTTAAATATGGTATAAAAGTGAAAAAATGGAGACAAAAGAAGAATTTTCTCTGGTTTTGGACAGGAATACTTCAGAGAGGTTATAAAAACAACTTGATCGTTCCGTGGCTTGGTTGCAACTCAAACGGGGTAAACTTTAACCAAACAACTACACCCAAAACGACGGAACGCACCCTTAAGTTGAAATTTTTAACTGACGACAACCCACGGATATTTCAGGGCGAACCGTAATCCGCTAGCTTCAGTTCGTTTGCATCAGTCCAAACTGACCGTGAGTGCGCGTGCTTACATCCGTTTGCCATCAGTCGGAGTCAGTGTTGCCAACTTAGCTACTTTATAGCTAGATCTAGCTATTTTTGGGAGCCAATCAGCTACAATTTTATGAAACTTGTATTTTTCTAGCACCTTTCACAAGAAGTATAGAAGTACATTTGAGAAATCGTATTAACCTAATTCTTGGCATTGTGGCATATTTGAGACGGTCAATTTACAAAAACTTACGTAAAGTGAAAACGGCCTTTTTCATTATTTTTTGATAACTATAAGTAAATATAATTTTATAATTATAAAGCTCAGACTATGCTACGGCGATATTCGATAAAGAGGGTTGGTAAAGAAATTAAATGCTGTCATTTTATTGTGCAAATATCTAGGTCCACTCGGTTTTTTTACTGTTTCTTATAAGGAAGACTCCATTTGTTGTGTATGCGCAAGCGTGCCGGGCGTCAGTCGCCCACAGCCGTAGCCGCGAGCGGTCGTGTTCTGTGCGTGTTTTATTTGCTCCCAAGCCAGTA